>JAOWBC010000458.1:3169812-3179816 GCA_028566105.1 Hypoplectrus providencianus
TGAATTTTAAATAATAATATATTTTTTCTGTATGCTTTTTTTCTTTTTAATATACATAATGCCTGAGCAAATACCTGGAGAAAATAAAAACAGTGTGAAGGTATGGCAGAGATTAGACGATGCTTGAACAGCCGTCTTGGTGTTAATTTCATTATGATTTGTTTTGGTTTTTTTCTTGCAGAGGATATTATTGGGGAATGGTTTGCATCGTGGCGGCTGCAGACTGAGGGTTAGTGGGTGCACACATTTCACGGAGGAGAACAGAGTTTGGGTCCCATTTGAAAACAAAAATTAATGACTTTTTATGCAATTTATGTTTTGCATTAATGTGCATTTAGTTCCTGTTTAAACTTTCTTTTATATAACCAAACCAGGATGTTTTTTGCTCTTAACCTAGGTCAGTGAAGGTGAAATAACTTTGAAGGGAAAGAAGTATTATACCAGGTAATTAAGGTTATCTCATGATAATAGTTTGTCTAATGCTGTTGGTTGGTGATTTCCATTAGCTTTATTTAGCTGTTAGCCTCTTCTGCTACTTCATAACAAAATGTTCAGATTAAAATGATAAATAGCTTAAAAGATAAGAAGTTAGACTCTAATTTTACACCACTTAAATAAAAAGAAACATTACATGTGCTTTTATGTTGGTGGTTAATGAGAAATTTTGAAAGCATGTTAGCCAAACGCTAGCTAACTTGGGATATATTGATGGTAGGTAGAAAAAAAGTCCTCTAAATTGTTTCAAAATGGTAAAATTGGAAGTAAAAGCAAGAATAAACCAGGTCTTAATTATAGCATGATGATAATAATAATGCTTTGTACTAGTTTATGTCTCATGATGTTGTTGTTTGTTGATTAGCATTTTATTTTAGCCGTTAGCCTCTTTACTACTGCAAAGCAAGGTGTCCAGGTTAAAATGATAAATAGCTTAAAAGGATTAGAAGTTCAACTCTAGTTTAACAACAATTACTTAGATAGACGCATAAAAAGATCATTAATATTGGTGTTTTATGAGAAATATTGGTAGATTTATTAGCAAAAAGCTAGCCAGCTTGGGATACAGTGATGCTAGGTGGAAAAAAAATCCTCTGAATTCTTTAAAAAGTAAAAAATTTGAAGTCAAAGCAAGATTATACCAGCTAATTATGGTTGTCTGATTGTAATATGATGATATTAATGCTTTGTACTAGTTTATGTGTCATGCTGTTGTTGTTTGGTGATTAGCATTAGCTTTATTTTAGCCGTTAGCCTCTTTCCTACTGCACAGCAAAGAGTCCAGAGTCAATTAGGCTAAAGAGAAACTTTCCCCAGCAAATAACTTAAAAAAACAATAAACACAGTGATTGACAACACAGCAATTATTGTATTTTCTGAGAGGTTAAAATAAATATGAAGTCCCAGCTCGTCACCTCGACTGTTTTCATCCTGTTTGTGTGATTGGAAACAGAGAAATAAACACTTCATCAACACGAGAGCTGTTTTCTGACCGGACACTGGTGATGAGGTGAGGCTGAAATAACATCAAACTAACTCTCAGCACACAGTTTATTGTGGACTTTGCACACTAAATTAACCCCCAAAATTATGGTTTTAATAAACATTATTAAATCTCTACAATAAACAAGTTCAAACTGAATATCAAACCTTAAATCTTATTTTTCATACAACAAAAACTACTATAATTATTATTAAATGGTATAATATACATTGGATTAAATTAGATTATTTATTGATATGTATTGATCCCACAAAAAAAAGGAAAATAACTCGTTACAGCCGCAAAAACAGAAGCAAAAGTTAAATATAAATTCCAGGAAAAAAGTTAAATAAATAAAAATGGCAAACTAACCAAACAGACGACAACAAACACAAACAAATAACTGTCAGTTGCAAAGATGAGCAACAACAACAAGGAAATTGGTGACAAAATACTCGTCTTTTCACATTATTTGTTGAATAAACAACCACAGCGAAAAAGATAAAACCTTTTAACCACATTTAAAACTTGAGAAAAGATAATTTAGGTTTATTTTCCATAATTTTCTTTCCCTAAAGACAGTGCAAAAGTTAAGAGAGAACTTCTATATCTGCAGCAAACCTCTGATTTCTGTATTTATAAATTAAATACTCACACTTGGCATCTATAAGTGTGCAGCAATGTCGCAGGTTTATCATAGAGTCTAAATCAGGACTGATGCTAATTAAGAGCCTGTACATATAATTCATTAACTAAAAACAAATAGCAGATTTAGTGTCTCTTAGGTCACCATATATAAAGTCTTATGCGCTTTACTTTTTGCTAATTATTGCATATAATTGATGTTGATATGTCAGAAATATGATTTCTTTTAGCACCTCTCTTGCAGAGATGCAGGAAACTAATAATAAATTATAAAAAAACAGCCAAAAGTGAGTTTCAAACTTAAACTAAACGATGCATTTTCCAGTTATTCCAATGCAGCTCATATGTTTATCTTGTAATATTAACCAGACGAAATTACTTGTGTTTTGCATCGTGGTTCTTCCTGCAGCCTGGTGCCAGCAGCGTTTCCATAAACCTGCTGACGGACAAACAAACGAGCCAAAAAAAAATAAATAAATAAATCTCCTTGGCTCGTCGGCGGGGGTGATAAAATCTGTAAGCATGCAGTATAGATATAATGAACACGAAGGCTGAGGAGGAGCCATTACTCCAATGTGAAAGCCACAATAAAAAAAATAAAAAATAAAAAAAAGAAGCCGGGGCCTCTATTTTTAAGACGGTAAAATGCATTCATTTCTTTTTTTTATAGATTTATATTTGGTTTATCATCTGAAGTTCACAGCTCCGTGCTCTCCCTGATACTGGCCCCGGAGGAGCCCAAGGCAGATTCCCCTGCACTGTGACTCTCTATAAATCCAGCCAGCATGAAATCTCAAGGAGCTAACGTGGAGAGGAGAGCCAATCTGCCTGTTTACACCATCTCATCTTACACAGAAGCCTTGGCGCCTGCCCCGCAGAACCCCCCCAACATGTTTGCAGAAGTGTTCATGCTGAACAAAGTGATTGTATCATCTGGGCCTACTCTTCCATTTGTGTTGCTGCTTCTCCTGAAACCCGTTTCAAGCTGTGTCACCCCCAACTCAGGCGAAGTTTGAAAAATGGAAGAAGGGAACCATGCAAAGTGGACATATTCTCCAGCCTGCCGTAAAATAACCGGGGGATGGACCATTAGCCATTTGCCGCTACCGACCGAGTTGCAGATCTCGCATCTGCACAAACAGAAGGTCAAAAGAAACTTAACAAAAGAACGAGGAGGAAATAATAAGGACAAACAAAAAGAGGAAACATCCATTTTAAGGGTTTTTTTTTGTGGCTGTAACAGAAGGCGGGAGCTGTTTTAATGCAGCGGTCCCAAACCTTTTTATTGCACCAACGACCGGTTTCATGTCAGACATAGCATGAGAATACATTTCTAATAATACACATAAAAAAATAACAAATGTGAAATGCAAAGAAAAAACCCAATCGACCATAACTCCCTGGAGTAACAGGACACAGTTTATTATGTCCAGTGTGTTCTGTGTATTTATTTTAATGCCGTCACAGAAAAAAAGCTCTGCAAAGACGTTTGTTTACTCATTTTTTAGCTAGTTTGTGAGCAGTAGCTGTCATGTGTTGTGTCAAGTGAAGAAGAATCCGGTCATTATTCAAAAATAAAACATATTTTAGAGTTTGATAATAACTTAAACAGTGTTGTTCCCGTGCAGCCCGGTGCTCGGGGACCCCTGTTTTTAACGTGCGGCGGCTAATCCGGCTCCTTCTCCGACCTCGCTGGACTCAAATGCCAGCTCCGCCTCCCCTCTCTCTCCCCCGGTTAGTGAGGAGCAGCCTGGACTAGACATGTTCCTCCACTTTTCCAAGGCACAAACCAGTCAATTTGTCATCCAGTGAAGAGGTTGAACCTTTAATTAAAGTGGAGAGCTGCCGCCATCAGGGCCCAGCTAAATGTCACATGATAAATAACGGCAGAAGATCTGAAAAGCTCCCTTGGAGTTTCCTTCACTCGAGGGGATAAAAGGCCACACACATTACAGGGTAACTGCATATCAATATGTTAAATAGGTTCAATTGTATAAATTGATTAAATGACCCAATTGCGAAGCAGCCATGCTTCAGAGACCCTGTTGTTTGAGCAGTGAATGTTGACAATGTCACGTAGGCCGGCTATTAATGGAAACCAAGCAGAGAGAATGTGGCGGTGAGTGACATTATTAAAGTAGATGATGGGTTTCTGAGCAGATCATTCACTGAATGCAATCGATAGCTCTGTGTCTAAACGCCCGGGCAGAAATTACACTTGGAGGCATATTGCCCAGGGTGAAATGACACTGCCATGAAAATGCATTGCTATGGACGCTATTAGAAACGATTGGCTAATTACATCCACCAGATTCTTTATTGGTCCGTCGCGTTTAGCGTGAAGGGACGAAGCCAGTGGGATCTGTGCAGGGATATGGTGCAGCATGCATGCAGGAATATAGGCAGGAAGACAGTGAAACTGTCTCACTGTACAATCCAATATTTCCAAAAAGCCTGTTGTCTGATAGCGAGTCATTTGTGGAGCTCTGACAGCCCTCTTTGTCTCCCTCCTCCCCCTGCTGTCCACACTGCATCAGCATATATTCTCAAAATTGGTTCATTTCACTCTGCTTATTATCAGGCAGCTTAATCTTGACCCTTCAAATCTCTAAAATTATCGCCCTGTCTCTTGTCTTCCCTTCCTCTCGGAAACCCTTGAATGTGCTGTCAATTCCACTAAATTCCTCTCTCATCTCTCAGCACTTGATCCCCTAATCTTGCTTTTGTGTCAGTCACTCGACAGAAACTCTTCCTCTGCGGCGCGGCGCTGAAACGCAGCCTCACCTCCCTCTCTTAATACCCCATCTGTTTTAGAACACTGATCTTGAACGACAAAACCATTTATTGCCAAAATAATTCCTCGACGTCGGAACGTATTGTGCGAAAAAAAAAAAAGTTAATGAACTAAACAGCGGTGCTCATTGCCTGACTCACAAAAGTGAAATGTAACTGCCATTAATGCTGTAATTTCCTTTGGATTACGCAAGCAAAGGCAACCTGAGAAATATAAATGATTACCCTCCTTTCACCACTCATATAAACACTATTTCCTCCTATTTTAAGTCCATTTATTCACAAATAATCACAGGTATAAACACTCAAGTAAAAGAAATACAATGCCTCACAATTGTGTTGTTTTAAATTAACTAGTTGCAAAATATTCACTGATATTGTTCTTTAATTTTCTATGTTAACTAATGTTTTTATGGCTTCTTGGCTCCATGTTTGGGCAGTTCAAAGCACCGAGTAAAGATAATGGAAATACTGTTATTTTAATAAATTAGTGAACATTTTAACAATATTTAGAAGACTTTCCTCCCCTGAGAAACAACCCCACAGGTGTGTAATAATATAATATAATATAATATAATATAATATAATATAATATAATGTAACATAACATAACATAACATAACATAACATAACATAACATAACATAATAACAAGCCTGTGTTGATGAGAGTTTTTCTTTATTTACCAAAGTAGATTTTATTCCAAAAACAGTAGCATTACTGCTGCTAATCTATCCACTCAGTGGCAGCTTGTTGATGGTCTCTGAGGACATTAAACACATCATTTCACTATTTTTTGGCTGCCATTTTTACAAGTATAACCACTGCTACAAAGATTTCTGGCACTTCATTTAGTAAACAAATCCATTAGGGATGGGAATAATTAATCAATGATGGATTAAGGTGGTTAAGAATTTGCTTAATCAAGGGACAAAGATGCTATTTTTGCCAATATTTACAATATTTTACAACAGATTACACCTTGTTTGTGTTTAGGAAGCACAAATATAAGCATTTAAGTGAGAAAAACCCTCATTAGTTCTGTGTTTTTGTTCTTTATTTATATAATTAATCTTATATTTTGCTCTTGCGCCCATGAGGAACCATTAATCAATTAACAAAACGAACGCAAACACAACCAGGAGGCTCTGCACACGTGTGTTTCCATCGATGAGCCGCCTTTCTGATCCGACACAGCGAGGATGTTTCTCCGCTCAGAGCCGTTTCTGCCACACTAAACATCCCTTTTCATATATAAAAGTGCTCTGGGCGTACTTGACTTTGACAGGACGTTCCTCCCTGACCCTCTCTGTGCAGACGCAGCCTCTCCATCAGGGTTATCCTCTTTGAAATCACGTCTTCAGACGCGCCGAACAAATGCACGGCGCCGCCACAGATCCGTGTGTTTGTGAGCCGCCGTATGGATTTCTGGAGAACATACAGTATCTTTCTGTTTGGCTTTCTGTCAATCTGCACATTTGTTGCAGACTCAAGAACTCTCTTTGGATGCGTGTCTTTATATTTTGCCAGTTTTTTTTTCTGTGCAGGGACAGAAACAGGCTTGAGAACAGTTACTGTCTGCTTTGTAGCCTCTAAAGTGTCTTAACTTCAATCACACAGAACTGTTTGCTGTCATCTCCCTCCATGCTGCTTGGTAACTGGAAACAACCTGCTCCACCTTCTCAGCCAATCACAGCGCAACAAGCGGCACGCATCCACTCGCCTCCTATAGACTCTCATTTACAAATGCATGCGAGGGAATAAATTACAGCGGCACGGCTTAATTATTTGGGGAACTTTGCTCGTCTTTCTGCTGGAGCTTCCCAATATCTAATCTATGTAAAACTCCACCTCTAATTACTCTGTTATGTGTGGCAGAAGCTGCTCTCTTTCTGCAACATCTTAATCAACTGATACAAATATTGTTAATAATTCAAGCCTCATTGGTGCACTTAATCTACCTCATTTTCTAATCTTCCTAATAATTCATTTGTTCAGTGATTAATTACGCTCATTTGTGTCATGTGGAAACAACATTTGTTTTTAATTGTGCATGTCAAAAGAATTTTCCAGTCATCCCATTTGTGCTCGCGCTGGGTGTTTGGAGCTTTGGTCACCGCGGGGTTCCCGCGTTCGGCTCGTCTCTTCGACTGCGCTGCATCCGCCAGCGATCAGACTTTCCACCATTGCGCCATATGTGGCGGCACAGTTAATTACTCAAGAGAAATTGGCTGAAGACGCAGCATAACAGCAGGTGAGGAGCTCCAGCCCAGAGCTAAACCAACACTAACTGGTCAAGCTCAGCTGCCCTCGCTCCTCCACTGCCTGAGACACGCTGGATGAGCTCATTCATGCTGTTTGGCCTTCATTACAGATCAGGGAAGGTGCAATTAGCAGCAACCCCCCCCACTAGTTTATAATTACCTTAAGACACCCACTTAAACAGGGAACCTTATAAATCAGCTCCTGTTGCCTATCACGGCCCTGGACGCTCCATTATGCCAACAGATGTCAGCTGCAGCTCCGGACAGGCCCCTCGGTGGCAGTGACGGCCAAAAAAAACGCAGCGAGCCGGTCTAATGAATAAGAATGGCCTTTAGGTTTGGCTTCGCAGGCTTTTTATGGCTATATTTCTCATGAATGGAGAATTAAAAAGGAACAGGAAAGAGGACGGAGAACAAAAGGTCAATTAAGAGTTGTGAAAAGCAACAGATTACAGTTTGTTTGACGCCCGTGCCATTTCTGCTGAAACATTACGGCTAATTTACACACAAACGGCGTCCGGGTGAGTGCGAGTGTTGGCTTTTTTTTGTTGCCTTGTTGGTTTTTTTTGGGGGGGGACATCTGCATACATTTGCATCTGGAGACAACGTGGCGACAGGAGAAAAACATTAGTTGCAGTATCTTCATTGGACACCCGCTGCTTCTCGATTATGTGGAAGTATTTTGGGTTGAGAGCGGCGGGGGGAAGCGTAACACAAAGCAAACAAAGTATCATACAGACAAATCCTCCAGAAGTCTCCCATAAACAAAGCACAGATTTGGCATGTTTTATAGGGGCGACTGTTGTTTATCAATCGCTATTCCACATGAGCAAAGAAGATCCTTTGCAATTGAAAAGTTGGCTCCGGCTATCTCGCTTCTATTGTCCCAGGTCTTTTGTGGTAGATTTTCTCTCCTTTTTTTGCTAAAACTGTCAATTTGTTCCGTCATTTAAAACACAGTCGGGCTGCGAAAAATAACGAACTCCCCAATTAAAATCCATTTAGAGGGATTTGATCGGGTAAATAAAAGCACCAGCGTTTGTTCTCCGGTGCTTGTGAACACAGAAACACGCTTGACCTTCACACACATGACGTTGTCGGGGACGAGGAGAAAACACGGCGGGACGTGTGTGAATGCCGCGGATTCCTTTAAAGGCGCCTGACAAAAGGAGCCTCGTTGAGATGACATTCCCGTCCCTGGACCTGAATGTTTAAACGCGCTGAACGCCGGCAGTGAGATCACCCCCTAACCTCATCTCATTCCAGTTTGTTCCAGGGAAACACATTGCAGCAGCAGAATAAAAACCCACTAGACTGTGTGGAAAATCAACAGCGCCATAACGAAGAATATCTCCCTCTAAAAATAAACCTGAATGAATCTCTGAGGTTTAATGAACCAAGTTTGTGCAGAGGGAATTTATCTTATTGGAAAGATGAATACACTTTCAGGGGAGGCATACTGACAAGAAATAAATGTCTTTTCAAACAGTAAAGAGGCTTCATATCTCCATTTAGAGAAATTCATTCGCCAAAAAAAAAAAAAGGAAGAAAGAAAGAAAGAAGAAATAGCTTTGGTGTCTCATTTTAAAGTCCCACTACAAGAAGCAGGAGGAAGAAAAGGAACAATGGCTGCAGAAAGCATCGCGGGGCACGTTTAAGGGCACAGGGATGGATTCATCTAGCCGTGTGTGTGTGTGTGTGTGTGTGTGTGTGTGTGTGTGTGTGTGTGTGTGTGTGTGAGAGAGAGAGACTCAGATGAACTCATAAAACAAGTCCAAATCCAAATCCAAGTCCACAAATCCAACAAAAATGAAATATTATGCAGCAACGTGCAGCTGATTTAAAGGCATTTCTAAACAACACAAACATGCAAAACACCACTCTGCAAACATTTAGCATTAAAAACTACATATTTTCCTCATATATATAGGCAAACATTAATATAGTGGATTTATACAGGCAGCAAAAATACGACTCATATTTACATTTCAGTCTGCAGCCATCTTGCTGGCATATTCATGCATTCAAACTATTTTAAATGGCAGATTTTCACCCGCGATTTGCACCATGTGAAACAAGTTAACAATATTTTACAAAACTTGTCTTCCAGCATTTACATTCATTTATTTTCTGTTAAAACTGCTTTTCAAAATGCAATACCAGTAAACATTCGTGTCCATAAAATGCCTTGAATGCATGCAATTATTTTAATTTCTGATGCATATGCACGCAGGTAACCTTTTGCTATATTATAACCTTGTATACTCATAATATTCTGCATACTGTCCTGCTCATAAGGGTCCAAAAAAAGACAAAAGTTTTAGCTGCAAGTTCTGTCAGACTGAAACTCTGAAAACACTTCTGCTTAAAAGTAAATTGCTTATAAATATAATTATACATTTGAGCCGACATTAATAACTTAACTCCTAAAATGATGCGGTTAAATTAAATTTGAAATACTACATCAGAAACTTTGTTGTGAATATCTGAGTTTTGCTTCGTCACAGTTCATAAAACCGAAGGGAAACAAAGGTGATCTTCATCTACTTTAGTAGATTATTAGCAACAAAATACAAACTTTTTAAAATGATATTAAAGGCGGATGAACAACTGCAATAAAAGACAAAAACTTTAGGGAAACTGCTTTAAAATAAACAGATAAGAGGTTTTTGTTGGGGAACATTGGTAAGGATCTTATTTTTTAACAAAAGACAACGAATGGATGGATGGATGGATGGATGGGTGGATAGATAGATGGATAGATGGATGGATGGATAGATAGATAGATAGATAGATAGATAGATAGATAGATAGATAGATAGATAG
>JAOWBC010000458.1:3194230-3204700 GCA_028566105.1 Hypoplectrus providencianus
TATAAAATCAAAACAACTCACATTTCTTCCACTTTACTAGTGATTTATCTTATTTAAAGAAATATATTTAAACCCATACAGCACTATTACCAACATGAATACTACTACTTATATTATTATTATTCATAATAATAATAATAATACTTGAATAACTTACATTTTTTTATTACCTCGTAAATAATTATGACCGGTTTGTTGTCAATTAATCAACAATTTAAAGTTTGTGATGAATGACAGGTTGCTTATTTTTTCAACCTGAGGACAACTACTTTAATGTGATTTTAATTCAGGTGATTTTTGTGTTTAAATTCAGATCCCACATTCTGCCTTTAGCAGCTAAACATTTCTACCATTTTCTTAGAATAAACATGTAATTAAAGTCCAAACTGAAGCTGTAATCGTTTGGTGCATTTAGCAGTTTTAACGCTGCACCAGAGCAAACTGAAATACAAATAAATCAGATTAACCTGCAGCCATTCAGACTCCTTTTTGTGGAGAAGGATTAATTTAAGATGCAGCTCAGTAATGTGTTTTCTGGTTAAAAATAATCTCTGATAAACATGATAAAATCAATTAAATAATCAATTAATTACTAATATCTGGGTCATTCATATGTCTTCACTCACCCCAAACATTACAGGAGTATTTTAATTGATAATTAATGTCATTTTTTATAGATTCTAGGTAGATAAAGCTGGATTTAGCACCAGTTTCACTCACAAAAGTCGTCGTTAATGGCGATTGATTCGAAACGTTCCACCATCTAACGGCCTTGATTACATTCTGCAACCATCCCGAAAACTTTTCCCTTTTTTTTTCACCTTCTTTCCACCTTACCCCGAGGCAGTCGCTGAGTTGGGTAGAAAGAAGGACACAGAAGCATTTTGCCAGGAGCGCAGAATCACTAGATTTAAGTCAGTGGCTGCTTGACTCCTCAGGAGAACGACAACCACAAAGAAACAAAGACGGCGTGACGGTTTGACTGACAGCCTTTTATGTCTGTTCACTACAAGGTCAGATGTGCCCCAAACACAAAATAGATGTGAGTGATCCTTTCTTAAAGAACGCCCTTCGTGTATGTTTTGGTAAAAAAAAAAAAAAAAAGAAAAAGAAATGAAGAATTATAAGAGAGGAATCCGGGCAGCGGCGGAGGAGAATAATCTAAATATAATTGTGTGACTGCTGGCATGTCAACTTCAACCTTGTCTCATAAATGCCATAAGGAAGAAATGTTCTCGGAGGTTAATTTCACTATATTATCAAGAGAATTAAGGCAATTACCAACAAATGACAAAAAGGGCTATTCAGAACCAATTCTGAGGATAACTGACCGTGCTATGTCCTCTCAGCAGGTGGTTATTCATAATACAGCAGGTGATTCATATGAATTATTTCCTACCTGTCATTCACTTTGCTCTGCCGCCTCAGTCCGTCCAAGTAATTGTAGTCCTGTAGATTTCACTTTGGCACCTACGGCGGGATTCTTGGCTGACCTTCCCGGGCGCTGCCTTCCAGCAATTATCTGCGGACATGTCGAGAGAGAGAGAGAGGGGAAAAAAAGAGCGTAAATATTCTGGAGGGAAATCCTGAAACAGACAGTGTTCAATGCAAGAAGCAGGTCGGAAACCGCAGGAAGGGAAATATGGTTACATGAAGACAGGCGGCCTCGTTATTCTGACCACTAATAGAGGAAATGTTCTGCTGATTTAAGTCTATTTACAGCTTAAAATATGTATCGCAAAAGCAAATATGTGGAAATGAATATCTCATATAATAAACTTCTACGTTCAAACAGAAAAAATACATCTAGATAAATCAATTCTGATAATGCTCTTCTACAATTAAAGTATTTAAAGATAAAACAATATAAACTTTATATCATCAAGGTGTTTCTCCAACAAATGTTAAATGACTCATATGAGCGTTTTGCTGCTTGTAGTTCAGAGGAAGGTTTTATAAACAGCACACGAAATTATACATTAATGCAGGGTTCAAAAATGTGAAAAAAAAGCTGCATTTACTGTGAATTTATGCTAAAAAAAAAAAAAAGAAGAAGAAAAATCCTGGTAAGGGATTATAAAGGAGCGATTAGACAGGAAATAAATAAAGTGAATAGGTTAAAAGGGTGTTATGTAAAATTTAAAGTGACTTACTACAAAAAAAATTAAAAAAAAAAAAGATAAAATTATTTTATTAATGTAATGTGAAGGCAGTTGTGCATCCCCTTCAAGTGTGTGTTGTGTTGTGGGATTTACAGCATTTTTTTCATGGTGTGTTGTGTGATTTTGTTCTCAGTGTGTTGTGTGATTTGTAGTAAGTTTCCCTTTTTAATGTGTCGTGTTGATTTGCAGTGTTTTTTAATTTATATGTTGTGGGATTATTAGCACTTTCTTCTTCATGTTTAGTTGGATTTGCAGTGTCTTTTTCTTCATGTGTTGTGCAATAAATAGCACTTTTTATTTAATGTGTTGCTGGATTTGCAGCACTTTCTTCTTAATGTGTGATTTCCTCACATTTTTTTTCTTCTTAATGTCTCTCTTTTCTCGCTTTTTTGTGTGATTTGCAGCACCCTGACCCTTTAGGGCCACCATACAAATGCAATGTGTCTAAAAACCTACCGAGTTCATACAACAAATCTGATTAAACAGCTCACAACTGCCTTTGTAACATTTTTTTAATAATACAAAGACTTTGTGGACGCCCTTTAATATCATATAAAAATCAAACAGTGACATGTTTTTGCTGCTTCTACCTGATAAAACCGTGCAGTTCGTCTGGCATTACTTCTTTTTTATCCCCTGGCCTTTCAGAAGCACAGAAACATATCATAATCTGTTTTCAAATGATGTGTTACAGTACCACGCTTTGGTATTTTCCACATATGCTTATTCAATATCCCGGCGATAAAACCAGCAGGACCTCAATTTGCCTTCGAACGTTTAATCTCCAAAAGAAAACACTTCCACACAAAGCAGCGAGAAGCTAAGTAACAGTACAGGGTCATTTGGCGCCAATGATGTATTGGTAAAATGAGTTTCCATGGAGACTAATATGCTCGCAAGCTAAAGACACATAGAGTGGCTTTTTGGAACGAGTGAAGCAAACTGTGGGGCACAAAGATAACAAGCTTAGACAAAGAGACGTAATGTCAACAGAGGCGCAGCAAAGAGGGCTCAACCTGTAATCAACATGTACAGTAGCTGCAGGAGGAGGGACGCTCGCTCTGAATGTCACACACAAAGTGAGCGCTCCCTGAACCGAGTCATTAGCGGCTGACTGAAACCAGAAAGATGGATTCAGGCGCCGCCCGTCAGCTCTGTGTCGGATTTTAGTCACAGGAAGGTCTTCCAAGGGACAGAAGGACAGGAAAAATAATATAAAGTCATATTAACAAATGGTTAGATAACTGTAAAAGTAAAAAAAAGATAAAATAAGATAAATAATATAAGATATAAGATAAAATTATTGTTAAAAAAAAAAGATAAAATATATTTAAATGAAGCAACTTTAATTAGTTATAATAAAACAATTCTAAGAAATATATTTCATAATATTAACATATTATCATAGGTTAATATTGTTGTTGTTTTACCCATTTCTTTAAACAAAAAAGAATAAAAATAATATTACTAATAATATATTTTTAGAATATAAATGATAATGTATACAAATATATTTTCTAGAAATTTGATTGTTATATATATTAATAAATTCCAACACATTTAATGAAGATAGTGCTGTAAAGATACAGAATATTTTTTTACATTATGAATAACAATTATCTTATAAATACAATTCATTATTATAATTATACATTTTATTTATAATAATAATATTAATTTATATGATCCTTTCTTTTAAAAAGCTGTATACAGTCATATTTTATTTGTACAGCACTTTAAAAGGTAAAATACACTTTATATAACACAGAGACAAAGCAGAAGACATGTTAAACATAAAATAAAGTTATGTATGGTTTAGAGTGTATATGAAGTCCTGGAATTCATGTAATATATATTGCATAAATATAAAGCAGCAATATCATTTCCTTTATCTTAAAAACCAAAATGTTACAATTCATGATTTCTCTCTCGACCTAGAATAAAATAACTTTAATTGCAATGACTGCATTCGGATAAAGAGCCTTTGAAACATAATTGAAAATAGGACAAAGAATCCAAAACAATTTAAATCAGATGAATAATAACCATCCTTATAGAAACACCAGCAAAAGTCCAATTTAGCAAATCCAACTGAGCAGTTACCTCGACAGCCAGTTTGACTTGTATCTATTATTCTTAAAGGGCTCATTTGTACATTAGTAGAGCAGGATTGTTCGGCGCTGACCCGTGCCCGACAACAGCAGGTCGCACTCCAACCAGACACATTTGAGTTTCTGCACTTCTATTATTTATCTCATCCTGCAGGCACAACACATTCATAGTCTGTGTGTGTGTGGGGCGATGCTAGCAGGGAAAGCACAACCTGCATGCTAACAAAAAGTAGTTAAAGGATTGTTTTAAAAATGCAACTAGCAACATTATTTACATTCCTAATTAAAAATAACACTTATTTAATTCATAAAATGCTCATATTCAATCTATTAGTTGGTTTTATGAAGGTTTAGTTTTTTAAAATGTTTGTTAATTAGCTTACATTTTACCTGCTTTCAGGGGTCCAAACAGGAAGTGAGAGCTTTGAATGGGTTTTAAAAAACTAAGAACTCGGACTGTACCAGTCTGAAGAAAAGTGGAGGGGTGATCCATTTTAGGAACGCCTAAAGGGGACATGTAATGATCATTTTCAGGCTCATTCTTGTTCTTTATATGTATTTTGGGCTCATTTTAGAACATGTTTACATGCTTTAATGTTTGAAAAAACAATATGTTTTTTAATACTGTCTGCAGATTAAAGCTGTGCGCCCCCCCTGTGTGAGACGCTCTGTTTGAGTGTCTGTCTCTTTAAGAAAACCTCTAGAAAAAGCACAGTTTGCAAATATAATAAATAAAAATAAGCAGCACCTTTCCAAAAATAATTAAAAAGCTGTGTGCAGATATAAATATATGAATAGCTGTGGATTGTTTTATTTATTATTTGTAATAGTTTTTTTTATATAACTGCATAACTGTGGGTTATATTATTTTTTATTTATTATTATTTAGATTTTTTTTTTTTTTTTTTTTTAAAAAGCTGTGGATTCTTTCCTTCTTTCTTTTATTTATTTATTTATTTTTATTTATTTCATTTTATTTATTTATTTATTTTTATTTATTTTTCTTATTTAATTCCAACCCCAAATCCTATTTTCATCCTCTCATGCAAGGATAAAAAACTGAGTGAATATTAGGTTTTTCATAAATACTACCAGTAATACCAGTAATACATAAATACTGGTCTTCTCTCATTTTCTTCATCATTGCCCCCAACAACAAGATGTAAAAACAACAACAGACAATCAGACAAAACTTTTAAACCAAATTTCAACATGAAAAAAAGTGCAATATCTGCTTTCTAGCATCGTGGCGTCTCAGTTTTGACTCTTAATTTAACAAAAGGGTTAAAAACCTCTTTAAATAATCTGAAAAAAATATCCGTATGGAGGTAAAGAACACACACAAATTGAGATTCTGATAATGTGCGGCGGTGAATCTACACAGTCGCCTATAAAACAGATATAAAGCCGTAAAGTGCTGCTCAGAGGTGACCTTTATTTTGAAGAGGCGCCGTGTGACATGCTGTGAATTAGACAACATCAACGCTCCAGAAATTTATGCCTTTGCGCGGCTTGACCTCTAAGTCAACAGTACGACTGGAAGGAAAACAGAGCGTGCACACACAGCAATAAATGTATGACAATGCACGCTCGGCGGGAACGCTCTGATGTCTATCTGCCGGCACGCCGCTGCGGCCGCTGTCATTGGTTACAAGGTGAGACCCGGCCAACGTATCGATGCCATCGAGTTGGGATTTTTGCTTATCGCCACAATATCAAGTCACCTTGTTCTTTTATTTTTTCTAATCAAAAGTCAACAACGGTGGCGGCTATCTAACCCTGATATGGAGCCAATTAAATCCCAATCTATCGGCTGCATGCTAATGCGCCGCCAGCCGCACCTTTACATCCTGCAGGCCTCCGCCAAAGTAAAAGTTTGCTCGGACGAATGAGCAGCAGATCAGGTAAATAGAGAGGGAATATGATCATACAGCGTTGGAGGTTTAGCAGCGTGAGCCTCTGTTTTATCACAAGGTTGAGGGAGAGGGTGAAGCTATTGACACACGGAGGTTCGGCTAAGCCACTTCACATCCCGATCGATCACAGGTCCACTCCACGACAAGAGGCCTTCCCGTTAAAGAGAGGTTCTCCTGCACGACTACCAGGGCTCAGACAGCAGGCTGGACTCTGGGCCGGCCCTGTGACACAGCACTTTTTATTATAATAATTTTTTTTTATAGAGCTGTGTGCTTTCATTTTTTTTACATTTTTTTTCTATAGCTGTGAGGTTCTTTGATTTTTTTAAATATATTTTTTATGTTATTAAATGCATTTTTTTTTTCTATATTTGTGAGTTCTTATATTTTCTTTAATTTATTTTTCTACAGCTGTGGGTTCTTTGATTTTTTAAAATATATTTTTTATGTTATTAAATGCATTTTTAATTTTATATAGCTTTGAGTTCTTACACTTTATTTATTCATCTTAACATAGCTGTGGGTTCTTGTTTTTTTTCATTATTATTTTTTATTGTAAATAGCTGTGGATACTTTTATTTTTTATTCAATACATATATATAGACATATAAACCACGACTTGGCTTTAAACTAATACCCCAAAAATAAGAGACCACTCCAAATTTTTTAAAACTGATGCATGAACGCTCTGATTGAAAAATCAAAGTTTTTTTGTAATTTTTTATTATTATTCCATGTCTGAAAACACCTTTTTTTTTTTGTTATTTTGACCTCTTGTCATTCTCAAATAAAAGCTCTAAATGACAATATTGGAATTTGGCAGAAATGCTGTCAGTAGTTTATAAAATAAAACAAAATTGCTCATCTTATATATTTTCTTCTTAAAAACAGTGAAACCAGGGAAGCCCCCTCCCTGTATGCGTTTATATTTTAATATATATATGAGCTTCTTTCTGGAACTTCTTGCCCGCCGTCCTGTCGCGCAGCAGCACTTTTGTCCTCCTTTCTGTTCCTCTCTCAAACTGCTTCCTCGCTCCGTGCTTGGCTTGTGCAGAAGCAGGAAACAGATGGCTGGCTATTTCTGGATGCTACTACAGAGTGTCCAACTCAAATAAAGTGTTCTTTCACAGGATCTTAGTGTTTTTAATGCCTGCGTAGGGAACTTCAGTCTGCCTTGGACCAGGAACTTGCAAATGGCCCATGACAATGAGATTATTATACAGAAGAAAAGAGAGATTTTTCAGGTATTTGACATTATTAGAGTGAATTCAAATGCCTCCCTCTTTGCTTTCTTTAACTCTGGCTAATCCCTCCCTGGAGGACGCCTATTAACCCGGACCGGCGCCGTGGCCCTCCCGGCGGGGCCGAGGACGGGCCGGCCGTGTTTGCTCCCCTGATCTCCGTCACTCAAACGCTCAGATAATTACGGCGCGTCTTCACAGGTTACACAGTGGATATTAGCTGCATTGTAGGCAGACATTAATTACATGAGCGAGCGGGCCGAGTTAATAAGGCCGCTTCAAACACTGTTACCATGGAGTCATGTTTACGGACGGGAAGCGGCTGTTTATGTTCCTGGATGTAAATAATATCGCGGCGCCACGATAAGCTCATTCATGACATGCCATCTGGCAGCCGCTGACAGTTTGAAATTGCATTAATCCTTATCTGTTCATTATGAAATTTGCGGGTATAGGTGTAGCGACGGCCTTATCGAGGAGCAGCGCCTCCTCCTCCTCCTCCTCCTCCACCTCCTCCTCCTCGGCTTGAATTTGAATTGATTTCTATCTGTGAGGAATCCATTGCACATTCCTCTCATGGCCGGCGATGCAGGAGGCGGCGACTGCTGCTCACAGGTCAAGTCAGATTCATCTCCGGCTATCTGATCAGCCCATCCCCGAGCCGTGAGCTGTGCCGTGAGTGAGAAACAGCACATTTCAGATTACAGCGTCTTTGGATAGTTTGGAACAGAGCGTTCATTTCATCTCTGGGCGCCTCTCTTTTAAAGGCTATCCCACAAGGTCCTATCACTAGGAGGTTCAAGGGCAAAATAAATCAGCGATGACACGTCCCGTCGTTGTTATGTAGGGCGCAGAGGTCTCCTGTCTGCAGCGGGAGCTCAGGTTGAGAGATCCCCTTTGTGTCTGAGGCGGGATCACATTAACAGCCTGACTCATTACATTAATAGTGGAGCCGCAGCCGCAACATGAATAATGCTGAAGGGGTTACAAACCGGTGTGACAGCGGGGAGAGCATCACACTATTATTAACCATAAATCCAGCAGTGACACACACTGTCCACGCAGGGGGGACGGGTGTGTTTGGAGCGGGAGGAGGCGTTAATGACGGCTGCAACATGATACGAGTTTTAAAAAACAAACACATTGTTTGGATTTAAACCTCTGATCACAACACAGGTTTAAACTCCAGGCAAGTTTTAGCAAAGTTAAACCAGCGAAGAGGTCAAATATTACAGAAAAAAGATGTTTTCCTGATTTTACCAACATTTATAATGTAAATTATGAGTTCCCAAATCTATACATATAAAAAATTATTGCGCTCCTTAAAATTTCCAGACATTAGAAGTTATTTTTTATGAAATGAGAACAAATATAAAAGAGAGATTTTATAGTTTTGAGGGTCAAACTGAGGATGGATTTTGAAATTGTTTTGACCTCTGTTGGGGTTTAAAAGAACTTTTAAATAATTCATAATTATAATGTGAATTGACTTACATGTATGACAATGAATGATTATGAATTAGACTATATATTTTTATTGCTAACATTCTGGGATTTTTCTTCCTATGTGCTTCAGTCTATTCCTTTTCTTTTATTTAGTAACATTTAAAAATGAAAGAAAATAAACAGAATTCATCCATTCATTCATTAAAGTCTGAATTAACATGATAAAACTTTTGTAAATATCAGATTTTGTGATTTTATTTTGAATTTTTGGGGGGTTTAAAGTTTTGATCCAGCGAGTGCTGAAGACAATGGAACCATTAAATATTATTTTAAAGATTAAAAACATGATAAAAGTTGACTGAATGAAAGACTGAAGGGAAGCACCAGTTCAGGATCTGAATCTGTTGTCACATAAAGCAAAAAAAAAAAAAAAAGAGATATATAATCTATCTAAAAAAAAACAAAAAAAACGTCAAGGCTGCAAAAGCTCGATGCCCTTCGTGGTTATGAATTGCAGGTATGCTTGTGGCAGCTCCACCAGATCAGCAAAAAAATTTTAGGGGGGGGTGAAATTCTTCCAAGAGCTGAATCTCCTTTAACCTCCCCCACCTGCAGGAGCACCAGGGGATCCGTCACAAATCAAGGATGGGAAGGTCAATAAAAGCAAACCATGCCAGACTCTCTGACTGACACATCAAAAGTTCCCCCAGCACTCTGCCTTCCTTCCCCTCCGACCAATTTAGCCGAGTCCGAGGGGAGCCCCCTAATCCATGCCTCTCAAAGTGTGCTTAATCAACCTCTGATTAAGTGGGAGCACGTCAAGGTGTCCGGCAGCATCTCCACTGCCCAGAAACAGAAACAGGATTATTTGTCTTCACAGCCTCGTGTCCCCGATGCTCCGTCTCAAACGCCTAAAGTCCCCCCTTCATTCACTTTACAGGAAGCACAAAGCAAACATTTAGTTGCTTCTAATTCCTCTGTCTGTGTTGCTCTCTGTTGTTGTTATGAGTGTCCCCCAGGTGTCCGCCAATGAATTAAACATCAGCGTGTTGGTAGAAGGGCACAGCTCCTCCTCAAAGCGCTGAATGCAGAGCGGCGGCGGCGGTGGAGGTGACGGAGGAGGCTCTGCTCGGTGTGAGGACGTGGAGCCATCAGGGAACCACTCTGACCTCTAACATCTGACCGCCTTCATGAATAGTCATTTCTTCCAGGCCTCGACTCGCTCCCAGTAATTGGGGCTTTTCCAAAACTTTTGGCTTGTTTTTTTCCCCTCCCGTGAGCTGCCAACCATCCCTTTAAAACCAGAATCGTCCTGTATTTAGCTAAAAAGGGACGCGCTGTCCCGTATTACTGTGAGAGTCAAAAAATTGTCCAAAAATTGCCATCAGAAAATGAATAACAGGGAAATTTATATGAACATTAACAGTAAACTTGTTCCTAGGCCCTGTCCTGCTCTGTGACCAATCAGCTGACAGCATACAGAACACTCTCATCCCATTGGTCGAGGTGCTGTTCCTCTGTTGCTATGCAGAAGACAGCGGAAGACAACAAGCTTTCTGTTTATTGTTTTATATTATTTTAAACAGTTAACAAG
>JAOWBC010000458.1:3246261-3258393 GCA_028566105.1 Hypoplectrus providencianus
CCATCCATCCATCCATCCATCCATCCATCCATCCATCCATCCAACCATCCATCCATCCATCCATCCATCCATCCATCCATCCATCCATCCATCCATCCATCCATCCTAGTCCCCCTCCATTGTGAATAGCAGCCCTGGCAGCTGTGTGACTCCTATCAGACCTGTAGGGGGCGCCGGGGCTGCCGCTGAGCCCTGTTAGCGTTGTTAGCGATAACTGCAGCCAGCGGGCAGGACGTGTCCCCGTGTCTCCGTGTCCCCGTGTCCTCCACCTGAGGCCCCGCTGTGATCACGCAGCAGGAGAGCATATGATGCTCCAGCCGACACCCCAACCAAGAGGGCCTGATTAAATCTGAGGAGCACGGCCTAATTAAATAGGGTCTGATCAGGGAGGGAGTAAATTATTTAACACTGCCCACACACACTGATGTCTCCTCTTCACATCCTGAACTTCTTTTTTCCTCGCTTTTGTCTCGTCTGTTTCATTCGCCCTCTTTGTCCTGCTGTTTTTTCTTTTTTTGTTTTTTTTGTTACGACTTTTTTGCACCGCGGCTCTTTCATCTCCTGAATGGTGCCATTCAGTAGCCGCGGCGCAGTCGTGAAACAGTCACAGAAACAAACGCCGGGGCCCGGGCTGGTCGGAGATAACATTGTGCGGTGATTAAAGACATGCAGGGAGACACCTACAACATCCTTTTGAATCAACACAGAAAGGCTGACAGAAATATCCCCCTGCTGGCAAATACAACAATAGGACAAGTGGAGATGTTAACTGCTGGTTCCTTCTGCCTCCTACCCCGTCCTCACCTATGCATTTTAAGATAAATAACCCTTCCTGTTTTATTATACCCTTTAGAAACCTGTTAAGAGTGCTTTTTGCTGATGCTGTGATCCAAGCATTGCGACCAAAAGTTCACAGAGAAACTCATGTATTCATTCACTCAGCAGGGGATGGCATTTTCCATTTCTTTTCTTCAATGCTGTGGTCTTTTTTTCTGACAGCAGTGCTCTCTCTGGGCCAATTTCAGACTTTCTGATCACCCAGCGCACCATGCACATCTTTCAGCTGCTACGGTGCGCTAACTACAAAACCTAAAGCCCACAGAAAATCACTGACCCATGGCTGTGTGGACTGGAGGAAAAAAAAATGTGGTCCATTGCCTTGTAAACATTGCATTTTGCATTTACAATCTGTTGTCATGAAACACTTAACCTTGAGAAAAGCTGCAAACTACCACAGCAAGGGAGCATTCAAATGCAGCACTCCATATCCCCCATCATGACAAGGCCTCCGACAAACAAGCTGAATGAATCACTTCGTTTGCACACCGCCGGGCCAAATGTGGTAAAAGGGAAAATCAACAGTGACTGTGCAAAAGTGCAAACTTCACAGAGAAAACTATTGACACATTCGACGGCACAGAAAGGAGAATATGTGGCAGCTCTGCATCGAAATGCTGTTTTCCTTTTGCACAAGCTTCAGCATTGTTGTAGTCCAGTTTTAAGCCACTTTTTTAGATCTTGATTGTTTTAAACTACAACTAGATGAAGGATTTAAATGATCAGACATGTGGATATCAAGTTATCAGAGAAACAAGCTGAGCAAACGTTAGCAGCAGCATCCCAAACAGCATCGAGGAATCACAGATTTTTAACTAGAAACAGCTTTATTCACTGTTTTCACTGGTTTATATCACCAAGTTAATTTATTCAAGAGATCAGGAAACCTCTGCAGATAATTCAGCTCCCTGTAAAACCTCCTGAACATCTGGATCTCAAGTTATCAGAGAAACAAGCTGAGCAAACCTCAGATGCTGCTAAGCTAGCAGCCCCTCAGCCAAGATGCAAAACAGCAGATTTCTAAGTTGAAACTGCTTTATTTTGTGTTTTTACAGGTTTTAATCAACTGGTCCATTTGTTTTGGTGAGGAGGAGACTTCTGCAGATACTTCAGCTCCCTGAAAAAACCTCCTGAACATCTGGATCTCAAGTTATCAGAGAAACCAAAGAGCTAATGTTAGCAGCAGCTTGGCTAACAGTCCCTCCGTCAATGTGCAGAAGAGAAACAAAGATTTTTAAGGTGAAGCTGCTTTATTTTGTGTTTTTACAGGATTTAATCAATTGGTTCATTTATTCCAGAGTGGATGAGACTTCTACAGATAATTCAGCTCCCTGTAAAATCCTCCTGAACATCTGGATCTCAAGTTATCACAGAAACAAATGAGCAAATGTTAGCAGCAGCTCGGCACCCTGCAGCAGCAAGCCAAAAACCATTAAAGTAACAAATATTTTTAACTAGAAACAGCTCTATTCACTGTTTCTACCAGTTTATATCATCAGGTCCTTAAATTTAACAGGGGAAGAGTCTGCAGATACTTTAGCTCCTGGTAATAACACTCTGAACATCTGGATCTCAAGTTATCAGAGAAAAAAAGATGAGTTAATGTTAGCGGCAGCTAAGCTAACAGCCCCTCTCTTCAGTGTGCAGAACAGCATCGGAGGAACACAGATTTTTAAGGTGAAAGTGCTTTATTTTGTGCTTTTACTGGTTTTAATCAACTGGTCCATTAGTTTCGGAGAGGAGGAGACCTCTGCAGATAATTCAGCTGCCTGTAAAAACCTCCTGATCGATGCACACTGAGGAAACCGACTGCAATGATAGCATTGCTCTGTCTTTTTTATTGTCTTGATTGGGAGTTTCCATAGTAGCAGTAAGTCATATATTTTATGTTAAAGACATGCAAAGGGCTGTGGAGTAGCAGTAGTAGTAGTTGTAAGATAGCAAAGCTAGATTGTGGTTTAAAAAAAGGCTCAATAGCTGCAGAATAACATTGCATTTTACACATTATAACTGAAAGTTTGTTGTATAATAATGATGAGGATTGCCTGGTTCACATTGCACAGTAATACACCAGAAATCTGCTTTTTGATTGGATGACCTCTTCTGTAAAAACACTGTCACTTGTGGCTTATAGAATAGCCCTGAAAAGCTGCAGGTTTCTTGAACGTCAATAACACAATAAACTGACACATAAAGGTCAAAATCAAGTCCCTATAAATAAAAATATAACCAGATGTACACCAGAGAAAAGAGGTCCAGGTATATAAAAAGCCACTCAACATTTCTTTTATTATTTACTGGCTCTTTAGTGCAAAGAAAAAGACATTTTGCAGGAACAGTAACTAAGAAAGATTCCTGTTAACAAAGGCATGCGGTTGCTTTATGATGTGCTTCTGCTCCCTGAGCTTTAATGCACCGTGGCTGTATAGGCTGGAAGTGTCTGTGCATGATCTAGGGCATATTCATTATGAAAACAACACTTTACTCCAGTGGCAAAATGATGTTGACCTTTGCAGAATCGAATACTAGCAAACCGTGTCTCATTGTTCAAAGATAATAGCTGGGCAACATTCCTTGTAAGGCAGATGATGTTGCTGGCATGCTGAGTGCCAGCCTCGCTGCTGGGTGGGTGTCGGACCGCTGATGACTCATTCCTCATCTGCTTTAGAGAGACCTGGGTGACAGGTTTCTGTTTTAGCTGCTGTAACAAAGTGTTTCCTGTCGTCGCTGGATTTTACCTCACTTAGATAAATGATTGTGCAAAAGCTCCTTTTGTCTCTGCAGCACATACCTGAGGTTTACTCAGCATAGCAGGTAAAAAAAAAAAAAAAAAAAAAAAAAAGGATGAGAGAGGGAACAAGAGGGGGAGAAAGTGGGCCAGCCACCCTAAAGAAGCCTCGTTTATTCCCCGGGGAAATTGCATCACATATTGATCCATGTTCCCTGCATCTAATGGACACAGAGGGTGGAATTGCTGCTGGCAATTGGGAAATAGCTATGAGAGTAACAAGGAGTCATTAAGGCATAAAACCCAGGTTAGTCACCTGAGGACCTCTCACCTGCCTTCACACGGTCCTCACAGTGCAGACGGCCTGAGCAGCCTCATGCACGCAGCAGCCGAAGCAGCAGGTTCACAGGCTCAGACGAGCATTTGTCTCCATTACAGCCCTTACGCCGGCAAATAAACAGGGGAGACAGACAATCATTCTGCATTACATCCATGACTATAGCACTTTACATTTTCTATCAGCGTAACAGACTCCCTGGGCCATCTCGCAATCCTCACATTCATTTTTTTTTTTTTACTGCCTCGTGTGCACAGATGGAGCTTTAACCAGAGAGGGATTTCCACCACTGCTATAACATTTATGGCCCCTTTCTCCAAGGCAAAAAAAAACAAAAAACAGCAAGATCCACAACAAGGTCTGGATGCATAACCCAAATCTGTCACGCCATCAGCGCCGTCGTACGACTTCAATGCGAAACACAACCAGCCTGCACCGACGCTGTTGTGTCCAGCTTCACTTCAGCACAACAGCAAACAAAAGCAAAGCAACAAGAGGAAAGTGTGATTATCGTTAAAGGAGGAGGAAGTAGGAGGAGCAGCTTCACAGGGAGTTTATTTTGTGTCTCACAGTTTGAGGTAAAGGGCTCAACAAAAGGAAGATTCCTCTCTTGCTTATTCAAACCCAAAGAGGCAAAACTAATTATTTCACCAATGAATGCACAACAAAAGGCCTCACTGCCCTGTACGGTTTCAATTTGATTTTTAATCATTTTATGGCTCTTTTCAGCTAATAACAACGCCAACCATCTGCACTGCCGTTCCAATACTTCTCCATTATTCTTCCAGGCATGTGGACAATTTCACACATATAAGGCACTTACCTGCATGTAAATTATTGATCACCTTTCAACCCCTTAAAAAAAATGAATCGGCCCCGCGCATGTAAATAAGGCGGTGCACTTAGCCGAGGAGTTTCAGCCCCGGTGTCAGGCTGGCAGTGATTTTGATTTGGTGCCATTTGGATATTAAGTGCAGTGGATATTGAGTGCTATTACAGCAGGGGACAGGCAGCACATCAATCTCTGTCAAAGACGTGGAAATCTGTCTCCAGAGCAGCCAGGAAGGAGCTACAGAAGCTAACGCCAGCTGCATAAAAACACTAATCCCAGGAGTGATGGGAAGCTCGTCCCGTATAATGAACTGTACACAAGCTAAAGCTATAGCGTCTCATCTCCAGTGTTCACAGCGTGTCAGCCGCGGCGGCAGCGTGCATACAGATGCTCAGAAAAGGCGTCACGTGTGTTTAAACACCATCTTCCTGAGTTGGTCAACAGAGCTGCAGCAGGTGAGGCGTTTGCGGCTCCGTGCATGTGTTTGTGGAAGATCTACGGCGCTCTGGCTCTTTTCTCACAGTGCTACTTTTGGCTTGGAGCCGCCTCTCACGGGACCCCCTCACCCCCCCTAAAAAAAAAGTTACCTGATGAGCCACCGTCCTCACAGGAAACAGGAGGAGGAGGAGGAGGTGGTGGAGGGGGTAGAAACAGAGACAGAGAGAAAGAGAAAGCTCTCATTATTTCTCCCTAATTGCCCACGAGTGACCCTCCTGATTCCCCCCTCTGCAACCAGGTACGGAGCCTCATTACAGGCAGCCTCCTCAGTTCTCCCAGGAGAAACCCATGAAAAGGCCATGAAAGGCCTCGTCTGACAGGGGCCAGCCAGACTGGACCAATTAACAGGGTTTTTCTGTGCTCTGACTCGCCACACTGCAGTTTGCAACTCATCTACGGTGTGAGACTCGCAGACGTCCCGGGTCAGGCTGGGAGGGTTCGTCCAGGAGCCGGGTGCCGTGCAGCCGCCGGCTCCGGCGCCATTTACATGTTTCTCACGCCTTTTAGGAGGACACTAACAGGCTGTGAAAAGTATTTCTTTAATATTTTGATTAGCTTTGAGAAGGAAAATTAGCTGAGAATTAATTAAAGCAGAGAGCAGAGCCACTTTTTCTTTTTTTTCTTTTTTAATTTGTGACCAGGGCCAGAAAACGCTGTTTATTAATTTTGTGGATTAGCACTCAAACTGCGACAGGCCACCGACGGTTTAAAATATAGATGTTTTCTGGTGCCCTGGCATCATTGCTCCATGAAGGCTGAATGCAATTGTCTCCCAGCCTCCCTGTGCCAGGTGACTTAGTGTGTGTCTGAATAAATGACCCAGTCAAGGTGAGCTCCCCGTGTCAAGCCAGGAGCATCAAAGACAAACCACGCAACCTTGCCACGGGGCCCGTTTTCCTTTCACCCGGAGAACTCCATTTTCACTCTCCAAGGCTTGATGCATTCAAGCCCGTCCTGATCTTTGTAATGACTGGTCAAAAAAAAAAGTAATTCAGACAGCCTCCTGTCTATTAGCGACATGAAAGACAAGACTTTCAAAGAGCATTCTCCTTCCTCTTCAGGACTAAAAGACACAGACATTCTCCTCAAGGTCACATCAGTTTCCACTGGACTGATTCAAAGCAGAAATCACCTGCACGTAAACAGCGCTGACTGATAGAGCGGAGGACAATGACGGGGGGCCGGCGACGACGATACCACTCAGCCCGAGAGTCTGACGGTGGCAGCGACGGCGTGTTTGGGGAAGGAGAGAGCGAGGCAGGGTTTGCGAGGGCGGGGCGGGCCGGGAGAGAGAGGGGTACTGATTGGCTTGGCGTCTCAGGGGGTGCGTGTTTGCCTGCAGGGAAAGGTCACGGGAGGGAACAGGAGTAACGAGGTGTGAAGGGAAGGCACTGTCCTCGGCTCCTGGGCCCCTAGGAGACAGCGCCGGCAAGGTGTTAATGCAGATGCTGCAGCCTCACAGGTTCTGTTTATTACACCTTTCCAGGGAAGCCGGCCCGGAGTTTCACCGCCAGTCGATACCGCTGAAAACATGCGAATCACAGGCACAAACTGGCAGCAGCTCCCACAGAAACCCAGAAACACAAATATGGGTGGGTGGGTGGCTGCAACAGGGGGTTTTGTAACTGGCCAGATTTGCTTCATTCCCCTTTAAAAGTACGGCAGATTCAGCTCAGGTCTTAACTTTCATGTTTCTGGAATATAAACGTAAACACAGAATTAGTGTGGTAGGTTTCATTTATTTCTGTAGCATTTACTTTCATTTATACACGAGCATTACGAACTCAACGACAAGGCGTACCACTAAAATCAAGGGACTAATTTCACGTTTAACAAACCCCGCCCACTTCACGCAGACCTGTCGCGAGATTTGGATGCTTTAATCAAACACACTACCTCACATAATTAAACATACTTAACTTGTAGGACTATAAATAGAGCAAAACCCTTGGAGTTATCTCTTGCAATTTATTTATTTTTTTGCAGAGTGCTGTGCTAGTATTTTTTGTGCATCCCTTAACTTTGTGTGTGTTTGTCTCTGCATAATCATGTTTGTATGTGCAGGTGACATGCATGCATAATTGATTGGTTTTCCTTCTTTAATGCTCATATATAACGCGCTATAGCGACCTCAACACATACGATATTTATGACCTGCACCATGGAGGTTATATATTCAATAGGGAACAAAATAACTCAAAAAGTTCTGCACAGATTTGGATGAAATTTTTAGATAATGTCTATATGGAGACAAGGAGCAGGTGCTTAAATTTTGGTGGAGATCGGTTATCCAGAACACCATCTGGGATTCATATTGTCAATTTATAATGCATCAGTGAGCATATTGCCTTCACTAACTGCTGCCATCTAGTGGACGAAACATGTCTCTGCCTGGCTTGAAGAAAAACAAATAAATAAAGCTCCTCCAGCAGTTTAAAACTTAGTGTTGTTAACTCTAATTTTTCTGACCATGAAATCCTTTTGTTATTACTTCATCTTTATTACTGTTTTCATCGTCAGGTCGATCTGTTCTGTTTTGTCTTACTTTGAGTTGGCAGAAGAGACGACAAACTAATAAATTAAATAAAACAAAAGAACACAGCAAAGAGGCTGATTTCACCAGTTTGCTCCCAGAAATAACACTTTCACTTTAATCCTTCAGGGTCAGTTTTGTGTTTGGTAACTGAACTTATTGCCTTGGTGGAGGTCTGCACCCTCAGAGTGCTTTTACAGTTTATCCAAGCTTAGTTTGTGCTATGTTTTCTTTTCCCCTTGAATTAAAACTCCTCTTATTCTGCTAATAAACCAGCTGAACATATATAACTCAATTAAAAAACGTGGAAAGGCTTGGCTGCGTTTTGTGGTGTCAGTGTGTGCGTGCCGACATGTTTGAAGGGGTTAAACGGCTGAAAGGGATGCGCGCTCCCTGGGTTATTTTTGTTCTTTTTCTCAGTAATTGGCCGTGTCACACGTCCACTTCACTTCTCTGCGAGCATGTCCGCTCCTCTGTCAGCGTCCAACCTTCAACCCCGTACCATGAGCTGTGACATGAGCTGTGAATGACTGCGCATTGATTTATTGAATACACATTTCATACTGGGTGGGTGACGGGTTCTTTGTGTGTCTGTGGCAGTAAGTACCGCGCTAACGGGTGAAATATGGGTGTTATGTGATTTTTCAGAATGTAAAACTGACAGTTTTGTGTTAATGGCGTGCATCTGCTTCGTTATTTTTCCGGATGCAATCTGCATTTTTCATTCAAAGATGAATTTGAACTTTGCTCACGTCTGTTTTTCTGTTGCTGTTTAGTCAACGGCGTTTCTATGGTGCTTGGTGTTAAAGTACAAAAGCACCTCCTTGTTTAGTGTTTGCAGGGCTATTAATAACTCATGTATGTTGCTTTTTGTGCAGTTATGTTAATTCTAGCAGTGATTATTTATGCTGGCTTTAACACGATGGTTTCCAACTATAATTCTGAACAAACAGACTTTCAAGCTTCACTTCCTGCATTTATGTACATTTATTTAATACTTAACTTTTCTTTTCTAACACCTAACCAGAAAGTTTTTTTGTCCTAAACCTATGTCAGTGTTTTTGTAGCAAAAATTCACAGAACCTGCAGCGTTTTTCTGTTTTTCTGTGTGTTTTTCTTTACAGTCTATTCTGTTGTTTAGGTTGGTGATCTTGTCGATATGCATGGCTATTAATAAGTCATATATGTTGCTTTTTATGCAGTTATTTTGACCTGCATGTGGTTTATTATTCATGGTGTCTGCTACCAGATGGTTTCCAGTTCCAATTCTGTAAAAACAGAGGACATTTACCCAGGACTTTGTTTCCTGTTTAAACTGTCTTATAATACCAAACAGAAAGTTTTTTGTCATTGGTTTTGTAGCATAAATACACCAAAACTGGAGCATTTTCTTTTTTTTTTGCAAATGTGAAATTATCATATGTGTCCTTTTGGTTCATATTAACAAATTTTCTATTCTGTCGTTTAGGTTGAAGATCTTGTTGCTATGCACGGCTATTTATAAGTCATATATGTTGCTTTTTGTGTTGTTTTTGTGCTTCCAAATATCTGCCTATTGTTTATTATTTATGGTGGCGTCAACAAGATGGAAGGAAAAAAATTAACGATTATTTTTTTTTACCTAACTTGCATTTTCTATCTACCTTACAGAGTCATGTTACCCTTTTCCGCACATGTACTTCCTGTTTAATCTGTCTTTTATAAAGCCTAACCAGCATGTTTTCTTTCCTACAGCTAGCTTAGTGTATTTATAGCATAAATTCACAGAAACTGCAGCTTTTTTTTTTATTTTTACAACCACTAAACGCTCATATGTGTCGTTATTGGCGATCTTGTTGGTGTGCATGGCTATTTATAAATCATATATGCTGCTTTTTGCGTTGTTTTCGTACTTCCAAAAACCTGCCTTTTGCTTAATTTTTTTTTTTTTTTACATAACATGCTTTTTCTACCTAACTTACAGAGTCATGTTGCCCTTTTCCGCACATCTACTTCCTGTTTAATCTGTCTTTTATAAAGCCTAACCAGCAAGTTTTCTGTCCTACAGCTAGCTCAGTGTATTTATAGCATAAATTCACAGAAACTGCAGCTTTTTTTTTATTTTTACAACCACTAAACGCTCATATGTGACGTTATTGGCGATCTTGTTGGTGTGCATGGCTATTTATAAATCATATATGCTGCTTTTTGTGCGGTTATGTTAATTATCCCTGTGTTTTATGCTTCCAAACACCTGCATGTGGTTTATTATTTATTAGTGCAGGCGCAGCGCCTTCAAAGATTACTGTTAAAAAAACATGTTACATATTAATGTTAATATTGACAAGTTGATGCTATATGAATATATGAATATATTGACTTAATATGATGAATGGCTTTCATAAGGCACATTCATCCATAAACCAATGAATATTGCAGGCTTGCGTCAAGGTACATGTGTGTTTCAAAGAGACAAAGTCATAACAAAACGACCTTAACACAACCTGACGTGCTGTAACCCTTGTTTGGTTTCCACTGTGGTCCCTGCAGCCGCAGCAGAACTGCTGTCTCTCCATGAACCCAGCCTGAGAGGGGACCACATGGGAGACCGACCCTCATTATGTGTAAAATATCATTAATTAACTTTATTGAATGAGTCACAGTATGGTTTCCACCACATGGTTCCCTCAGGGTCCCTTGCCCAAGACCCCACCTTGCCCTGTTCGGAGCCGGTGAGCCAGCATCCTTCACACCAGCCCGCTCTCCTCGCCGAGGCCGGCTCTAGGTGACTTCTCTCCCCTCTTGTCATTGCTTAGAAAGCTGCCAGTAATTTATAATGTTGTGACAGTCAAATAAACAGGGCTGCTGCTTGGCGGAGTGAAAAGTCCTGTATTAAAGGGAATCAAAACAGCTCCAAATGGTGCCTTGAATGGAAATAATCTTGGTGTAAGATCTGTTCTGGGCTGGCTAATTTAAATTTGTTCAGGGTGACAGCTTACTGGAAGAGGGACATAATGAAGTCCATTATCATCAGTGGTGCAAATTCTAAAGAACGAGAACTCTCATTATCAGCGCTTTCCTGTATACGAAGGAAATATGTTCATCCATTATGAAATGTGCTGAGAATGACAACATGGAGCAAACATAAGACAATATAAGCTGTGACTCGCTCTGGAAATACATAAAAAAAAAAAAAAAAAAAAAAGGGGGAATGGTGCTCGCTGGAGTCTGGACAAGTCTCCTTTTTTTCCCTTCACTTTATTTATGGATGAGGTGATGGTGATTTTCAGTGCACACAAGAAAGCCATGTATTGGATTTTAACACAGTCAAGACTGTAATAGGCTGATAAATTCGATATCTCGCCATGTTGAATTCGGTAGCAGCGAGGCAGAATGTGCTTTTATTTACTGTGCCTTTTCTTGTGGTAATCTGACATCTGGTAGACCATGCCAGACCTTGAACACTTGTCTTCCCCAAGCATTATCTCATAAAAACAGAGCCTTGATAATGCCGTTCCATTAGACAAGTAGCGGAAATAACAATAAGTCATTTTGGCCAGAATTAACTAATAAACAGGGAAATGAGGGAAGTCTCCAGATCTGTAACCCACGATAACCGCAGCTTCACTTTACTTAGGGAGCGAGGACTTCAAGCTGTGTCTACAATATATTCACTTCAAAGAGTGCAAAAATATGTCTGGTGCCAAAATAATCATCAAAAGTAAGTTCAGTGCCAGGAAAATGTGTTGCTGAATGAACTGGAGTGGAGGGAATGGGAAAGCCAGGTGTTAGGGGGACACTCGCTCATACTAATGTGCTATTAAAAGTCAAGAGCACACATTCAGGGACGAGAGACCGAACGAGCACAAAGCAACGCAATGACAATTAAGATTTAAAAACACGTTGTTCAATCTGAAACAATTAACACGCTGCGGTCTATACCTTACTGCAGCTGCAACAAAACAACACAAACTAATCCTGTAAAATTGATTTTTGTCCTCAACCAAACAAAAACAAATCTTGTGGTAAATTAAAGGAGGAATAATAATTTAAAAAAAAAAGAATAAAAAAGAAACTTGTTAATGTTTCTAACCTCGCTAAGCTGATTGTCTGCAGCAGCCACACAGTGTTTGGACATGTTCCTTTCAGCAGAAATTCATGATAGAATAAAACGTTTAAATTGTTAAAAGTATTTATTAATCCCAGTTATTAATGTGTGCTGATTCAAATCGAGGGTTTTTTAAAGGAAAAACACAGATTTTCTCCACTCAAAAACATCAATATCACTCATGTTTTAAACTGTCCTCCGCCAACATGTTGCTGCTGTAGAAGTAAAGATTGATGGTGATGCAGAGTTAAAACAGCCAGGAGTAAAAGTAAACAACTTT
>JAOWBC010000458.1:3541066-3571179 GCA_028566105.1 Hypoplectrus providencianus
TGACCGGGGTTAATAAGGAGCCGCATTGTTCTTCGTCTGCATTCAACCGGTCCGGCTGCAGCACAACGAGCAGGTGGATTAGCTTTTCCCACCATCTCACACGCACCAAAAAACAAAGCGGTTTTTCAAGGCGCCGCGGCTCCCTGACGGTGTCACAGAGAGGAAACACCATCTGTGCGCAGCAGTGGAGCCCGGCAGGCCCGCTGAGGTGTTCAGAGAGCGGCGGATCAGAACCACCGCCACAACGGCGGGCGCAGCAGCGGTGGTGGCTCAGCACCGCAGGATACCGCTTTTAATTTTGCATCGAAAAATAAAGAAAAAAAAAATAGTTAAATCTGCAGAATTTTGCTTATTTATCAAACTTGACGCTCTGCAGAGAACTCAAGTCACGACAGCTCTGGATGACGTTTCCTGCAGCAAATTTCCAGTTTGAATAAATAAATAAATGTCCCAAACAGAAAACAAAGTCATTTAAAATTAAAAGATTTCTTTCAACTATTCATGACAACCATGAATTTTGTACCACGCAGAAGATAATTATGAAAGTATTCTTCAAAGCACAAATCAGATCTGATCTCAGTCGAGGTGCTGAAAGTGATTTAGTGGGTTTCTGCAGAAAATAAGTTTTTTTTTTCTTTAAAAAAAAAAAGAATCAGAAATGTGTCAGAAATGATTCATCTCCTGGTTTTCTAATTGATCATCGTCCAAAAATAATGACGCAATTTCTCACAAAAAGTGCAGAAACACAGCGGTCACAAGCACAAAGAAAAATTAGGGTCCATCAATATTTGAAGAACTCGCTTTTTGCCTCGAGTCGAGACAGAAAGGTTAAAAAATGCATCATTTGTAGCGCGTTTTCAGAAATGCCATTCAAAGGAAGGACTTTCGCATCAGTGTGCAGGATTGTGTAGTTTACTGACACACAGGTTAAGTAGATTTGTTAATTTTTGATTGTCAGAATGCCGTCCAAGGACCCTGAATTCCTCTGCAGAGCTTTTATTGGAGCTGTGAGCCCGATAAACAAAGATGAATCTGGTGCCAGACGCGCTGTCACAATTTGGGCCAAACTCCTCTCGGGTCAGCCCCGTGTTGATTAAGCGGCTGTGAAAAGCCTCAGAGGAGGAGTTACGGCTGCTGTGTGGAGCGACAGCTTGTTGATGATCTCAGTGGGAGAGCCTGACGAGCTTTAAGAGCGGCGGCTGTTAACGTGGCGGCGCTGTGATGATTTGATGATGCCTCCCGTGTGACTGCGAGGTTAGACCTGTGTTTGTCCACAGGGCCAAACCAGAAACCAGTCAGTGTCAATAGAAACTAATTGGGGGATGATATTCATCTTTTTACAGCTCATAAGCTTCTGTTTCCTCACATGGACATTTTTAAATGGTCGCTTGACCTCAACATGTGAATAAAAAGGGTTCCAAAAGTCTCCTCTTTATAGACTTGTTCATTTTATGATAATTCGATGAAGTTTGGAGCGTAAAATGTCTCATTTTAAGAGTCTGAGCGTCAAAAATCAGGTGTGACTGGTTGTTAAAGACCTGCAGCACTCCGTATCAACGACTTTTCTGTGTCTGCAGACAATCAGGAGGTTTCTCAGCTCAGTGTTCACCATTAAAACCACCAAGAAATGCACTTCCTGCAGAAATCCCCAAAGTCTTTGAAACCAAATCACAGCATGACTTCTTCCCTGGTGTTTCTAAACATCTTGATGTCTAAATGTGGTGAATTTGTGTCAATTTTATGTCAGTTTGTGTCGTACAAACCCCAATAATTGCTGCAACAGCTTCTGGCCATCATACACTTCCCTCATGATGCTTTAAGCTCTCAACAGTTTCACTTTAACTGATCTCTCTGATCTCAAATTAACACTTTAGGATTTTGTTGCTTTTTATACGTGTGTTTCTGTTCAACAGCAGAAAACAACAAAAACTAGAATAAGTTATCGGCAAAGATTAACTAAATAATCATTTCCTGCCACATGGAGCTCATTCAGTAAGAAACTGTTCATATTTGTCTGAAAATCTGGATTTATTTCCAGGAGAAGTCAAGCTCGTCATGTTCAGGCCGCGGTGGGGCCAGAGAGCCGTCCAATTATGAAATAAAAACAGGAATATTGTCCTTTTAACACATAAACTCACGCTGAAACCTTGACAGCGCAGAGAGACCGAGTGGAAAGGAAGCGGCGCGGGTTGAAAGGGAACACGTCCAAGGCCTCGCCTCTCTCCAACAAAAGGTCATTTAGTCTTTCTCCTCCTGGCAGCAGGCTTTGTCTGGAGATAGCGGCTGACATGTTTCATGCGTGGAGGCCGAGCAGCTCGTACAGATGTGTGTGAATGACTCAGACCGGTTTCGCTTTCTCACAGCGTCTGCAGCCTCCCAGCCCGCTCTCACCATTTGTTTCCCCTCCGCCGCGCTGAAGGATAAATTACAGATGATAAAAGTGTGTTTTGCATCCAATCTCCCCAACACAATGCCGACGCCTGCAGTAATGAGGTCATTATTATGCATATCACAGATATCAAGAGGAATGAGCTTAAAAGCTTACGCCTCTAATTGATTAAGGCACGCAGGCGTCGGCGGCGCTTTGAAACAAAGACGGCTGTTTTTCTTAAAGGTTGTGATATTTGAACGACATATTCAAAAGACTTCTAATTAAATATTACTCTACTATAAATAAATGAGCGTCACGCTGAGGTTTGGCCCGGCTACATGTTGTTCTACCGCAGCGGAGAGAAAAGGACACGATCGATGTTTGGTGAAATATTCAAGATGTTTTCTGGGCAGTCTGGGTTTGATCGATGCTGCAGCTATATTAGGACTTTAAAACAGCTTTTGATGAACTGTTTAACATAAAACTCAAAGCCTTTTGTGAGGAGCATTAAGTTCCTGACTCTTTATGTCACAAACATTGTTTATTTCCTGTATAAACGAAAAGAAAAAAATCAAGATTTGTCTTGTTAACAGCAGTAGAACGATCAGGACACACAGCGTTGGGAGGCGGCTAAGCTAACGGTGCTAACTAGCTTTGTAGTTAGTTGTTGTAGCTTTTTCCAAAATATTGGACATTCAGGGACTTGAATAATATTTTTACTATCATGTGGAAGATATTGATTCTATGAATGTTCAGCTATTTCTTTAAAGTTTAAAAAAAAAAAAATTAAGTCTAACCCTAACCCTAGATTTGATTGTTTCTCTATTTTGATTTTAAGCTTTGTGATGATTTTCTAGCTCAATGAATGTCTTGCTGTTGAATTGTGCTTCACAAATAAACTTTAATTATGCAACATTTTGCAAGAAAACAAACTTGTGATCTGTTTGCAGTCGCAGTGAAGCTTCAGCTGACCTGAAACTATCGACCGACGGGCGTCTCGGAGCCCTGCTGCACTCTGCGGTGCAGTGTGACCTGGATGGCAGCTGGAGGATCCTTATCTAATGTGGGGCAGAGCAGATTGCATTGTATCCACGGGGCCGCGGAGGAGTGCAGAGCTGGGAAACTTCAGGGACTCAATCTGCTTAAAGCAGATAGAAGATGGCCTACTCCGCTCTGAGCGGCACCGCCCGGTACCAGCCAGCAGGACGCGCTCCGTTAACCCGTCACATCCAACGACACTGCAGATGATAACTATTTAGAGTTAGCCTAATTAAATCCTACTATTCATGCCGGTATGCTCGAGCCACATGTCCTGGCTGCAAACTCCATGACAGCTTTTGTTTGGTAATGATAAAACAAACAAACAAACAAACAAACAGAGATAATGTCAAATATATCAAGTATAAAATATATTAAATGTTTTGACTTATGTAATATTTGTCACCAACATTTAGAATTTTCAGACAGTGCTTCTGAAGTAAGTAACATCATTTTTGAAATCTAATTTTAATATTTATTGTGTGTTTTGGGGGTGCCAAATTTCAGTAAATAACAAAATTTAAATTCCAGTTAAAAAGGTAGATATTGCTGAATTTTTATATCATTGTTTCAAAGTACATATATGAGTTTGTTTGTTTTTTTTTGTTTTTTTAAATTTGGTTCAACTTAAGACAAAAGTTGAAGAATGTACACGAAATGTTTTCCAAAAATGTTTTAATTTTTTTTAATTTGCTTTTGAGGCTCAAAATGTTGCTGTAATTTGCAGATTTTTTTTATATTTATTATATATTTTTGTTGTTGTGTTAATTTCTTTTAAATTGGTATATCCAGACAGAATGAAAATGATTTTTTTTTTTAAATAGTCCAAGTACAGATTAAAAGCAACGTTAATTGTTAATGTAAAGGTAAAAGAAAGGGTCCTTGGCTTTGTTCCTTTTCTGAGGAGCTGAACTTTGTTAAACGAGGTTCATTGGCTGCACCTGAGCTCGTCCTCGTTAGTGCACACGGCCGCCTGGAGCTGCTCAGAGGAGAAACTATAAAACCTGAAGATAATCAGCACATTTGGAGTTTGAGCTCCAGGAGAAAAATGGTCTCCAATGAGTGGAAGCTGCCTGGTTTTATGTTTTGAAGTCTTCATTAAACAGCGTAAATAAGTCATGATGGGGGATCTTCAGATTAATGTGAGGTTAAACCTGCCTGGGAGGGTTTTTGATTTGGACCTGGAGTTCCTCATTAAACTTCAGATCTCCAGACTTTGTGTCTGAGCTCGTCCCGCTGTTGTTCTCAGATAAACTGACAGAAGCTCAGCTGTGTGAAGAATCACAAACCAGAGCCGCAGAGAGAAGTTTAAACCCTCCCAACTTTCACAGCTCGGCACGCTCGGCCGGCCGCAGTCAGCGTGATTGATGGTTCGTCTGTTTCAGACATAAGTTACAGAAATGTTGTGCGGTTCAGCTGCTGCATCCAGCCCCGTGTTTTAAAGCCTCCTGCTGGCCTAAAATGACTCCTGACTGCATGGGAGGAAGCCAGTTTGAGTCCTTGTTTTTGTAGTTTGAAGAAAAGTCCAGTTTATTTAAACCCTTTTTTTGTTTTTGATTATTAGCACAGCTGAAAATGGTGCTGATGGCAGAAAACAACCTGCTGAGTAAACAAACAGTCTGCTGATAATTTAATCTGAGACCCCAACAAGCCTCTCTTTGCTCCTTTTATCCATATTAATGGAACTGTCCCTGTATTTCACTGCAGTTTACAAAATCTCTACAACTCAATCAGTCATGCAGCACTTCAAACATGTCTTTGTGCAGAATAATTCAGTTGAATTTACAGAAAACATAGAAAAGTAAAAAATGCCGGTTAAATTTTTGTAATTTATATATTAAATACTTTTCCATAAGTGTCATGAATGTTGGAAAAAAATTATGGTTTTTCAACATACTTCGCATATTTAATATTTGTAACGTTTGCGGCCTCTCCTGTCCTCTCCTCTTAGCTCTGTGTAAACAGATTCTCAGTGAAAATTAATCACGTGACCGTTGGTCTCAGCAGAATCAAGCATGGCTTCACACAAGTCATGTGGTGATTTTTCAAGAAATATCACAACTTTAAGCTTTTTTTTTTGTTACTTTTGCTAACGGAAACTTTAGTTATCCATTTCCTGTTTGGGGACTGTCAGAAAGTACAAATTAAGCCTAATAACGCCTACTTTTTACAGCCTCTTTCTACAATCAATTGATGGCTTTTTGGCGATCTTTTGATCAAAAAACCTGTTGTTGGGTTCAGAAACTATTCATTTGGCGAACTTGAATGTTTGTGCACGACTGTAATTTCTTCAGTGCATTGCACTCTAACATCTTTTTGTTGATACCAATGGTTTGCGATTTTATCGTTACCGATAATCCTTTAAAGCCCCACTCCAGATCTTTGCTAACTAGCTAAATCCCTGGTCAGGAAACGTCTTGGATCTACGAACAGATTGGATTCCTCCCTGAAATAACGCCTCTGAGCCGAGCCGGCAGCCCGACAGCTCGTCTCTCACGCTCTGCTGCAAAGTCACGCAAGTCAAGTGCAGCTCGGCCGCGTCCGGAGACATCCTGTCGAGGAAACTGACCGCAGACCCGGCCAGCGCCGCCGGGCTTGGCTGTTCCTTTTAGTCGTGAGCTAATGTGAGCGCGGCTGCACACTCGCCTCCTCAGGCCGGATGCTGGTCTCTACCCCTCGGATCACAAGTTCAATTAATTTCACAGTTGGCGGCTCCCACAGTCATTTCACCGGGGCCTGTTGTCTGAGAGAGGGGGATGATGCGGCGCTCCATCCCCTCCACCCATGAAGGCTTCGCTCGCCCGGAGCCACATCTGATCTGATAGGGCCGCGGCTCTGCAGCATATTAAAGCTCACATCACGACGATAAGGCAGAGACGTGCATCATTACGGCTCCATAAAGACGTCTCGTTTCCATCTCATTCAGCAGAGGACTTCAGACTTTATCTGAATTCATTAGCCAGTCGAGTTAATTGACAGTCGGCGGATCAATCGCATCAAATGCACGTTGCAAACAAAACTGAGCTTCTGAGACGTGACCTGCAGCTGCACACGCTCAGTGAAAACCTCCTGTGATCTGAACATCTTTGTAAAACAGCTCAACGCTCCGGTCTCAGTTCAGCATTTTGTTTTTTTTATTTTAAAGGCTGTAAATGTATTTTCTCAGCAGAGACTCGAGGCGCCACAGGAGCGGCGTCACCCTCTGATTAGGCAATCATGCGCAGGTGTGTGGGTGAGGTGCTGACTTACAATGACTGATTGCATTCAGCCGTCACCTTTTCCGGTGAAAAGAAGCTTTTTATCCTCAAACTAAACACTCAAACTTCTGTGTGCAAACTTTAAATACAATAACAATTTCAAGCACCACTTTATAATCTTTGTTTGGAATTCAAACTTTTTCCGGCTTCGGTTTGCAAACATCAGCGACGTGTTTATACAAAGTTTACGAAGTGAAATTGCTTCATTATGTTCTGTATCTGTCAATTTTTTTTGCTTTTTTAAAGTTATGTTTTTACCAGAGTACGCTGTTTTATGTTCTTTCATGCATCCATGGATAAGCTTCTAAAATGCTGTTTGCAAAAAGCTGCAAATAGTAAAATTTTTGGTCGATAAACCAAAATTCAGACGTATGCAGTTGCCAACCAGATTTTACAGAAATATATCATAACAAGATTTGCACGATGCAAATATTGCAACTTTCGACCTTCTTTGACTTCAAATAAACTGACCTGATTTTGCAAAAAATAGATACAGCCTTTAAACTTCTGTAGTCATCCACCCATTTAATTATTTCTATTCTGCTTCCTCCTGTTTTATATCTTGGAGCAGGACTCCAGTTTACCTGTATTTTAGGTCTTAAACTCAGAGGAGGAAGAACCGAGCTTTGTGTTAAAAAAAGAAAAAACCTAATGCTGACGGCGCTCTGCAAACCACATTATACTCGGTGATGAATGGGAGCAAAGTGGGTAAATATTCTAATGAAGCATCGTGTTTCCTGCAGGCCCTCGGCTGCTGTGGCCTCCTAATGAGCGCTGGAGGAGAAGTGGCCACCGCGCTGGTTAAATATCTCTGATAGATGTTTCACATTAGGGCGAGGAGGTCCCCGTTAGAACATCCTGAAACGCCGCCCCGCTCCCGTTCCTCCGACCTCTCTCCGTCAGGCGGGACGCAGCTTTTCCAGGACAACACTCAGGGGACGGAGCTAATCAGAGGATCACGGCTGCTCGCAGCTCCGTTTTACTGCACAGGAGGAGGCCTGCAATCCCTGAACTACACCGAAAAACTAGAGCTCAGGAACTGGAAACTTTTCAGAACAGATTAACGAAAAATGACAGTATACAGGTTTTTTTTTTTACTTTAAAATTATGTAAAGTGAGTCCCTTTTTGTTAAGATTTTTTTTTTAATTTTAATTATTAAATTTAAACAATGAGAAATCGAAAATTTTCCCTGAATTTTACATTCAGCAACATGCAGTCTATTTTAGATTATTTTTTTCCCAAACAATCATGACCACTGAGTAATTTAATTAAAATATTTTCTGCTTTTTTTTTTATATTATATATATTTCAACTATTTGTTTTCCCATTACATTAAAAGTTTACATTCAGCAATAATGTGTATTTTGGGGTTTTCTAACTTTTTTTTTTCTTGTTTCTATAATTACTTGTAAGTACAACATCCAGTATATGGTTACTATTTTTTTTTTTTCATGGCATATGCAATTAAATGTAGAAACAAACCATGAAAAAGCCTGTAAAATAAAGCAAATCTCTGTAAAATAGCTTTAAACAGTGTGGCGCTATACAGGCTCCTTCACATCAGAGCTTAAAGATGCAGATTTATGAATGAAGTCTGGTGTGTTTAGGACACATCACAAGTTTCTCCCGTCCACAGAAACCAACAGATCATTTCATGGAGAAGCCTGAACTGCTGTCGTCAACCCGCTGATGAGTTAGGATTGTAATTTCTGATGCAGTTTTACATACAATTACCAGCCGTTTGTGAGCGGAGTGAGAGCTCACGCCGCCACCGCCGCCGCTCAAGTGTCAGATTACAGCGTGGAGAAGAGTGGGAGGTTTGATGTGGAACAAAAATCACATTTCTACCCAACCGGGCGCTGATTTGTTTGTACGGCAGTTCTGTGTCTCTCTGATGAGCTCCTTGTGTTTCTTTCTTGTGTGAGCGCTCCAGATTAGACATTGTCCTTGTGACGCTGCTGTGAACTAAAGTCACATGGTTACACAGTGAGGTCCTGAAAATGTGTTTCTAGTAAAATGTCAGCGTTTAGCAGGGTTTAAGCTATTAAAAAGAGGCTTTTTTTTTCAGAGAAATCAGACACATTTTAACCTTTAACAAGAGCCCCAATAAAGGCGAAGAGAAGGTTATTTTTGTATTTATATGAAGAAGGAAAATCACAGATATTCCCAAAGTTTTTGATGAATAGCAAGATGTTGGTTAAATAAATTGGGGGTTTGAAATACAATGGGCACTTTTGTCAACCCAAAGGAAAAAAGGGAGTGCATGAAGAGTACAAAAAGTGGTTTATTTACTCAAAGGAGCAGGAAAATTTCTATTCATCACACGGCAGCTGGATTCTCACATCACATCTCACACCATGCAGGATCCTACATAGAACTTAAGTCCTTTTATTCCCAGAGAACATCCTGTAACTCTTTCCACTTGACTCTAACAAAAAATTGTTCATTCGATAACGTTCATTATGTCTTTTGTTAGATATGAATAGTTTTTTCTTTTTATCAGACATCTAGTTTTACGTACGTCGAAACATTTCTCGTAAACAAACCTTAAACTTGATGTCCAATTATATATATAAAAAAAAACTTGTCAAAAAATTGGTTGTATCTTGGCACATTTCCCCCCCCAAAAAAACTACAGGGTAGCCTGCTGAAAATGCAGCATTTAAAGTGGAATACTCGCTGTTTCAGTGCCGTGTTGGAGCCGTTAACTTTAAAAATGTTTGGTTTTCTTTCCCCGGGCGGTAACCTTAAGCTTATATCTTCAGATGAAAAACGATCAGTGAGTGTTTGGGCTCTTTAAGCAGCGGTGAAATGGAGCCCTATTTGTTTTCCAAATGAGGACATTGTCCTTCACAACACAGCCATTAACACGCAGCCTCTTCTCGCCACTCGAAGGCTTCTGTCCGTCCTTGGTTGTCAGCTATTTTTCTCTGAATTATTCCATCCTTCTGGCAGCTTTCTGGTCTGAGCGCATTCCCTCGCCGTTGTGAAGGAAGTTAAAACAACGCCGGGTCCACTGTATGGCAGCTAATTCCTTGCATACCAATACGAGCCACTGAGTATTGGCGTGTGGCGGCGTGCTGACTGAAGCGTTTCCGTGTCCGGCCCTGCCCCGTCCTTGCCCTGCGCTCATAATAGATATTGACAGGTGCGGCGCAGATAACGCTAATCTGCATCCTAACAGGATTTCACGTGTCGTAGAGTGCTTTCTCATCGGCGCCGCATTTAATTCACAACTTTGTTACGCGGCTAATATGGTTTCACGGCGGCGGCCTACAGAGGGGGTGGGGGAGGAGCAGCTCGACTCCTCCACAGGTCTGCTGCTCCCTGAACTCAGCAGGGTGGAGGAGGGAGGAGCAGCTACATTTACCTTTTGGATAAATTGGACTTGTCCGAATGGTTTTAATGTATTTTTGTGAAGATTAAATGCTTCTCTTACTCCCATTCATTGAGTTTTATTTTTGTCTCTATTACTTCCTGTTTCTTTTGGTTTGTCAGAGATTCCTGTCACATGACTCTGTTCCACCAATCAAAATGAATCTATGAGTGAAGTTTGGCTCCAAAAATGGTAAAAACCAAAGATGGATGATGTAGAAAACACCAAAGTTGTACACTGTAACCCACATTATGAATATTTGTTTTATTTTTCTTTCTCAATTTTGTGGATTTATTTTTTTTTTCTCCTTCCTCCTAATTGTATTTATTATTATTTGCTATCTACATTTGTATATCTCTTCATTTATTTTGTTCTTTTCAGTTTTTATTACTGCTATATTTATGGTGTGGGGCCCCAAGGTGGCGCAGTGGTTAGCACTCATGCAGTTTTCTGATTATCACGAACAGCACGTAATTGTAGGGTAATAATCTAGATTTTTGGGTGCATTTTGGGAAACAAGGGACAAAAAAAAAATCAAGATATCTTCCAGCAAAGTTTGCAGGGACACTTCCTGCATAAACTGTTGTGCCTTTTTCGGCCTGTTTCCTGTCTGGAGTCACGAACATCTCCTGCCACTTCAGAATTAGTTATCCTCTGTGTTTCTTGACCTGACCTCCACACCCACCTGCACACCTGCTTGTGCAATATAAATTTGCATTGCTTTGCATGCTTTGTTCCTGTGTTTTTCCACACTGCGTCAGAGATCTGTTGGCTTGCTGGAGAATAAAATGCAATTTTAAAGCAACACAGATAAAATAACTGTAAAAATAAACATCCTGCAGAAGCAAAGCAGCTTTTTCAAGTCAAATCATGTTCCCCAACATCTAAACTGGATATTTGGATTCACAAGAATATTTAAATATATTCAGAAACCCCTGACACAAATATATACAGATACTTTATGTTGCCTTGATAAGAAAATGGAAGAAGGACGATATATATTTCCAATTTGAGATAAAGAATGTTTGGGGAAGGTAAGTGGTGCTTTAATGGGAGATAGCGCAGGTTGGCGCTCCGTCCGGTCAGCTCTTCAGATGCGATTTCGGTGTAAAAACATGCTCTCCATAATGCATGAGGAGCTGCCGGATCAGGAGAAGCTGCTCAGAGGCTGTCGGGACTCAGTGCATGAATCTCAGTCGGTCCATGTGGTGCGATTCTCAGAGTGTGAGCCTCGTCTAACCGGCCTCATCAGCTTCATTAGCCTCCTATTTAACGGACAGGCGAGATAAGGAGAGGAATCAATTCATATTGTGCATTTGGCGGGCGAGGCTCAGTGCGCCGGGACGGGACGTCTCCCCGCTGCTCCGAATCACGCTCATTGAGAAAGAAGAGGAAATTACCACTCCGAGCGAACGCTGCGCCGACTTTAAATGACCTGATAAAGGCCAATCAGAGGCCGCCTGAAAGCTGCCCGGCAACAGAGCAAACGCTGGGGTTTTCAGGGGTTTTCACACAGTTGGACGTCACATATCAGGATGTTTCTTACTCACCTTTAGACTCAGAACAAATAGTGTTTTCATTTCATTTGAATGGGGCTTAGCTTGAGAAGGAAAGAGTTTTATAGAGAAAACCAGCTGAAAACAAGACGGAGGATTTCTATTTGTGCCTCTGAATACCCAGGACTTCATTCATCTCTCCTGGCTGAACTTATTCAGGCATATTTACAACCTTTGCATCTTATTTTTATAGTTTTTATTTCCTTCAAAATATAGATTTCTTCATTTTTATCTAGTTCCAGCTTTAAATGTGTGATATCTTGCATACGGAATATATTTCATTGCTTGTGTTCTCGTAGTTTTTGCATTTGACAAAGATTTATTGATATTTCTATCTTAAAGTTGTAAATGTTTACTATTACTGCAGGATTAGGGTCAAAGTCACGCTGAATTGCAGTTCAGAATGAGAAACAGACAGAAATCAGTTCCTGTTTTTTGACCTTTCACCAGTAAAGTCGCAGCATCAAGTAGAAATAACTTAAAAAGTGGGACTGAATGGAATTAATATGAACAAAATGAAAAGTGGAATAATAGTCTGCAAAATGTTTAAAGCTCAGTGAGGAATGATGTGACGCTGCAGTGTAGTGATGTGGAGACGATAATTTGCTTTGCCACCAGGAGATTTTAATTAATTTAATTAATTTGCTGCTTTGGACACAAGTTTCGTCTAATCAGTCCCTGACTGAAAACACCTGTGCAGGTTCAGTTTATAAGACTGAATTAAAGTGTGTTTTTTGTTAATCTTTGCATACATTTGCCATATTTAAATGTAACGATTTTCTACATATATTCTTTTTATTCATTTGACCAAAATCCTTAACCCTTATTTCATGTTTATATGGATCATTTTAAAACACGACTTGTGAAAACAAAATGAGAAAAGATTAAAAATAAACGTTAAGTTTGCAGCAGAGGTATTTTCCTTTAGCTGGATTCAAACTTGTGACACTTATTATGAAACCAAGGTGAATATTCGCCAATATGAATTCTGCACATGCATTTAATCCTTTAAAGTGGAAACAACTGAGCAGGTGTGGCTGGCTAATGACAGAGAATCAAGACCTAATATAATTTAAATGTATTAAACGTGCCGTTTTGCAAACATCTGCCATATTTTAATTTATTGATTTAGGTAAAAACTAATTTAAAATGTAGTTTGAACAGCATCAACATGACAACCTGGCTTTGTGTTATTCTGATCCTGAACAGATGCATTTATTCATTAATTTCAGTGTTTGTCAGAGGAAATAATTCACAGTTGAAGCTCCGTTGGGGGGGTTGAGGCCGCTAACCCAGGCAGCAACTTTCTCTCAGACAAATGTTTTTAATGGCTTCTTCTTCTTCTTCTAAAACTGGATTTCTTCTTATGAAAATGTAATTCCGCTGTTGCCCAACAACTTTATGCAAATGCACCAATTAGCGTCTGGAATCGTTTTAGCACAGGAGCAGAAAAAAAGTGAGTAATTTAACCTTGTCGCCACCTGTTCCTTTAATCTCACGGCTTCGCTCTGCTGCATGACCCTGGATAAATATTTCAGCCTCTCCTGCTTGTTTTTAAAAAGAAAAGTCAGCTATAGTTAGAGTTATCATTTGGTCAGAATGCCGAGCTTTATAAGATTTATGTGCGTCTGGGTTCATATCTGGCCCAGCGTGGGCCGCGACGAGCTTCCACCTGTCACACAAATCACCGGGATGAAAAGTTCACGGCTTGGTGACAGAAAGCTGAGGGGGTAAAGCTTTCACCGCCGTTTCAATCTGTCTGATGCCTTGTCTTTGAGTCTCAGCCCTGCGAACGCTTTGATCGTCTCAAGACATAAAGCCGCGCCCCGTCTCTGCCATTTTCTTTGGTATTTGATGTGGTGCTGTATGGATGTGGCCAGCTGTGAGACTGGTAAGCAGGCTGGCACAGGCAAAACACAGAAACAGCAGCATCGGCGTGCTTTTACTCTGTGATCACCGCGGGGAACACGCCTTCCTGCTACGGCATTAAACAGAGACAAAGGAAAGCTTAGAAATAAAAGCTTGAGCTGCAGCTGCATGAGCTGGAAAATAATCAACTGTACACACTGGAAAATATGGGATAAGTGTGTAAATGGATGGAAAGCTGCAGTTCTGCCCTTTTTGCTTGGTGTCAATCAAAAAAATCTGAAATATCACAGGTTTAAAGGGCTGTAAACTATACAGACCTGCTAACTGTCATTGTGAGAAAAGTTTTATGAATGTAACAGACATATTGTCATTGTTCATTACTGGTAAGATGAGTTATTGTGTTTTACGAGGCCCAGTGAAGGCATCACTCGCGAGAGTAAGAGTGAACAAAAGTTGTGCTACGCTTTATTTACGCCCCACAGTGACCTATACTGGAAGGTAAATAAACTCAGAAACCTGATCTGCAGCAACACTAACTAAAACTTTGAGCGACAGATATTAAAAATAGTTAAACCAGCTCAGATTCTAAAATCTGAGACTCCACGGCTGAAAGCGAACACTCGATCCAGAAGAACTTCGATCCCCCTGAATCGATACGCAGCGTCACAGTCGGGCCGGTAAACATGAGTGTGCAGCGTGCTGATGATGTCACGTTACATGATTTATCGATCCGCCACTCTCAAGTTCAGAGTTTTAACTTACAGAGCCACCGACGGCGGCTCCACAGACGCAGAAGGACTCGGTAATGGAGGAAAACCGGGCGAGTGATACCTACTTGGCACGCCGCGACTCGCCTCCATTTGCAGCTACATGCACAGACACACTGTAGGCCTGGAGGGATTACAGCACAAGGGGGCGGGAGGGCTGCAGCAGAGCGTCCCAATAAGACAAGGTCACCTTAAGTGGATTGGGATGAAGGGTGGGAGGGGGCGGGGGGGCGATTCCCTCAGGACAAAAACAGGGAGCAACTCATGAAAAAGTAATTAAGCAGGATGCACATCAGTGGATGCCACAGGCGGAGAAGGCAAGGAGAGATGAACGAGCCCCGAGGACGAGGGGGATGTTTGTACACAACATATCTGGGAGATGTTTGCTAAACGCACACAACGGGGTCGTTTAACCTCGGACAGGTTTTGGGATTCGGATATTTCAAGCATAAATGTCGAACATTATCACCTTCTCAGAAGTGAGAACTGTGAACTGAAGCAACAACGGTTTCCAGTTTTAGGATTGAACTCTCTGAGGTGTTTTCGGGCGAACTTGACTCGACCTAAATTAACCTGAGGTGCAGATCAGTGAGCTTATCCAATAAAAGTCCATTTAATTTAATCCCCTGGTGTTACTGGGTCACTAAACAGTCTGTGGGCTGCATAAATCGGGTATCACTGCAAAGCTGAGACGCTTGTGGATTCAATGAGCCCAATTTTATTCACATGATGTTTTTCAGGGTATAAAACAAGCTGCTGTGAACTCTACGATAATCACAGCTTCATGAAACTTGCTCAGCATACACCCTGTGGATTTTTCAATGTTTTGCCAAAGGTCATGTTGTATTGATGGAATATTCTGGTGGGTTTCTGACCATTTTTATCTTTTCATGAGTTCAAACAATGGCTACTTCATCACTAATGTGTTCAACAAATGGCATCAACCCAAAAACTGATCAACAAAGTTGTAAATGTAGATGTCCTGAGCCCCAGTAAAAGATTTATTCCACTGACAAAATTGGTGAACTAAGTCAAGTTTAGGGTTACAGGGTTACACACATTTGGTGCTGAATAATGGCCTTTTTCTTATAAAAAAATTGAAGTTTTTCCAAAGGTCTTGGTATATTAAAGGTATATTCTGCAGGGTTTTTGGACCATCATCTTCATCAATGCTCTGATTTGGTTTAAAAAAAAAACTCATTTTGGAGATTTCTTATTTTAGGCAATTGGATAATGAGTATTTTTATTCACTTTTATTGCTAATATATCTCTAGAAACCTGGTGCATCCTTTGAAAATCCAAAATCTGATGTCCCAAGCAAAAGCAAAAGATCCAGAACATGCAGGATTTTGTGAAGAACCAGCAGGCGGATCTGAACCTCAAACATCTCAGCCACTTTTTGATCCAAGCACAGAGTCTCGTTCTGTCTGAGCATCGACAGCGAGACGGCCGCTCGCCTCCCAGCAGCCCGAGCTCGCCGCGGTCCGGAGCTGTTAAATGGCCGCACCACTGCAGACGATCCATCACAGGCAATAGAGACGGACAGACAGGGCCAGTGAACACACACCCCCCCCAACACTCACTGATATCGCACATAAATCCATCGCTCACAGCCTTGGCAGCGGCCTCACACACTCCGGCGCTCAGGCAGGTAGACCAGCAGCGCCGAGTGTTATATCACGGCTGCATGAATATTAATAACAGCATTACTTGGAGCTTTGTTTAGCAGCTTGTTAGCTCTGACGTACATTTGAATCCGCACTGTTTGTACTGTTCCTTCCACTACGACGCTCCCACGCAAACAGTGAGACGTTACACACGGTTGAGTCCGAGGTCAGACGTGCTTTGTCTTGGAAAGCAGCAGATTTCCAGAGGAATTATTTTAAATGTTTTGTTTGTTTGAGATGCAAATAAGAGCAGCGAGAACAGGCTGCTACTCAGAGCTTTTAATGTAAGTACATGTAGCAATAATATGAAAACACACTTACACATTCCAGTCAGGAATCCAAATATTTAATCAGCAAATATCTGCAGTAAAAGGTTCTCCTGTAGCAAACACAGGCGAGGATTATTAAGTGTGCAGTCGGGTTTTACTGTTGGGTGAAGAAACGCAGAACTCATCCATCGGGGGATTTTTATCGTTTGTTTCTGAGCAGCAGAGGAGGAAAAAGGCAAAGAAAGATGTTAAGGAAAGGAGGAAGGATGGAAAGAATGGAAAAAATGAGGAAGAAGTAAGGAAGAGAGAGTAAAAGGAAGAAAAAGCATGAATACTTTGCTTAGCCTGCTGCCCTCGCGACCCGGCTTCTGTTAAAGGTTTTTTTCTCCCAGTTTGCATTGCAATATGCAGCATGACGTCACAGGATGATACTGTCTATATTACACTGTTATTCATTGTTTGAACCCGTTCATCATGAGACTACGCTGAGAAAATAAAGCAGCAAAACAGAAGGAAATAATAAAAAATGGAAAAATTCAAAAAGTTTGCACGAATCACAATATTTTCCTCTAAATGTAAATACCGAAACAGAGTGCAGGTACCTTGGAAATGTTACTTAAACGCTGTGACTCCAGTGCTGCGCTGCTGTTAACCCTTTTCCACCTCTGCACATGAAAGCAGAGCCCAGAGGGCAGGTGAGTCAGATGACCTGTGCAGATGTGTTTGCTGTCGATGTTATCTGCAATGAGATATGAGGAGTGTGTGTGTGTGTGTGTGCAGCATCTGTCAGTCTGCTTCCCTGAACAGGAGGTGTGTCTGTGGCGGTGTGTGTAGCCGGCCCGCCGACAGCCAGCTGTTAAAGAAAGACGTGTGCGACAGAAGCTGACAGGACTTCGGCTTTGAAGTGACAGCCGCCGCCATCAGAGCGCGTCAGCGAGGGGGCGGCGCCGCAGGCAGGGGAGGGTCGTCGCCACGGGCACGTTTAAAATATTAGTCCGTTGTGTTAACAGCAGTTAGCATTTGTCAAGAGTTACACTCGTTTCTACTCTCAAACGTTGGAAAATAGTCACAGAAATGGAAATTTTAATGAAATATAACCTGATTTCTAACCAAAAAGTGTCCTCAGCTGCAAACAAACAACAGAGAATTAATCATTTTAAGTTTTGAGGTGAATATTTACAGTGTTTTTGCTTTAGCACAAGCCAACACACATAAATGTGCTGAGGCTCTGCAGCAGTTTGGTCACTGTGAGTTCTAGTGCAGCTTGTTAACAGTTAAGACAACATGGATCAAGTTAAAAAAAGGTTTTCCTCTTTCAGTAACACGACACATATTTTGTGATCTAGCAAAATCCATTTCCACTGCAAAACTTCTCCTCCCAGCGATCGTCCCGGCCCCTGTATATCACAGAGACTCTGAAATAAAGCTGTCAGCTCCCAATAATTGGTTCAATAAAACACACCTCTTAAGAAGAGAAAACCCTTTGGGCACAGCGTTCTCGGGGTATTTATGTCACTCACGGCAGCAACAGGACATTAACTTGTGTGCAAGACGTTTTGGAGAACTTAGAAAAAATAGACGAGGAAATGGATTCAACACAAGCACGAAACTCCTGCTGTGATTGATTATCTCTGCCAAAAACAACAAACTTTCCCCTTGCAGACACCCTGGAGGTGTTTATGAGCGATCAGTGACCTTAACCTGGACATGAAAGTCGTATAAATAAACCGCATTCACTCCAACATGCCGTCAAACAACCACCAGCGGAAATATTTTGGCTCTCAGAACCACCGACAGGGAAAAGAAATAATAAAATATTACGACTGTGCTGTGATTTTCAGCCAAGGGCACTCGACCGGTCCGTGTGTGTTTGGAGTGCGTGAGCGACTTTTCTTATCAGGTGCTAGCAGAGAGCGGCTTGCGTGGCAGAAAGCAGAACATTTGGAGAACGTACCGTAGGAGAGGGGGATGTCCAGATCACCCTGCCAGGACATCTGCCCCGACTCGTCAATGGAGTGCTGCGCTGTAGAAACACAACAACAGGCCTCTTGTTTACAGCTCGTTCTCACGCCAACGGATTCATTAAAACTCAAAGGGAAGACGACGGCGGGGAACTCTTCTGCTGCGCCGTGGCGTTTTCACACTGGCCCAAGTGTTACTTTGTTATTGCAAGTGTGGATTTAATCACAGATAATAAATGTGTGTGTGCTGCAAGATGTCACTTCAAGCCATTACGTGCTGTAACGTCCAACTTCCACTGAGCTGAAACAAAAGTCACAGTCACATTATTTTGCTGTTTTACGGCTCATTTGGCAGGAAGAGGACGGCAGCGTGATGCAGTGGAGTTATTGTTATTCTGAACTTCAGGGTACTGGGGAGAGGGAGACATAATGAGGAGAGGTTTTACCTTTCAAGTGGCTTCGTCCGAGCGTCACGAACCCGGAGGAGATGAAGTTGTGCATGTCCTGGCCTCCGCTGCGCAGGTTTTCTTTCCCGTAGTGTCCTGGTGAGACAAACAAGAAAGGAAAGTTAATATTTTAGGAGCATATCTGAGGGCTTGGTGCTCTGCTTTGCTCTGGTTCGACCTTCAGACAAACTACTGCAGAAGTGCTTTAAATCTGCATTCTTTCTAATGACCAGCAGGGGGCGACTCCACCAGCTGCAAAAGGAGTCAGTTTTATATGTATGTTAATGGGAAAACGACGTCACTTTTCACTTGATTTATCGAAGTAAATTAGGTCACAATCACTAGTTTAAAGTCTTATCCTAAACAGCATGATGTTCATTTTGTTAATTATGGACCCATTTAGAATAAAATAGGTGATAAGACAGGAAATGCTTCAGGCAACCAGTGTGTTTTAATATACTTGCATTTTGGTCATTTAATAACATTGGGAGAAAAAAAATAAATCCTTGTCTCTGTAGAAGTAGAAACAAACATTTGCATTAAATTGAAACACTCCAGTAAATTATAAATACCTTGATTTTCCACACATTTACAGTACTTTAATAACAGTACTGAATGCTTTCTGTTTCTGCCAATGGGCGCAGCAGCTCAGGGGTTTGTATTATTTAAACCTGTGTCATGTTAATAGGATGGACAATACATGAGTTGACAGGATGGACCAAGTTATATGTCTAAAAGCATCAAATAAACAACTTCAGTTTGCTCTTATCAACAGCCCAAATTAAACAGCTTAGATGAATTAACTTCCTCCCATGAGAGATCCCTCTGATCATCGCGTCCCACTGAGACGAATTCACGGCTAAATTTCCCCATTTTAAAAATCAGATGCGGCTGAGGAGTGTCTGCACTCAATTCCCCCGTCATATCTGCCATTTTATAAAGGAGTAGCCACGGATGACAGGAATACTAAACAGGGCTAAAATGGCACAACTGACAGAACCGACTCTCAGGTGGCATCATCTGCTCGTCAATAGGAATCGTTTTAGGATGCCAGAGATGCAATCTGCAGGCTCCACGCCGCCCATTTATCAAACCCTCCTTCTCTTTCTCCGCCATAAGTGAAATATTACATTTAATTGAACTATAAAATTGCAAAGCTTTCGGCTCCTCGGAGGCCGGCTGACTGCAGTTGGATACACTTGATCTTAGAGGGATTTAAGCCCTCGTCTTTAGAGGAGCACCACAGTAGACTCCCCGTTTGGATTTCCCCCGTGTTAAAAGACTTCGCCGTAATACAATTTGTACCACATCACCGTTACCTCTGTTCAGAACCAGCGCTGTAATTGAGAGTGCGGCCTGAACACAAAGGAGCAAGACGAGGTGCCTTGTAGCACCCCAACAACTTTCAATTGTCCTGTCAATCACAAACAAGTCTTAAGAAGAAATAAAAGAATGTAGTGTCGACAAAAACAGCAAAAGGAACAAAAAAAACATCACAACAAAGCTTCTCTGTGTTTGTCCCTCTCTCTGCATTAACTAGCGAACAGTTAAACGCCTCTTTCTCTAAGGAACCACTTCAAAGTCAATAACATCACTCAGACCTTTGGGCCTTTCGGGAAGCCGATATCGAACAGCATTTCAAATTATCATAATGAGAAGAAACACCTGGGACCATTAGGCCTGGTCTTCATCACAGCCAAGTCTGGCACTCGAGCCTCAGCAGCACAGCTCGTTTGTTTCCTTTTATCAAACCCAAAGGATGAGCAGCAGCTGATTACTGACACACTCGGACACTCTCTGTTCATACGGGACCTTTACAGGAAAAACGAGGGGTAAAGAATCTGCATTTCCCTGCATCCGGTGATTTCCAGCAACTCGGCGCCGTGTCTATGTAGATGGTACAGTAGAGTATATGTGTATGATGTTTCCCAGGGTGAAATGCTGATGATTCATAACCTCTGCATGCTCCAAGGACGCCACTGCCGAGCTGAAGGCAGGTAGCCCGAGACGCTGGCTGTGATATAAATTGCTCCCATGTGGCAGCACAAACCTATAGCCCCCTTATTATCTCTGGAAATGTTCCTCAAAATTGCTTTATCTACACTGCGTAATAAAAAAAGATCCAAGCTCTCTTGTAGAGAATAACCAAAGTTTTTCATCATACATCCATAAAGAAGAGGCATGAAAGGGTTTTATTACCGAAATAAAAGCTGAAATATCTGGATGAAAGTGAAATGTACAAAGAAATAGAGGAAATGGCCTTCAGGGAAAAGTAAACAGTCCTCAAATTAGTGAGTCAAGTGTCCAGTCATGCAGAGTAGGAGGAAATGTCAAGGGGGTTTTGTGTATTAAACACAAATGTGCCTTCTAAAAGTGAAGTCAGGGGTCTAAACGGTCTTAAAGGAGTCCAGCTAACTTCAGAAAAGAAAAGTTTGATTGGTTTAATTCATGTAAAGACCAAAGCAGAGTATTTGCGCTGATAAACCAGGTGTGCCTGCTTGGTGTTTTGCTAATTACACGGAAGATTTTGCAAATTTGAGAAGCGAGAAGTGGCTTTCTGGAGTTTCTGTCCCTCCAACAGCTGCATTTGGCTGCATATGAGCGAATGCCCCAATAACCCATTTAACTGAGGAGGAGGAGCGCTGCAGCATGTCCCATTGTGTGATCACCTCCAACGTTATGTGGATCATTTTCATGATTTAGTGACCTGCACCAACATGGTTATTTTCTTCTCCTCCTACCAATCCCTGTTGGATATGTTTTAAAATATGTGTTTTGATGTATGAGCGGTTTAATAATCATAGAGAGTGATTTAAGTACTTTTAAATATGTGGAGAGTAATGTCACTGGAGTTAACATCTTGAGAGATTTTTTCAGCAAAACCAAACTTTTTCATGGTACATTGCTTATTTACATTACTTTAATTAGCATTTTCCTCATTATTTATTATTTTATCAACCCTAAACCTATCCATTACCAACAGGAATGTTGTTTTGTATGGCCCAACATGCAGGACAAGTGGAAAAACTGTCATTGTTATAAAAGTGTGTAGTGAGCAGAGTGTAAAGAAAGTTGTAAATAGAAAGATAATACTGCACCACTGACTTTAGACCAGGTTTTTATAGGTCAGTTAAGCAAGTCTCAAGATAGCAAAGCTGCAAAAATGCACCTCAGAATAAGACCAACAGCAGGTAGATTTGCTGCTTAACCTGGTAGCTGGGCATGAAAATAACAGAAGCATTGTTACCATATGCAAAGTTACCTTTTCCTGAGTTTAAATCACATTTCTCAGAAGGACAGAAGGTTTAAAATGATAGGAACACCTCTGTCCTCAAACTTTTGTGTTCGTTTTTTTTTTATTTTTGGGCCCTTAGTTCCAATAAAAGCAAAACTGAAAAAGAAAAGTTTGACATTCTTGCAGAGCTGGATGACAAAGTCCAAACAGTTCCAGCAGCTTTCAGTTCGAGCAAATAGAGACACAAACAGTCTGTAGTTGTGACTGAACAGGCAGGCTGAGACCTCCAAACGCACCATCATCCACAACGTGACGTCATCCTTTGAAAATATCCTCCCAAAGTCTGGATCCTGTCTCATTTTATTGTCAACTTCTGCAGGGTTTTAAAGCTGAAAAATGAGCCCAGTTGCTGTGAGTGTCCTACGGAGACGATTCCATTCTCTGTCTGCAGAGTGTGGAAGACATTTGTCGCCTATTTTCGCAGCACCACAGAAACTTAAGAGCAAAAAAAATGAGAGAACAGAACACTGGGAAATTGAAGTGATAATGCCCACTCAAGGACAGTTCTGCAGAAGTACTATCCACATCCCCAGACACACTTCATCAGCATCGCACAGGTATAATATCCCTCCTGGAACATCGAGTGTGATGAGTTCACATCAGATTCTGCTGATGTTTAGGGTTGAAATCCAGAAATCCACCACGGCTGCATGTCATCGGCCTCTTTTTATTGTTTTCCCCCTTGGGCTAATACTTTCTTTTGTGGTCGAAAAAGCTATAAAATGGCCCTCTTTGGCTTAATTGTAGTTATTATTTTATCACTTATAGAGCATATAAAAGGGGTGATAAAAAGGTTTGAAGAGCGGGAACGAGCCACACACTATGTAGGACACCATCAACTGGGTTGACAGCAGCAATATATTTTATAGGCTACTTTTTTATGCTGCTACATCAGCGTCCCACAAAAAAAACTATTCAAATCTACCATAATTTTTTGTCACCCATTAACTCTGATCTGTTGAGATGATTTCAGACCAGATAATGGCTGTAGCTGCCGGCCTCCCTCATAACAGGCCATCTCCTACTGATATTACCATTTTCTTTTCTCTGCTATTTATCTTTCACCTAACAGGGAAACATTATAAAAGGAGAATCTGTAAAGAAAATATGACCTGTTTTCACAGTGAGGTGAACTGCAACTTTCACAAAACATGTATGATTTATTGCCAACATGTTTTCTTATACATATAGACCTTTTATTTATTGAAAACTTGAGGGGGAGAGATATAAAAATTATGCAGCCTTGACTTAAATGTACCATCTTCAATTACAGAAAGTCATGCTTAGATTTTTCTGTTACCAGGCCAGCAATTTACTGTAGCTGGAAAACCAAATAAAAGAAATCAAGCATAAAAAAATGAGAAAAATTACAGTGAAGGTCTAAGATGTGCCCTTCAGAAATCCTATTTTAACAGGATACTAACTTTCATAAAAAGATTGACATCATCTGCATATTGTAACACTCATCATTTTAAAAAGACATGGTGGTTAACACTTAAGCTTAAGGATTGAAGTATTTAAATTAAGCCATTTATTTTCTGAATTACTTGAATTTACTCTTGTATAATTATCCATTTATCCATCCATTGCCTTGCCTTTACACAATGGAAAGCCAAAAATAAGAACCTAAACCTAAACTCTTACCCAATCTAGCCTTGACATAAAACCAAATCTTGTACAGGGACACACTGTCTCTCATTCGTCCTTACCTTCACCTTGACCTAACTAAAGTCTCACCTTGACACTAAAATCAGGTCTTAAGACATGAAAGGGTTAACTTGTGAAAAGAAAATGTCCTAATTCTTCCAAATGTTTCAATTTACCAAAGCAGACCACTATTAAAGAAAAGGACCCGATTATAGATGCACATGAATTGACAAATCCACATCCTGTACTTGAGTCCTAGAAGCAGCACGATATCCCAACAATGCCAGAAAATGTTATTTACTCTACAAAAATCTACATCTAGAAGCCCAACAATGTGTTGACCTGAAGATGTATAAAAAAACAGAAATTGCATTATAAATAAAAGCTCTGAGTTTGTCAACCCTGAAAAAGAACAACGTCATCGTCCTCTTTAAATTTACCTCTCTGTCATGAATTTGTCATTAAATCTGAGTCATGTCTTCCCTGCTTGGTCACCCTCCACCCGACTATCTGAAGCCTGTTTTATGTGATGTCCTGCTTCTGTTCACGCTGAGATGACACAGGTTGGACAATTAAAACATCTTTTCTGTGGGTGCTGTATATTCTGAGTAAAATAACAATGTGTTGCATTGTGAATCACAGAGAAATGTTGCTTACTCTCCTGGTACCCTCGCCTACAGTGAGCAATATATTACATTTAAAAAATGAGCCTGAGCAGATATCAGGACCAGGCTGAAGTGCTGTTTACAAAAATCTGAAAAGGCCACGTAATAAATTAGAAAAATAAAGCCGGTTTCTTTCTGTGTACCCCACACCTCCTCAGAGATGTGCCCAAGGTTCAGACACTTTGCTGCTGCCAATACAACTGCTACAGCATGGAAAAAAATTATGCAGACACGTTCCAGCTCCGACACTGGACAAAAATGTTCATTAAAAGCAGATGCACTCTCCTCTCCTCTCCTCTGTGTTCTCTTATGTGGTGATGATCGGGGCCACTGTGACACACTTTGGGGACCCAGATTACATTTTTTAATAGTTTGATTTGACTGCAGTGGGGTGAGCAGAAACCTTGGGTAAAGGCACGCAGGAGGGGGACAATAAATATGAATGAATGGATGAATTAATGAAATGTTGCACACTGCTGTTGGGAAACACTAGACACAAAATATTTAACATCTTTTCAGCAAAACTTGAGCTAGTAAGTGCTTGTTATTAGCTGGTGTATTTTTAACAGTGATATATATTAAAGAAACTCGCTTGAATGTGATGTCCAATAATGTCTCCAACTTCCCTCCTCATTCTCATTTTAGTCTGGAAACATCAGCATTTCCACAGAATAGAGAACGGGGCTTGATTTATATGGAAATGATGATACTTTAAATATTGCAGACATAAGAGCAAGAGAAGATTATTGAAAGCCAGAATGGTGACCGTGCATGGAGAAATCTACTTTCTACAGACAAAAGCAGCCTCTGCTCATGGCTGGACAGCTTGTTTACACGAGTTTGAAAGTCACTCTGCTGCAGAAAAGTGAGAAAAGTTGCTCACATCCTGCAGTTCGGTACAGTGTGTATCGGCTCTGCTCTGACACATTCCCTCCATGTTGGGTGGTGGAGGCAGGGTGACACAAGAGTGAAACACAACACTGTTGAATCTGGGACAAAATACTAGGGCACTTAGCAAATGGGCTGATCCCTGGAGCAGGGATCTGGAGACCGACGGGATAAAAGTAGGAGGAACGGCGCTGCACGACAAAATTATCTCTGGACAAAAAGCTTGCGAAGATGACAATTTGCATCTCAATTTTTTGAGCCAATGCTGAGTAGGCTTATGGGGACTGCAGCGGGAGCCTTACATTTAAGTCTCCATATATTTCCTTATATGTTTCCTCTTAAGGAAGATTGAGGGGGTAATCTCAAGATGCACAGCTGGTCCATCTATTTCAGGGGATGTCAATCACAGAATGTTGTGGCAGATTAAGGAAAGCAAAGCGGGACTTTCTTTACAACACTTCAGCTTTACCACCAAAATAAGAGGGCTGGATTTTCTACATGGACTTGTAGAGAAAGACATAAACATCCATCTATCCATTCATCCATCCATCCATCCTTTCAGTTATTAGTTTGGGGAAAACAATGAAAAGCCAAAAAATAACCTAAACTTTTACCCAATCTAACCTTGAGATTTAAATGACATCTTTGGCCTTTTCACAGTCACATTTTTCGATGGCCTACCGTGGTTGGATGCCTTGGCGTGAACAGGCGTGTAGTGATTCTTGGAGGTTCTGACCGGCGTCTCATCTTTGGGTGACCCATCAATCGCTGCAATGTTCTCATGCTCATACTGAGATATTGGAACTGGTCCTTGTTGCCTCAGAATGTCTGCCAGGGCTCTGGAAAGAAATCACACAAATGAAAAAAGTTTTTTAACTTAATGTTTTTCCTCTTTCCAATTACCAGTTTCTCTATTTCCCCTCACCACCCCCCTAAAGGTCCTCCTTATTTATTTAGCTACAGCTCCAATTTGAATCATAGAGGTATGGAGGAAGGCAGAGGAAATCTTAATTACACCCAGAGTCGCAGGGGACTCGGATTTTCAATAGCCGGGTACACGAGGTAGAGAAAAGTCCTATTATGTGTGCTGGACTTGGGCTCAAGCACATTTATTAAGAGTTAAGTCAGTATCTCTTCTTTGAAGCCACAAAATAAAAGCAATATTTCACCAACACCATTTCCAACTTTTGGAGTCACAGTGTCAGCTGGTAAGACGGAGTGCCGGCTCTGCGTTTTCTTAAAGGAAATGAAAGGGCAATTTAACTGTGTCAATGTCAACCTAAAGCAACCACACATTCCACTTCTCCATAACTCTGTGACTTTGGGAGATATACAGTTTATTAATAGCATTTCCCTTCCAGGATGAGCACACTTTCGCCGTTTCTTTTTTGCAGACAGAGGCGACCTGATTTTGCATTGTCCCAGTTGGCGTTTAGTCGTGTGCAGCAGGAGCTGCAGTGGTTTGCAGGAACAGGTCCCACTTTTGAACATATGCATTCACAAGAGAGAATATCGTTTGACCCATGAAACAAAACCACAGAGGAACAAACTACTTTTTGAATGTTTTCAAGCTACATGGAAACTAGAGCATCAGTCAGAAATGCTGTGACTGTTTATTACCCTTAAAGAGGCGGATCAATACTGTATATTTGGGGATTGATATTTAAGAGTTTAAAACACCACTTTGCAATATATTTTTCAATTCTGATTCTTTATTTCCCACTAAAACACTTTTGTTGAGAATCATATAAACTGAAACAACAGTGGGCCCACAATGGAGCCTTGGGGAATACCACAATAAAACTGGTTTAAAGAGGAACACAAGTCTGCTATTAGAGCATAACGTTCTGTCCTCTGAGAGGTATGAAAATAACAGTTTTAAAGTAGCAGCCTTAAAACAGTAAGACAGTAATATCCCATGTTTTCACATTGTTAACAAAGAACAAAGCCAGCAATGAATTCACTCTTCAAACAAGTATTATGTCAAAACTGATATATTTTATCCCTGTGTGCCATAAAGTTCCATTGTTGTCCAAAAGCATTAAAAAAAGTCATCAGTGAGCCACAATGTTGCTCAATTTGTCAGAATGCTGTGACTATTTATACCCTAATAGAGCCTGATCAATACTGCATTTTGGGGGGATCGATACTAAACTTGATATATGAGATTTTAAAACATCTCTTTATGATATATCGGCCGAATCTGATCCTTTACTACCCACCAAAACACTTGGAGTGAGAAACATAAAAACTAAAGTGATAATGGGCCTAGAATGGAGCCTTGGGGAACGCCACTATAAAGTCTAATCTAGTCTGCTGTTAGAATATATATCTGTACTCTGAGATTTATGAAAATAACGTTAAAAAAGTAGCCTTAAAAAGGAAGATGGTATTATTCCATATCACTCTGTCAATGAAGCAGACAGACATATTTTATTCCTCTGTGCCAGAAAGTTCAATTGTTGCCCAAAAGCATTAAAATCTCATCAGTGAGTCACACTGTTGCTCTGGTTGACACTGTAGTTTAAATTGACTCAGCCTCACATACACCAACCTGCTTAATAGCTCTCTACAAATGCGCTATTTCCTCCTGTTTGACTCTCATCTGATGGTACCTCGCTATTTTAGGACGAAATGTATATTTGTGTGACCTGATTGTAAAAATCTTCAGCAGGAACAAGTAAGCCTGGGTCTGAGGGTTTGAAAATGGGACAGACATGCCAAGTAGTTTGTTTAGTTTTTTCTTTAAATTTATCAGCAGAAAGAAAAGCACAGACTATTGCCAGCCTTTTAAGATAAGGCAATAAAAAGTAGAACAAAACTAAAGCTCAGTGTTTGTCATCTTTCTCTTGTGGACGAACGATGTAATGCCGTCGATGACCTCGATCATATCTTTGCCATTGCTCTGCAATCTGTCGTGTTTTATTTGCTGATACCAGTTTTTCTGTGATAAGCTCAAATTGGCTGATAATAAATCCTCAGAGCCAACTTCTTAGACAAACTTTGGGCTTTTTTTCTGTCCCCTGTGCATTGAACTTTGAGTTATTCTGCTGCTATTTTTGCTCCCTCACAGTCGTCTTGCCTTTTAACTCAGTTTCTCAGTCCTGCAACTGGAGAACAAAGCATTATTCTCACCACCTTGCCGGCATAAATTGCATCTCGGTTTGCCCTGCAGAATGTGATCAATACGGCCTGTTCAAACCGCTGGCTTTAGCTCTCACTCTGCATTTCTTGTGTTTCGGTGAAGGTCACAGACCAAACAGCAAAGGTCTGCCAACAGCTCAGTATTCTGTTCGCGGTCCTCCCTCAGTCACAGAGGTAAGAGTCTAAATTACATTAGAGAAGCGCCCACTTTTTAGTAGCAGACCCTTGCCAAATATAAAGCTAATCCCATGTTCCACTACTTCTTTTTGGTCACGGCTGTCAGTGTGAATGTCTGCTGCCAGCCTCTGAGGTCTATTCCAGCAGACATCATTACGACAGCTCTGTGTGCCAAATGGTCGGTGAAAATAAACAAATCATAAAAAGAAAAAAAACACTATTGAGCACCCAGCAAGCCATGCCTCCTCATTTAATCGACCCCTCTCTAAACTCGCATGGCTCCGGCTCATATTGAAGCAGTGGCATTAAGCAGATCCACTTGAAAGCACGCCCCATGGCTAGGATGGAAGCACAGTGCGGAGACATAAACTTCACCATCTCTTCATTTCTCAGAGCTGAGATGGAAAAAAGTGCTGCATCATGAGCTTTGTTGTTCTTTTTTTGTTGTTTCAAATGAAATACTGTATTATAAAGCCTCATGAGTCCATATGGTTATTAAAAGCTGACTGTGCCAACTTCAGAAAAGACACTTGCAGCAATCACTGGAGCTTAAATTTAATCTGCAAGTGATCTACTGAATGAGCTCCTTTGTGTTGTTGTCAGGGCTGAAATTTTGACTTTTTTTGTCATCAAGAACTTGTCAGTGTGTTTCTCAAAAAGCTGAGTAATCCTCTTTGACATTTCCAAAGCAGCAGGTGCCAGAGTTTCATGACCGAGGCATAACAATGCTCAATTATCTTCATATCATTAAATCAACGCAAGACGTCCTCTCTGCTCCGCTCAGAATGGACCCTGGTTAATGGCAGGTGACTCAAGAGACATGACTAAGTGACTGTGACTTCACAGTTTCTTTACCAGTGGGTGGAAAACAGGCAATTTTAGTCAGACCTAACCCCAATTAAAAACCCATTTATACTTTTTGTACAATTTCAATACCCGCTTTAACAGCATGCATCACACAAAGGACAGTTTTATTCTGGTCTTTTATACCTTTCTGATTCATTTCTTTGAACTGTGGATGGAAACACGTAACAAGGACAAAAACATCTATTTTCTGGGGTGTTTCCACGGTCAGGATGTATCAGCTCTCCAAGATATAAAAAAAAACTAATAATGGCACAACCCAAAATCACACCTTGCCTCAGGCTTTTTTCTACACAATCCACTAACATTACCTCAGTGCCAGAAGGGATCCTGCTGGAGCTGCAGCTAATGATTATCTTTATTATCCATTAATCATTTGGTCTATAAGATGGAAGAAAGCTGCCCATAACAGACTCCTGCAGCCCAAGCTATTTGCTTTGTCAGTCAGCAGTCTAAAAACTCCCAAAATGTTCTGTTTACTCTCACTGAAGCCAATGGAAACCATTTCAACTTCATATCTGTCAAGCTAGAACCACAAAGTTTTGGCTCACACTGTTGTATTTGCTTTAAATGCCAATTAATCAATTATCAGAATAGTTGTGGATACATTCCCTGTTAATAAGGAATCATATCAGGTGTAATTACAAAATGCACCTTCAGAGGCCCTGGTGAAGTTTTTTTTTAATGTTTTCTTGTATTCTTTCAGCGGTGTGAAGTGGGCGGGGCTCAGCTGAAACAGGATGATGTCACATACTTGTGCGAACCAATCAGAATTTAGCACCATTCACACCAAGGTCTTCTGACAGTCATTCAGCTGTTGGATCATTTGAATATCAGTCAAACCACAAACACACA
>JAOWBC010000458.1:3627717-3644082 GCA_028566105.1 Hypoplectrus providencianus
TCTGGACTGAAGGAGGTCAACAGGAATTATTTTCCCATTTCCAGCGAGTTCAGAAACCATTCGGGGACAAAGATGAAGTTATTGAATGAAACTCAACCTGAGACCTTCTGCTTCCTGCCACACAGGATTCAAACCTTCTGCTTTTACCTGCAGAGTTTTTATTTTTGACTCCTGAATTCAGCGGAGAGGAATAACTGCTGACGGACGTGATGGTTGCAGATGATGGTTGAAAAACTCACTAAAATCATCCAGTAATTTGGTTCTCCAGCAGGTAGAAACTGAACCATTCAAACATGAATCTACCAGTTGAGATGTTGCCTAATTTTACTCAAAAACCAGCCTCCTGAATGTGTTTTCCACAGAGACAAACAGTAGAAAATGTGAGCCGGAGCAGCTTGGGACCATTCAGCCGAACACGACTCCCATCTCCCATCAGCAACTTTCCAAATTCTCCGTGTTTCTGAGCTCCTGAGGGCGAATTAAAGCCGCTGATCTCACATTCTGCACACTAAACTTCACATTTGGGATGTTTTGATGACTCTCTGTCTCCTGCAATTAAGTCTTTTTCTGGGAGGAGGCTTTTTTTATTTATTTTTTTATTGGCTCGCTGTCAAACAAGAACTATCAGGTGAATATTTTGTGCAGTTCAGAGATTTTATTTTCACTCGTGTGGAGTCTGATGAAATAAAAGGAGCAGATCAAAGTGTGTTTCTAAATGAAATCATCAGTGATGGCTGGCTGCTATTTTATTCTTAATAACAGATAAATAAAGAGCCTGGAGGTGCAGCGCTGTAATCCCAGGATTAATGTGCTGTGGCTTTATATTTACACAAACCTCACTGTTTCCTCTCCTGCTGGATAACTGGATCAGACAGTCTGATAAAGGGACGAATTTCATGCATCAACTTTGTGCTTTATAGTCCCAGAAAAAGAAAAGCGTACAGTAATAAAGAGTGTAAGCTCTCTGCAGCGTCACACACCGGATGCGTTCAGGCCAGAGGGAGTCTGAGCCGCTGGGACTCAACAATGAGCTCCTCATTTTCTTTTTCTCTCCTCAGGCAGGAAATCATAAATAAGTCGTCTGTGACACGCAGAGAAATGTTGGAAATGATGAGAGGAACGCTGATGTTCCTCAGAGTTTATCGCTGAGCTTTCTGACACGTTTCATAAAGGGAATAAATGATGTGTCGCAGCGTCTCTGGGGATAAAACGCAGCCGGTTGTTGGTCCAAATACCTGCCGCCAACGTCTCTGTTTACACAAATAAAGCTGCCATTGCTCGGGTTTTCCTCATCCTGCTGTTGTTGTCCAGCACGCAGCAACGTTTGGACACTGAGTCAATTATGATGATGCAAGTTTTTCAGCAGCGTTGAAAACCTGTTAAGAATTAAAAATAAAAAGCTTCTCCAAACTCTGCAGGAGAAAAAACTGCATGTAAGTGTGTTTTATTATCTGCTGACTGACACACACACACACACATACATGCAAACTTCATGCAAACAAACAAACAGGACTTTTTTTCTGAATCAAAGAGAAATGAATACTTTTAGTTTGTTTTGCATTTCGTCTGGTTTGTTTCACAGTGCAGAAGTTAACTGGGACAAATTATGAAAAAAAGGCAAAACTGTGTGTTTCAGTAATGAGCTCATGCTTGGCCTTTATTTTTATTTTTTTAAGTACTTATTGGCCTATTCTTCTTCTTTAATACCCTTTTCTCACCAAAATGGAGCAAAAGGGAGGATTACCATTGGACTAAAACCCATCAGATGAACGTGTAACTGTAAAGTTGTAACTTATAGATCGGGTCAAGATTTACATGTTTATTTATTGACAAAAGGCTAAAATGATTATTGGATTATTTTCATACACACACACTCACATATATATATATATATATAGTATTGTGGAGGGTTAACTGTGTGCTGCTGTTCTACTGTACTTTAGTTTTCTCTCACCATCTTAAAAAAAATCACATATTGTTATGTAGTGTATTATTGGTGTTAAAACCCAATAAAAATACATTAATTTTCCTATAATAAAAAGACTCAAAGTTGAACCTCACAGATTGGGTCAAGATTTACTTATTTATTGACAAAGGGTTAAAATGATTGATTGGCTAAATCTTGATATTTTCATACATAAATATGAAACCAAATGAGAGAAAATGGACTTTTTCTTCCAGTGCAGCTCCTGCAGCCTTTCAGCCTTCAATCAATACTCATGACGTCAAACGTTTTCATTTTCCTGTGTGTTACAGTCCTCTCCATCAGTGTATTTCACCGTGTTGACATGAATATTTACACACGCTGAGGGCTTTGCATCGATCCGTTCTTCGCCGCCGTTCCCCGGCGTTAGTCACCAGCTCCTCTTCAGGTGCCGCAGCGTGCATATTAACCATGTCATTCACCAGCTGTCCCCATGTCAGACATTCCTCCAGTCCCACACAAGTTGGGGCTTAAAATAGCAAGTACTCTTGTCAGAAAATCCAATCTAAAATTAAGCCCTGTTCAATCATACATAAGCCAAATTTCAAAGGAAGGCGGTTGAATAATGGAGGGAGGAGAGATTTCCCCGTGCAGCGATTGTGTTTCACATCCCAGTTCACCCAGAACCTGCAGCTGGAGCACAAACCGCCGTCCAAACAGCTGTTTGTGCTGCAAAAACCATTCACACAACAAGAGGGGACGCCGGTTGTTCCCGTCCTTCCACTGGATGTCTTCGTCTCTTTGCATTTTCACTTTTGCAGCGACTGAGGAGGAAATCTACCAGCAGGACGCCTGTAAAACTGAATCACACGTTTCATGAGGCGTGTGAGGGCGCGGCGTGCACAGGGGGCTCTCAAATCCAGTTTTCTCCTCTAAAAATACATTTTCCGAGCAGCGTACGGTATTAAAATCTGCTTATATTGTGTTCAGACTCTGCTGTCAGAGGATGTAATGAACTGGCCGACTCCGACTTCAGGCCAATTAAATAAACATCAAACCTGACGCTCTTCATTAGATCCTCAATCTGTTTTAAAAAATGGCTTTTTCCTCACAAACGCACAACAAAAAGAGCTGAGAGTGTTATGAAGCTGGTGCAGCCGTCTGCTCCGTCCATGATGACAACATGTTGGATTTCTGGACGTATTTTGTGCTCGACTGGATCATTTTTCATGGATGTTGCAGCTTTTTCAGTGCAAATGGTCAGAATTAGTTTCTGGCATGAAATGAAGAGAAAAAACTGTAAAACAAAGCAAATATTTGACTTCGGTTCTTCAATTGGACAAAGTTTCTTGCATAGAAACTTTTTTTTTTCCAAATTTCTAAAGGTTTTCATGTTTTTAGAAACTCTTTGGAGAAACCTTGTGAGTTTGAGTTTATGAGTTTGTTGCAGGTTAAAGTTCATCTCGGTGGGTCTACAAATTCAAAATAAAATAAGCTATTTAATTGTTAAGAGACTGTGTTGCAGCAGCAGTGAGGATTAAAACCAAGCACACCATGCAGAATATGGAAAATTAGATTAGAAAATACATTAAAAATCTGTAATTCAGGGTATTGGGTAAACAGCGGACTTTCATCCAGGAATGTGACTCCTGAGAAAGCAAAAGTTGTTGGGTACCAAACTGTACTTTGACATTTTTCCAGAGTTTGAACCACAATAAAGATAAATCAGTACTTTGGTACACACACTAGAGCATTTACTTTTATTTTGGGTCCTTTAAAATGATTTCTTGACAAAAAGAAACAACACAGAACAGCATCAGACTCAAAGTGGAGCCAGTAAACAAAATTACCTCTAAAGAAGTGAAAAGGTGCTGTGATGAGTGTTCAGCGGGCTTGTTGGGGTTGTCTGTCTGCTCCTGCAAGCTGCCAGGAAGTGTTTTCTGGTAAACACTCATCACACACACACACACACAGAGACGCAGCGTGCAGCAGGACATGTCTCCGGCTGGCGCTCTGACAGCAGCATCTGCGAGGACGTGAGCGGCGCCGCCGATGACACTCGGCTCTGAACTGTCACGGGAGCAGATGGTTTATCAATTCAAAGCAAAAGAGGGAAAAATAGAGAACGAGGCCGAAAAGAAGAAGCAAACAAACAAAACAAACAAACAAACAAACTGCACGGCGATCAAAGTATCACCGGCCTTTGGATCCCTTTCCTCTTCTCAAAAATGCATGAAAGGGAAGACGAGTCTGCAGAAATATATACGTACAGCGAGTCTGGGACCCGGAGAGGGAGCTGAGTGGAGTGGGCAAATGTTTTATTCTCTTTCAGATTGATGGTTGGAGTATTGCAATCCAGGCGATCTGGGGAGAAACACTTTAGCTGCTTTTTTATTTTTTTTTTTCATTTTTTTGCAGGCTGCATGGTGTTAGCGAGAGCCATAATGGAGGAACTATTGAACAATAAAATCCATATTGACATTACGGGGGATTTTATGGGATAAAATAAAAAGCCTCTTCAATGTAAAAACACACAAATGAGTCCGGCTAAGTGCTGAGTTTGTTTCCAGAGACAGAGTTTTTAAAAAGTGAGCCAGTAATTTATAGGAACATTCCCTGCAGGTACGGCCGAGTTTCATCCGGCGGATCAATGTTGAGAAGTCTAAACACAAACGACGCTTCATTTGTGGAAGTATTCTGAAACTTGAGGCGTAACCGGAGTGATAAATTCATTTCATGTGTCTCGATTTGCATCCGAGTAATGAGTTTACAATCAGTCGGATCTAATGCGATCTGTCTCTCACGGTGGTGCAGATTTTCACGGCAAATTGAGTTTTACACAACCTGCCAAAGCGAAAAAGACGAGGACGGGCCGGTCTCACTTCAGAAATAATCTCCCCTATTTCACATTTCACCCGGTGATTTGTGGAGGCCAGGACGCCGCCGAGTTTATCAGTCAGGTACTAACAAGCGCAGCTAAAGTCCTTCTTAAAGGTCAGCCATCCATTGAGAGCTCGGACTTTCTGAATAATTCATCTTCACTGTTATCCTTTGGAAATTGAGAGCAGGAAATCAATTCCACATGCATGGCACCACTGTCCAAATTTACCGTCTCCGTGTCTTCGGCAACATTTACTCTCTAATTAGTAGATAACTGACAAGTATAATGGATTTTACAAGGTGTAGGAGTGTAGTGCAGCGACAAATAAATTGTTTCCAGGTGGGGTTTTGAGTCAACCAAAGTTACCAACCATCCCTTAAAAACAGAATTGTCTTGTATTGAGCTAAAAAGTGATTAACTGTGTCCCGTATTACTGTGAGAGTCAAAAATAGTCCAAAAATTGCCATCAGAAAATAAAGAACAGGGAACTTTATATGAAACTTTACAGTAAACATGTTCCCAGGCCCTGTCCTGCTCTGTGACCAATCATGTGACAGCATACAGAATACTCTCATCCCATTGGTCGAGGTGCTGTTCCACTGTTGCTATGGAGACAGCAGAAGACAACAAGCTTTCTATTTGTTTTTTTATTAATTTATACAGTTTGAATAAAGTCAGTTTTCCTGTCCTGTTTAACTTCAGTTAATTTAGTTTTTTCTAAAAAAGTTAATTACTGGATAGTAAGTCGCTTTCTATGTGTTTGTCACTCAAAAATATAAATTTAATTCAATTCGGGTTCAAGTCGAATAGTTCAGTTCGAATAAATTGTTTCACTCACAAAAAAGAAAAAGCTATAAATTTCACCACACTAGGAAGGGGGAAGGCAGTGAGGCGTCCCTTATTTACTTTTCAGGGAGTTGGCAACCCTAATCCATATTAGCTTGTTTTTACTAGCTAGCCTGGCTCGCCAAACTAGTTCGCCAAACTTTATCAGTCTAGAACCTCATAATTCCTTTTTAATTTCAAAGATCTGTTATGGACAGGTGGCAGCAGGGTCACAAACTTTCTCAGGTTATAAACCACACACCTGAAAACTAAAAACTTACCGCCGGGTCCGGAGACATTATGTCGTCCATCATACGAGCGTCCATCCTGCTCTGGTGAACGTGATATTTCAGGAGCACCTTCAGGGAATTTCTTTTCATTTTGCATAAATGTCAAATGTGATTATATAACAAGGTGATTAGATTTTGGGGATCAAAGGTCACTGTGACCGCACAAAAAGTGTTTCTGGACATAACTCAAGAATTCAGTTGCTAATCCTAATTAATGTTGCATTAATTAGTCTATTTTAAATCCAAAAGTCAAGGGTCAGCTTCACAGTGGCTTAATAATATTATGCAAAAACACTTTTAATGCCATTATTCAGCAACATAACGCAAAGGGAACTCATTTAGTTGGATACTGACTTAATTACCCAAATCTTAGATGTTCATTTTTTAAGCTGCAGCTGTTAGAATTTGTTGCTTTTTTGCAGCATATTTAAACTTTTCTTCCTGTCCTCTAATTTAGCTTTTTTCATGGGATAGTTTAAAGTATATTCATATTTACTGATTTTAAGGCAATGATATGAAACATTTCTTTGATTGTCTATCAGAATAAAGAGGATTAATGTAGTTTTTATCCAGTCTTAAGCCACAAACACTTTAGTCATTGGCATCAATCTTAAGTTATCACGTAATTACATTATTTTTATGGAATTAAGATTTGAGATGAAATATTGACAGGCATGATACAAAAGAACAAACACAAACTTCAGGAACAAACTTCAGTAAACATGAAAAAAAAAAAGAACGATTGTTCTTTCTACAAATTGAATTTTGTGGGACAAGATTTTACTCAAGTTTTGTCCAATTTCAGCTGTAATAGAAACACCAGCAAGGCACATTTGTATTTGATCAAACTTTAGAAATACTAATTTTGTGATACATTTTTATGGAAATTAAGCCAATTTGCTGCTTTTCAATATCAAGTTTCAATGAAAAAAAAAAACAAGCCTAAGTCAGTCCCTATTTTATTCACACTTAATTCGTTTTATCCAGATGTGTGAAGCAGATTTATTTTCCTTTTTTCTCATTTTCCCAAAGCCTTCATGTGTAATCAATCCTCAAACAGCGGCAGCTCCACCTCGGGTTAATTTGTTGTAAATAATGGACCCGTTTCCTGCATGTTGCACCATTGTTTTACTTATTTTACCCTGAAATAACATTTCCTTTGGAACATTATCGCTCTGCTGTAGTACAAGCCGCCTGTTTACCTCCCAGTACTAGTAAACATTACTTATTCAAAGATGGCTCCCCAGAGAACGAGCTGAGCAACGGTAGAGAGAGCTCATAAATAACAGAGAGAGAGAGAGAGAGAGAGGTATCTCTGATTTAATTCAGGAGCATGAGTGTGAGCACTTAGTGGATAAAAATACTATTAATACAGTGTCAATCTTGTGATTTATTTCCACCATCGGTGCTTTAAAAAAATAAAAAAAAAAGGCTCCACAGAAGCTGCAGCGAAGACGGAAAACACGGAGAGAAAAAATGCAAATGAAGAAAGAAATGCACAGAAAAAAACTAAATGGAAAAACAAAATGTGAGACGTGATGAACACAGAATGTAAAGGAGCTTCTGATAAAACCTCACAGGGAACTTATCAGATAAACACTTCGACTTTTTTCAGAAAACAAATATTTACAGGCATGATGTAAGTTATGTTAAAGCATTTAGGTTTTATTTTTTGCAGTGAAATTGTGTATATTTTTATTTTTGCCCTCTAATTTAGCTTTTTATTTTATAGGATAATTAAATGTATATTAATTTATTGAGCTGAAGGTGATAATAGTAATAAATTATTTATATATCAACATTTTAATTAGGAGCGCTTTACAAGATACTTAACAGGTTAGTAAACACACTTAAAAATATATAATATATCACCCCTGGAAAACCTTGACTTTGGGAAACAGGTTGAATTTCTCCTGGAGCAGGTAAAATAAATCCCCAAATCTTTTTCCAGTTACTTCCAGGTTCATCAAGCCATAAATTAAACCAAAATTTGGAACAAAACTGCACACAGGCATCATTTTTGCTGTAATTCTTTTTAAAATATTCATATTTAATGTAAAATATCATCCTTTAAACACACATTTCAGATTTTTTTGGCGCTCTAAAACACATTCCTCCTTCCTTTTTCTCTGCCTGTGCATTTACTGTAAAGCTCCAACCATAATCCCTTTCTATAGATTTTAGATCCCCATTGTCAACATGTTCCTGGAACCCTGTTTGCTGCGTTTCATAACTATTTGCAGCCGAAGTGAGTGACCCATTTTCCTCACAGCGATCATTAAAATTCATTAAACTTTCATCTGATCTGCCTCTAATTTAAGACACTTATGACAAATCACCCAGCAGTCCTGCCATATAGGCGTCACTACGTCCTCTCGAGACGTATGAAAATCTGCTTTTTTTTTTATTTTTTGCTCCTCCATAGCAACCAGGCAGCCCCGCGGAGCCAATCACGGCGCGGTAATCATCTTTTGGCCCTTGTGGGTGGCATTTTAAAAAGCCTGCCGTCACCGAGGATAATGGTGGGAGAGATCTCCGTCGTGACCTGTGGCGAGCGGAGCCGTGTGAGCGTCCTGGTTACCTTGGGATGTCCTTGGAAAATAAGGACGTTGACGTAATTTTCTGCCCACACACGATCACTTCCTCTCAGCCTTCGTTGTAGCTCACAATGGACCCACACAGAGTGTAAAAATACATCCTGTTGTCAGGGTTTCATCCTCTGCACTGGTGGACCCAGAGGGGGGCAGGTTGGAGGAACGTGCCCTCTCTGGCGCCCCCTCTGGTGGATAAGACACATTGCAAGGCCCTTTAATAGAGAAAATGTGACGGATTGGAGCTAAATTCATTTTATTCTGTGTGAACATTTTTATTTCATGTAACTTTATACTTGAAAAAAAATCTTGTTTTTTCAATTTCTATTTGTAAATATGTATAATTTATTTTTATTTTTTTTCAGGGTAATTATTTCTATTTTTTTTTCTAGGTTTTTATTTCATGTAACTTTATACTTGAAAAAAAAATCTTGTTTTTTAATTTCTATTTGTAAATATGTATAATTTATTTTTATTTTTTTTCAGGGTAATTATTTCTATTTTTTGTATAGACAGCAACATTGCATTCAATCATGGCCGACTTGTTTAGTTTAATCAGGTTTTACTTTGATCTGGTTTTAAGACGATTAAAGATCAAATGATGTTACTAAAAAATAGTTCAAATTAAAAATAACTAATTAAAACAGAAATAATCACACTGAAAACCAAAATACCAAACCATTACCTCAATTGTCACCAACAATGAAGGATAAAAACATAAGGGAAACATAAGTCTTTAAATAAATCAAGATAACAGAGGTTTTTTGTCAGGATGAACAGGGAAACTGTTGGTTAAAACAGCAGAACTGGAGCGTGAATGTATATTTATCATATAGAGTTTATAGAAGATTGTATACATGTAGTGAAATTACAGGTTCAGTTACTGAGATGCATGTTTATGATTTTATGGCTGTTTTTCTATACGAATGATTAAATTTGTGCAGATGTGGCGTGCTCATTGAGTTAATGTAATGTGGTGCATTGTGCAGCTCCCAGTTATTTATTAAAGAGGGAAGAACTCTTCTGTTTGTGTTGTTTTTCCAGTTGCAGCCAAATGACCTATTAACATATTATTCTTAGGATGTAATTAATTCCCTTTTTACTCGAGCTGACGGTACGAGGAGCACGCTGTGTTACCAGATCCCCAAATGAAGGATAATTGATTGAGCGGTTGCTGATTGTGCCATTTATTTTTAAAGCCAATCACCAATCAGAGCGTCCTGTGGGTGTCGTGTTGCTTCAGCGGATCACTGATGTTTATTTCCTCTTAGCGCAACAAACAAATAAAGCTTGAGTCTTTGGTGGGAGTCTGTCACGTTGAAATTTCACCCTTTTTTTCCTTTTCTGGCATGTATCCATATAATTAATTGCTTTACAAGCAGCGAGAGTCGAGCATCGTCCCCTGGCAGCAGTTACTTCCACATTCCTGCACAGAACTCTGCTCTCTCCTCTCCTCGTTGCCTTTCGCCTTTCGTGACAGCTCGCCCGATGAAGTTAACCTGAGAATCTGGGTAATAAATCAAGGCACCTTGGTTGTCCACTTGATAACACCTCATACTCAGCAATTATCGGCCGAATCAGATTGGTCACCACAAGTCCAGGGAGCCATAAATCTGCAGATCCCTCAGATATATCCGAGGGAAATGAGTCCGGCGAGGAAGCTGCTGACTTGCAACAGTTTTTCCCTCTCAGGAGGGAACAAAGAGAGCCAGGCTGAATGAAAATCATGTGAATATCAGGGTAAACATGCGTTGGGAGCTGCTGATTATGCTAAGCGGTGTCTGGGAATTAAGTTTCCATGCTGATGACCTCTGAGAAATGCCGTTTGACACCTTCAAATGAAGCCAATCCCAGCCCGATGCTGCTCACTTCAACAAATTGGTTTCACTTAAGAGCTCTGACAACGCTACCAAGGTGTTAATGGATATAAATACCCCCAACAAGGAGTCAAATAATGGAGCAAAACTATAGAAAACAGTCACAGTTTCCTTTAATCCTCTTGTGATGTTTGTTTCTCACGAACAGTAATAATGTTTGATGGTCTATGTGACCTGAGGCTGTTTGATTATCCAACAAACAAACAAAAATGGTTAAATGAGGATAGTTTTATTTAGGTTTGTTTAAATTCTTACATGTTGATTTTTTTTTTTTTTTTTTTTTAATATTTAACATTTGTTGAAACCAAGTTTTTTCATTTTCTATGGTCAGATGTTGAAACTTTTTTGCGCAATATTTTTGTAATTAAGTGAAATTAAACATTTGTATTTTATGGGCCAATCAGAAGAAGTTTCATATCAAAAAATACTTTAAACTTTTTTTTTTTTTTTTTTAGATTTTTCTTTTAATTATTTTACATTTAGGGTTTTTTTCTTTTTATGGCCTAATATTAAAACAATTTTGCGCAGATTTTTCGGAATTATGTGAAATTAACAATTGGTATTTTATAGGGCCAACCAGGAGAAGTTTCACATAATTAAAAAAAAATTTAAACTGTTTTTTCATAAAAAAAAAAAAAAATTATTTATTTAAATGGATCAACTTGAACTAACGAGCGGTTCTTGAATTCCCGGTGGTCTACCTGCCTGACTCATTCCTGTTGCGACTCACGGTGCGATTCATAGCCGTGCTGCTTTAAGTCCGGCGCGGCAGGCTGGAGTTGTTTTTGTGCTCGGTGACAAAGCACTGCCGGGCCCACCTCCTCTATTTCACCGCTGCATGCTTCAGTGGTGCAGTTAGAGGTGATAAATGATTTATTTTCCTCAGTGTTCACCACAGTTGCTCAACTTTGCCCGAGCTGTTTCCACTCATAACACTGTATGATTTATGTGGGAACATTCGATTCTTTAACTTTGGGCTTTTCTTTAATGCTCCGCTGCTCCGGCCGCAGTGGATGATACGATATAAATCCACGACTCCAGCTGCACAAACAGTGAACACATCGCTCCTCTTGAATAATGCAGAGCTTCAGCAGGTCAATCTGGCTTTCGCTGCACCGAGGATTCAGGTGGAAAGTTAAACAATCAGCGTGATGACTGAAGTAGTGGTGACATATCAAGGTGAATTATTTCTCAACAAACTGACGAATAAAAGTAGATTTAATGGTTTGAGACAGAAAAAGGCAAAACAGTCCTGTGACATGCTTGCAGCAGATCTAGCAAAAAAGCATGAGTGAATGAGTGAGTTTATTCTGCTTTTTCTCCATTTTTTTTAATATATCAGTTAAAAACGAGAGACAATTATCAAGTGTTTTCTGCATCTGAGTTTTGTTCATCAAGGGACTCAATTTTGGGGGCATAATTTATTATTCTTCTGTTGATAAAACTTATTCTGCAGCCTAAACAATAAACGCCGGCCTTCACAGCGCTGCTACAGACGCTGCATGTACGACAAGCATCCAAAATGACACATGTTCACCAGCAGGTGGCGCTATAATCAAGGCGCAAGCATTTTGGCCTCTGTGTTGGACATTTCTTTGATGATGACTAAACCATTTAAAAAGTTTTACAAAATCAAGTCCAATTTGCACCAAATTTGGCGCAAAGAGTCTGTAGTACCCCATAACTAAACAATATAAAAATTATTTTGATAATCCCCCCAAAAAATCCTCCATGTTTTGGAGGAATAACGTCTTTTAAGTTACAGTTAAAACAGGAAGTGCTGCACATATTGGTAAAAACACAAAGTTGCTCCCAAACTGCTTCCTGAAAGTCAGACTTGTTTGGGGGGCTTGGACCCTGTTGACACCTGCTTGCAGGTATAGTTTGTATTATGACTCAGGTATAACACAGAAAAATTATTTCTCAAGACAAACAAATGTTTTGCAAGGTAGATAGCATGCAAAAGTTTCATCTTATTGCATTGTTTCAGGTGCTAGCTCTACATCAGGAAAATTATCTTCTGGAAATAAGAAGCTGTCTCAAATAGAGACAATCTGCAAGCCTGCAAACTATATATAAAAAAACATTAGTTGGCAATTGTTGGAACGGATCATAAAGGGCCAGAGAGGCAAAACACAACAAAAAAAAGCCCCCAAATCATCATTTTAATGGAAATATTCTATGGAGAATACTAATTCATGCATTAGAACAGGACATGACAATACATTATAATATATGTAACATTATCAATGAATGGACAAACACATTTTATTGTTAAGATTTGTGCAGTGAAGCAGTTTTCCCGCAGTGAGCAGCTCAGCCTGGTCGGTTCTAGTCTGGAGTCTATTAAACTGGAGTGCAGCAGCTCACACACCAGACAGGACATCCTGCTGCAGCTCTCACACACACCTCCCTCTGATTCAGCCCCTCGTCACACGTTTTGTTTTCCTCATGTGTGTGTTTTGGTTTGGATCTTGTCGCTGTCAGCGCTGATCCGTCTCCTCATTATGCATGACCCTCCTCCCTGTTTGTCTGCTCCTGCCCTTGCATCCTGCCCTCCGCTGTCTGTCACACTGAAATCATATTCACACAGAGGAAATCACGTTACATATGAGCTGCCACAGCGGACGGGTTCAGGGCAGCGGCTGGACAAGCCTAATGAATGCCTAACCGTCAAAATGACAGTAATAATGGCATGAAAGGAACGTCCCGAAATATCCCCGGCTCTCTCCTCCACCCGTCCTCCTTCTCCTTCTGCTCCTCTGGGCGACAGGTAACACACACTCATCTGTCACACTGTCACCTCTGTCCCACATCCGCAGCCAGGCGAGATCACAGCGCCGTCACCGCGGCGTCCTCTGATATGATGCTTATGATGCTAATGTTTGATTAGCGCTTTACCATGAGAGGTCCTTAGCTCCTGTTAAATACCAGCCGTGTCAGCATGTGGCTGCTGCTGGTAGCGCCTTGTCATTGTGTGTGTGTGTGTGTGTGTGTGTGTGTGTGTGTGTGTGTGTTACAAATGTTGTGGGGACATAAATCCCTTCACATATTCATGTTATGGGGACCTATATTTTGGTAAATACTGGGTTTAATGTAAAGGTAAGATTAAGAAAAACGTGTGTGTGTGTATTAATGTTGTTATGGGGACATTCATCTGTTTAAACAGTCACGTTGTAGGGACATTTGTCCTTATGGGGACAAAATGCAAGTTCATGTATAGTAAATCACGAAATATAAGGGAATCTATTGAGTCTATGGAAAGATTAGGGTCAGGTTAAGAATAGGCGTGTGTGTGTGTGTGTGTGTATGCATGTATTACTGATCTTGTGGGGACATAAATCTGTTCACACAGTTATGTTGTGTGGATTTATATTTTGGTAAATACTGGGTTTAATGTAAAGGAAAGCCTAAGAAAAACTTGTGTATGTGTGTTTATTAATGTTGTTATGGGGACACTCATCTGTTCAAACAGTCATGTTGTAGGGACCTTTGTCCTTATGGGGACATAATGCAAGTTCATGTAAACAAAATCACAAAATGTAAGGGTATCTATTGAGTCTATGGGAAGATTAGGTGTGTGTGTGCACGTATTTCCCATGTTGTGGGGACATAAATCTGTTCACACAGTTATGTTGTGGGGACTCAAATTACTTATGGGGCAAAACACAAGTCTCCATGAAGTAAATCATAAAGTTTTAAGGTGAAGACGGAGTTTAACATGTAATATGGATATGTTTTTTTTTTAAATGTGTTGCTCTTAAATGTTTATCAATAAATTGTTAATAATAAACAAACCATTTGTCAGCTTTCTCCAGAGTTACCTACATCCTGAATTCATAGAATAAACACAAACTAAACAGCAAATTCTGACCCACCACCTTTTAAATGAAGTCATTTTATACTGTTTGACGGCTGAACTGCTTGTTTAAGGTTAGAACAATGTTACTGTCGTGAATAACACACTCCGATGTTAAACTGTTGGCATCAGAGCAGCGGTGACCTCCATCAAAGTTGCACGTTTGGTGACCCGACTGTCCACCGCGACCTCGTCCCCGGAGACGCCGTGGCATCATGTGACTCCTGCCCTTGCTGCTTAGAGAGGACAGCTGTTACACTCACGACCCTCCAGAGCTTAAACGTCAGGGAAACACTTTAAGATGTTTGTGGGGTATTTTTTCAACCCGCCGTCACCAGAAACGTATAATTTCTTCTGCACGGCAATGGTTAAACCCAAATGTCTTGAATATTTGTGCATGCAGTATCAATTACTGCCACTTTAAAGTCGACTAGATCCAGTTACTTTAAAGTGTCACTACACTGCGGATCAATTAAGTCAAAGGTCTGGAGTGTGTGCCGGGCTGATGAGCAGAGGGAGGGCTGCAGTGTGATGGGGTCAGCGTGATAACTAAAGCAAAGCTCACATCACCCAGACGATCCAAAGCCGAGTGAATATTCATTAAATTCTCCACAATAAGAGAGAATTTAATCTGCCAATTTAATTATGAGGCCGGCGCACAGGAAGGCTTTGGTCTAGATTTTGTTTCCCCTGGAGATTTGCCCTCTATCCCCGACTCCCACGACGAGAAAAGAGACAGAGAGAGAGAAAGACGGAGAGAGAGAGGGAGGGAGGGAGCGAGCAGCCATTTGACCAGCAATGAAACGAGACCTGGCCTCGCTTCACATACCAGAAGGAAGAATAATGAGTGAAGGATGAGATGAGAAGGAATGAAACTACACAGCAGTGCGGCCATTACTCCTCTACACGGCCTATTATACTGAGAAAACAGGCAATATCCCCACACCACAAATTAGGACACCAGAAAACAAGGAGTTATTGAGGATGGGAAATGATATTCCTGCGCAGGATGCAGTGTCAGTAATAGCTTTCAAATAGACTTTTTACAGCACGCCGGCCTGGCTCCTTCTGTAATGTGGGGGAAAAAGAGGCCGAGCCGCCTCTGATTTGACAATATGTAAACATGTCGCAAACAAATTATGCAGCACAAGTCTGTCTCCTGCAAATTAAGGCACTTAAGAAATAAAGGGGAACAAGAATCAGCAGGAGTACATGCGTTAAATAAAGCAATTTCACAACTTAGTGGAGTTCTTTTAAATGAATCTTTACCCCTTAACCCCGCAGAGGAAAGCCTCTATGAGCTGAGCTGTGTATTAACCCGCCTCCGGTTATGAACACGGTGCAAAGTTACTGCGAGGGAACGCAGATGTAGCTCAGAAAGAAAATTCCCACCATGACCCTTAAGGGGCTCCACGGGGATCAGATAAATGCTGCCACAGCTCGCTGCAGCTTCTCTATGATTAAATGTGTTGAAACCACTGAAGCTGCTTTTCTCTGCGTGTCTCAGGCGACAGGGAGAACAATGGCACTAATTTCACTGTTTTACTTTAGTTGTCATTATCACTGCTGACAGTCCGCTGACGTGGGAGTAGAGATTGCAGAGAGACAGCTGCATTTACACCTTCTCAGCATCTGGCTGGGAACAAGAGGCGGCCTGCAGGTCTGAGAGGTGAAGCAAAGCAGGAACACTTTCACCGGCCGGCGTCGGCGGCCCTACACTTCAAAATATGGCACTTAATCCCTGTTGTGGCGTTTTTTTTGCTGTGCCAGGAGTGAAATGTTACAAAATAAACCTCCATGTTCAGTTGAGTCAACAAAACGACCTGGTTAAGGTTAGTTGTTTCCATTTTATGGCCTTTTGTTGCACATAAAGAAATGTTATATTTTTAATGTTTTAAGAGTGATATACATGTTTCAATCTTTATATTTATTTGAAAAATCAGTGATTGAAGCTGAATTGCATTGTTTTACCCCACTATGACTCTCAAATCAGATTCTGTTGTCATGTTTATTAAAACATGCAGTAAATTGCATGCAACTACCATCCATCCATCCATCCATTTTCTGAACCGCTTTATCCAGGTAATCCCGGGTCACGGGGAGGCTGTGCCTATCTCA
>JAOWBC010000458.1:3646342-3656414 GCA_028566105.1 Hypoplectrus providencianus
ATGCTGCTGCAGCCCAGATCAGAGACGATAACGGGACGTGTCCGCGGCGGAGCGCTCCCTGTTGTTTGTCTTCCTCAATTTTAACAGCAGGTTTTTTCTTCTTCTTTTTCTTGCAAACAACTTAAAAAAAAAAAAAAAAAAAAAGAAGTGTTGAAAAATGACAGTCTGGTTCATCTCCCTTTTCCTGGTTTTGTTCTGTTTCTCACTGAATGTGCGATTCAACGCTTCAGGGGCAGCGAGGCCAACAACAACAACAACAACAACAACAACTCGCAGTGTTGCAATATCAAGGGTCTGCGATTTGATTTGGATTGTGAGGCAATGAGGCAGAACGATCATATTTACTCTGAGGGCTGTGCAGGGAGGAAACGGAGGATTTTAATCAAATGCAATGAAACTGTTTTTTTTTTATAGCCTCTGGTCAGGAAAGAACAAATATTTAGAGAGGTGGAAAAAAAACAAGCAGCTTAGTGTATGGGATTTCAATGCTCTGCTTCCTGCACCGAGCTGTGAAGAAAAGCGATATTTCACTTTTGTTTGTTGCACATGAAAATCAACTTTATTATGAAGTCATTCTCAAGATTTAAATTAGTTTTATAAGTATAGGTTAAGTTGTTTTCACTGATCTACTCCCATGATTATAGACTTTATAATTAATTCTAAAAGTCAAGTTTAAATAACAATTAGTCCAAGTTTAACATTTACAGTTCTTGTTTTTTGATTTGGCAATTGATTATATAATTTATATATAACAGATCATTTAATTTAGATAAAAAAAAATAACTTTGTATAATTTCTACATGCTGAGTTCAATCCTAACTGGTGCAACATGAGCAATATCCAGCCCCGATGTATTTTATTTTTATGTTTTTTTTTTAAATTTATATATATATTTTAATTGCTTTTATAGTTTGGTTCCAATATTTTATCTGGAGCTGATGTTCAAAATATTTTGTGTATTTCAAGACACAACACACAGAATTAAAAAAAGATTTATTTATTTATTTATTTATTTATTTTTATTTCTTAATCTGTTTTTATTACTTCCATTCCCCAAGATCTGACTTTTTGATTAAGATTGTATCCCATTGTTTCTTTTATTTATTCATTTATTTTTTTCTGTCAAAGCACTTTGTTAGCTGAGGTTTAAAAAGCTGCTATATGAAAAAAGTTATTATTATTATTATAAAAGCTGATGTTCGTGCTTTTAAACAGATGTTTGTAGCAGCTGTTCTTGCACTGGGTTTGTTTTCTTGCTCAGAATCTTTGTGCATGTGAGTGCAGTCGTAGCTTTTCTCTGACTTGAATGTTTTAGTAGCGTTTCTCTCTGGATGTTTGTATGCAGGAGCCGTGTTCAGCTCCTGCAGGGTGGAGGATCATCCCAGCCTCCAACAGGTACGCATCCACCTGGAGTCCAACCAGTTTGTGTTGACTGAGCTCAGCGTATTTTCCTCCGTCAGTATATATTCCAGTTACTGAAAATACTCCTGGTTTTATATCTGCAGCTTTATTCTGTCATGCTGGCCATTTTCCCATCCAAACAATGTCTGAAGACAAGTGCAAACAAGCAGAGCAGTGAGGAGCAGTTTGTCTCCGGCTCAAAATAAATAAACAACAAAAAAAAAAGCTGCAGAAAATGTGTAAAAAATCGTGTTGCAGGTGACTAAATAAGTTTCAGGGTTGATCCAGCGACTGTTTATTCTCCTGAGCTCAGTTTGAGGAAATGTTTTACAAGAACTGGAGTTCTGAAATTGTGGTTTCAGCAAATATTCTTTCAATAATGTGACACGAGATTAAACATGCTCCTCCGTCTGTGTTCTGAAAATTGGGCTGGTTTCTGTTTGTCTAAATCCTTTAAAGCTCAGAGTCTCTTACAAGCACAATTTCTGAGCTCTGCATAATCTCGCAGTTGTGGTTCTTGTTACCGCTGCTGCCTGCGAACAACTTCAGCAGCCGACCTGGAAAGGAGCTTAAAGCTGCAGGTTGCTTCTGTTTGGCAGATTTGTCACGTTTGATCCGCTGGAGTCGGATCCTGTCAATCACACGGACCGGCCGCGGCGCCATTGTTACTGAGGCGTTTGCAGCAAAACACCAACTTTAGATTATAATTAAAAACACAGCGGTGCAGTAATATCTTCATCATTTCCTTCTGCTGCTCCTGGTTTAAGAAGAAGTAACGTCCACTTTCTTGCTCTTGTTGTTGCACAATAATCCCTTAAAGACACACACAAAAAAAAATCACTGTGAAGAGTGAAATCTATCAAATATTAATCCTGATTCTCTAATGAAAAGGAGCTTGAAAGACAACAAGTGTGTTTGTTGTGTTGGAAGAACGAAGCTGCAGCATCAGTCTGAACTTATTTGATTGTTTTGTGTCTTCATTGGCAGTGTGATGTGTTAAAAGAGAAGAAGTAAAGAGAAATGACAAAAAAAAGGTTGCTAATAGGACTATTTTTATGAAATTGATTAAATTTCTGATTGCTCTTTCATGCAAGCGTAATACGTTTTAAAAGTATAATTGAATTTTGTTTTTTCAGTCATGTTTTTTACATTCGACTCTTCTACATGCACAGGAGAATTTGTTATGTGCAAATAACTTTCCAAACTCCTTTTTGCAGCCTGCGGTCGCCCCCTGCTGGTCGTTAGAAAGAATGCAGTTCCACAGGGACTTCACTTTTCAGACCTGCAGGTTGTTTCCTGGATTTTACTTGCAAATCGGAGTTATTGTCGTCTTCACGAGGCAGTAAAATATGTTTCCCTCCTGACACGTAAACACGTTTTCATACATACTGATTTTATTTCTGGGAGGTCGGAGCGCGGGGAGCAGCTTCAGAGCTCCTTCTTGCTGGAGGGCTCCTCTTGGATCCTGCAGGTGTAATAACCAGCCGCCCTGCAGCCATCAGCCCACACCTGCCAGTCAGCGGACCCAAACTCCTCCAGGCCGTCCCGGGCCACCACGAGGATTACAGCCAAATCAACAACTTTATAATTAAGCAGCCTGCAGGTATTCATGTATAATGTTACACAGCCTGTGCTCTAATAGTCCATGCATGCTCCACTCGAATCCCCACTGAATAAAACCTGCCTCTTGTCGCTCTGCTGCAGTAAAAGTTTTTGTAGCATATAGTAAATTTAAGCCAAGGACACAGCCGGGGATTTATGGAAAGGCTGAGATGATATCACCACACTGTACGATGATAATAAGCCTCCACCGATTCATCACCACAGCCAGGAAGCCTTAGCTCAGCGAAAGGCTCCATTCAGTCCCCCTCAATAGAAACAGTCCTTTTTTTCTTCTTTTCTGATTCTTCCTTGTGATAAATGAAAACTTCTCGGAAACACTCGGCTTCCCTCTGGATTTGTGTTTCCTATTCAGAAACATTTTGACTGGGTCCATTCATTCATTTGTGTCCCCTGAATGAGAAATGTCACTTTACAGAACAAACACTGTGAACTTAAGAAATAAAATGTGAAAAGATGTGAATGCAGTTATCAGAGATTTGTCTCCACGCCGGCGGCTCAGTTTGATCAGACGCACGGCTGAAAGGTGAAGCTTAAAAATGGGCTTTAAGTGGAATAAATAACCAACTTTCTCAGCAGTTTGTTGCAGGATAATAAAACAAGATGTGTCAGGAAAATCCAGCCATGGAAACAGGGCTTTGGCCTGGTTATGAAGCTGCAACATCCCTGGGTTTATTTAAGTCAGTGCTCTCCAAATAAAGTGCATTCATTCCTTTAAAAACAGAGTAATATAGATATTTTATGCATGCATTAAAAGCTGCATATTCACTTGTTTTTGGCCAATACAGAAGTGGAGTCTCAGCTATCAAATGATTCATTTTCCCAACACGTGAGTGAGTGAGTTCGTCTGCAGCGCGCTGGAAGACAGAAACAGAATTTTAAATCGCAGCGAGGAGATCTGAGGATGTGGGTAATGTGAGACTGACCCAGTGAGTAGACGATCAAAAAATAAATAAATAAAAAAAGTAAGCAAGATTCAAACACGAGCAGCTGAAACAACTGTTCAGTTTACTCGCATTTCTTAAGTGAAATTACAATTACAACAAAGTGAGCTTTCATGTAAATAAAGTAGATCTAAAAGAGCATAAACCTTATTAATCCACTATGTTTGCTCAGTAATTAATCCAGTAATTTCCCTTAACATAAGGCAGAAGATGAGTATTAAGCCATATTTTAGGGATTTTACAGATTTGTGTCTCATTTGAGTCCTAGGCCAGTTAGAAGACAAAAAAAAATCTACTTTTTGGTCATTTAATCATCATTACAAACTTCACATTAAACATTATCTGAACTTAAAAACAGCAGCAATCACTATAGCTACAGTTTCAGTTTTAAAACTTGTCATGAAGCTGTTTTTATAAAAACCCTTTCATGCTTCAGTTTCCACACTTCCAGCCTGAAAACAGCAGCACATTAAATATCTGTAGTAATCTCTTTTTGTCTGACGACGGCCGTCTTTATTCTCAAACGGTGCGTCAGATCAGATTTGCTAACAGACTCTAAACCACTCAGGACCGTTAGGAACGATCCCGACGTCCGGACGCTCTCCACGCTGGAATATTTAAACATCTGTTCTTAAAGTCCTGCTGGAGGAGCAGGAGGCCGAGGTCTTCATTATCTCCTTAAATCAACCTCTCACGCACGTCGCTGTTTAAGGAGATAAGGAGAATCCGTCTTTGTCTGCCCACCTCTGCCCCCGAGGGAGGACGTGTTTATCTGCTCGCTGCATCTCCACACAGAAGCCACTGCAGAGGCTGATGATCCTTTTCTCTTCCTGCTCAGCAGTAGAGAAATGTTTTCCCTCTCTGCTCACTTCACAGTGAACGAAATGCTCACAATGCTGCAGAAGAATTCCACCTCACAGCCAATTTTTGTTTCAGAAAGGTGGGAACGTTCCTGTGAGTCTGCAGAAGGAGCTCAGTGTGATGCAGCGCCGGGTTTTCCCTTCTTCTTCTTCTTATCACAGGTGTGAAGTGTAGCATCAAGGAGCAGGGAAGCCTTCCTGTGAAGCATGAATGCGGCGCGGCTGCACGCCGGCCTGCAGGGAAATCAAAGCTGCGGAGGTGGACGTGGAGGCTGAGGGCTAGTGGGCTCGAAAACGCCGAGATTTGACAAGAAGAGATGTGAAGTGTTGGCGAAAGCCGAGTAATTGGAGTTCTTTAACAATGTGCTGAAGGAAGGATGTGAGCCTGATCGCACTGATGGCAGCAGGGCTCCTCACTCAGACCTGCTCGCTCTAACAAGAGCCCGACGCTTCGTTTAATGTGCCTGGAAGAAGAAGAAAAACCAGGGACAATTAGTGCCGTTAGCAGGCTGAACGAGGACGAGGTCTTTTACTGTCCAATCACCTGTCCAACAAAATAAAATGACATTAAACTACATTATTTACTTGACAATGAACTTTCTAACTGAAAATGTTCAGCAGATTCAGTCGTTATTGGACTATTTATCATCATATTCCACCTTCTAGCAGGTACAGCAGGTTGTTTTCAGCTCATTCATTGATGCTGCTGTAATAATTACAGCGTAGGTCGACTTCAGTAGTTTTGGCTTTTTATTTTGGCAACCTAACTATTTAAAGATCAAGTAAAAATTAACAAAAATGATTGATAACAACCTACTTGTGGTGTAGTAGGTCTCTACTTGTCCATACTGGAATAATAAGAGACAACAAACTCTCATTTATTAGCAACTTACTGATCCAGTCAAACATAATTACACTCCTTCATAGACTTTAATTAATTAATTCACTCACTGAAGCCTCTTAAAATGTTTAATAATGTAAATATTGCAGCTTCATCCCACAAAATAAAGATTTTCTTTGTTTCAATAAAGCATAAAACACCTTCCAGGTTAATAATTTTACTTTAAAGCAAATAAACTTTTAGTTCTTTCAAATATGAACTCATAAAATGGCTGAAGTCTTTTATTTTGAAGCCAACTTTAAAGAAACTGGCTCCTTGAGGCTGAAATCCTGTTTTTTTATGTTGGATTCACGAGTAAAAACAGTCTGCAAAGCGTGAAAACTGCGTCAATCACTGTGATAAAATCTGTGTGTTGGTTGTGGGTGGAGTTCTTCACACCTGCTAACAAGCTGCTTTAACATAATGGATGTTTTTATTCCATCACGAGGGAAAAGAAATCACGTTTACTGTCACGTCTTTCTGCTGAGTCTCGTCTCAGGTTTTTCCCCACTGAAAACTGCAATTTTTTCTTTTAAATATGGTGAAAAAGAAGCAGAAAATTTGTCCCATATGACTCATTGCTGCCTGAGAGAACACACACAAAAAGGTGTTTCCTAATGAGTGCAGCAGGAAACCAGTTCAGCTATTTGTCAAGTTAATAACAGGAGGACCGAGCGGACGCTCAATGAGTCTCAAAGCGTGCACTTTGGTAAACATTTACCGCAAAAAGTTTCTTTTCCCTGAACCAAAGTGGCACGATGAGGGAAAAAAGGCCTCATTTATTTATTTTACCAGAAAATGTCCCTTTAAAATCTTTATCCAGAGCATTTTTAGCTCAAAGATAGCAGCTCAGAAAAAACACCCATGAAACAAAAACTCCTCAAAAGCTTTTTTTTTTGAGCACATGGTGTTTAAATACAAAAAAAAAAAAAAAAAGTCACCACCTGGATTTAACTAAACTGATAGATGAGAGCTTCCTATTGGATAATCACTGATTGGGCGATTAGCTTCCAGCTGGCAGAAACTTATTTAACCCAAACTGCTGCAACGAGCTGCTTCTCATTTGTTCAACAACCATGTTGAAAGAAACATCATGGAAAAGATGTTAGAGGGTTAAAGCTGAGAAAACATCTAAGGGTCTTCAACAGGGGGTCCGCGACCCTAAGGGGGGCCGCAGAGGTCCAGCAAAGGGGTCAAGAACGTTTTGGTTGATTAGACGTTTTTTTATATTCCCTGTGTTTTCTTGTAAACACACGGAAAATTATTACAAAGTGATTTTTAAATGTTATCCAGCTGTTGTTTAAGGTCTTGGGATGAGTGGGAAAAGAATCAACACTACATTTATTGGCAAATATTGTACTTTAACTGCACTACATTTAACGGCCAGGTTTAAGATTTGGCACAAAAAAGATCATTACAAAATAAAATGACTTTTTACAGTGTTTTAAATAATCAAAATGGGTCCCAACTCTACTTAATTAAATGCATTTTACCAAAATGCATCAACATTAAGAATCAAAGAATATATTTTGAATATATAAAACAATCTGAGTTGGTCCATTCTGCAATATGAGAACATTTTCTGATTCTTCTGTACTTTAAGTTTACTTTAAGTTACTTTTCCTTGGAGTGGAGTAACTTCAGTGTTGTTTTTGCAGTAAACAATCTGACTTGTTCCATCAGATAGCGTCTCTGTGAGGCTCTCTGCTGTCTGGAAGGCAGCGTGGCTCCGTGTTTTCCTCCTAAACCACTTCCAGCCCTTTTGTCCGTCCTGTTGCAGCACAGGTGTGACCACCATCGTTCCCATTGAGCCGTGCCAGGAAGCCAGCGCGCACAAAAGCAGGATTTTTGTTTTCTAAATCTGAATGGAGCGTCGCCGCCGCGGCTGTAATCGGTTCCACCTGTTCTTCCTCCCGCTGCGACCAGTCAAAGTGTCTTTTGTTGTGCAGACGTACTTTGTCTCCTCAGGACGGACGCGCTGACACCTCCTGGATCCGCTGGATGTTTCTGATCTGCCATTATTCTGCTCCTGAGTGATGTCGGCTCACTCCGCTAACAATGCTGCGGCTAATTGCTGCGAGCCGGCGGGCGGTTGGGCGTCTTTGCCCAGTTTTGTGCCAACATAAAGATCTGCAGCAGAATGCATCTTTTGTTTGCGTGACAGTTTGTTCGTTCTGCAGCTGCAGCTCGGCGGGCGGCTCCTGGTTGCTGCAGGTCATCTGGAGGCCAACACGGCGTGAAGACGGCGCCACTTTATGTCCAAAAAAAGACCCGGAGAAGCTGATTCATGCTTTCATCTCTGACAGACTTGACTACAATGGCCCTTATTTGGAACTGGATAATAATAATAATAATAAATAAATCAATAAACGAACAAAAACAGAATATTTGGTGTTAATAATTTAGACGAAGCCTTGAAGTTTATTGAATGGGCTTAAAAAATGATTTATGAGCTGCTGCTGATGGTTTATAGATTTTTATTAATAGATGCAGAAGCATAATTGAAAGGGAAACGTGGAAGTCAATAAATCGGAGCTGGTTGAGTTCCTGCAACAACAAAGACACGTTATCATTATAATATTATAGGAGTGAGTCACTGCGGCCTGATTCACAACACGTTTTATTAATTAGTACATGACTGAGCGGCTGCAGCTGCAACTTTCTGTGCATGATGCTCGTTATTCTGCCAACGGTTCAATAAATACAAACGTTATTTACTATATATGATTTTTACCTAATGCTTTATTTTCACTTCATTTGGATGACTTGTATATATATATATATTTTTTTACCTGAGATTTCTTGTTATAGTAAAGAAAAATCCAAACAGTTTCCTAATTATTATTATCTCCTGTATTTTCTTAATACAATTTTTCATTTTAAGTCTTTTTTTTAATTTTTTTTTTTTACATTTTTTGTTGCACTTTAACAGGTAGTTGGATGATTGCTACCAGAGTTAATAATATTAATAATAACTATAAAACATACAGTAACTACTACTGCAATATTTGAAATCCTTATTGCGCATTTTCTGTTTAATTTATTTTATATATATAATTTATTTTGTACTAACATTAACCCAATTGACAGCTGAGTTAAAGATGATTTATTAATGTTACTCATGTCTCTGTATTATGTAAACCATGTTGTTCATTTTCTGGTACAAACATGAAAGAAATATTAAAACCCATCTTGGAGATGTTATTTTAAACTGTTGAAATAATAATTTAAAAAGAAAAAGGAAAAAGTATTATGTGAGGGCTGCAGGAAGGCCAGCCTGCTGCCGGGAGCCACTAAAATAAAAGTCTGACTTAACGAGGGATGTAAAATATGTGGAGCCAATAATATAATGATCACTTCTGTCCCGTTAAAGGATCTGTGTCCTGGCAGGAGAGGCCTCTTCTCCTCCCTCTGCATCAACGAGCGCTCGCTGATGCTCCTGCAATTAAGTTAAAGGAGATGAAAGTATGTCGTTTGCATTCAAAGTTCGCAGGTTGTTTTAAATCGTGCGGGACACTCGGAGCGTAAAGCGGCTCCTCACCTTCCTGTCACCTCAGGAGGAGCTCGCTGCATCGCTCCTCCTGCTGCAGGAGCTCAGAGAAATATTTGAATTCTTCTCTTTTCCCTGCAGAATAAAAACCACAAACCACATCTGTGTCAGTCACGTCTCCAACGCTGCGCTGGGAGATTTTTGCAGCAAGCAGCTACGATGTTTTCCTTCATGAACAAAAGCTTCAGAAAACTCAGCAGCTTGACCCAAAAAGAAAAAAAAAGGCTCCTCATAATCCTCAGTTTGAGTGATATTTTGAGGAGAAATTCCACATGCAAGAACTCTCACGGGAACTTTTTTTATTTTAGAAAATCAGAATAATGCATGTGGAGCATCTTTTAACTGTCTCACTACAGGCTCCTTAATCCTCCGTGAGTCTTTATCTGAATGTCAGAACAATAAACAAACAAGACAAACAGCAAAAATCAATGTCAGTTTATCCGGCTCGCCAGCTGAAGCAAAGATTTCCCTCCGCTTCCTGTTCTCACGGAGCAGGTGTGATGCTTGTGAATATCAGAACAGCTGATTGTTTTCTCAGGTGGGGGAAGAGCTCTTTTACTTCTTTCGCCCGGTGCTTTCTCAACCTCTTTCCTCAGACGGCGTGTTAATGGCGAGCAGCCAGGAGGCCGACCTGAAGCAGGAGAAGAGCTCCATGGAATATTAATCCTCCTCCTCTCTCCCTTTTTAAGAAAGTGTTACTGACATTGTGCTGGTTCGCATTGTTTGTTCATTTTAGTGATGTTCAATACCACCGATTTCCTTTCCGATCCCATACTGAGTAAAATCCAGGCTGGTATCGGCGATACTGATCCGATAC
>JAOWBC010000458.1:3690599-3704978 GCA_028566105.1 Hypoplectrus providencianus
AGGGGGAAACTGCTAGCCTGACCGTCCAGCTCCTCTACATCTCACTGATTTCATTCTAGTTTAAAAATGTTTTGCATTTTTTTTTGCAAATAACAAGTTTTGTGTGCTGAAATAAACCTTTTCCAGAAAGGACTTTGAAATCATCAACCTGCAGTGCAAAATTGACGACGAGCAAGTCCTCAACACTCAGCTGCAAAAGAAGATTAAAGAGCTTCAGGTAATTTTTTTACAATAGTATTTATATTGATAAACTGTCTTTATCATGTGAGTTAATAAACCCTGTGTGCAGGCTCGCAGTGAGGAGCTGGAGGAGGAGATCGAGGCTGAGCGCTCGGCTCGGGCCAAAGTGGAGAAGCAGCGCTGTGATCTTTCCCGAGAGCTGGAGGAGATCAGCGAGCGGCTGGACGAGGCCGGAGGAGCCACCGCCGCTCAGGCCGAGATGAACAAGAAGCGCGAGGCCGAGTACCAGAGGCTGCGGCGCGACCTGGAGGAGTCGACGCTGCAGCACGAGGCCATCGCCGCCACGCTGCGCAAGAAGCAGGCGGACAGCATCGCCGAGCTCAGCGAGCAGATCGAAAACCTGCAGAGGGTCAAACAGAAGCTGGAGAAGGAGAAGAGCGAGCTGAAGATGGAGATCGACGACATGGCGAGCAACATGCAGAGCGTTCTGAAGAGCAAGGTGAGTCCATCAGAAAGCTGAGAAAAGCTGGATGGAAACACCAGATTTACGGCCACCAAAGGATGCAAACTTTTCTCTGAATAAGTTAGAACTGATCAGCTGTTTCCTCCCACATGAGATAATAACTAGAAGTTACCCACTTGTCTCATGGATGGCCAAAGATGTCTGATTAGCCAACTCTTTTTTTTTGTTTTATTCTCTTCTTATTTAATAATGATAAAATACACTTACGCTCACTGCAATTTCCCAGTTTTGGGATCAATAAAGTATATCTTAAAGTATATCCTATCTTATTTAAGTTGCAATAATATATTTTTGTCTTGTCTTTTATTGCACCAAAGAATTTTGTGCATGAATTAATTTCACCTGGGTGACTGTGACACATTATGTCATCGTGCACCTGGTCAGAAGTGATTTCTAAAGCATTTCAACTAGAATAAACATGACTGTGTCTGAAAACAAAAGTACAAGGCAGCAGTTGGTAATACAAATAATGAAAACAGTCAGTATTAATTATTGATCATGTCAGCACTGTGAACCAAACACAAAACCTTTTAAAGTGTCCTGCTAAATCTTGTCTCACTTTAAACTGTAGTGCTGCTGCTTTATATTTAAATCTTTATCTTAAAAACAACTTCTTCTCCTCTTTATGAACAGATTAGCTGACAGCAACACATCACACTGCCATCTTCTGGCCAAAATGTGTTACTGCAGCTTTGTTTTTTTGCTCCAAACCAGCTGGAAACAAACTAATTTATGATTTGTTTGAGCAATGCTTTATTATCTTTGTATTGTATTTCACTGGTGATAACTGATGCTTAATGTTTCAGGCTAATCTGGAGAAACTGTGCAGGAGCCTCGAAGACCAAATGAGCGAATATAAAACCAAAGCAGATGAAGCTCAGAGGTCGCTGAGTGATTTCACCACGCTCTGCGCTCGCCAGCAGACAGAAAATGGTAAATGATCATTGTAAAATAATTTAAAAGATGCAAACGATGGACAGATGAGAGAGTTTGTGTTCTCTTCTGATGCTAACAGGTGAGCTAACGCGGCTGCTGGAGGAGAAGGAGATCACTCTGTCCCAGCTGACCAGAGTCAAATCTGCAGGGAGTCAACAGATCGAAGAGCTGAAAAGACTTTTGGATGAAGACATTAAGGTCTGAAGGAAGCAATTATGTCTGATTTACAGTCAGTTACAGCCATTTAACTGAACTTTAAAGAGGAGCAGCTGGAATCTGTGATGGTAAAGGAAACTTAAAGAAGGCTAAAGGCAAAAGATCCATGAGTCATTTAAAAGTTAATCAATCTGCAAAAGTTTTTCTTTAACACATCGTCTTCATCTAAAGGAATTTATTACAGGCTTTTCAAATAATAGTTTGCAACGAAGGGATGAATTAAGAAAATTGTCTGCAAATTAACAGATTATTAAATGAAATATGTCAAACTGCAATTAAGATTGCATCTAGGAATTTACCTTGCACATCAAGTATTTTAATTCAAAACACAGCAGCATTAATAGAATATGAATAATTGAAAAGCTAACATGCAAACAAAAATGTGCTTTAACATAAATTAATCCAATCATATCTTATCCACTTTTATCTCCATCGTTGCATTTTAAAGCAGTTTTATTTCAGGCGATAAACTGTTTTGCTGTTTTTATTGGTGCTTTTCCAGGCGAAGAGCGCTTTGGCTCACAGTCTGCAGTCTTCCCGGCACGACTGCGAGCTGCTCAGGGAGCAGTACGAGGAGGAGCAGGAGGCCAAGGCGGAGCTGCAGCGCTGCCTGTCCAAGGCCAACAGCGAGGTCGCTCAGTGGAGGACCAAGTACGAGACGGACGCCATCCAACGCACCGAGGAGCTCGAGGAGGCCAAGTAACAACTCGCTCCGCATGTGTTTCCAAGTCAGCGCTGATGGTTTCTTCAGCTTTAACTCGGTTTGTGTTCGGTTCACAGGAAGCGTCTGGCCCAGCGGCTGCAGGAGTCCGAGGAGATGACAGAGGCTGCAAATGTCAAGTGTGCATCTCTGGAGAAAACCAAGCACCGCCTGCAGGCCGAGGTGGAGGATCTCATGGTGGAGCTGGAGAGGTCGAACGCAGCTAACGCCACTTTGGACAAGAAGCAGAGGAACTTTGACAAGGCATGTCCGTCCGTCCTCCTCAGAAACACGAGCTCGCTGAGTCTGCATTGATTACACTGCTGTTTCCTCCTTTTACAGGTTCTGGTTGAGTGGAAACAGAAATATGAGGAGAGTCAAACAGACCTGGAGGTTTCCCAGAGAGAGTCCAGAGTGCTCAGCACCGAACTGTTCAAGCTGAAAAACTCGTACGAAGAAGCTCTGGATCACCTGGAGACCATGAAGAGGGACAATAAGAACCTTCAGCGTAAGAGTCCTGCTGCAAACTCATTTATTTACTGTTTTATTGGTGTTTTAGACCCGTTAAATAAAGTTTAATTTATATTTTCAGAGGAGATTTCAGAAATCACAGACCAACTTGGACAATCTGCAAAAACCATTCATGAACTAGAAAAAGCTGCTAAACAAGCCGAGCAGGAGAAGAGAGAAACACAGGCGGCTCTGGAGGAAGTTGAGGTTCGTGTTTTGTCTTTCAAAGACATTAAAACTATAATCTTCAGTAAAATAACAACAATGAAGTGTTTTTTTTTCTTTACAGTCTTCCCTGGAGCACGAAGAGGCCAAAATCCTGCACCTCCAGCTGGAGCTGAACCAGGTGAAGGCCGAGGTGGACAGGAAGCTGGCGGAGAAAGACGAAGAACTGGACCAGCTGAAGAGGAACCACCAGAGGACGGTGGACACCCTGCAGAACACGCTGGACGCAGAGACGCGAAGCCGCAACGAAGCCGTCCGGATGAAGAAAAAGATGGAGGGAGACCTGAACGAGATGGAGCTGCAGCTGGGACACGCCAGCCGGCAGGCGGCCGAGTCCACCAAGCAGATGAGGAACCTGCAGGCTCAGTTAAAGGTTTCTGTTCAAAGAGAAACTAAATCAGAGACGGTTTACTGGGAAAAATTTAGGTCAAAGTAGAGAGAGAGGTCTACCATCGTTTAATGCATTTTCTTTTTCTCCCCAAGAAATAATCTAGCAAGGTTATGTTATTAAAAAATAAATAAATAATATGAATAATTATAATAAATGTAATAATTGATAATATAGGATGTATGATGAATTAAGGGCAAGCCCAATAATAATAATAATGATAATAATAAAAAAATAAAAAAACTAAGTAAGAAAAATAAATTAATATTAATAATAAAGATACAAGGAAAAAAATAAAATAAAAAAATGTTTTTTAAGTAAAATCCATTTTATCTGAATATTTTTGAATATTTTAGTAGGTAGCTCATACAAAGTAAATCTTTATATTAAATTGCACCTATAAATGTACCTATAAAAGCAGTTATGTGGATATAAATAGTAATAGTAATAGAAATAGTTTTTTTAAAGGAATACTTTCACATTATCCTCAGTTAATGTTTCTTTGCTTTGTGTCCCAGGACGTTCAGGTCCATCTGGACGAGGCGCTGCACTGCCAGGAGGACTTTAAGGAACAGCTCGCCATCACGGAGCGCCGCAACAACCTCATGATGGCCGAGAACGAGGAGATCCGGGCGGCGCTGGAGCAATCGGAGAGGAGCCGCAAGCTGGCCGAGCAGGAGCTGGTGGACGTCAGCGAGAGGGTCCAGCTGCTGCACTCTCAGGTCAGGAGACGAGCTGCGACAGCTGGAAGTCTGTGATGCTGAAGGAAACTTCATGTGTCATATAAAAATGCTCTGTGTTGATCAGAACGCCGGCCTCCTGAACGCCAAAAAGAAGATGGAGTCAGATTTGGCTCAGCTGCAGTCGGAGATGGAGGACACGGCTCAGGAGGCGAGGAACGCCGATGAGAAGGCCAAGAAAGCCATCATGGATGTAAGTCTCTGCTTTTTACCCAGTTTACTGCTGAGAGTCACTACAACCAGTCTGTGTTTGCGTGCAGGCCGCCATGATGGCCGAGGAGCTGAAGAAGGAGCAGGACACCTGCGCTCACCTGGAGAGGATGAAGAAGAACCTGGAGGTGACGGTCAAAGACCTGCAGCACCGGCTGGACGAAGCCGAGCAGATAGCGCTGAAGGGAGGAAAGAAGGAGCTCCAGAAGCTGGAAAACAAGGTAAAAATTTACCCTCCTGTTATGCTGCAGGTCAAACTGACTCATTTTAAAGTAAAAATCTGAAAAAATAATGTTTAAAGTAGTTTTTTTTATATGAAACTTATTTTGCTTGGTGCTATAAGTGTATCAATATATAAAATAAAAATGCTTAATTTCACATAATTGCAAAGAAATAAGAAACTGAAAAATATTATCAAGAACAAAAAACTCTAAATGTAAAATAATTTTAAAAACTGAATGCCATGTAAAACTATGGAGTTTTATATGTATGTCTTTCTAAAATGCATTAAAAAAAAGAAGTTTAACATGTTTTTTTAATGAAAAAAAGTGAATTATCATCATGAAACCATAATTTGTGAGAGGAAAAGAACACTACAGCACTAAATTTTGATTAAAATGGTTCATTTTGGAGTTAATGATGAGATATAAACCTTTATCATTGGGATTTTTTTGTTTTCTGACACTTTTGGATAATGAAACAGTGCCACAGGTCAAATAGACCCACATGCATTTTAACTGATGAAATATATATCTTGGAGAATGAAAAGGAAAAAAACTGATTTTAAAGTATATTTTTTCAGGTGCGTGAGCTGGAAAACGAGCTGGATTCAGAGCAGAAACGCAGCGCAGAGGCGATGAAAGGCGTCCGGAAATATGAGAGGAAAATGAAAGAGCTCACTTATCAGGTAAAATGAGTTCTCTCCTGTTATATAACCGAGTATCACCAGAGATCTGACGGCTTGAATGTGCAGAAACGATATGTGAGAGGAACCCTTTGAAACGTTTCAGGGCGAGGAGGAGAAGAAGAGCGCGGCGAGACTTCAGGATTTAGTCAACAAACTGCAGCTGAAAGTGAAAGCGTATAAGCGGCAGTGTGAGGAGGCGGTGAGTAAAAATACACGAGACACTGAGGGAAACGTTTCGCTTTAAGTCGAGCCTTTTTCATGTTGTTTCTCTGCGACACTTCAGGAGGAACAAACCAGCATCCATCTGGCCAAAGCTCGCAAGGTGCAGCATGAGCTGGAGGAAGCCGAGGAACGAGCCGACATCGCAGAGTCACAGCTGAATAAATTACGAGCAAAGAGCCGCGATGTTGTCGGTAAAGGGGAATAAAATCTACAGAACGTATCTTTAATATGCAGCTTTTCCAATGGTTGAAGTTCCTTTAAGAACTTATTAAGGAGCATTTTTTAGGCAAATTCACAAAACGATTTTGCACATTTTGCAGCTGTTAAACCTCCAAAAATTAGACAAAACTGTTTTCTTCCCAAAGCACCTGCAAAATGGTGAAAATTCACCCACAACGATGCTGCCAAGCAAATAGTGTCTTGGTGCTCCTGTGTGCATTTTGTCTGCATGTGTTTGTACGTGTTTAAATGAAGTAATATGCTTGCAATTGGTGCAAAAATGGCCAATTTCTGTGCAAATAAGCCTCATTGCAACAATAGTGCAAATCACAAAGATTGTGCTAATATAACAACAAGCAGCTACAGTACAATTCTTAGCATTTCAAGAGAGTTGTTGGCAACTAAAGTACTAAACAGACCCGTAGAATTTAATATTTAATCCCCAAAAAGGTTAGACAAAAAGCCAGTCGGATTTATCCTCTGGGGAATAAGATTGTACAGAAATAACTTCCGTAAAAGACAATCTTTCTGATTGTTGTTGAAATATTTCACTCATTTTACAAATTTTACACCCAATGGTTGCTTAAAAGGTAAAGTTAGAGAATCAGCAAATTTTGAAGGATTAATCCTCTGGGGAATGTGAAAATATAAGCAATATTTCATGAAAACCTATCCAATAGTTTTACTTACATTTAAAAGATTTATAAACCAATTTTGGCGGTAGACAAAGCCAGTAGGATTTATCCACCGGGGAACAAGATTGTATGAAAACAGCTTCCATTTTCCAAAACACAATTCATCCAATGATTGTTGAGATTTTTCACTAAAATTAAAAAATATAGAGCTCATGGTGGCTTTCGAGGCAAAGACAGAGGATCTCCAGAGTCAGAAAGATTCATCCTCTGAGGAATATGAAAATTAACCAATATTTCATGACAATACATCCAATAGTTTCTGTGGTATTTTTTAGAAAAATGTGCTTCTACTAAAAGCAAAGTCAAAGGATCACCAAAGTCTGCATGGTTTATCCTCTGGGGAACAAGATTATATGATTAAAATGTCCGTAAAAGACAATCCATCCAATTCTTGTTGTGTTATTTCTGCCTCTATCAGACTGACAGAGGGACTTTTTTAATCCAGAGTTGCTGCAAGTGTGACTAAAAATTGTTCAGCTTCATCAGCGTCTCCGTCTGTAAAGACAGACTGACTGGTCGCAGTTGTTGAACCAATATGTACAAGACAAAGTTTCTCGCACACAGTATGTATGCAGCATCTGGTCATCATTCTGTGTTGTTAAGCCCCGGATCAGTCGGCACCGAGCAAAGCAAACATCCACGGCTCAACGTGCTCCAGGAATAGTGTCTGCTCTGCAGTTATTTGTGCACTGACCTGAACTAAAACCTCATTCTTACCACAGAAAAATGCCTCTCTGGCTGTCACACACTGTGAAATGTGTCTGAACTTAAAGATATTTCAATAAAATTCAAAGTTATAACAAATTAATCCTCTGTGGTGTAAAAACCAGCTCATTAAAACAAATTTCACCAACAAAAGAAACAAAAATACACAGAAAATATATCAAGACTAAGAAAAAGGATGAATTCCCAATTAGGTGTATTTCTTTCAAAGGAGTCTGTAAATAAATAACTCACTATTGTTTTGGCACCTGCAGTAAAAACAGATCACCAAAAGATGGAGACACTTTATTCTCATTTAACATTATTCCTTAGGCATTGTTTGGTGTCTTGAACCAATAAAAAACATAAAATCTGAAGCTGTTTTATTTGTTTATCCACATCATGCACCTATTTTATCACCTAAAAGCTGCTTTTTGAGAAACTGAAATGTGATATTCATAATAAAATATTTAGTGTATGGTTGTATATAGATGCAGTTGTTAAAATATTGGGAAGAAATGCCATCAACCTTGTCAGAAAAAATAATGTACTGAAGCCAAAATGCTACTTGCACACTGTTAATTTAAAATTAAATCTGATGCACACAGCTGATAAAAAAAAATTCTGCTTATTAACAATGCAGTCACTCACCAATTTAACTGTAAAAATCACATTAGCATCGGCTCGCAGCTTCAGCCGAAAGCCAGAATAACACAGGCCTGACATTTAGGCATTTTTAGAAAAAAAAAAAAAAAAAAAGCCTGCAAGTTAAATATGAACCACATCAAAATGCACCTTTTTCTCTCCTGTCAGCGGCGCAGTAATCAGCAGCAGCTGGTATGTTCATGACATTTGCAGAAATCCCTGAAGCAGGGTTAGAGTTACTGCCTGCATGTGTGACTTTCAGCACGCGGAGGCTGACAGACGCCTGCTGAAGGTAACCTCCAAACTCCAAGCACACAGAAAGTACAAAGAGGGAGGACGGGAGGTGCTGAAGGAGCCGACAGGGTACTGTTTGCACTAACGGGACACTAAGTGGACACAAAGGGACACATGGTGCAAAACTGGCAATGTTTTCAGTCAAATTGCAGGTTTATTCACTTAGACAGGCACGTTTGGCTGGAAAAAAATATTTAAAAGCTACTGGTAACACAGCAAAAACCATATTTGAGCACAAACAGGAAAATTGAGAAAAAAAATAACATTAGACAAAAAAAAGACAAAAATCTTCTCTCTGTTATAAAGCCAAAATGTGGCAGCTACATTTGGCTTATAGAGAAAAAAAATATACATATAATAACACAGTACTAATACAAAGCTGATAGCTGTTTTTTTTCTTGTTGCTTATTCTTTTTTATTGCGAAAATAAAGATTATTGATGAAAGTGATGTTCATGTCTATTTAAGTTAAGTGCAAAAAGTATGTGAACCAGCATTTACACCTATTTAAAGTAACACTAAAATTCTTTGAATTCATTGAATATTCTGCTGTTTTTCTTCGCTTATGCAAATATGGATCCGTCAAAGAATGAAAATTACTTTTCTCCAGTTGGTCAAAACAGCATAATTGGCACATCTAATTTTAGTATAAAAATGGTTTTTGTTTTTTTTTAAATTGGAAGTTCTGTTTTATTGCTTTGCGGGATGCACACATCACCTACTTTGCTGCTGGATATTAAGAGATGATTTGATGTATTTTCAAGATGACAACCTGCTGTTCACACTTGCTCCCGTGCACTGCTCCTCCTAACATGATGAGATCTCGTGTTACAGACGCTCTCCCATGCTTATTCTAAATGTAGTAACTAAGCCGTCGTCATGTGTTTCTACGCAGGCACACACCTGACACCGTTACGTGTTAACTTGAAAACAAGGCAGACAAGCCGGACAACTTCCCTCAAGGTGCCTGGCTATCACTAACCTTGGCAAGGAACACATTGAATGAGATATGCTGCAGACAAATGAGTTATGGTTTCAATAACAATTGCCATTTGAACTCAGACGCAGCTGAGTAAAATTTTAATTGCTGTGAATTTGTCCATATACCACCAGGATTTAATCGTTATTTTAAAAAAAATCCTCTTTCTAAGTTATATGTCTCTCTACATTAGGCTTACTTGAATTGGTGGTGTGCCACAGGGTTCGATTCTTGGCCCATTTCTATTCTAATAAAGCTAATATATTCATATTTTTATCACCTAATTCTTATGCTCATTTAATTTAAATGTGATCTGTGGAGCATTATTGTTCATGCAACAACATATACATAAAAGTAGATGAAGCTGCTGAAGTTGTTTGAAAACTTCTAATAATATGTTAAAATTAGTCATACTTTATAGGACCAAACGGTCTTTTACAAGCTTACGAAAACAAAAATTGGAACTTTTTGTTTTTGATCAACAATGAAGGAATTCCTGACCCAAATTTAGTATTCTCCTACATTTTTTTACCTTATCCATTAACAATGTCAGTATAGTTATTTAGTTATTGGGTTTTCCATTGGATAACAGACTTTTTTTTCATGTCTATACCACAAATTTAATGGTTTTTGTGATTCCGTTGTTGACTGACATTTTTCCAGTCTTAAAACTCCTTATAGAAGGATTCTCTGAATTGCCAATGGATAAAATTAACAGGAAACTTATTTCCAAAATGTAGCCAGTCAAAAAGTGGACGTCCCCATTGAGTTCTATTGGTTATTGCGGCTTCTGTAATCTGACTTCCCAATGGAAACCATTAGACTTTCACAGCAGCGCAGAAGGTCATTTTTAAATCTTGTCTTTACATAAAGAGCCTCACAAATCTAATCAAACGATTGTATTACAGGTTATGTCAGAGAGAACTTTAGTACTTAACCTTGAAAATCTAGGAATAAAAAATTATTTATTACTCCACAGCTATAGGTAGGACACATATTCCAAATATTTATGCGTTTCAGAATATCAACCTAAAGAAAAACCAAGAGGGGTCGCCCATTAAAAAGAAATCTGATTTGTGTAACTGGGCAAAAAGTTCATTTTCTCATGATGCACCAAAGAAGTAATGTCAACACTGAGCTGACATCTGTCTGGACTTTAATCCTGGAGTTAATCCCAGCAAGGTGCCTTGGAGGCGAATGAGCAGGTGGTCCAGGATGAACGTGAAGGTCATAAAGCATCATGGAGACACAGTTATGTACACTTTATATCCATAAATCCACACGATGGATTGTCTCTAAATCAACATTTCTCTCCTTACACAGTAATTAAGCAGCTCATTATGCAGATGTTGTCCCACTGAGCAGGAAAAAAACGCAACTTAAACATTAAGTAGCTAATGACAGTTCTTGACAGTATTGGAAGGCATGTAAAAATAGTGCTTGAGGATCATCACCTGTCGTTGCTGACATGTTCCTATTATCACCACGAGATCCTGCGCCATATTTAAGTGAAGAGCAGAGATCGATAATGCGACTTGATTGACATTTAGAGTGGAGTGACATTGCCAAGTTTGGAGCGTCCGCTTTGCTTCAGCAGCACATTCGTCTTGATAAAAGGAGCCTCAGCCTCCCGCTGGGGTTCACTTAGAGTCCTGCCATCCACTGATCGTTGGTGAGATCTATCACTTTCTCCGGCTACTGTCAACATTGGTGTCTGATTCAACCCTACCGGGGTGTGAAAACCTGGTAAGTAGGATACTAACTGTTCAAGAAATCTTTTGACATGTTCAGTTAATTTCACTCCACTTCTTGTATTTTTAATCTTCAGATATCAATATGAGCAGTGATGCTGAGATGGCCCAGTTTGGGCCGGCGGCCATTTTTCTCCGCAAACCGGAGAAGGAGCGAGTCGAGGCTCAGAACCGCCCGTTCGATGCTAAGAGCGCCTGCTTTGTACCCGATGTCAAGGAGCTGTACATCAAGGGAGTCATCCAGAACAAAGAAGAGGGCAAAGTCACTGTGAAAACTGAAGCAGATGAGGTAAAAACATCTATATACAGCTGGATTAATGCAAGAAAAATAACGATTCATCTAAAACAGTGCAGAGATTAAATGAAAAAGCATTATTGAACAGTTAGCCATGATGAGCAAGAACAACAGCATGGGACTTTAATTGTGCTCTTTTTTCAATTAGTTATCCCAAAAAAGGCATCATTTCACTTTGTGCAAGTGATGCAAATTTTTGTGCAAAATTCAATGATCACTGTTCCAGATTCTGCACAATTAGACACGCAGTAAACCTTGCAGTGTCCTTAAAATGTAAAGCGAACTTTTACAAACTACAATTAGGACCAGAACTGAGATTCTGCATTAAAGAAACTGCTGCAATGCATGGGTCCCCAAAAAGTCTTATCTCCACCCAAGTGAAGATTATTTGCTCAGCAGAGTGCACAGCTGGCTAGCATGCTAATTTCAGTAGTTATCTCTGCAACATAATACATAGACATCTTTTACATACTGTTGATGATATTAGTTCATTTGTTGAATTTTTTACACTAAAATTCAGTCCTTTGTTTGTTAAATTTGAAATACTATTTTACTCTCTGAATCTCTTTCTTTTTTTTTTCTTTCCTTGTTGATAATTCATGTCAGATCTGAAGCAGAGCCATCATATTCTCTCCAGTCAATATTTACTTCATCTTCTCTTCTCTCTTTATTTTATTTTCCAGATTGTAACCGTGAAGGAGGAGGACTGCCATCCCATGAATCCCCCGAAGTACGATAAGATTGAGGACATGGCCATGATGACGCACCTCAACGAGCCCTCTGTGCTGTTCAACCTCAAAGATCGTTATGCAGCGTGGATGATTTATGTGCGTCAGAAGAGGAAACGCTCTCATCTCTTTTTATTTGATTCTCCCTGTCTTACCTCACACACTGTATACTCTGATTTGCAGACGTACTCTGGGCTCTTCTGCGTCACCGTGAACCCGTACAAGTGGCTGCCGGTGTACGACCCAAAGGTGGTGGCGGCCTACAGAGGGAAGAAGCGCATGGAGGCCCCGCCGCACATTTTCTCTGTCTCTGATAATGCATATCAAAATATGCTCACAGGTGAGAAAGAGTGAGGAGTTATTTTGGTCTTATGCTGAAAGAAAAAGCCTTGAGACTGTGAGTGTTTCAGACAGGTGGGCGATGTATTGTAGCTAATTTCATGCAGACATAATGAGAAAAAGGTGTTTTTTTTTAACATGAATAAGTATGTGAACACGTCAGGATACAGTGACAGTTTCAATAAATATATATGTATATTTAAAGGTACAAATTTTAGCTATATTTCTTCAAGAAATCTCAAAGATAAACTTTGTTTCTCATTTAACATTTTAAAGGTCAGGTTTAAAGAAAGATCAGTCTAAGGTATTCTTAATAAAGAGTTTAAAAATCAAAACCTCAGTTAATCTGTGTCATTTGGGACATGCAAATGCTTTGTTGTTTGCATTTTTAAAATGAAATATCACTATATTAAGCTTAAGTTTGTAATAAAAACAACATAATTCACAAATTAGAAAATCAAATAGTAATTTCTGTTTTTGCAGTTTCTGGCAATGATTAATGGTGTAATTTTTACCTCTAAAAACCTACTTGCACCCCTTCATGTAGGGTTGTGGGTAGGGTTAGACCTATTTAAAGAAAAAATGCAGAAACTAAAAGATGTGACCTTTCAAGTTAAGCTTTATAAATGCATTTTGGGAATATTTGGCTCAAATCTCTATGGTCCAAACCCTTCACCTACCCATACAGGTTGGGTCAGAGGTCAAAGAAAACTTGCCTTTTAAATATATATTATTATTTGATGATAACAATGACTTCAAGCCATTTTAATTGAGGCACAACTGTCACTGAACCTCTTTTTTCCATCGTCGACAGATCGTGAGAACCAGTCTGTCCTGATCACGTGAGTTGAGTTGCCTAATATTAAAGATACTAAACTTACAGAAGGATTATTTTTCTTTATGTGTCATTTTGTGCTCTCTTATCAGCGGAGAATCTGGTGCAGGAAAGACTGTCAACACCAAACGTGTCATCCAGTACTTTGCGACAATCGCAGTGGCTGGAGGCGACAAGAAAGAGCACTCCTCTGGCAAAATACAGGTAATCCCTCAACAAGACATACTCAGAGAGGAAGAAAAAAACATAATAGGATTTTAAATTAAAGTGTCTGTCTTTCCAGGGGACGCTGGAAGATCAAATCATTTCAGCAAATCCCCTGCTGGAGGCTTTTGGGAATGCCAAGACCGTGAGGAATGACAACTCCTCACGATTTGTAAGAATGAGCCCAGAGAGTCAATCAAGTGATCCAGGAACTTGTCCAACATGTATTTTCCTTCCAAAATCGTTATTTCATCATGTTTATTGTGCAGTTTCACAGTGGATTTTAAATCTTTTTTCTAGGGTAAATTCATCAGAATTCACTTCGGAACCACAGGAAAACTGGCTTCTGCTGATATTGAAACCTGTAAGTTTTATTACACATAAGAAGTTTAAAGTATATGTATATAATTAAACTTAAAATGCATAATTATATGTACATACTCAATGTAGATTTGCTGGAAAAGTCAAGAGTGACGTTCCAGCTGAGTGAAGAGAGGAGCTACCACATCTTCTATCAGATAATGACCGGCCACAAACCAGAGCTCATAGGTACGATAAGGACATTTAATCTGATGTTCAATTCAGAAAACAGCTATTTATTTCTTTGTTGCTCTCTTCAGAAATGCTTCTCATAACAACAAACCCGTACGACTTTCCGATGATAAGTCAGGGGCAGATCACCGTGGCGAGCATCGACGACAAAGAGGAGCTGGTGGCCACGGATGTGAGTTATCTCGTCACTTCCAATCATACATGTGCTTTTTATTGGCTTCTACTAACTTAATTTAATCTATCAGACCGCTACGGACGTCCTTGGCTTCACCAACGACGAGAAAATGTCCATCTACAAGCTGACTGGAGCCGTGATGCATTATGGGAACATGAAGTTCAAGCAGAAGCAGCGAGAGGAGCAGGCGGAGCCCGACGGCACCGAGGG
>JAOWBC010000458.1:3795388-3809274 GCA_028566105.1 Hypoplectrus providencianus
ATTTTTTTATCTTTTTATTTTATGAAATTAACCATTTTCACTGCATATGTTGATATGTTTTTTTCAGACTTTTTAAACTTTAAAATGGGCCGTTTTAATTTGACCTGAAACATAACAGGAGGGTTAAACTGGCATTTTTTAAAAATAATTTTATCTGCCAGACATCTACATGTGATACTGGGCAAAAATTTAGGTTCTGCAAGAAATTTAGTGTGTTTTTTTTTTCACACAAAAAATTGAATAAATAATCCTGTAAATATAATATTCATTAATTAAATTATATCAGTGGACTTTTTCTTTGAGAATATCAAAACGTATAACATAAATAGGCTTCTCTCATAACCAATCAATACCAAAACAGTTTCCGAGCTCCATCTTTGTGGAAACTGTCTGTTACACAGTGAATTTAACGCTAATTCTGTCTCATTTACTCACAGAGCACATGTGTATATATATTATTCACTGACTTATTTATTCTTTTTTTTTTCTAATACTTGCAGTCACTTGCCACTGCGTTGATACTCACAGCTCTTTCATTTTTGTTCCCCCACTTTGTCCCCAGCTAGGGGCCTGTAAGATCGTTAAGTCTGCGCTCATAATTTGTTCAGTAGTACTCATCTACTGCTGCCATGCCAACATGTAACACAAGGCAAGTAAGACATTCTGGTCCTCACACGGATACACTCCCCGCCAGCAGGCTCCCTCACCGGCTACTTTCTGTCTCCCATCATGCTTTTGGAGCGCGTTTAGGACCCGGGGGCTTTTAGAGGGGGTTAAGGTCAGATTATTAAGATGTTGTTGTTGATGGTGGAGGTGTTTTTTTTAATGTAAAGGTAAGAAAACAAACTGTTATGATGTAATTTGCCTGTACCCGGCAAAATACAATAAACAATTTCTTTTTTTCTTTAGTTTGCACCATTTACCGCTCAGTTTGTCTTAAAAACACTTCAGTTTATAACTATATCTTAATAATACTTTGTAGTTCCCCAGATTTAGCTCCACACATCCTCCCAAAACCCTCAAAAAGAACATTTTTCTGCTCATCTATCTCCTCCTTCTTTTTACACCAATGCAAACTCTGTAAAACACAAAATGCACAAAAGACCAAAGCAGATTCTGTGTTACATTTTGTTTCCATGTTGTTAAATAGACTGTGGTGTGAAGATTTTAGGTGTCAAGTGGACATTTTGAATTCTCATTGTGCCTGTTCCTGTGAATTATCAGCCTCATAATGTGTCCTCTGACTCATCCTTGCAGGTGAAGGAGCTCTTGACGTCGTTCGGGCCTCTCAAAGCGTTCAATCTTGTGAAGGACAGTGCCACGTCACTGTCGAAAGGTTACGCCTTCTGTGAATACGTGGACGTCAGCGCCACGGACCAGGTAGTGACTGTGTGTGTAGTTTCTGTGAGTGTTCAGGTTATTCGCTGTGTCGTTTGTTACTTGGAGGTCTGTGTGTGTGTGTGTGTTTTCTCTGTCAGGCAGTCGCCGGGCTCAATGGGATGCAACTGGGCGACAAAAAGCTGATAGTCCAAAGAGCGAGTGTGGGAGCTAAAAACGCCAACCCTGTGAGTCCTGGGAGCTTCATCAAGGGATAGAAATCAGCTGGTAGCTTGATTTTGTGGTAGACTGGTTGAGCTTTCAGTGCACATGTCTAACCTTTTCCAGCTAAACCAGTTTGGATCTTGAACCAATTTTTCGACAGCCAAAGAATCAGATCTCAGCTGGGAAAACTGGTTCTAGGGTTTGCTGTCGTATGAGGCTGTGTCACTCAGTGGAGAATCTTATCAACCTAATTCTCTAAAAATATAACTTTTTATTTCTGTTTTTGGCTGTAAAACCAAGGAAAATGTAATATATTCTTAGAAGGACATAGCTTTAAATCTTTACCCTAACAGTTGATCCCTAGACTGTGAAACAGGCTGCTAAATGTTTTCAAACCACTGTTCATTTCAGTATTTGTAACTTTATTTTTCTTTAACTGTTGCATGTTAAAATGCCGGTTTTCGGGGCATCCCCAGCCGCTCACACTGGTAGAGAGCGTACCATTGAGGCTTTCTTTGCCGCATGTCCTCCCCTCTGTCTCCCCTTATATTCTCTCTGTCACTATCCAATAAAACATGAAAAATGCCCCATAAATAATCTCAAATATAAATGTCTGTTTTTCAAAAGGACTTTAAGAATAAAACACAATAATCTCTGCAGCTTCTGCACTACAACAATGTAAAGACGTGGTGGCAGATGGTGGGAGTGAGAGGTCAGCGGATGAATTATTTCCAACATGTTGATCCTCTGCAGGATTGCCACAGATACAGGAGGGGGGGGGCAGGAAGCAGCCGGCTTTATGAGAAATATATTTAATATAAGACTGAGGCTGAGAGTCCTTCAGTTTGTTTTTCCTGTCTGTGAAAAACAAACTGAAGCTGATGTGTGCGTCTCTCCCTCCGCCCTCAGACCTCCATCATAGAGACCCCGGTGACGCTGCAGGTCCCCGGGCTGCAGCGGCTGCAGAACTCGGGCATGCCCACGGAGGTGCTGTGCCTTCTCAACATGGTGATGCCCGAGGAGCTGGTGGACGACGAGGACTACGAGGAGATCCTGGAGGACATCCGAGAGGAGTGCTGCAAGTACGGCAGCGTGCGCTCCATCGAGATCCCCCGACCTGTGGACGGGGTGGAGGTCCCCGGCTGCGGAAAGGTAAACTCTGCAGGGAGCCTCCAGACTCAAGCACACTTCTGCATTTTGCTGAAAACATGATTAAATTACTGCTGGACTGAACCTGATCAATCTATGAGCTATGGATGTTTTTTACAAGGTCGCCCCCTGCTGGCCAGTAGGAGCTCTGAGGCTACAGATGTTATGGTACCCTCTTTGAAAGGGTTTACTGACATTATAATACTATTATCATTATTCTATTGGCATTAATTGGTCCTAAAGTTACAGTAATATAGTTTATTGCAAAAAAAAAAGTCACATAAGTGCGGTTACATTGTTTAGTTAAGGGCTCAGTGTGCAGAACCTCTTTAGTTAATGAATGAACAGGTTTCTGTTGGGGACCTGACTGGCTGTTTCTCTCCCCAGATCTTTGTGGAGTACGTTTCAGCCGCAGACTGTCAGAAAGCCATGCAAGCCCTCACCGGCCGCAAGTTTGCCAACAGAGTGGTTGTCACCAAATACTACGATCCAGACATGTATCACAGACACGAGTTCTGAAAGCACAGACGAGTCCTCCTCCCTGTTTGTGAGCGTTTCTTTACTCCTCTGAATGTCGTGAACGCGTCCGAGAAAAGACTTGTTTTATTACGTCTTCTACTTAACAGACAGGACTGCAGTGTGTGTTTTCTTCACTGAATATCTAACTCCCAGCTTTAGCTTTAACTCCCACACAGTGAACTGATCTCATTCTGACTCTAAACAGTACTGTAGTACCCATTACATTTGTAGTAGAATGAATGTGACATGTATCTAAACTAATACTGCCTGACAATGCCAGAGTAGCTGTCTTATTGAGTATGCACTACATGAGAAAAAACAGTCAGATTGTTTTTATTTCCCTCCTAAGCACAAACATTCATGTCTCTGTTTTACATTTAATTATGTGGCATTGAGAGAAAAATTACATTTTTATTTATTTATTTATTTTTCCAAAGTTATATTATTCTATATTATTACTTAAACCTATATGATGCTATCTCCTGCACTGCTTACATCGACCAAATGTCTTCTTTTATTTTGTCAGAACGGCCTCAAAGGTCATTTTGTATATATATTAAATATTAATATCTAAAAGATAAAGAATATATTAAATCGGCCATGCACACTGGAAGCTACTTGAATTTTTAAAAAATTATGTAATTGGCACTGATGTAATCAGTTGTGTCTATTGAACCAGCAAAAGTCTAAAATTTGTTGTCAAAATCAGAAAAACAAAATCAATCTGTCTTCATTGTTTTATTTAAAAAAATAAAGCAGATGCGCACATGTTAAAAAAGCACCTTTAAGTTTTGTAGATAGCAAACTGAATGAATTTTTTAAAGCTTTATTCTGTGTGTGGTCTGTTGAAGAAAAAATGTATGAAATCAAAGCATTTCTTTAATATGAAATCACTTTTATCCGCTTGAGAAGTTCAGGCATTAATATCCAAACAAATCCGTTTGACACTGGGATGTGAGGAGAAAATGTGCATCTGGTCCTCAGCAGGTTTGCACAAACAGCAAACAATATGATCGGTTTCAAGGAAAACAAACTGTATTTTAGTGTAATAAAGGGGACATATCAACTGATAATCAACAGCCACTGTATTTTATAAATTTTTGGATGGCCAAAAAACATTTTTAGTTTGTATAATCCCTGCCACTGCCATTGCCTTGAATAAATGCTTGCATCTACTGTCAGCCTGCCTCATTTTTTCTGTATTATCATATTGGATCTGTTGCATGTGGTAATATAGAAACACAATACAGATATTATTTTCTTCAGATGTCTCTCCATTGTCATTTTATTGATAACATCAGTTGTATCTTTATTAATAAACACTGTTCAAACAAATCAATCACCATGTAACGCATTGTAGCTATGCAAATAAATACTAATCTTATAAATTTACAAATCTGGTTGTCGATAAAATATTATATTTTAAACAAATATGCCACTTTAACACCTTTTTTTTTAATCCTAAAATGAATTTGTAGAAGAAATTATCTGTGTAGCAGATAACATATTAGAATGTTTTATTTTGAAAAGTTTCACCAGAAGTGAGGAGGTTTTCAGTCATGATTGTTCGCTGCCCTGCAGTGGTCACATTTAGTTACTGCAATACAATTATTCACATAAACATTGGTCCCATCAATATGTACAAGTCAATAATAGAGGGATTATTTCAAAATACAATAATAAAACCTATGGTAATTCTTTGCATTTTTGTTAAACTTAAATAAATTTAAAACATTAAGAAACAACCTGGTGTTTGTTGTCCAATAAAATCTTTTTATGTTGTATGTCCTGGATCTGTACAGAGTCTTTTGTGTTCTATACTGAACTTTTTAAATATATTTGTTATGCATATTTTCTATTTATAAAAACTTCAGTCTTCTCGCATTCACATGTATCTATCTATTAATTTTGTTTTGTATAGCAAAGCACTTTGTTATTTATTGTTTTTATGAGTACTATTTTGTTTATATTTTAAATAATTCTTTTACTTTGTTTTTTATTTTCATGCATTTTGAAACTTTGTGTTTATGGTTATTTATTTGTTTTTAATGTAAACCATTATGTTACCTAATTTAATGTTAATCACATGGTCACTTTGTTTCTAAAGGTGCTTTATAGAATTTTTTTTAAATATTATTATTAATATTTAAGTTTTATATCGTTCTTTTTCTTTCTTTTTTTCTTTTCTTTTCTTTTTTTTTTTTTTTTAATGCTGGTTTTATTTTGTAGGCTGTGACCGGATGTTGTCTGGTGGTGGCGCGTCAGATGACGACACGTCCCTGACGACGGAGTGTTTGACAGATGTTCGTTCAGGATCAACCGCTTCATTCAAAGCCGAGCACCGGAGCAGGGAGAGCGGGCTGAGGCTGGACTGCTCCCCGGCACAGGACTGAAACATGTCGGGGGAAAAGGCGACGAGTCCCTGCGGCAAATTTCAAGCGAACATTTTTAATAAAAGCAAGTGTCAAAACTGCTTCAAGTCCCGCGAGCTGCATCTGTTGACCGACCATGACATGGAGCAGGTAGGTGAACTACACTTTAATTTAACGTTGGTTGTGTGTTAATGAGACAGTTAGGCTGTGGGGTTAAAGTGTAAAATGCCTCTTTATCTATGTAGAGAAAAAAATACTTTCGACACAATTTTATACCCAGAAAACATATTTTAAACTCAAATTCGTCGCAGTTGTCTAAACCTTTTCGTTAATTGTATCCCTAAATTACTGAATATTAGCCAGAAAGGTAAACTACACCTTAAGCACTTAATAAATGACTTATGGTAAAGTTTGTTTTACTCTCAAATGTCTATTTTTTTAACTCATTTGACGTACTTTTTGTTACTGTGACACTAAAATGACCGGAACTTAGATTTAATCAATTTATGTTAAACCACACTTTTATTTCGTCAATTATCACGGCAGTTAGCTCATTAAATTTACTGACTGAAGGTTTGTTTTTTTTTTTTTTTTTACCTTAAAATTATTGATTGAAAAATAAAAAATGAAACTACACCATTATTTACATCAAGAAACGACTCTTTTTGTATGTTAATTAATTTATATTGGAGCACAATAAAAATGACCGGATGTTAGCTACGTTTAACGGTTTTTTTATGCTAACATGACAGTTGGCTAACTTCGATGATTATTGACAAAGTTAACTTTATGTAATTTTACCTTAAAATTATTTGTCAAAAAATAAAGCTCGGTAATTTTTTTTATATCATGTAAACACATTTTAACTACTGACACTGGACGTTATTGTTTATTCCTTTTTGGTATTTGCATCCTAAAACGGTCGGATGTTATGTTAGCTAACTTTCTTTGCTAAAGTTACACTTAATTAGCTAATTTAAAGATTACATTAGTTTTACCCTTGCATCTGCAGCTGACAATTATTTTCTTCATCAGTCTTGCAGTTCTTTTCTCGAAATAATAGATCAATCGTCTGGCCCATAAAATGACAGAAAAGTCCATTCCACTTTTCAAAGGTGTCAGTCCAAGGTGATGACTGTAAACGTCTTGATTTATCAGTGAAAACCTGAAAGATAGTCAATGTAATATGATATAAAACTGTCATATTTGAGGAGTAGAAACCACAATTCTGCTGTTTGCATGAAAAATAAACTTTAAATCACTAAAATGACCAGTGCAGTAAATTGTAGTTTGTTTCCACATATATATATTTATATATAAACAAATATCTGATACATCATCCACATTATATCCCAGTACATTTGTTGATAAAGCATTAAAACAGAACAGGCATTCAGCCCTTATTTGCTTTGTGCTAATAAAAAGTGTCTGTACACTTGGTTCACTGCCTCTGAAAACATTGTTGCTGCAGGTCTGTCATGTGAAGGTGATGCAAGGAGTCGATCATGACGCTTCCTGCATGCCTCACATTGTTAAAATATGTTATTACTCTCCGTCCCCCTGCCTGGTTTCACCGTGCCCTGTAATTTCAGTGCTGTTGCTCAACTTGCAAACACTACACATGGTATTACTCGGACTCAAGTTAACTATGTCAAACCAAAAAAGCTGTTTTTTGAGCATCTCTTGAATGTTTTTAACATGTTGTGCAATACTATGTGTGCATATTACTTTAATTAAAAAAAAATAAACATTCAGAACTTAAAAAATAGAATTACAGCTGCTTTTCTTATTGATTAATCATTGGAGTCATTTTTAAAGCAGCTTCCTGTCTTCCAGCTTCTCAAATGTCAGAATTAGCTGCTTTCTTTTTCTTATATAATAGTAAAACTTGTATTTATGGCTTTTGGACCTTTGGGCAGCCAAAGTGAGATTTAAATGCCTCAGAATCACTCATCACTCCAAACCAAGAAAAGAAGACAAAGATCAGCTTCAAATTCTTAAACTGAGAAGCAGGACCTAGAGTATGTCGCTAGAAAACCCTGAGTTAAACGATTTATTGATTATATAATTATAACAGCCTGTGCCCTAACACCTCAGAGGCTGAATGCTAACCACTTCACTTTTCTCTGTGACCTGCAGGCAAAACCCATCTATGGCGGCTGGCTGTGCTTGGCTCCTGTGGGGACAGATTTTGACAACCCGATGCAGAGGTCACGGGTAGGACATGATGAAACCGAGCTGAAATACACCCATTTATATTCTTCTTCTTTATTGTGAGTTTTTCCTGAATAAATTTGTCGCTGTTGTGATTTTATTTCTTCTTTGTCAATGTCAGAAATGGCAGCGGCGCTTCTTCATCCTGTATGAAGACGGCAGCCTGAGATTCGCACTGGATGAACTGGTAAGAAACAAAAATATATGGACCAGTGTCAGTAAACCCTGTTCTGTACATGCATGTACATTCACTGTATGTTGAGATCAAGCAGGCATCTTTAGGCCAGATGTTGTGTGCAGAACCACAGCAGATGATTTGGGCTTAGCCTGTCCTCTAATGCACACATCCCCCTCTCTCTGTGATCCCCTCAAATCTCTTTCACTGCACACTTAACACCGCAAACTGCTCTCTGGTTAACTGTCAGTCATCTGGTGATCAGATCTCTCAGTAAGCCAGATTTTGTTAGTGAATAATTTGGATTCTCTGATTCCCCCTCCAGCCGAGCACTTTGCCTCAGGGGACGGTGAACATGAATCTGTGCACAGACATCACTGATGCAGAGCCCAGGACGGGACAGAGAAACGCACTCTGCATCGTCACGCCGGAGCAGGAAATTTTCATCCGTGGTGACAATAAAGAGATCATTAATGGGTCGGTACTGACTGCAGAGAAATGATGGGAACAGAAAATAAAAGTGTCCTGTTTCTAATGTCTCTATCTTTGTTTACCAGGTGGAGTGATCAGCTCACCGTCTATTTGAAGACGAATAAGCAGAATCAGAAGAAGAAACGCAAAGTGGAACCTGTTGCCAGCCAGGTAGCAAAGCAAACATCCATTAAACACTTTCTTAAAGCACCAAAGTCGTCTGCTGAGGAACATGAATCTCCATTCAAAATTATAGTGCACTCATTTTCTCCAGAGGATGAACTACTTTCAGTTTTGGCTTCCAACAAGCTGCAGAAGTGGTGCAGTTGCACATAAAATCCTATAATCTACTTGACAGAGTGCAATGAAATCTGAACATAAGTATATCAAAGGTTGATAAATCATTTTGGTTTAACTGACTTCCTGCTCTGTTTTTTAAAACTATAACTGAAGGCGGTTTTAACTTACTTACTATCATAAAAAATAATCTTTAGAATCTGGACCCAGCTGTGTTTTTAGAGACGATTCTGGCAGCATGTTTGCCCGCTGAGCTCCATTAATCAACACGAGTGATGAGTGCATTTTAAACCCCATAATTACAAACCATTTTGTTTCATTTCTGTGGATAAGACACCCCGCATGAAAAATGCCCATAATAATTTCCTGAACGTTACAGCATCAAATGACTTGTTTCCCCATATTAAACTATCCATAAGGCATCAATTTTCCTCAAAAATGATCAGTAGTTTCAATTATTATTGTTATTTTTATTCCCTTAGTAGCTCTAAATTGAGTATCTTTTGGTTTTAGAGTAAATTAAAGAAAACATTTTTTTGCTTTGGGAAATGGAGATTGGCTTTTCCCTGAAAGTTTGGATTTTATAAAAAGAAAAGTTTTAATTGAAAATACATTAATAATAGTAGTTACATGTTATCAAATGTTCCTTTTTGTTTTTCTGAACTAAACTTTAGGAACCCAGTCCAGCAAAGATGGCTGCAACTGATCCAAGTTTTCCATCCTCTGAGAATGCTGCAGAGTCCGGCTGGCAGGAAGACCAGCAGCAGGGCAGGGGACCGGCTGAAACCCCCATCTGGGCTGTCCCTGACTCAGATCCCCCAGGCCCAGAGAAGACCCCTGCAGGTGCAACATACACACTCACATACACGCCGGCTTTCATGTCTGCTGGCCAATCACAGCCACTTCCTGTCCTCTCTCTCTCTCACTGTCCTAACGTCCTGCAGATGTTCTCACACGTCCAGCCTTTTATTTATACATTTCATTTAACCCTTGTCTAACCAGGCATGTTGACCCAGTTCTGGCTTGTGATCATGGGAACTTGCTGCAGGAGATTTGGCAGGAAGTTACATAAACACAGACAGAAACACACTGCGGGATGGAAACGTGTGTCTCTAACCTTCAGGCATCATTAAAGCCAAACATGATCCATAAAAGAGCTCTTAAACACGTCCTAATAGGCACAGATGATTAGCACAGGACAGGTATTCCTCCTGACTGGAGCTTTGTGCTGCCACAGAGTGGACAGCAGCACCCATCTGGCGTCAGACTTATTGCAGGGTCTGGAAAGGTCTTGTAATACAATAAAGGCCTGGATTAACTCCTGCTGACTGCGCCTATAGGCTGCGTCATTAGAGCGATGGAGGTTAAACACAAGGAGCCCTCTGAGAGCCAAACAGGGAGGCTGAATAATGAAAGATGCTCTGTCAGGGCTCCGTCTTGTCACTGGATTCCTGGACGATCATTGAATTCTTTAAGCATTGCAGTGGGTTTGAAACTGTTAGACAAACAATATTAACTGACACATGAAGTAAAATAACATAGTCATGGGTTCTCTGTGGTTTATATCTGGATACTCATGAAACTTCATGTAATCTACTCTCTGATTATATGATGTACTGTAATTTACACATTTTAGGATTTTTTTAACCCCTAAAAAACCAGCAGGATTGAAAAAAATTTATTCTTTCAGAGACGACCAAAAATACATTTATCGTAGAAACAAACTGCAAAAACAGGCATGAGTAATAAAATGTTCATATAATAAGTTCAAAGACCTACTCATGATCTTTGTTCAAATAAATATCAGCAATATCTGCAGGTTTACAGAACACTGAAGCATCTTTTTTTCTCATGGTTTTGGACATTAACTGGCTTTAAAGTAAAACAGCTGTTATCAGATATAAAGTTCCTATAACCCCCCTAAATATCATCTGCTCAGCAGCAAACAGCAGACAGACATTGTGGAGTATTTAGCACTTTAAAAGACGGACTTTTCACTTAGGAGCTTGTTTAGACCAAAAGCAGAGCAAAAAAAGACAGTGACAATATATATGCATTAACAGGTTGACTATAACACCTCTCCAAATGACCGTTTACATTGCACAAGTCTCCTAAATGATTTTTATATGATAATAATGTGACGGTGTCGTGGTTACATCCTGTTCTTGTTTTACTGCCCCTGCGTGACTAGAAAAAACAACAGATTAAAGCTGCCAGATGCTGCTTTGGGTCAAGAGGATCCCAGTAGTTGATTCTCTGTCCGTGCAAAAACTATGAAAGATGTGACAAATTTGCTTTGCTGCCGACATTATTAGATTACATGCTAAATATCTGCAGACAAATATTGTTTTGTTGGTATGTAACAGCTTTAAGTCCCTGTCTGTTTGTTGAGTTTGTGTGACGCCAAAGCAAAGCTGATGAATTACTGTCATATGGGACAGAGATTGTTTTGCACTTCTATCAGTGTTACCAAAGTGGTGTTTAATATTAGCCAGAAAACTGGGCTGCTTCCTTTAACCTTAAGATAATTTCCTGACTTTTTTTTTATTAAATAAATGTTAAGAAGAACAACTGTTGAGCCGCTGGCCTCAGAGTGAACCGTGACATAGTGTTGTGTGATTAATGAAGAATGATTTCATCCAGTTTAAAAAGAGAGTCCGTGTGGAACAAACTGTGTTTCTACTTTGAGCATATTAAACCCTGTTGTGTTGTTTTCTATATCCAGGCAACACATCGAGCTACCTGTGCCCGGCCTCTGCTGGCACTTTCAGTAGCCCAGTTGGCTCCTTGGACCTGGTGACCGGTGGAAACGCCGACCCCGGCGGTAACAACCAGCTGGCTGAGTCGAACAACATCCAAACATCAGCAAACAACAAGAACCCGAGCCAAGACAAAAGGTTGGTAACGATTCAGGGGAACGATCTCCAGCCAGTTTTGATGATGTGTAAATAACCGTTCTATACGTTGTGTTTGGCAGCAGCCGGGTGTTTATTTTCTGATGTACATGCATTCTGTTTGTAATAGCCATTTAAAGTGCCTTGGCAGAGAAAAAGGGGGTGAATGTGCAAGCAATTAGCACAAAGGACATCCAATGCCTCTCTGCTTCCCCCCAGTATAAAGCCATCACACACCGCCAAACACCAGATCAAAGGCTCACGCTCTACCCCTCCATTAGAGATCTGACTGCTGTGTTTTTAAATTTAGCTTAAAGAAACCCTCCCAGTTTGTGCCCCAGCAGCATGTAAACTGGTCACGTGAGGAGAATACGTCTCATTTCTTCACTCATTTCCTTTTTGGGAAACGAAAAACACAAAATACTTAATGCTCCCCCCAAATAAGGCCAGAAATTCCAAAACGCTGGTGTAATTAGATATCTGAGGCATTGTTTCTCAGGACCTCAACACTGACTGTCTGCCTGCCTGTCAGAGGGAGCAGACTGCAGCTGAAAGCTCAGTTTCATGAAGTCTGAATCCACCAGAAGCACAGAGGGCGTTAGAACATCAGGAGCAAGAATAACAGACATTACTTTATTTATAATGTGCTTCAAGAGCCGCCCAGTATGTGATGTTTCATGTTTTTAAAGACTGTGTTCAAAATCCTAAAAAAGAGATTTTGAAGGTTATAACAAGATTTCATTATGAAAAAGAAAACTCCCATCATTACTTGATAATACTGAAAATTAACGCCTCTTGTTAGCAAAGAAGCTAACAAATATTCAAGCAAGGACAAAGTTTAACAAAAGACCGAGGACAAAGGTTTATTACTATTTATATGATATTATCTCTATTTATTTTGTTAGACCCGTAGTTTTAAAGTTAACTACAGCATTAATTAATGATGGATTAATTGACCAATTATATTATCACCAATAAAAGATGTTTTTTTGTTTGATAGCTTCCCATTTTTATCATTTTTAGGGAATTAAAATCTGCTCACAAAGCTTTAACTGAATGTAAATGCTGCATAATTAAAACACAACTACCACACACATTTGTGAACCCACTGAATTAAGATAATGTAAATGTTGCTGTCATCCAGCTTCCTATCCACTCACATCACCCTCACACAAACCCAACATTTAACTGACAGCGCTGCTTTTCATCACTTGACAGTTGTGTATACATTATATCAGGTTACTTCGGAGTATTCGGCCTGTGTAATACCTCCTCTGCTGCTACACAAAACACCTCTGACACCGGCGGGAAGGATGTCGGCTCTTATTCAGTCTCCTCACAGCAACAATAACAAGATCTGGTGTCCTCTGGGCTCCTTCCTGCTGCACAGGTGCTGTGAGGAGTCTGTTATCGAGCTGTCATCCTCCGTGTTCATGCTGGTGGAAATTAAGTCAGAACCCACCTGTGAGTTCGCTCGGTCAGAGGAGTCCACACACACACCGTTTTTCTCTAATTTGTCGTTCGTGTCGTCCAGAAATGGCGTCCCGACAGAGAGGCTGCTGGGAGGATTGGAGGCCAAAGAGAAAGGGCAGGAGGACGGAGGAGGGACGGCGGTTTGCAGGACGGGCAGGAGTGAAGCTCGCACCAACAAACGAGAGGTAAACACACATTTCAGTGTTTCTCCTCCATCCACTGTCTTAGAGCGTTAGTGGACGTCAGGAAGCCCGTTTAGACGCCATACTGTGATCCGAGCAGATAGATCAAGATCTCTAGATAACTACAGAAACAGGAACTTGTGTGTGAGGCTAAACTATATGCAGCGTTTTCTACCCATTACCGTTGACATGCATCGTATCGTTTATTGTAAGACTCTTTTTAAGATGTCTGTCAGCCTTTTTCTGGGTAACTTAAAGGTGTAGTTTTTTTTTGCCAGTGTTGGATTTTCCACCATTGATTCAGGCTTTCACTTTGAAAAAACCTGCATGTACATCTGCATTTATAGAAAAACTAATGTTGTCCCATCACAGCATGTTAGCAGCATAATTTAGGAATGTATAGGTGCACATAGAGCTCATTTTCATTCGGATAAATCAAGGTCAGAGGTCAAGGATACTCATTTGAAGGCAGTTCCCAACAAGATTCCTTCCTCTCGGATCTCTACATATATACAGCACATAGAATACTGTTATTCAATGTGGGATTGAGCTTTAACACTCATAAAATAACTCCTCCTTGTGATAAAAAATGAATAAT
>JAOWBC010000458.1:3846598-3865357 GCA_028566105.1 Hypoplectrus providencianus
ACAAAATTTAGCAAAATTCCCACACGGCACACATCTGCGTCTTGTTCCTGTGAAGTTGAGGTTGTGGGGCCCATTGTCTTATAGTCCTCCAGTGACCTCAGCAGAAATCATTAATAACATTAACTCTGTTACTGTACTTGTTTTCTTTGTAATGACAGACTTTGGTTTAAACTCAGACTGAACCTCCATGTGTTGTGAGTTATTTGTGACCCTCAGCAGTAAATCAGACTGTGATCACCTCCTGTAACCGGAGACCAAAGTCGCCTCAACAGCTCCATAAACACAGACCTCAGCCCGACCTTTTACACAAGTGTTGTTGCCTTTTTGACCTGTTGCCATAATTGTTTCTTGTGTGTGTGTGTGTGTGTGTGGTTGTAAGTACATTTACTGAAACACTAACAACATTTTTAAGCTTGCTTGTTTCAGTACTACTGTCACATACCTTATAAAAACGTATCTAAACTCAGATTTTACCTCCCAACAGGTTCATCCGCCTGAGCGTGAGGCTGATCCCCTTCGACTCTGCTGCGTCTCATCCTGGAAACTTTGAGGTGGTTCTGTTGAGCAGCAGCAGAGTGTTTTGTCTGATCAGGGTCATTCAGGACCGGGTCGCCATCCAGACCTCCAGGCTGGAGGTTTTCCGGAGCAGAGTCCCCACAGAGGAGGCCCGCCTGCGTCCGGAGAGCCTCCTGGAGGACTGCGGCTTCAGAGGAGGGCCAGAGGGAAGTCCTCCAGAGGACACGGTGTACTACGACTACAGGCTGCTGTTTACAGACTGTCCCATCCTCAACTGTGACCACTACTTCAGCACACAAAATAAACGTTACATAACCATCTGACAGTGTTTATAGCTTTGCATGCTCAGAATATGGCTCTGTGGGCTGAAATATCTCAACAATTTAAAGAATTACCTCAAAATTTTGTACATTTAGACATTTATGGTCTAACTTTGGCTGTACTTCTTGTGCCACCATGAAGAATATTTCTGTTTTTCTTATTTAGTATTATTTAGCAGTCAATCGTAATAGTCCCGTTCCCAGAGGATGAATCACACTAAACCTTCAAAACCTGCTATTCCTTACCACAGTGCTGTCGCACAATAAAATTATTTTTTTTGAGCAGGACATCAGCAGTCATTGCACTCTAGTGTGTAATTTCAGACTTGTTTTTATTTTGATCAATTAAAGCAGAACTAAATCCACTGTCCACATAAATAAATTAACATATTTTAAAAACATAACACAACTTTAAAAGTACAATTTTTGTCTCACTATGAAGATTAAATGATGGATGAATAAACAGAGTAAAATCTACTTACGTACGGTCATGCTGTATGACCTCTGAAGCTTCTCCTGTTCCTGGTTATCTGTCAGCTGTGATTTACTGGTGTGACGGCACTTTTTTGTGGCAAAGGATGGGTGTTTAACCTGGTTTAACCTGGCTCACTGCATGTAAAGCTACGTGTGTCGTCTGTATTGATACATAGTGAGTTAAGTTTATAATGTGAGCAGCTGTTCAGACCTGCAGTGTGAGCATGAAGCTGAAAGAGTCAGAAAGCTTCACACTCAGCACCTTGTTGACATGTTAACTGCACTCTCAGCTGTGTTCATGTTTTAACTACAGTTTGCAACATGTTTTTATACCGATATAGAGCAGTGTTTTTAATCGCGGCCTCGGGGGGCCACAGAGGCTGGACTGTGCTGTGCTGGAGTCAGTGGAAAGTGCTTGGCTTGTGGAAACCACAGAGCTGCTATAAACAGCGGCTGGTGGTGACCAGTAAAGCGTGCCGACACACCCAGCAGCTCCCCACTGCTCCACCCCGACAGACTGAGATTCCTGCTGCAGCTGGAGTTCCCTCCAAAACACCAACAGACGCACGCTACAGGAGCGATTCGTATGGAGGCCCATTTCTGTCAATGTCAGGAAAAATAATCTGCCTCAAATAAAGATTAGTTTATCTAAGCCTTTATTTTGAGAGACATTAAGATGGGTTTTTATGGAATTTAAATTATGAGCTTTTACTTTGATTAATCAAAAGTAAAATGTGATTAGCATTCCCCAAAATCCAGCCCTATGCTTCTACTTAAGGTCAGACATTATAGGGGGCATAAACAAAAGAAAAACACAGTTTTTGGGTTGAAGGACGCCTTAAAGTTTAACCACAAAGACAGAATGACCAAAAAGAATCCCAGAAGTTTAAAATAATATTTATTCCATGTTTCAAAAATACGGCGCAATATAAATATAACAAAATACTGTGAATAATACTGTGTCAATATAGTAAAACTTTACTCAGAAACGTTTGGGATGAAAACACGGACAGGCTTCAGATGAGGGCCGCAGCAGTTTGTTGTTCTACAGCGTTAAAACATATTTAAACATGTCTGCTGGTGTTTTCATATGAACTGATCTCACACCAGTAACTCTGAGATGTTTTATGATTTGGGTCCAAACCTCTGACAGTAAGGCTTTAAAGGAAAAGTTCAAGATTAGTCACTTTCTCACCAACAATTGGATGAGAATTGTCTCATCTATTGGTAAAAAAAGGGAATAACCTTTTTACCCAAGAACTATTCCTTTATCTTTAATATTACCTATTTACATATTTATGTGTAAATGTTGCTCAGATAAAATATCCCAAAACATACAAACAACTGAAGCAGAGGAACATGAACATTATGACTGACTGTCCCATTTTCTAAGTGTGCGTTTCCTTTAGATTCTCTCCAAAACCTTTTGGGGACTTTTATTGCTATGACAGGGTTCTTTGGAACAGAGAAGTTTAAACATGAAACTGCTTATTTACATATCCAGCAGCTACAGAGGAACATAATTATTTTTTAGCAGTCTTAATGTTGTCCAATGTTCACCTACTTTTAGCTCTGTTTTTGGTCTCCACCAGGAAATATGAGTGTTAAGCTAATAAAAGCTCCATAGTGTTTTCACGATTCAGGTTATAATTTATACAGGCCTATCTGAAATGTGTTTTAATATTAACACTTTTTTGCCAGTAAGATACCCAACTATCTGTCCCTTTTGAAAAGAAATGAGATTTAATGACTCTTTAACAAATGACAAATGGGTGAGATGGCATTTCTTGCTATGTAAATAACCCATTTCACAGTTTTTTTTATAACAGTCATAATATAAAAAATGAATATTTCCAGTTGTTTCCAGACATGAGTCTCGATCCTGCAGCAGCTTGATGAAGTGTGCAGACAGAATACTGTGTTCTCAGACATCCAAATAGATGTTTCACAATTTGCCACAGGCAGCTACTTTTCTCACCGCCAAACCCGCACGGTTTATGAATGTGGAGCCGAGTTTGTTTATAGGCCAGAGAAAAGCTGTGACAGCAAAATGAGCCTCTGAAAACTCGGCCGTGCCCTCAGTCTCCAGGCCGTCCTGCTGCTTCGGGCTGATTGTCTCAACGCACAGAAAACAGCTCTACTTCACAACAGTCAGAAATGAGAAGCAGGAAGTGGGTTTTTCCTTCATCCTGTGAGAAATACTGACTTTGGATGCAGCAGGAAGGATGAACTTAGCGTCCTCCAAGTATTCCCAATTGCACTTGACCGTCCGCACATAGCTTCTCTGTCAGTTAGGTCGTCACCGGGCTCCTGCTGCTCACCTTTGGGTCGATTTTGGCCACCAGCAGTTTGAGAGAGTCCCCAGATGATCTGATCAGTTCTCGACCACTGGAAGTAAAACAGAGACAGGATAATCTATAACCACATAGCGATACGAGGATGGGACCAGACTATTATCTGCAGACCAACTTTAAAACTTACACGCTGTACTCCATACCGACCACGCTGACGCCGTTAACAGCCAGGATGCGATCACCCGTTCTCAGTTTCTGACACTGAGCAGCCGGAGAGTCGGGAACCACAGACTTCACATAAATACCACTCATTCTCAGTGGAGTTTTCTACAGTAAAATGAAAGATTATTAATGATAATGGGCACAAACTGAGAGATAAACAGCAGCCAGAGTGTGTACTGAAATATTCAAGCACTGATGTTATTATCACTTTAGTTATTCTGACTGTTACAAAATACAAAACAAATTGTAAAAAATGTTGGGTTTTTTTTACATTGATTTTTGTCAGAAATAGGTGTTTAGACAGTAGTAAAGTTGATAAATGAATTGTAACAATATTCATCCGTTAGGTTTCAGCTCTTGTTCATGAGCTTCGACTGCAGAGCTCCGCTTCAGTCAGTAAGAACATTTAGTGAGATTAGATTTGTGATTTCAGCCTGTTGAGTTAAAATCCCTGCAGTTTAGAGTCTGATCTTGTTAGTCTTCATCAGACATGAAGAAGGTAATTTCCGTGTCTGGATTTAAGTGTGTGAAAACATAAAACTCAGCTTAACTGCCCTGATAACAGCTGGCCTTTTAGTGTCTCATGCAGCAAAGTAGTGAGACGGTACACTTGAATTTTTAGCAAGGCTAAGACATGGACAAGAGAAGCAAAATGTACACAATGACCTGAAAGGTGTGCTATGACTTTGGAAAACTTTGGAAAGGTGACTGTAAATGCTTGTCTATTCAATCTAATGACGGAGGGAAGAAGGAGAAGTTGTTTTACCGTTCCGTCCACGAGCGCCAGGCCAAGACCATGAGGTCCTCTGTGAAGCTCCACAGTGAACACTTCCTCTCTGTCTTCTTCGTCTTCTTCTTCTACATCCTCCGTCTTCCTGTCAGCACATCCACTGGCTGAACCAACAAACAGAGAAACACATGCTCACACCAAAACAATGCTAACACAAATACCTAAAACATTCCAGACACCACTGTGAATAAAACTGCATTGGTACATATACGTTCAGATTTCTTACATTATATTGTTATATTAAAAGCTGCCCGCACTGCAGACAGGTTAGCATGCTGCAGTGCTGTAACAGAGACTTCCTGTCTTTCTCATGTGTTTTGTCCTGTCACAACAACAGCAATGCACAGTAGCATTAAAAAAAACCTGTTCCCAGCCCTGCAGCTCCTGGTCCACCACCCCCCACCTCCCCCCGCCTCTCTCCAACATGCAGCCTGTCTGCCCCCCACGCAGGACCTGCCCCGAACAATGCTGCCACCGATTAAGATTCCACGCACCAACCCAACTGTAAATTCCCATGACGGATCGGCCACTGCTCTTTTCTCTCCTGACATCACCACCTCTCTGTAATTCTTGGGGCCAGATTAAAGGATTACCAAACTTTCAAAATAACATTAGCTGTGAGCCAAAACCACAGAGGTAGATACACTGGAGGCCGAGGTAGCGCTCCGCATGGAGGGTGACACACAGGCTTCCCTCAGGGTGTAAAAACAGAAGTACAACCATGATATATAACGATGGATTAATTATAATATTTTAATGGCTACTCTTCGTACATTGGGTTTCAGAGTAGCTAAAAAGTTACACAAAACAACCTTAAAAATATTATCTTATCATATACATCTTAAAGCCACACTGATATCACCATATTATGATATATCTAAGTTGCACTCCAATACATAAATACTGGAAGTAAATATATAAATTGTCATATTAAAAGTACAACACATTTTAATAACAACTATTAAATTAAAAATGTATAAACAAGGAAAAGAGGATTGTTTCTGACATTTGATTAACACAATATTTTTATGGTCATGCTGGAAAAATGACTTAAAATAAGTGTTAATTGCTGCACCTCTACGTGATGTGTAAATCGTTCAGACTGCATTTAACTGTTAAATATGCTCCTAATTAAGCTAGTATACAAACAGAGATGGCCAGATGGCCTTGTTTCCATGTAATCCTCAAACCCTTTAAAACAAATTACTTTTATCAAAGGCACTAACAGAGAAAACATAATGCAACAAGGAGCCAATGAGAGTAAAGACATCTGATTAGGATCAACACAATCCTTCAGCTTTAAAACCTTTCTGAGACCGCAGTGGGGGGTCTCTGAGGGAGGGAGCATATTAAACAGGTTGAACCTCTTAAACACAAAAAGACAGTCACATGTGATGAAAAGTGTTTCTGAAGGCCTGGTTCAGATCTGAGGAGAGATTCTGGAACAACCAGCCTCGTTAAATGAAGTTTAAAGTGGGAATCAGAGCTAACATTAGCATGCTAGGCTAATTAGCCTCTAATTACTGAGTCAAAGAGAGACAGTATTACAGTGAAATTATTAGTGTCTTCAGAGGGCTGGTGGCAAGTAAAATGTGTGTACGTACTGTAATATAAAATCCTAAATACAGTGTCCCTCTGCCATGTTTAAACTCATTGTAGAAAGTTTGGAGGAATTCCTCTGCAACTTGTCAGTCAGCATCTCTGATGTAGTTCACGCTCTGCAAGTTTCCTTTCTTATTTTTCTTTCTGCCAACTCTGGAGCAACATTTGCAATCTACGACAGATAAATATGGTCAGAATACTACAGAATAAACAGAAACAGAATACAGCAACTATTGAGGGTCGTCAGAAATATGAGTCAACCCTAGTTCTACCTAATTAATCTTCAGATACTTCACCATTCACTGGTTTAAGACTAAATAACATTGATACGGCAACAACAACCATCACCACAGTGCTTCTGTTATTCACTGTAAGTTAAAGGTCTAAATTTGTCTTCTGCCTGTGATTCCACAGTTACAGCCAAAATGCTGCACTATCAATCTCATTTCTTCACAGAAGTGGTCGGCCCTCACTGATTCCCTCTCACTCCTACTGATGACCTCATGACGGAGGCGTCCAAAGACAATAGGGGTGGGAGAGGAAACACTCTTTCCTCTGCAGAGCTCGCCCACCCTGTGCTGCCTTCCACTTGAAATTCCTGACCTACAGAGTCAGTAAAAAGATGAAGGCGCTCCACCTCTTTCATGTCCAGGTTAGCTTTATATGGACCTGCAGCAAATATGCAGCAGGTCCTCAAGGTCAAGTCACTAAATACTTTCTTAATAGATTCAGTCAGAGGAGGTAGGCCAGGGTTTAGGAGGTGACCTCATTCCAGACGTTAGTAACTGGGGACAGGGTTTGGAGGGAAGTGGTCGTATTCCTTGGCGACAGAGCTGTGTGTCATTTGAATCAAAACCTGCTGTGTGTAAGGAAAGCCATGAATAGGCCATTTGAGAAGCCGTCGGTTTCTCATCACGTGTGGTGAAAATGTGGTATGCTCTTTGTTTCATGATTTCTTTGAACACATAGTCTCACCTCTTAATATTTCTCTTCTGTTGTCAGGTTTCAGGTTAAACTTTTTCAGCTGTTTGAAGCTTTAAAATATAACCTAAAAGCAAATGTGAGACTTGGTTGTTTTTAAAATTCATATTTTTTTATTTGATATGAATGCACACTCATCACTGCGGCCCTGAGCGATACACCTGAGATGACATAGTTGCGTCCCCTCACAATATCAGAGTATATGCATCATTTGCTAACCTCTAGCTATTTGGGACCAGGCTATTTCCAGGAGGAAGTGTTCATATGTAGAGTTAGACTGCCTGATGCTTGAAATGTTTGCGTTTGGTACTAATTAACTTCTCTGACCACTGTAGTTCCTCTGTCTTCATCATCTCAAACCCACAAAAACTATCCAGACAGAGGAGCTACAGCAAACTCTATCAAAATGTATTCATGCAGGTGATGAATGTCTTTGCATATCATTTGCTCCGTGGTGTTTATATGAGAATGCCTCTCTCATGGATTCATATGTTTCTTTGTAAATCACATAACAAGGAGTTATCAGTATGCAGATGTTTTGTCTTCTGCTTGTTCAGTTACCTTTGTTTTGCTGGCGGGTTCCCTCCCGCAGATCAGCCTCCAGCTCAGCCAGCTCCATACCCTGTGGGGTGTTTGGTGGTGTCAGCAGGCAGGACGGGTCCAGCGCCAGGCTCTTGTGGTAGCCCATGTCGGCCTGTCCTGGAAGGGTGTTCTGCAGCTCCAGGCTCTTCAGCTTCTGCGTCAGGACTGCCTCACAGCTGCTCAGGTCACCATGAGATCCTCTGGCCTGACCCGGCTCTGTTTGGTCCAGGTCGGCCTCAGGAGAGGAGCAGGTAACCAGGTCAGAGACCACCTGATGGGCAGGATCCTGGAAGACCCTGATGGAGGGTGAGGTCGCAGACTGGCTGTCTGTGGTTGTCCCTCTGAGAGTCTGAGGAACATTAAGTCAATCAATAACAGCTGCAGAAACATTAAGGTGCCTCATTTCCTGCTCTGGGGTCAGAGAGCTTGTTACCTGTGTGTCTGCTTCAGGCTCGGCTTGGGTTTCACTGCGGGGGAGTCGGCGTATGAACTCCTGCAGATGGCCGAGCTGTATGAACAGAGCGGGCTCCACGACGGGCTTACCCAGCTCCAGGTGAAAGGTGGTACTGGGCAGGATGAGCGGCGGGTGGCTGTCGAAGCTCTCCAGGATGTCGGCTGCAGGACGAGAGGGAAAGGTCATCCATCACAAACGACCCAAGCCTCATTACAGACTTCTGATGAAACTCAATCCTGTAGCTTTCAAGCAGAGCTGCTTCATTTGGGTTAATGCCTAATTTAAATCCGTAAATAAAGTACAGGAGTGATGCAACTGCTGCTGGATCAGTCTGTGGAGTTTTTTACGCAGCAGGGTGCAGTCGGTCTGCGTCTGGGGTGAAAGCAGGTGAGAGCCAGGACGCTCTCCTGCTGGGAGAAGTGGATTTGAGAGGAAACTGTGGACTGAAGCTGATTGGTGGAGACAGACTGACGGCACAGGATTACTCACACAGACTGAGACGAAGGCTGTTGCTGATTAATGTACAACAGTGCAGAGGAAGAATACTTTTATCATAAATGTGCAAAGGGGTCAGAAAACATGAGGGTAAATTTGATTTACAGAAAAAGAGACACTCTGAGGAGTTGCTTTAGCGTATGTCTCACTTTAGCCACATCCAGTTCTTTGATACAGTCTGTATGTCTACGTCTATGTTTCTCACCCGTCCTGACAGCGCCCTCTGCATCATCAGGGGTCGGCCTCCATCCGTTGGGACAGGACTTTCCAGAGTTGTATTCCCTCAGCATGTGGTGAAGCTGAGCAGCGTTCAGGGCAGCAAACTCAGTCCTGAGAGAAGCCCAGGATGCCTGGACGGACATAAAACAGCAAAGGCAAAGAGTGAGAGCCTCGAAAAAAAACTTAGTCTCAAACTCTGCACAATATCTTAAAATGCAGGATTGTTAAAGTGACAGTTTTAATCGTAAAGAAAGAGCCACAAAGGCTTATTGTAGTCATTGTGAGAGTGACAGGGAGGGAAAACAAGTATTTTCCCATCATGCCAGTAACCATATAAAGTAACAAAGTCATTGCTAGTCTCTCATTTGCATGCAGAGTATTTTAGAACAATTTTATGATCTAGTAAATATTTTTTGTCCCTGCGGTAACAAAGCCTCTTGGGAAAATATTTCTCTGGTAAATATAAAAGCACTTCAAGTTGTTTCTTATCTTTATCTTCTAGCTCGATACCTGTAATAAGCCTGCACTCCAATAAAAGGTGAGTGTATGATAATTAACACGTCATTCTTGTTCTGTGCAGCGTGAGAAGTTAAACTTTTTATTATGTTACGCTCAGCATCTCAGGTTTCTTATCATGAAATATGACACACTCAAGAATGATACTACTAGATTGTTTGATGACAGAAAGTAGCTTGAGGATAAAGAAACAGGTGAGTCACTCGTTAGCGACATTCATGTGATTATTACGAACATTACGTCGTTCATTCAGTCTGTTTCCAGATGAATTGGTGGAAGTAGGTCTTTGCCCAGACAAGCCGGGGCCACAATAGAAACCATAAGTTAAATGTTGTTGTGTCCCTCCCTTCTCTTATAACAGACACCACGCTGAGCTCAACAGAAACTCTAAATGCTGCTTATAAACTGCAGAAATGTAAAAACGTCTCTGTTTGTTATGTCTGAGATTTAATGTTTGGCAGCTATTTACTCCTAAAATAACTCCTAAGATGTTGTGCTCTCCAGAAGTGCTGGCAAAACAAGCGCCACCACATCCCTCTGGTGTAATTTACAGCTGTGCCAGTGAGCCACTTCAGTTTCTTAAAAGCCCAGAACTCCAGATGGAAAAATCTGTCGAGGGTGTGTGCTCCACTGCAGCAACCACAAAGTGACCTCATGCCAGGGCAGGGATACATTAAACCACCAGCTTCTTAGCAACCGTCCAATCATACGAACAGACGGGACACAGCCTGCAACAGCTGTGCCCTGAGAGGGGGTCCGGAGGTGTTACAGGCTGATATCACGGCTGCGAGTCATATGTTGAAAACAGGTGTGTACAACCAGGCCTCGCACTGAACCCACTTCCTGTAGTAACACAGATCAGATTGATTCACTGTTTTCACCAAAACTAAATTGTGTTTGGGAGGTAGCACACCAAATTCAGATAGCAGCGGCTCTTAACTGCGGGGAGTGTGGCAGAGGGACTGCAGAGTGAGCTAGCTTACTAATTCCTGCCTTTTTTGTGGTCTGATAAATAGAGAGAAAGAGAGCGGGGCAAGCAGGGGCTAATCAATGTGCTGCAGGTCTATGGGGAGGAAGTCAATACATGTTTCAGCCAGTTTAGATAAAACCAGATCCACTGCTCTATGACAGAAGGTTAGAGCGTGCTATAATTGGTTTTGTTAAGGAACGTCAATATCAACATCAGCATTCATGTGTTTCATGTCCATAAAGAGGAATAATTTGGTTTACAGCTCAAAAATCAAGTATCACTTTAAATAACATTCCTTTGGGAATGATCCCTCACTAAGATATACCCCCAAAAAGGCACTGACTTTAAAGGCATATTTTAACATTATGTTGTGTATAAGATTAATAGACTTAGGTTATAAAAAAGTTCACATATGCTGTTATTTCTTTTTAAAGCACACAATCAGCAGCAGCTGCCTAAAAAAACAGTCGGTTTTGACGTCATCTCAATCCTCAACTGTGAATGAGGTAAGGTTGCACTTTATGTCATGACCTTTTGTTTGACCTTTTGTTCCTCATCTGTCCTTTCTGGGTGTCATTATGAGCCATTTTTATGTGTTTAATAACCAGCCAAGTGAGATCAGCTTCCTTCTGCGGAGTAAGTGTAAACAAGACTTGAATGGGTAACTAAGAGAACAGCGTGGTTAGGGAGGGGTTAAATGTGAAGTTGGCAGGCTACCAGTGTAGCCAAGACTAAACACAGGTGAAAGCAGATATAAAGTTGTTGTTCCAGTCATTTACAGTATTGCTTAAGCAATAAACTATGTAAGTGCCGGCTTTAAAGTGCATTTAATCTGATTTATTTCTGTGTCTTTGAACATTAAAATGCCATTTGTGCTCTTGGCCGCATGTTTACACTTCTATTATGTAAGAATAATTAAGATTAAAGCGCATATAGAAAAGCACACACACTCTACTGAAAGGATATATTCAGGTCCAAATTATTTTAAGCAGGATAAAGGATTGCCTAACAGTCACTGGCTACATGATGTCATGTGTTAATCATTTTATGGCATTTACTTTGTTCTTGCAGGTCATTTCCTTTTATCTAAGAAATGTGAATAGCAATAATAGCAACAACGCCATGACCATGGACCCCAAACCAATAACATGCTTCCACAGACTTTATGGCATTATTAGTCACAGTGTTTGGAAACAGCACAAGAAAAGGGAAAAGTGTCCTGCAGTGAGAAGGAGGTTGATGAAGCATTTTGCTCCTAATACATAAAGATAAATAAATAATGATGCACTGACACCTTTAAGACAATGAAAATATTCGTGCTGACGCAAACATGACTGGACTGTGGAGGTTACACCCGCCCGCTGAGAGACAAACAGGAAGGGAGAAACGGATGCTCTCTGACCTGCAGGAGGGTTTCTTTGGGTGTGGCCAGCAGATTGACAGCAGCAGAAAGCTTCTGGAAGAATTCGTTGCCCAGATCGCCCAGACCGATGCTCTGGATCCAGTCCATCAGAAGGTCCAGGTTGGCCCGGATCTGAACCCCTCGGGACCACTGGTAGAACCCAGCAACAGATCCTGAAGAACAAATTAGGAGATGACGTCGATGTTCAACCACTGTGTGCTCCACCGACATTTTCTTTTGGTGCAGAAATAACGCAAGGATTAAAAGAAGTTATAATAGCAGTTATTATTGTAGTGTGATGTTTTGGCCTTGTTTAAATGAAATGCTTCAGTACCTAGATGCTTCCAAGCTACTATATTTAAAGGAAAAATCTAAATCCTCTGAGTGAAACAAGACATTAATGTTATAAATTATTTATTTATTTAAAGACACAACAGTTGCAATTTTCTTAGCTGATTTCTGTTGTTTTTTAGTCTGACCTGATGATTCTGATTCAGACTGAACAAAATTTGGGACTAAAATAAATAGAAAGAACTCCAACATGTTTGTTAAAGTAGAAGACAGAGCTGAAGTGTGACCTCTCTCCATGAGGGCGTTGAACAGCGATGCGTTGATGAAGAAGAACAGGTAGGCACAGAGTTGTAGCGAGATGTCCGGATGGACCTGGAAGGCTGTGAGAAGCTTCAGCGCCTCTTTCAGCACCTCCAGGATGCCGCTGAGCCCGTCAGGTATCCGCAGCTGGCCGCTCTCTGAGAACGGGTTCCCATCCAGCAGCCCGGGCAGCGCTGAGTACATACTCTGTGGAGAGAGATGGTGACAGTTTATATCAGTACTGAATAACCACAGCTGGTGCATCATGGGAGTTAAGCAGCGATAAGCCTGATACAGGGTATCACTGAAACACAACAACTACAACATGCAGACACAACTTTCTATCATAAAAATAATGTTCCTGTCTTTGCTAGTTCAGTACAGAACAAAATGACTCAACGAGAGGAGGGCTTCCACAGCACATTCAGGAAAGCACTAAAGGCCAGATGAAGGAAATTAAAAACACTGTCCTTCTGTTAGACTGCAATTTTTAATACTAAAAACCCAGCAACATCTAGTGACAAATCTGGAGAATGAAGCAAAAAAAAAAAAAAAACTAATTTAGCTGGACTTGATGCCAAATGTTGGAGACTAGAAATGTTTTGCGTCTCAGAAGTTGTTTTGCGTCTGGCTGCTCAGCTCGATCCTGTGAGCACTGATATAGGATGACATGTATCATATACAAACCAGATATAAAGGGGTGGATAAATAAAGTTAATGACATTTATGTCATGGAAAATATTGCCTCTTCTCTCCATCTACAGAAAAATGTGTTTATTGAATTCCTGGTCTGATATGAAAGGCTCCTACAGCCTGATTTTGTGGAGGTAGTGAACGCATGACCCTGTAATGTTATTTTATTCTCGCAAGCCTCATTGATTTTTATTGTATTTTCCCTCAAACCTCCTCGATATGTTTTTCATTTCTCTTGTGTCTTCAGTGTAGCTCTCCCAAAAGTTCTTAAATTACAAAAAGAAATCTGCAGATAGCAGAGCTGTAGCAACGTATATCCTGGAACAGCAACGTCATATTAACTGCCAGAGCCAAAAAAGGTCAAACTTGGATTTTCACATAAATCTAAATACACTGAAAGAGGAACAAGAAAGTAAAGTGCAAACGCTGCAGAACACTCTAGCAAGCTGTTTTATTGAACGCGACCTCCCTGTCAGTCCTCAAATAGATCCGGCTCTTATCATGACTGTCTGACACAGTTCTGCTATTGTTTAACACAGCATGACATCACCTGTTAGCCCCACACACACACACACACACACACACACACACACACAAACAAACACCATGACTAAGATAATGACCTCAGACAAACTGGAAGAGGCCATAAAGGCGACAACTGCTCTGCATGCCTGAGGCAACAGGTCAGCTGATAGTTTGCAGTGAGGATCAGCAAATCTGCAGGTGCTGATCAGTTATCATGAAGTACTGTATGCATACACAGACTCTGCAATATTACCTTTTCCAAATAAAACTATAGCCCATGGATGTTTACACATTTCATGGACACTTGTATGGACTCTATGGACCCAGTCATCTATAGATGGACTTTTTGCTTTACTCTGTGTGGCATTAATTAGCTGCATTGATTCCCTTTGGAAGTCCATCTCATATACTATGTTTGAAAACCATTAGAAAAACAAGAAATGGTGACATGATGTCTGTAAATTATTAAAGTTAAATCATATTTAACAGGAAATCAATAGAAAGTTGATTTCCGCCATCCTTCCTTTCCACTGTTGGGTGCTTTCCTGATGACAGTTTTCTTCCTCTGTGGGAAACAGATTTCTCTCCACCACACCAATAGTTTGATAAAAATAGTTAACATAAAAAATACACTTTCTTTTGAAGAGAGAAACTGTGTGCATGTAAACAAAGCTGGAACTGCTCAAGTTACAAACCTCAAAATAGAAAAAACTGCTTCTGAAAAGCCACATAAAAAAAAAAAAAATCTTGGGCCCCACTTTGCCTGAAGAGAATAAACTGGACAGCAAAAAGTGTCTTTTTCAGTTGAGGCTGTTGAAATATGTCAGAGCATTGAAAACAACAGCACAGACTGTTCCTGCTTCCTTCCCTCCCTTCCTCAAACAGTCACTGTGCAGGGTGGTGCTGCTTCTATGGGCTCTGCTGCTGTGATGTCGGCTGGGTTCTGCATGAACCAGACAGCCTTTAATAAGCATCTTTAACACGGGAAAGTCACATAAATCTAGCCTGGGCGTGTCCTGTCGGGCTGTAAAACAGGAGAGCTGACTGTCACAAAGCAAATCCAGACGCACACTGAGATGAAATTCCAGACTTTAAGAAGTCTATATTCAAGTGTGCATCATGATTTAAGAGTGGTTTTAAGGCATCAAAGTGGAATAAATTATCTCCTGTGGTGTGCTTTATCTTAGGTCCAATTTCACTGGCTTTGTAGGAGCTTGCTGCAGTATTTTCTTGCTGTTAAGAAAATTCAACATCCCTTATCATTGTTACAGTGACGCCCCAAAGCTTTACTTCCCCCTGACTAACATAATCTGCAGTTTCTTTAGTTGCTAAGAGGATTTCAGTAGAGGGATAAATGCACTTCTTAGAGGCCCCAAAACTTCTTCATGAAATTATTTTAATCTTGGGGCTTAAATGTAACAAGCAAGTGAACAAATTCTGTATTTTTTACACACTGAAAACTAAATAAAAGAAAACAAGATTGTTCAACAGCTTCCCTGTCAGATCCTCATCAACTATCAACACTTCATGTATCTGTGAAGCACTTGTTCTGTTCTGTTGTTTTTAAATATATTGAGTATATTAGTAAGACATTCTAGTCTTGTTATTCAACAAACCAGTGAAACCAGTGTAACCTTGGGAGGAAAGATTGCCTTTTTGTTTATATTCCAGTCAGTGGAAAAGACACCCCGCTCACTATCTTGCAGGCCTTTCCTGACTAAGACAAAGTTGGTGTTTCCATTCTGTTACTGTGATTTTCTATCTGGATTAAAGTCAATGAAAACAGAATATGGTGTTTACACAGTCCAATTTCCTGCTTCACATGGGACTGGCACTGGATTTTACAGGTCAAAGGATGTGAAACATGCTGAGGTTACTATGAGAGTGTGTTTACGTGCTGTGTGTGAAAGGACACGGTAACCAACCTTTGTTAGATAGTAGACGGACTGCTGGAACGTGAACATGATGACTTCTTCCAGGACTGTCATGGCTTCCTCACAGGCTGTCCGAGTTGAGGACATCTCTGAATCCAGCAGACCTGACAACACAAACAGATGTTAAAACACGCACTCTGACAGCTGTGCCAGATAATAGCAATAAATATAACACACCTGCGTCCTCCTGGTCCTGCCTCCAGGGCAGCAGCTGAGGGACTTCATGCTGGATGAAATGCAGCAGTTCAATGGAGTTTGCCATCCACAGCACCAGAGGCTGCAGACCTGGGATCAGCTCCTCCATGCTGAGCAGCTGAAGATGCTCAGGCTGCCCGTCGCTGGAGCTCCTGATGTACAAACACAGAGGTAAAGGGCTGAACCACGTCTTAAAACGTCATAACTTGTTTAACAAGTTTCCATTCCAACCTGCTACAGGTCATCTCCTCTCTACCCCCTCGCTCCACACTCCCTCTATTTGATGCAAAGAATGCCGAAAAAGCGAAAAAATGAATTCATGATAATAATAAGAATAACTTTTGACAATAAAGTTGGTAATAACTTTACAGCAGAATCTAAACTTGATATTTCAAAATAGTGTGATGGAGTGAGAAATAAAAAGACAAAAATGGATTCAGTTTATCCTTCAGGTCACCAAGTTTGAGCTTCCTCTAAAATTTCTGCAAATCAGCAGAATTAAATGTGCAGTTAAACGGAGTTACAGCAACTTTCCCTTCCTCCTCCTGAAGCAGCTGTGAAACATGCTGCTGTCCTCTGAGATGGAAAGATGAGTTGATTGATTCATAACTTCAACTGTAGATATATTAAATTCATTAAACTTTGCTTGCAACCTGTGAAAAACAAAGTGGTATCCGCTGATGATATAAAAAAAAGAAGTCACTGAGCTCAGGAGAAAAAACCTTTCTTAGAGAAGATCCTGTGGGAAATTCTCTCTTTCCACAACCAGCATTTAAAAATCTTTGTTTATGACCAAATAATTGTAAAATCTGACTTTAACTCCTCTTTTATTCAGACAGTAAAATTTGTGGTGTCGTATATCATCGCAGGCAGCTGCTGCTCTTCTCCTGTTTGGCTGCTCATTGTCATGTGTTTCTGGGGCATTTTAAACACTTTGTCTACTCACGTTTCTGGCTGGATCGCTGCAAGTTCCTTTGTCTTCTCCTAAGGGAGAACACAATATGATATAGAATTTAATATACATTTCAAAACATCAACCATCTTATGAACATAAATACAACCCTGATGACACATTTGATTACTTTATATTATCTGCCAGGCTCCTGGGAATATAGTGTGAATACACACTTATCTGAACTTCTGAATCTGAATCCAGACTGTCGTCCTTACCCACATAACGAGCTGGATCTGTCCGGCTATCCGGAGCAGCAGCTGTCTGAAGTGTGTCAGCTCAAAAGAGGAGGCTGAGTGCTGGATGCAGAGGCTCAGAAGGAAGGCAGGTGTCAGCTTTGGTTCATTTCCACTCGGGTCCATCATGTCCAAAATCTCCTGCAGGACTTGCTCCTCCTGCTCCAGCTCATAGATAACCAGAGCCTCCGTGCCTTCCAGGTCCCTCCAGCGATGGGGTAGCGGCTTCCGCTGAAACCTTTTGAAGGCGACAGAGGAGCCACATGATAAACAAGATGTCTTTGCATCAGAGTCCGGGCAGAGTGTGGTCATCCACGGAGGGGTCTGGAGGGATCCTGACGTGCTGGTAGGATCCTTAAACATGAACAGGTAGTGTTTCCCCAGGCCCACCAAGTCCCCAGGGTTTAGTTCCACCTCCTCTTTAAGGAGGGACCCATTCCTGGTCACAGGAGCGCCATGAAGGGGCTTCAGCATTGTCTGTGTCTTTCTCTGCTCGCCTGTGGAGGTCGAGCTGTTAGAGTCCAGGCGTCTGACGCAGCAGTGCTGAGGCAACACATCCGGAGCAAACAGGAGGATGTCGACCTTTAACCTCTCCTCGTCCTCCCCGTTACTGTGCTCCCTGCAGCAGCCGAAGATGGTGGTGGTCCCACTCATCAGGTAGATAACAAAATCCTGAAAAAAAGGTGTTGGGTTTAGTTTAAGCCATTTACTGCCATTTAATTCCTTATTTTATCTTTTGCTTGTCTGGTTTACACAATGTCAGACACTGGTGAAAAAAGCTGCCACAGGTCTTTCAAACATTCAATTCTTCAAATTTATTAACCAACAGTGAAAAAGCAGCAATATTGATTTCACTATAATATAAGACAAAGAAGAACAACAAATTCACTGGAGGAGCTGAAACCATCTAATTTTGTGATTTGTGCATGAAAATAATTGCTGCTGATATTTAATGTCCATGCATCAGCTCTTTATTTAATCCGTAACTATTAATGTGAATCCTGCTTCCCATTTGACTGTCAACGTGTAGGAAGGTATTGATTTTGTTTTCCTAGTTGACAGTCAACGTGTGGGACGGGATTGATTTTGTTGTGTAACATTTTGGCAGGAACCAGCAGCGTGCGTGTAAACAGCAGCATGATCAACCTGCATTGGCAGCGAGAGGGCAGACAGGAAAAGAAGGGCTTATGAGTGAGACGTTGGTGATGTCCAAGACCTCAGGGTCACCACATTAAGACTCTTAGTCATGAGATGATACAGTATCATCCCGCTCCCAACTGTCTGAGAGGCCTGAGGGAGCAGTGTGTAGGTGGAGCGGCTGCAGCAAGGTTAGCTCATTCAAGCGCAAGAAGGCTGGAGAAGTTTAAAAGTTAGAATAAATAGACAGTATTGCATTCATAAACACAATTTATTAGGTTCTCCTGAAAATTCTGATGCAATCCTAATCAACCTTTCTGCCATAAGTCTCTGTGTATGATGCTGAAATTGTAAGTTGATGTAATTATATGCTTGGGGTCTAATTGGAGTTCATTATATTCCATTTCTAATGTTTTCCCACTCAATGTAAATAAGAAGGACGAAAAAATCAGCGAGTACGTCTCCAATACAATGCCATTTTATTTTTTACTTTTTGTTTGATTATTTCCCTTACAGAGATTGTAGCAGACTCAATTAAACTCAGGCTACAGGGAAGAAAATGATATCATATGAGACTAGACAATTCAATGACATGTTTTCAGGAAGAGGCTGAAATAATGCTGCCAGCGAGGCTGTTTTTAAGGGATAGAAAAACTGAC
>JAOWBC010000458.1:3974114-3985106 GCA_028566105.1 Hypoplectrus providencianus
CATCATGCACCTCCTCCGTGTTTGTGTCTCATCAAACCTTTGTCTCTGTCTGCAGCGCCGTGGCAGCTGTGATCATGTTTGATCGCTGGTTGAGGGTTTGGTGTGTGGGCGGCCCGACCAGGATGTCTCTCTCCTCGGGCGTGCAGGAAGGACTCGCCCGGCTCTGCTACTTTTCTCACCTGCAGATATGAGCAGTGGGATGAATACAATTAGGAGAGAAAGGACTGTTATTTATGCACTCTGGGTATGATCGAGTCAGGCAGAAAACAGTAACAAGTGCAACCGTTTGAAGGAGCATGTGCAGTCATTTTAAATAATGTCAGGAAACTATGCTTAGGTGTGATTTGATTTTAGAGGAAATTGTTCCACAGTTAAATAAAAAGTCTGAGCTTACTTGCATCTCTTCCTCCTTCCTAACATCCCATCTAGTCATTATTTGTTCTAAATATATCTCCTTGGTAAATGGGAAACATCCAGTCGTGCTATAAAGATGCTGTTAAACGAATCTTTCATTGTGTTTGCTGTAAATTCAGCTTCATGCGCCCATCAACAAACCTGACCTCTTTACCCTCAGTTTTCATAGCTTTCTGCCATATTTTATAGGTAATTGGTTTTGGGGGACAGGGGATTTGCAGTGGAAATGCAGTTCAGCATTGAGTCTAAATGTTCTTGTCATGAATCTGTTTTATCATTAAGGTGCATGAGAGTTCAGAAAATGATAATATGTATATCTGAAGGCCCATATGCCTCTTATACCTCATAATGTTGCATTTGTTCAATGCATTTGGTGCATTATTTTCAAAATCAAGACAATCTGAAACAAACTTCTTTCAGGATTAAGGAAGTTCTATCATATGTTATGTTATTATCTTATCTTAATTTAAACAGAGCTTAAGCATCACACTATGACCTTTTATTAGTGCCACCTATGGTGAAGATAGAGGAGAAAGAAATGTGCTGAAGTTGTTTAAAACTTGCATTGAGTCCTCAGCAGCAGCAGGCCAGAAAACTGGGCCTTTGTTTTGCTGTTCCTTTCTAATAACCAGGAGCCAGAGGCCGAGCTGCTGGTATCCCCAGCATTAGGAAAACACTCTGAGCTGCATCACAGACCTCTTTTAACCAGCCAACACCTAAACCTTGGAAGGCGTCCACATTAAGCTGGAGTGGGTCCAGAACCCTGCACCTATACATGCACATCAGCCCGGGGAAGGCTGCTTTAAAAAAACAGGAATAAAGAGCAACTCAGCCACGTCACAGCACCAGGAATAGCTGCTCCTCGTGGTCGTGCCAGCAGGAGGCTGAAATGGGCTCAACGCTGACCGGATAAACCCCCGAGTCCCTCAGGACCAGACCCTCGCCTCGCTACGGTGGGCAACGATAAATCCACATCCGCCCACCCCCCTTCCCTCACTGCACTCCTCTGTCTCTGCAGGCTCTGGTAATGAAGTGCTTTATGGCTGCAGAGGACGGGAGGGGACGCAGGGGCGCGGGGTGAGCCCATAGCTCATCCCACTATAGGGGGCACACTGACTGGGCTGATGGAGTGAGTCTGGACAAGCCTCCCCACCCCACAGGGTCCGAGGGGGTTTGGTGATCTCAGCCGGAGCGCTCAGATAACCTGCTCCCTCCTCTAGTGACAGATGGTTACTGCTTGATTTACACCAGGCTGAGCGCAGCTTCAGTTACCGCCTGGATTTCAACGCCGTCCCAAAAACACGTTCTCGATGAGGGTTTCATTTTTCATTTGTTGTGTTAAATTATCTGAAGCCCTCTGAGACTCACATGGTGAATAAAGGCTACACAAATAAGCCTGACTCACTGCCCTTAAAGTTGGCAAAACGTGTTTTCACCTTGTTCGTTCATTCCTCAAATTACAATTTCCGTCGTTAGAGAATAAAATGCCAAAAAAATGCACAACAGATTTGCCCTCTTGTATTTTAGAATTAAACTGGTTTCTTTGCAAACTTTGCATCGTCATCAGGTCAAGTTTCCATTTAAATCAACCAGTAAACCACCTGAATCAGCGCCCTAACATTTGATTTAGCTGCAGCGCCACCAGCCTGGCTGTAAACTCCTCAGTGTTGTTTTGGCTCAGCCCTCAGATCCTGCAGCCTGATTCTTGTGTCTGTAATTTAACATTTAACGAAACATTTGGGATGTTTAAAGCACTTTTAAATGCCGCTCTCCTGCCCCTGCCTCCACTTTCTGTCAGCTAAATGTGAAACCGTAAAAGCGAGACCCAGTTTTCCATGTGACTTTAAACACAGAGAGCCTTTATGCGGCGCTGAAAGTCTAAGTGTTGCTCAGTGGATACAGGTGTTTCTCTTTAAGTGAGCTGACCCGTTAACACACCTGAGCCTGCGGTAACACCTCTCCATTCAGCAGCAGTCCCCCTGCCAAAGCTCTTAATGGCCAGCCAGCTCTCTCCACGCCTCGGCCCCGCGCTCACACTCACGTGGGGAGGTCTCTGAAATGAAAATGCCATTATAAAACATTTACCAGCCTGCTGAGTTTACATGTCTTACAAGAAAAGGACCGTTTGGAGCGGTTAAGTGTCACATAAATCTTTTAGCATGCTAATTGAAGTGGTTCCCCCAATAGGCCGCTCTCCACAGCTGCTATTACAAATCGCACAACTGCGGATGGGACGGCCAGCTGCAAACCAAATCTTACACCCACTTGATATCGTTGTTAAGACACACACACGGTGCTCTGTGGGTTGCTGCTGCTGCTAGTTTGCTCAGACAGCTCCACTGGGAGCGTGCGATCTAGTCGTATGTAAACACAAGTCATCTTTCAGTGAAATGTGCTCTGAGAGGCGGCACAAGTGGGCTCTCCTCTTCTGGAAATACAACTTATTTAGAGCTTATTTAAGCAGGCAAGTTGAAGAGGAACATATTGTTATTTCCAGCAGCAGCCTGGGGGAGTAGTTGCAGGAGGTGTCGGGGTTACACCTACAGTATGCACCAGCTCACATCTGAAAACCGGCGTGCTACAGTCAGCTGGCGAGCATCTCCAGCCGAAGCTTACTTTGAGCTGTGTGCTAGCGCTAGTTAACAGAGATCACCTTCCAGCTGATTGGAAGAGGCCCAAATCTCTAATCTCGCAGTCTGCCGCTGAGAGAGGAGCTTCATATCAGAGCGTCAAGTTCAAAACTGTGCAGGTCCGTTAAATTCTGGAGGGCTTTTTCATGGCTCAGCAATTACTGAGGCCTAAACTGTGACACTCAAACTTGATGTATTCCACCTCCCACTCCATCTTCCCTCTCTGTCCTTCAAAACCTCTCTGCTCTGTTCCTGCCCTTCCTATATTTATCTCTCCTCCCCCGGCCCGTTACGTTGCCTTTCTCCCTGCTTTCCTCCGTCTTTATCTCTCCCTCTCCCTTGTCCTAATTGCCACAGAACCTGTTGATGAAAATCTTTAAGGGTTTTCTGATAATAGGCCAGAGCTAAAGACACACACACACACACACAAGGAGTCAGTACATTGGATTGTGTCCATTAAGGATTAATGGGCTTTTCATGCAGAGGTTCCCACACTGACCGCAGAAAATGTTGTACAAATGTTTCTATACATCTGTTTTCCACATTATTTTTTCATCATTTGTTGTTTGCCTCTAGTGGACATTACATCTAATTTTATTTTACTAATTTTCTATAAATTCACTCAAAGTTTTCGCTACACTTGGATGGTTTTTTTATGCATAGATTAAGTGAATTAGTTGGATGCTTACATCTTTAAAGGTCGTTGCCATTGTATTTTCTTTTTCTTTTACAAATTTCCTTGAAATTCAGCTCAACATTGCACCGATTTGGATGCAAACTTGCCACATGGCGTGGTGTTTTTTTGCAGAGGTTTATTATGCACACATATGCATGAAAACATGAGTGGATTACTTAGCTTGGCTATGGTTGAAAAGATGATTACTGATAAAAATGGATCCAACAAAGTGCGATAGAAGTGAAAAAATGATGGCGAGCATGAAGATATGACCAAATGCCAGTCAGGTTTCCAATAAAAAAAACGTGAGGAAACGTCTCTAATCTTCATATTAGCACATGAAACACATTAAAATGTCATGTTTCTCCATGATTCCCATCATTAAAAGGTCTAACAGAAGGACGGGATGGAAACACATTGTCTTCTCTTTTACTGATTTTCCAGAAATTCTGTTTAAATTTGTGCCACATTTGTTTGGAAACTCTCCAAATGACACTGAGACAATCAAAACAAACATCTAAATCCATCCGTCCCGGGCCGAGCCTCTGAACAGACGGCGGCGGCTGCCAGCCCGCAGGTAGCCTCGGCTCAGGTGCTGTACGCAGGTGGGGGGGTGAGCGAGGACGCTTTGATGGCTCTCTCTTTCCAGGTGACACTCTCTAATGTCTGAGTGGTCACCACCGGGGGGTCCCTCTCTCCCCGCTGCATGTGGGCCGTTCACAGAGTAATAACCGCACCCCGCTGCGCCCATCATGCCTCACTGCCAAAACCTCCTCTGCAACACCTGGCACCATGGTAACCAACACCTGTTCGGCTAATTAGAGGGACACTGGAGGGAGAGGAGATGAAGAAGTTAATGAAACGCTAATCTGGTCCAATCAAACGCCCCGGCATCTGCCTCCTCGCTGCAGCAGCAGGTCGCCGTAATGGCCGCCTTATGGGCGCCTCCCCCGCCACGCCACCTTGAGTGACCTCATCAATGCCAAACCTCCACTGAGAGGCTGCAAATAGAGGCGAGCAGACAGGAGGAAGTGGGAGGAAAGGGAAGCCGGCGCGCTGCTTCCTGGATGGACAGAGCGGCCGGACGGCGAGGTGTCAGCCAAATGAACGAGCATTAAGAGACGAGGTTCCCTGTGCACAGCGGCTGGAGCGGCTCCAGGTCGCACCAGCTGCGCTGCTCTTGTTTACAAGCCGCCACCTGCTGCCAGAGAGGCCTGGTCCGCTTTCTGAAGAGCGTCTTCTAGTCTGAGTGAGAGCCGTGCCCGGAGAACAGCCTCCTCACACGATCCGAGCTGGCGGTTAAAGAAGCGTTTTGTGAAAAGGTTTTGCAGATCGGCTGTTTGTCTTGTTGGCGTCTTCTCGTCTGAACTCCACTGAACTCTGTTTCTGTTTCTCCCCACAGGAAACTTCAAAGGGATGTGTAAACAGATAGACCACTTTCCAGAGGAAACAGATTATGAAGCAGACCCATCCGAGTACTTCTTACGTGAGTATCTTGTCTCATTATTTTCACACAGAGAATTTCCCTGATCAGACCTGCTGTTAACCTGCAACCTGGGCCGTTCAGACACAAACACAATGTGAACATGAATTTCAGATCTGAGGTTCAGAGGTGGTCTAAGCCAGATTCATTTAGCAGTGTGAACATGAATAATGCTCTAACTATACTTATGTAAAATATCAAAGCATCTGCTGCTGTGTTTCCCATGTCACAGAAACCACTGAGAGCTGTTTGATAGGGGAAAAATATAAAATATAATTTTATATATGTTTGATTTCTTTTAACTTTAACTTTGGGTCAGAACATAACGGGAGGGTGAAGTACATTACTCTAGATTACTCTACTTTTACTGTAGAAAAGGATCTGATTACTGCTCAGGACGCATGTTAACAGCAGCTCCACGTTGTGTTTGAGGATAAATCTCGTCAGGGTTCCCCTCTCTCCCCTCCTTCATGTTCTCTGGACAAATATTTTTAAAATCTGTCCCACTTTTTGCTCCGTCTCAGACTGCAGCGCGGTGCCAGTAGCTGCTCTTGGCCCGCGTGTCACTGCCTGCTTTTAGCACGCGGCCGGCCGGGCTGAGCGCTGCCAAGCTGCTCGTCTGTTTTTACTGCTTGGCTGTGTGTAACATAACGTGCAGTGTTACAGTCGGCTGTGTACCCTGTAAACACAGCCCATTGATTTCCGCTCTCTTTCCCTTTGTGCAAGCAAGACGGAGATGCTTGTCGAACTCATTTGCCTGCTAATCCTAAAAATCACAACAATGACTGGGAGCTGGTGATGGACTGTTAGTGTCGTTAGCTCGATACTCGGCTCTGATTGGCCGATGACAGGACTGTGTTTGTGGATTACAGAGTTAAACAGAAACATCTTGTGCTAAAGCTGAGAGAAGTCAATATTAGGTTTGTTGTACTCACATTCCCGCACAAAGTAACTGATTATAAATACTTTAAATGGCTTTTTTTTGTACTTCAGCAGATTTTAATTTGGATCAGCAGCTGAGATGTTGCAGTTTTGCTGTTTGGGTCCAATCAGGAGGATTTTCTTTTATGTTTTGGACGTGTTCTTTGTTGTGAAGCAATCTGTTAAAACAGCTTTCACAGAGAAACATTTCTGGACAGCATCACTGCAGACAGACACATTAAACCGAGTAGCAGAGTAAGATATATATATTATTTATACAATCATAACATTACAACTGTTTATCCCTGTAACAGTCTGTGGTGTCAGGTTGTTGCTGGTAATCTGAAGATGGTTTCATGTGATTTGTTCTCTGTTCAGAGGAAAAACTAAAGGCTGAATATGTTAGCTAGGACATAAAAAAAGAAATGAGACTAGAATTATTATCTATAATAAGCAAGGATGGGACTTGACTGGGGTATTTCTATTTGTGCAGCTTTAAACTTCTCCTACACTACATTTTAGGGACAAATATTGTATGTTTTACTCCATTACATCCATCTGAAAGTTAGTTTCTTTTCCAGTCAAGATTTCACATAAAAAACACAATGAATTGAGAGTGACAGGATATTTTTCTTTAAATTACAACTCATAACGGGATATTAAGTTGTTAAAATGAGCCCCATCTTTAAAAAAACTAAATAAGTTCTTACATAAATCCATCAACAATAATAATTTTATAATTAGAATAAATATAACATTCTGCAGAACTAATATTTCTACTTTTGACACTTAAAGTACATTTTGATGCACTACATTTTATATGCAGTGTATTATTGGTGCTCTTGCTAAAGTGAGGGATCTGAAAACTTCTTCCATCGCTGGACTGGATAAGTTAAGATGTTGAGGTCATTTAAAGCACAGTGTTTCATGTTGGTTTTCTACAACTATTAAACAGAGAAATATGTGGATGTGGAGGCTTTGGGGTTAGCTCAGTCAATGCAGTGAGATGTTTAAAGCTGAGCAGATCTGCTGTCAGGTGGGAGGGACTGGAGGCGGATGGGATCACGGACTCTATACGGCTCATATACTGGTTAGACAGTCAATGAATGGCACCAGCAAACACTGGACCTTAAAGCCACGAGAGCGCTGTTTGTTTCCACTTGTTAAAGTTTTGTCACTCTGAAGTGTTTTTCAGTCCTTATCCAGTTCTTTTTACCTCATTTAAATTCAATGGTTTTGGTGCCTACGTGTTTTTAAAGTGTTTTGACAGCATACAGGTTTGTTTAAGGGGCGTTTAAAGTTTAAGTTTAATGGAAAAACTCCCAGAATGAACTCAGCAGAAGCAGACAGAGACATTCAGATGTCTTATGTTAGTAGCAGATATTATCAAAAAAAAGTATAAAATATCTGGAGTAACATGGATTTATCTGGTTCAAGTGATGCAGAGTACGTACAACTTTTTGGATAAATCGTAATTGTCAGAGTAATTTCAATGAAACATTCTTTTTACTTTTACTTGAGTTTTATTTGTGATGACAAAACTTTAATTATGTTAATTTAATTCTGATAATATGTCACATTACTTGCTAGCTCCAGTCCCTGCTGATCCCTGATGTGGTGCCCTCCTCCTCCTCCTCCTCCTCCTCCTCTTCCTCCCCTCTCCTCCCCCGCCCCTCCGCAGCCTGCAGTGGTTTGAAAAACTAGAAGTCAGAAAGTGTCCATCTCCTCGTCTCCATCAGCGGGGACAGTAATTGAGGCCTCTCAGAGAGCGGAGCAGTGCGTGACAGTGCTGGAGATTAAGCCCAGCCAATTAGGCGGTTTGACTCGGCGCTGTGAGCGGTTGTTCCCGTCCATATGTGCCAGAGAGGACGGCTATGATAACAGCTCTGGTAATGATTCTAACAATGTCCCCGTAAAGAGCTGTCTCTCCGGCTGCGGCTGACAGGGTCGCGGGGCAGGGGCCTCGCTCGGGCCCTCGGACCACCGGCGCTCGTTCGTGTGCGTGTGTGTGAGTGTGAGTGTGTGTTCACCTCTTCCCGCGCTGTGATTGGAGGAGAAGGCCGCAGTGCTCCCAGTGGCTTGCCAATTAGGACACTCACATCCATAAATATTTCAGCCTCCTTCTTATATAGGTCAGGCCTCTCTCGATCGCTGTCTCTCACACTCTGCCTCTCTTCACCCTCACACCCGGAATATTTCATGTCAGGAGTTGTACAGTTCCTGTTGTCGTCTGGCTGGATTGAAAGGGAGACCAGATGATTCAGAGCATTAAAGGGGACCTGCTAAGGTTCATTAGGTTCATGCTTGTATTTTGGTTTCTATGATAACATGTTTACATTCTTTCTCATGAAGCCCGTCGCTGCTGCTAACCTCTGTCTGAGTCAGTCGATTATAATATCTTTTAAAGCCCCCTGCCCAAAAAAACTCAGTCTGCTCTGAGTCCGGGTCTTTCACATGATTGTAGCAGCACTTTCTGTTATAGAAATCAACAATAGAAGCTTTTTGAACCAAAAATTACCCAATAAAAACATGTTGCAGCAGGAATTTTGAAATTAATAATTAATTAATTAATATAATTAAGACCTTTTAATAAGTGTATTCATGAAATTTAATGAAATTTTAAGAGAATTTTAGACATCTTAAGGCCTTAAATTCAAATTTTTGGACTTCAGACTTTAAAACCCTGTGTAAAAGGTCAAGAGGGTGTCATCAGTGATTACAGCTGTAAAGAGCAAACACACAGGAGCTAACGTGCACATACATGCAGCCAGAACGGTTACCACGACAGTTTGTTGTTGTTTGTTGTCAACAGATGCAAACACACAGAGGGAGCATGACTTCACTCCTGCGCTGTACGTTTACCTGTTAAACAGATGTTTTGCTGAGACTTTCCTGCTCTGGATGCGGTGCACACTCCCTTTAAGCTGTAAAAAAGGGTGCATGAGGAGGTCACAGAGGAGGTGTCTCCGTGTTAAACCCCTGTGATGTATTTTTATATCGGCCCATTTCCATTTCACGGACACACACCTGGTATTTCCATAATGACGAGTTTCACGGCGCCTCTGGGCGGCAAAAGACAGAGAGGAGCTGCCTCCGCTCGCACATGCAGGAGATGGAGAGGAGGGGGGGGGGGGCGGTTATGCAACAGGAATGATGTCACTTCAGGTGAAGGCCTCGACGGAAATGACGTCACCGGGGAACTCGCCGGTCCAAAAAAAAAAAAAAATCAAGGGGACACCAGTGATGTCATCAAACAGCGTAAAGAGGAGGAGGAGGGAGATATTTGTTGCAGAGAGGAGGACACACAAAACAGACTATATTCTCCTAAACATGCACCCACATCACACACACACACATACACACACACATACACAGCTGTCCTTATGATCACACACACACACACACACACACAGATCAGTAGCCTCTGTGCGTTTGTGTGTCTGTTCCGTGAGCTCTCCCAATAGCAAGGCAGTTTGCACATCCACACGGGGTTATATAAGCCAGCTGAGGCACACTAAAGCGCCAGTGGGTTTTTAGATCATGCCGTGTCGGAGCTCCCATCATCCACTGCTCTACTGGGCGCTAAGCAGCTGAGAGAGAAGAAAGAGGGGAAGAAAACGCTCCGTTATGCAAGCTACTAATGCTAAACCCAACGACATAAAATCACTGAGATACAGAGAGGAGCATCATGCATGCTGGTGTGTGTAACGACAGAAAAACACAGCGTCACGGCAACATGATCAGCCAATGAAAGAGCAACAATAATAAAATATATAAACAATAAGTGGTTGCAGCTGCTTTTATCTGATTTATATGCTTTAGAAGGTATAAAATGTAACTCTTCTACATTAAAAGGTCCAAAAAGGAGTTAATCTATGTTATATATTTATATAAAGTTGGGAAATTTGTCATTTCTTTCAAGGTAACTGCCCATTTCATTTATTTTTAACAGCAGTCACACCTCTTCGCATGTATTTTGGTGGCCAGAAACTGCCACCAAATCCTGTTTTTAAGCCACAATTTATGACACATTTTTATAATTTTCAGTCCTCTGTAAATAAACAAGGGCTGCAGCTGATGATTATTTTATCTAGACTAATTTTTGAGTCTATAAAAAGTCAGACAGCTGGAATAAAAACACCTGGCACCACATCCCAGAGACCATGAAGGCACCTTCAGATTTGGTTTTTTTCTGTTTAAAACCAAAATATTCACATTAAACAGAAACAAAAAGGAAAATCTGCATATTTGCAAGGCATAAACTGGAGACAATTTGGCTTTTTGTCTCTTAAAAAATCATGAGATGGTAATTGATTATCACATGAACATTTGGATGAATTGTCTCTTCCAGCGTTTCATTAATGCTTCTTGTTGTTTTTCTGCTTTTCATAAAGGCTCATGTGGGATTCTCTCACTGCTGGCCACATTTTCTGCTGCTTCAGGCTGCGTATTTGCTTGTTGTTGGATCACAAAGCGCTCTGTTGTTCCTCAGCCAGCAGTGTGTCCCACTTCCATCCCATAAACTGATACTTTAAGTTTAATCTGACGCAGTATCTGGGACATTTCTACCCCCTCAATTAACTTCCTTATGAACTTTCCCGGGTGATTTTGCCTGGAGCCGGCGTTAGTCCTCCCCTGTGGTGCTTGCATGCATTCATCTGAGAGTATTCGCTGACATTGATGACAGAAGGGCAGGCCTGTCACAGCCGCGTCAGCCCCAGGCCTCGCGGCAGACTGGACACTGGCCTGAACTGGCTTTGGCGTCGCCCGATAAAATCAATGGGTCTGGAGCGGGACACGCAGGGGCTTGTAGGGCAGAGCAGGGGGTGCAGCCACACGGGCACGTCCACAGCACGGAGGCTGCACAG
>JAOWBC010000458.1:3995079-4007284 GCA_028566105.1 Hypoplectrus providencianus
GAGTCGGAGCTCTCTCCACTCGTGACGCAGAGTGGAGCTCAGTCAGCGAGGCCGTTTGAGTCAAGGTTAAAGAACGTGATCAGCACGCCGTAATGCTGAGCGATGACAGGAGGAACACAGGTGTGACAGGGAGCAGAGGCGCTGCAGGGCCGGGTCAAAACACACGCATAAAGCAAAAAACTCCCCAGCGTCCATTTAGTACTGAGAAAAGTCACTCACAAGACAGAATAATATATCTGTTATTAAGTGCTGGATATTTTGCAAGCAGTTGGATAAATAGATGGAAGCTGACAAAATGAAAAATGAATAGATAAATAAGCAACTCAAAACTACATTAATATGCCATTAAATGTACCAAAAATAATATTCAAAATAAATAAAAAAAGTGTCAAATGTGACATAAAAAGATAATTCAGTTTAATTTTCTTTTCTAATTTTTTATTTATTTAGTTTACTATTTTTTTTTCTTTTATTAATCAATAAGTTTTTTATTTAATTCATTTTAATTTAATATATGAATATTTATCTCTTTTTTTAATTATTATTATATTATTATAAGTAGGTTTAGCTTATTTTTTGGAAAGACCTATGAAGCTTCTTGTATGTAAATAAATAAGGGAACTAACACCAAGGTGAATATATAAAGAGGAAAGCTGGTGGTATACATGAACCTCTTCATCTCATATTACCACATGGCCAATGATATAGAATTTTACAGAAAATAAAGTGTGTTTAGTGTTTGTTATGGAGGCATGAAGCTGGTGTTCCTCCAAGCGTGAGCAAGCCACCAAGTTGTTTGTTGTTGTGATGAATGATAAATGCACTGTGCTGCACTTATGTACCGCTTTTCTGCCTTAATGGACAAAGAGCTTTACCTCTCTCTCTCTCACACACACACACACACATACACGCACACACACAGGAGTCACACAGTAGAGATCTTTAGTTAACAGTCACAGTCTCAGTGAGCTGAGACTGTGACTATAAACTAAAGATCTCTTTGGTCAAACTGAGGGTTGGTCCAGCCGAGCAGAAACACACTAGTTTGGATCAGTTTGACACCCTGAATTTAATTATGTGGAAGATTTGAATCACTGGGTAGATACAGAAATTATATATCACCTTTATTAACAGTACGATATTGGGCGTTTGTGCTCCAAAAAACTGTCAACCTATAGTCAGTGAAATGAAACTATTTACATTTACTGAAGTGCTGGACGTAAGTATAATGTTAAGGCACTTGTACTAAACTATCTATATTCAGTGGTGTCATAACGTCCAAAACGGGAGTCAAGCAGTGGAATTATAACGGCCATGATGAGGGCCTATTATATGATGCTCCAGGGCCCGGAAAGACTTTCTCATATGGACTTACAATGTGAAAGAAACGTCTTTAAATCAGCAGCTTTTTGCACATCACAGCCCTGTAGATTAACTTGTTTCTGTCATGAATTGATTCCTTCAGTCTGAAAACATTTGGACAGAAGGAGAATTGCAGAATTGCACTGAATTCAAACTTTTTTTGGCTCCAAATCTGAATCCAGTTCTGTTTATCCCCCCACGTCTGCTGTGGTTACTGTGGAGAGCTCAGAGAGCCATGATCCGGCCCGCCTCGGCCACCACTCGGCGCTGGGCTCAGGGTGGCTTTCCCGCTGAGCCGGGGCCGGGCGCCACAAAGCCTCGGGGTGTTGTGGAGGGGTGGAGGATAAGTGAATCCCCGTTAGAGAGAGAAGGAAGGGGGGAGCGATGAATGGCAGCAGGTAGGCAGGCAGATGGGCCGCCAGGAGCCCCGGCAGGGTCCCTGCGGAGGAGCAGGCGGCCGAGTTCAGCACAGAGCCACCCAGCCCCGGCGTCAGCACTTTGGGGAGAAGCTGGGAAAGTGCTGAGGCGGCAGCCACGTGGGGAGATGAGGTGAAGTGGTGAAAATTTAACCAGCCTGATGAAAGTTTAAGTGTGCATGTTAAACACGGGAGAGGGGGAGGCAGGGAGGGAGGCAGGGGGGAAGGATAGCTGGAGGTGACTGAAAATGTGCAGGTTTCAGAGACTTCATTGTTTCCTAAAAACTGTCTCAAACTCCACTTGGACTCTGATTCTACCCGGCGCCTCGGGGTGCAGCTCCTCTCTGACCCTGGCCTGACCTCAGAGGTGATATTATACCCATTTTCCAGCTTTTGCTTCTTCATAATTATCTGCAAGGACGCCGTTTGGCTTCAAGGACGCGGGGCTGCCTCCCTCTGCACTGCGGCCCGGCTCATATACATGCCGGAGCCTCGTGGCACTCGTGTGTTGACTGCCACTCACATGAGGCTTCGCACAGCAGCCAGTTAGCTCTGCTGTCTGCGGAGAAGTGTGCAGAGAGAGAGGGAGGGAGGGAGAGGGCGAGTGAAGCGGTGTGATTACATAAGGTTGGGTAACAGGCTCACTGTGGGGATACACACTCAGTAGACAGTGTTGATGGAGTCTTTCACAGGCCTGATGGGGTGTTGATTAGGATGTGCTCACACACGAGGAGCAGATGCTGAAATGGATTCTAATGTGCTTTTCTCTCTTTGTTTCATCACTTCTTTCTTCCATCCTTCTTTGTTCCCCCCCGTTGGTTGTTTTCCTCACCACCAAAATCACATTCTCGCACTCCTTCCCCTCCATGTTTTTTTTTCCCCTCTCTCTTTCTGTCCTCTGCTGATTTCCAGGTGCGGTGCGAGCCTCCAGCATCTTCCCCATCCTCAGCGTCATCCTGCTCTTCATGGGAGGCCTGTGCATAGCTGCCAGTGAGTTCTACAAGTCACGCCACAACATCATCCTCAGCGCAGGGATCTTCTTTGTGTCTGCAGGTGAGTCCCAGCACTTCTGTGAGTCTGTGACTGAGTATATTTATTTTCATTCTCATTTTTCCCCATTATATGCAACCCCTCCTACTGAGCAAAATAAACTATGATTTTTAAAACAAATTGTTCAGCATTTAAAAAAAAAAAAAAAAAACAGAAGACAGGATATAGGTTAGATTTATACAAGAAGTTACGCTAAATTTTGGCAAAAACTGAATTTTTTAACTTAAAATAATTGGCAGAAGAATTGTTTGAGCTTTCAAAGCATCACATTGATTTCTTAATATTGGCATATATAATATTTATATTTTATGTATTAATAATATATTTTAAAATCCCCAAACTGTTTTATAATTAATGAAAGATAAGGGCCTTTTGTCCTGGTATAAAACCATTTTCATATTGAGAAAAATGTTCCTGTTACACTATTTGTCCCTTTATGGATTTATGTACACTGTTGCTAGGCAGATTTTGCCTTGAGAAAGAGCCATGTGAATTGTTTCCTGTCGTTATGCTAAGCTAAGCTAACTTGCGGCTTCCTGTGGGTTCATATTTTATGCACACACAGAAGAATTGTATCAGTTTTCTCTTTCTGCCAGCTGTCAAATTATTCCTTTAAGAAGATGCCGTTATTCTTTTATAATTAACATTATTTCACCACATGAATCCAAAAAGCCACCCGTCATGTCTTGTGCTGCAGCTACAAGTCCCTTCTTCTTATTCTTCCCTCTCTTGTCCTCTTTTCTCTTCTCTTGATCCTGTTGCTGGGCTAAAAGCCATCCATTGGGACTCATTTCTAAAAATATTGTGTCCCTGACACACTTTCCCTACGATCCATCTTCCCAGATATACCATGTCAAACATTCCTCCATGTGTGAACAAGTCAAAGGAGATATGTGTGTGATGATGAATGATGGGATGTGGATTAAACTGTCCCAAATGATGCACATCAAGAGCCAGAGCTGGCTTGTTCCTGGCTGCGAGGGCAGAGATCAGGAGTCTCAGATCCGTCATGTTTAGTACGCTGTGTCCAGGACGTGAATCAGAACATGTTCTGCATGATGCTGCGGATTTATTTACGCTCACACTAAGAATAACTCTGAGCTCATCCTGACTGATACTTGTTTTCTTTGTCCTTTTCCCCACAAACCCATTGCCCCTAACCCGCCCCTCCAGGTCTGAGCAACATCATCGGGATCATCGTGTACATATCAGCCAACGCGGGGGACCCTTCAAAGAGCGACTCGAAGAAGAACAGCTACTCCTACGGCTGGTCCTTCTACTTCGGCGCCCTCTCCTTCATCATGGCTGAGATGGTTGGCGTCTTGGCCGTGCACATGTTCATCGACCGCCATCGACAGCTCCGAATAGGGGCACGCGCAGCCGACTACCTCCAAGGCTCGGCCATAACGCGGATCCCCAGCTACCGCTACCGCTACAGACGTCGCTCGCGCTCCTCTTCCCGCTCCACAGACCCGTCACACTCCCGCGACACCTCGCCGGTGGGCCTCAAGGGCTTCAGCGCGCTGCCATCCACGGAGATCTCCATGTACACGCTGCCCCGGGACACGCTCAAGTCCTCCGGCACGCCCACCGCCACCTACAACTCGGAGAGGGACCACAACTTCCTGCAAGTCCACAACTGCATCCAGAAGGACCTGAAAGACTCGAGCCAGACCAACACAGCGAACCGCCGCACCACGCCGGTATGAGGGAGTCGACACAGGCCAGGGCGGCCCGGCGGAGACCAGGAGACACCCTGCGGGCGCGGTTCGCCCCGGGAGGAGATGGATTTCCATGTTTATAGACATTTGTTCTTTTTGTTCAGCTGCATGACTTTTCCATTACCATTGTTGAGAGCGTTTCAACAAGTCTGCTGTGTCCCTGGACTGAATGGCAGAACGGTGCGAATGGGTCAGCGTGTCCCCGGAGAGTGACAGCTGTCATTCTTCTGCGCAGGGCTGGTTTATGAGGTTCGGGGCACTGAGAGGGAGGGAGGGAGGGCGGGAGGGCATTTATGAGATAAAGATTTCATGATTTCATAGCCCTTTGGTTTGACGGTTTTGCCCCACAAGTGGTCGGAGCAACAGGTCAAGCTCCCCCTTCAGCAAGCCGCCGCTCAGATAAACACCTTTTCTTTTATTGACTCATTTGTTCATTTTTTGCATTAAAACTGTGAATTGTTACAGTTTGGGATTCAGTAAGAATTAGCCCAATCTGTAATCTCTAACAAAGGTACTATATATATATATATATATATATGTATTACTTTTATAAATAAATTATTACGTTAATAATCAAGAGTTACAGACTTTACCGAAGCAAAAAAGAAAAAAAAAAAAACAAGTTAACTAAACCAAGTGCTGTTGGAAAGATGAGAAAAGACTCTCTGAAGGTGGAGAACAAGAGAAGGTGCTTTAGGTAGCAGCAGTACACAGCGGCTGAGCCACCAGAGGCAGACAGTAGAGTAATATCTATTCTTTTAATAGAACCTTCTCGTCTTTTTCTCAGTCCCTGTTCGCTTTCTTTTTTTGGGGGGGTCGTATACAGGAGAGCTGAACCCCTTTAACAGAAAGAGTCAACAAAAGGGGGTCAAAGTTCACAAAGACTCCAAACACGACTTCTACAAAATAAAAAAAGGAAGGAGCAGAGGGAAAGGAAAAGAAGAGGACGCCAAACAAACACAAAAATTAAAAAACAAGTTAAATATGAAATAGTACAAGAGAAGCTAAGTGACTCACAATTTCAGAAATTAAATGCATGCTATAAAATTACAGCAGATCTGCTCTTGAGAAACTTAAGTTTTAAAGGTTAATAATTATAAGGGGAAAAAAAGCAAAGACGCTAAAGTATTAATGTTTTCATGTGTATTTTCTTATGTTTTCTTTTTTTATTTATTTAGTTCATTTTATCTTATTGCTTTTGTGAGACAAACCAAACAATCTACATTGAACAAAACTGCTTTTTTAAATGGTTTGGTTTTGATTTCTTTATAAATATATAAATATATGTATGTATGTATTTTATTTTTAAAAACTCACACAGCCTTAGTCATTTCTTTGTTTCTTTTGATTATTAATGTGTTGTTCAAATTGAAAAATGAAATCTTTAAAGGTGCCAAAACCGAATGATCCTATACTTGGATGCATCAAGTCCTGATGAATAAAATACGAACCCTAGGGGGAACAAATCACCACGTTTCACTGCGTGTCTCTCACACACTTAACTTAACAACACCTTCTTCTTCAGTCTGTCGCATCGTCATCATATTTTTCGTTTTACAAACAAGAAAAAACTAATTCAGGTTGAAAATATTGTTCCTGTCCACCTGTGACCTTCATCACAGGTTATAATCTCAGTTTGGACATTGAGCCTTGAACATTTTTTAGTCTTACATCGTTTTGAAGGATTTAAGAGGCCTGATAGTAAGTGAACCCAGTGTCTTACAAGAAACAAATAAATCTCAGTGAGGCAGAAGGAATAAACTGATTTTTTACAAATTAATCTGACCTCAAAGTCCACTTACTTGCTTTTTTTGCCTAAAAAAAAGCCTTCATCTGTGTTGTTTCATACTTACATCTCATGATGATAAACTTCTCCACAGACAGCCATCTCCGTTCACTGATGAAGACCAGTAGCAGCCGACAGCTCTGGAAAAAAAGGAAGTAAGTCAAGAGTTTCATGTCAAACCTTTCATTTCATACAAAACTGTGCATTCATGAAAAATCTGTTCTTATTCAAATTATCCTTGCTCCTTTAATCATCTTGTGACCCCATAAAGGACATTTAGCATGACGTGTGAGAGTTTGAGGGAGAGCAAAGTAAGCAGCAAATTTTAGATTTTGTTTGACATGCTGAGATAAATAGATAGATGGATAGATAGATTTGAGAAAAAAAACAGAATGACGAAATGCTTTTAGTTTCAGGCTTGAAAACGGCCAATTGTTCCAGACACTCAATATCGACACAAAAATATTGGCTTTTTGGCAACTTCCCTCTGAAATATGTTGGCATCAGCCCTCATACAGCCATAAAAATAAGAGCTGAGTTGTCAGACATAAAACCCTGTGTGCTCTGCTGAGAACGCGGCCTCTGCCTGCTGTTGTAAAACAGTGATAACACGCTGTAATCGCCCGCTGGGAGTCGCAATCCAAAAATATCAGTACTGGCCCTGAAATGCCTGACAGAACCTCCTAAAGTCCACATGAGTGTGTGTCTGTCAGTGAATGAGTCTCAGCCTCAACTCTGTGCCACTTATACAAGTTTAGGCCAATAAGGTGAGACACCACAGAGATGTACTGGAGGTCAACTTTGAGATTTTAAGCTGTTTTGCTTCCAAAACATGGAAGAAAACCTTGTTTAAATGTAAGTCTCAAGGTAAAATCCATTAGTTTTCCCCTGTAGTTTCTTCAAAAATGTATAAAGATTTACAAACTTTAAAGCCTTTTTTTCTATAAACTTTCCAGTTTAATTCCAATCGGTTGTCAGAAACATTTTACTGAGAGGCTTGTTCATATGTACGTATAACATTAAATAAGAAAAAGCCTTATCCGCATGGATGGATTCACTTCCAACAAAATGTCTCTAAAGGAGACGCGTACCAACCAGGACGAGACTCAAAATGACCAAAAAAGAAACACACAAAGAGACAAATAGTCTACAAAGAGACCAACAGAAAGACACAAAGGTGTGAAACAGCTGCAAAGAGACTCATAACAATTATAAAAAGACTCCCACGAAATAGATCTCATAAGTGACACAAAGGATGAAAGAGAGATGCAAAATGACCATAAAGAGACTCAAAAATTCAGAGATATGTGCTACAACCCTAAAGAGACACAAAGAAACAACAAAAAGCTGCTCAACAACGATAATCCTGTGATTGGGGGGTCATTGTCTCACAAACCAACCATGCTCCATGCAGAAAATACAAAGCAGCTCAAACTGCCTGCATGTTGGTTCTGGCTGCACAGATACACATTTCCTTTCCCTGGTAGAAGGCAGCATGTTAGACACACACTCTCTCTGCTCCTGAGAGAGAAACACAGGTTTGCAATAACACCACCTGGTTTCTTCTACTGCCGGTTTCCCTGGAAAGAGAACATCCAACACCTTTCTGCACCACGGCCCTAAAAGCGCCGCTCTCAGGGCCGAAGTGCTCAAAAATGCAGATAGACATGGCAGATCTATCTGTGAGACAAAAGGGGTTCATCCTGCAGGAGTTTGTTTTATGCATGTGTTGAGTGCTTCATATAAAAACACTAAATAAGTCACATGGAGGGATTCGTAGGTCTGTTTGATAGTATGTGCCTCCAAAAGTTTAGGAGCCAGCAGATTCATCAAATAAGAGAAAGTTTCTATTAGAAAAAAGTGCTGAGATCCTGATTCGCCATTATCTGAGTTCACTGACACAAGCCGCTCTCCATAAATTTAAAGGGGGAAAAATATGTCAACGTCGCAGTCTAAATGAAAAGGGCTTTTTTATGTATAGCCATCTTTATTCAGAATTCATAAGCAGAAGTCATTTTACAAGCCCGGATTACATTAAAGAAAAGTGTGTGTGTGTGTGTGTGTGTGTGTGTATGTGTGTGTGTGTGTGTTGGGAGGAGGCTTAGAGATACTGGCTCTCTCATAAAGCAGCACCTGGCCCCACTGCAGCTGTTTGAATCTCAAATTTTTAATATGTTTCAGGAATTAATAAGTCCTTCTTTTTTCGCCTCCTCTCAGGTGTATCCCACCCCCAATTTGGTGTTCTGTCTCAGAAGCTGGCGTTTTACTGTGGGTTGGAGCTGTAGGAGTAGTTGGTTATTCTGCAGCTGACGTTTTTGCGTTATTTAGTTTGATTTTTTTCTGGAAAAACACCCAGCATTATCTCCCAAAAGACAATGTATCTTCTTAAAATTGCTTATTTCTTCCAAGCAAAAGTGAAAAACCCAAAGACATTCAATGAAAACAAATAAAAGCAGGAAATCCACATATTTTGGGAGCTGGAATCAGCCAATTTTTGGTATTTAAACCTTATCACAAGGTCACGATTTTAGTTGAACTTGTCAGCGTGATTACAGAGAAACTACTCAACCACTTTTCATTAACCTGAAGGAACGGTGAAGCACTGGCTCAGGTAGAACCCATTACATTTGGGAGAGGATTAAAATGACAGGGTGGATATTCAAATAATTTCAGAAAATCATGATGATGTACAATATTTAGTTGGTAATTCTAGGACAGTCAACAGAAGGTAACCCCATGAGACACAGACACAGAAACTGGTTAGTGAACTGTTTCTATAACATGCTGGTTTGCAGGTTATACAGTCAGATTGAACTTTTCCTTTTGCTGCATGGGACACTAGTTTAAGAGACACTGGTGCAGACAGACAGCAGGTGAAAAACAACACAAATCTATCAAAATGTAGACAGAACAATCACTAGACTAAAAAGGGGAAGTGAGATTAATCTGTGTTATGCTCTGTCCAGCTCCTGACAGGTTGATTCACTGTGCAGGTGTTGGATGAAGCAGCTCTCCCTCCTCCTCCTCCTCCTCCTCCTCCTCCTCCTCTTCCTTTGGCTCCTCACAGGAGGGGAGCTGGAGTCCTGAGGAAGTGAGACATGTCCTTGAAGAGTCAAATCCGTTTTGTTTTTTTGTTGTTGTTTGTTTCTTTGGCAGGCTAACAGAGTTGGACAGTGCACAGTGCAGTCAGGGAGGGTCAGGGCTCCAGCTCCAGCTGTAATGCTAATGATATTATATCTCGGAGCGCTCTGAACTAATGACAGCTCCACGTCGAGATGGAGCGGGGCCCCATGATGCTCAGAGGCCACATTTCCATGCTGTGCTTGCTTGAGGGCAAAAAGTGTCATTTTATCGAGACCAGAACAAGAGGAGAGGAAGGGGGAGGGCAGTCCTCAGGCCTTTGCTGGTTGTGGATCTGTGTTTGTCCTTCCTTCACTTGACCGAAACAGGATCTTGAACATGTGTTTTAGCCTGCGGTTTCGAGAAGTTTCTGGGTGGGCACACAGCTACAAAAAGAGTATACACAGGCCTAAAAGATGCAAAAATATTGTCAAAATGCCAAGTGGAGAAATATTTTTCCCCCCAAAAAAGTTGGGTTTAAATGTTGAGTTCCCTGCATAGTATGCCGTTAACAGGACCCTGGAAGTAACTAAGAAGTTCTTGGTTTGATTCCCATGAGTGGGGGAGCTCTGAGAGCTGCAGTGTGGGAATGAACCTTCATCACCAGGACCCCCTGTTCTCCTCCTCTCTCCTCCCTCACTCCTGCTGCAGGGATCAGAGTGAGTCTGCAGTGCTGTGTGATCAGAGAAGTCAGGGGAACAGCCTGGTGGTGGGAGCCGGGGTGGGTACATGGGGGGAGGTATCAGGGTGAGGAGGTGAAGCCAGAGGAACGCACTTTCTCCTCCTGGCTGTGAATATTAAGAACGACCTCTCTGCCTGAGCCCAGCTTTGAGTTTCTGGCAGGCTGCAAGGTTACATAACCTCACATCAAACCGACGAGTGACCTTTCTCTGACTTTACTGGACAACGTTCTGGGACAGAGAGCGAGCACCCATGGGAGCAGTGCGGGCGGGTCACCCGAAGCCTCTGAAGCCAACGCCAACTTCAAGAGGAGGAAGGAGGAGGAGGAGGAGGAGGAAGATGCGGCGTTCGACAGCCGCTCTCTGTGAATTAAAGCTCCGGCAACAAAATGCAACCTGAAATGTGTGTGTGGATTTTTGTCTCAGGAATGTTTATCTTTTTCCTGTGCGTGCAAACACTGAATCTGCATGTGCAAGCCTGTGTGTGTGTGTGTGTGTGTGTGTGTGTGTGTGTGTGTATGTGTGTGTGTGTGTGTGTGCAGCCCATTGTTTGTGCTGACCAGGGAGCAGTTGCTGACTGCGCTCACCCCGGGTTATTTTTGGGTCATGCAGAGTTGAATGGCAACAGAGAGCTATAAGCACGGTCAACCAACTGAAAAAGAAAAAAAAATCATTGGAGCAAACATAGTCTGACATGACACATTCACATCACCCCTCTGCTGATACAAGCAGGATGAACACTCACCATTCCTGAATAAGAAATATATGGACCAAAGAGTCTGAGCTCTGTCTCTGCTATTTTACAAACCATCTGAAGCTTTTCAACCCGCTCTGAATAGAGGGCAGTTCAAATAGAGAGAGAGAGCGTTAAAGAGGAGGAACAGAAGTAGGCTACAGCACAAAGTGCTCTGGGATGCGTGAAGCGAATGCAGCGCCGTGCTCTGCCCTCTGGTGGCGTGATGGGAGACCGGAGGGGTGCAGGGCTGCCTCTGTCAGCTCAGGGAACGCTGTGTCCATGAACGGGCCTGGAATACTGATGCCACAGTGCAGGGGTGCAGGAGCTGCAGTCTGGCAGGCCCAAGAGGAACGCTCAGGCCCTCAGCTCGCTGTCCTTTATCCACACACAGAGGACTGCTGGTTTCTGTGTGATGAACTAAAGCTTTAGTCCATTTTAAATGATGAGGAATAAAATATTTGCATTCAAAAGTAGCCAGAAATGACACTGATGTTCCTTTGCTCGAATTGCACCCGTTTACATCATGACTTTATGAATCAAACATTTTTAAATCCTCTTGACGTGGTGTAACCCAAAAAGTGTTTCAAATACAAGACTTTATGTTGAAGCCATTCTTCCACATAACATATGACCTTTATAGATCATCTTTTCCAGCTCCTCCACCCTGCTGCATCCTGTGGTGCATCTGACTGCCTTGTAAAAAGAAAATACTTCCAATTATGTGCCAAATGGTGACCATTTTCTTTGTTGAACTAAATAAATTGGATTTCTATAGACCAAGGTTACAATCACCTTAGATCAGTTAAAAAAATTTAATAACAACCACAGCTGAAGTGTGCTTGTAACTGAATTACTTTACTTTAAGACAAATGATCTTCACTCATGGTACCAGGTCCTACAGCAGTAAATCAGTCCAATAGTCACCATCGGACCAGCAGCAGCTAGTCCAGCCTGCGTCCTCCATCAGGTGTAATAATAGTGCTAAGTGTGTGGTCGTCCCCCCTGACAGTCTGTCCTCCTGTCAGACGCCACGCTGCAGCACCACCCAGCCACTTCCCTCGCGCTGCAGGACGGCCCGCTCTGACTCTGTGCCAGCCGGCTGACGGCTGTGCCAGGACACACACCGACACACAGATGCACACACCTACTTACACGTACAAGCAACTGCACACACTCTCACACACTCACATAAATCAAATGCTTGGCCCTCCTCTCTGCTGTCCCAGCATGCACCCTGGTTACCTGGCTGCTGTCCCACTTGCAACAGCTGCTACCTCAAGACTGGACTGCAGGATAGCGCGCACAAACACACACACACAAACATAAATGCAGTC
>JAOWBC010000458.1:4065356-4080659 GCA_028566105.1 Hypoplectrus providencianus
ATTTTATTTAGTAAAACTTCTGCTCTCTTAGTGTTTCAAGTTAAATAAAGTCGTTGAAACTATAATGAGAGAGTTTAAAGTCTTTGGTTAGATGTGTAACCTGTCTGCGTTTATCAAACATGAATGGTGCATTCAGACGGTGTTTCCATGGCGACCTGTCCAGGTTTTGACTCGTGCATCAGGCCCGTGTTCGGGGTTATAAACCAGACTTTGGCAGGCTGCCAGGCGGTTACACAACCCCGCAGAGGGCCGGACGCCTCGGGGCGACAGGCTGCAAAGAATCTGAGGAATTTCAGGAACATTCAGACCCACGGCGCGGCGACACACAGCCGGCCGGCCGGGCGTGCTGCGGCGGGGACGGCGAGGACGGCGAGGAGCCCCGACGTCCCACGACCCACAGTTCAGTCTGTCTGAGTGGAACTCTGGAGGTTTAATCCGTGTTACGGTTCCTCTTGAACACTGTAATTGTGCTCTGGTTAACCATGTGTGAGAGGAGGTCTAGGTTTGGTTTCAAACTAACCAAACAAAAATAAACAAAATCCAAACAAATTACAGGAAATTGTTTATATTTCTATCCCTTTGCCTTTATTGGGTATCTCTCTGTAAAATACATATTTAAAGGGTACGGGTACACTGTTTTAATGTCATTTTAAACTATTTCTGTGACCGTATTAAAGGCAGGATCCTGAATCTTTTCCTGTTTTAACTGTTTATATTGTTTTAATCATTTGTTTTAACTTTTCTGATGTTTTCCGTTCCTGTATTTAGTGGTTTTAAGCTTTTTATTGTAAAATCTTCTTCTGTTAATTCCTGTCATCACATTTCTCTCTCTCTTTTAGCTCTTTTCTGTTTTTCTAAGCTTTTTGTAACCCTGTTTGGAAAAGTGCTATATAAATAAATTTTATTGTTATTATTATTATTATTATTCTGAGGATGGGGGGTCCGGGTCCAAACTCACGGGGAGGCAGCTCCTGTCTGCGCTGCGGTGCATCCTCTCCATGTTCATCATGGGTCTGAACAGCCGGATGTGGTTATCGGCGCCGCGGAACGCCTTCATGCCCTCAAACAGCTGCAGAGACACAGACATTAGAAACCTGTCATCTCCCCAGGGTTAAAAAAATACAATAACTAATTTTTTAAAACATATTTTGGGGTTTTATCTGCTGCTCCAGAGACTTTTATACCTTAATATAATTACAGCGAGAGGCGCATCACCATCTATGTGCTTATTCATTCTTGACCTTTCTTGCTGTTGGATTACAGTAGTTAAAGCGCAGACCGCTCTCACCTCGATGGAGTAGTGCAGGGAGGAGCTGGCCGGGTGCAGCGACAGGTTCTGGAAGGGTTTGATCTCCGGAGCCTCCCAGCCGCCTTTCTCCGACCAGTTGATGGTCAGCATGTGGTCGGAGAAGTGTTTGCCGAACACCAGCGTGGAGGGGTCGGGCTTGGGCTTGCATTGTGCGTTGCGTTCGATGACGAGGTCCGCCGCCTGAGGGGGAGCAGACGGACGGACGAGCAGGAGAAGAAGAAGAGGACGGGACAAGAGCAGAGCGGGCGACGAATACAGTGATTGTTTTTAAATGGCGTTATTGACAGAGCATGCTTTTAAAGGACAATTAGTGGAGAGTTACACAGAGTCAGACAAGAGGCTGACTTATCTGGTCAATTAGGCACAATTAATTAAGTTAAATTAAACTGAATTAAAGGATTACGACAGACAGACAGCGAGGCAGACAGATGGGAAAAGACTTTAAACTTTAGACATGCTGAAAAGACAAATCTCTCTCTCTCTCTTTTTTTTAAAATTTACTTCCTGCTTCTAGTGTGGTTAATGAACAGTTTACTGTGACATGAACAGGCAGGCCCGGCTGTACATGCAGCTGGGCGGAGGTGACGCTGGCTTCACCCTGTGGGAGAGGAAAAGGTTACCGTTTTACTCGTTACCTTAAAGGAGCTGGCGAACCGCAGGGAGCCAAAAGAGAAGGGAAGGGCCTGAACCAGTCGTCCATGGAGTGCCTGCAAATAAAACAACCACAAAAAATTTTTTACAGAAAGGAAATCAGAAGAACAATCACCAGTTGGACAATAACAATAACCTATAATTTTTAAGATTTATATCAGCAGCGATGTGTATCAAAAACGTGCTGAATTATTTTTGTTTTCCAATCATCATGCCAAATATACAAAATAATAATGCACAAGGCTTATATGAGCACACTTTAGGATCATCATGTATGCTATTGTTTGCTGAAATAATATTTTACAAAGCATATTAAGCAGAAACATATGCCTGGGGGGATAATATATCCATTATTTTTTATTTATTCTCAATTTAAATGGCCATTAACAGCATTAGTCTATATTTAGGTATTTGTTTTATACATATTAATTCATTATTTTCTGAGCATTTGCTTCTTGAATTGGTCGATGTGTACAATAATTTTAAATATTCTTTAATAAAGTTATTTGTTTAATAAAGCCTTATATGTACTATTGCTTAAATTTGGCACAATCTAGACAAAAAAAACTTTTTCTTTTCATTCAGTTTTAAGACAATTCAAAGATTTGTTTTTTTTTTGGAAAGTAAAAAAAATTTCTTTTATATTCTTAAATTGGTATTAACATCAAAAATCTTTTAATAAAGTTGTTTTAGACGCCTCGTCTGTCTCCAGGTGACGGTACTGTGTGCACCCTTGGAGACACACAGGCCCGGCATGTGTGACATTGTGTGTTTGTGGGTGTGTGACTCAGCACCAATCATGCTGCTGCAGTTCACAGCTTGCAGATAACAAACTCGTCTGTCGAGGCAGCAGGTGTGAAGTTCTCAGCTGTAACTCGACTCAGGCACATGAAGCTGACTAACTCTCAAAAAGCAAAATGAGGAATGCAGGATGAGAAAGCAGTTTGCAGGGACCCTGAGCGGGTGAAAAAGGTGGAATGGAAGAAAGCATCTGACCCAAAATCAAACACTGAAAAAGCCTCCAACAACAACGACTTCCTGTTGGAAATATAGTTGCGTTTACATGTCTACACTCTTTTGTTAGTAGTGTGAGGGATCCTATTTCATTAAGTTTCTCTAGGATTGTGTATGTCCTGGCAGTTCGTTGCTTGGTTTCACTTCCTGTAATCCTATAACTAATTATATAATCTGCAATCATGCTCATCTACAGTTGTTTTTAAATTCCTGAAGCACAACTATTCCCAAGCCAAGGGCAACAGCTTAATTAATGCTTGAGTAAATCCTGCAGTGTTGCACAGCCTCTCTGCTGCAGCCCATGTGAGTGTGTGCACTTTGTTGAATGGATGATGCAAGTTCTGTCCTTGTTGCAACCATGAGTTTTTATAAATAATCAGAAAAATCTCTGAATGGATGTTTGTGCAATGCACGTGTATATCAGTTGCATGAACCGTGGGCTTTTATTTTGTTGATTTGGACCCACAGGCTTGGAATAAAGTATAATCGAATTAGCAAATGCTAGTTAGCATTTTCACATAGCTTTAGCAAAGCAACATATGTTAAAAAATAAAAAACTAGATGTATAAGCATGATGAGTTAGATACATGCATATTCTTTTTACACTTTCCGACAGATTTCCTACAGCATCGTAAAGAGTTTACAGCCGCCTTCTAGCCTCAGGCTGAACTGTTTACAAATCTGAGACCTTCATACAAACCCTCTGCTAACAGTAGGGTCTGATAATATATCAGAAGGATGGAGTCTTCAATTCGGCATACACGTAATATGCCAGGAATTAAACTGGCTTTCTTGCCACCAACTCTACACACCGTGAACCGTGTTTTTAGAAATGCAACTTCTTTTATTTTCGTAAAATACATCGTAACATGTTGACTGGATGTCTGCCGAAATCACTGCGAAGACTTAACGAATATAAAAAATGCATTGAGTTGTGTCTTACGAGGAGTTGATTAGTTGACAAAAACGCACCACTATTAAATTCACAAATTTCGCTACGGAGTTTGGTTTAATGACCTTTCCACGCTGCATTGTTTTTGCAAGCCTCGAAGCTCGCGGAGCAGACACAGCAGCCCGCGCCAACCAGGCCATGTTTTTATCTTTCCCGGTCATTATCAACTGTCTTATCGCTTATTTGGGTGAATCATTTACCCAGACAGGCAATGTAAACAGATAATAAACAGATCACACACACACACAACGGTGAATGAACTCACCGTTCGGAGGGCTGCCATCTCCGCTGTGATCAACGATTATTTGTTCGTGCGGAAACAAACCCTCAGCTGAAAGTCAACTTGAGTTCCGCTTTGAAACACGACACGCTGATCGGCTGAGGTGAAACCAGAAACCTCTCTTTAAAAAAAAAACCCCTTCTAATATTACTCCTGTAAAGAAAACTATTTACCTAGCTGGTCTATTAACCGTTAAAATCGTTTATTACTACTTTTTAAATTCGTTTTGGGGTAATTGTATAACATGACATGGACTGCTGTGTAAAAACAAAACAAAACAAGTATTTAAAAGGAAAAAGAGCCACAAAGGCATTTTAATCATATAGTGTTGTTATAATTCAGCCAATAAGTAATTTAGGGCGTGACAAAAAAGTGACATCTGATTGGCGGAAACCAGCAGCTACAAAAAGGAGGTTATTCGAGGTCAAAGAGGCGGACGCTGATTGGTGGAGCGGTGGGGAGTGGCGCAGGTCTGGTTTCATAGTCGGTCAGGGTGCCAAAATTTTAAGCTGACTGATCTCAGGACATGAATGAAGTCACTTTTTTTCTCTTTTTAATTTAAAATCCTCCATGTGTTTAAAAGCATTCAGTGCTCAGTGAAGTAATGTGAGCAGCAGGTTTGGTCACACAGTAATGTTTAAAAATTTGGATTCACCTGCTGTGATGATGTTTTTATATTTTCCTTTGTTGATAGCTATGAAAACAGAGATAAAAACATATCATTTAGCTGAATCCAGGTTCTTCCACAATGCAATAGCTGATATTTCTAAACACAACTCACACACAACCAGAAATATTTTTTCTTGATTTTCTCTTGTTATCATCACTAGATGTCATTGTTGCAAGTTCTTCAATTATTATTTCAAATGTTTTGTAGTTTGTTACATTTATAAATATCATGCCAAGTACTCTACATCACTTTCTCTGTTTGTCCTTGGGTACTCTGTCATCTTTCTTTCTTTTCTTTTTTTTGTATCATTTTGTACCAGTATTTTTTTTTTAATAAGATATAAAACTATTGTCTTTGAAAACAAAAAAAATAAATAAATTGTCATAATAAGTGAGAAATGGAAAAATACATTTGGAATGATCAGCTTTTAAAAAAACATTTTTTATTTTTTTTTTATTATCATCATCATCATCATCATCAATTATCATTATTTCATATAAATATCCATATTGTGCTATATCTTATCTTCTCTATATTATGTCAAGTCAGTATCTCACTTTATTTAGGTAGAATGTACTTTTATTATTATAGTATGTAGAGTAATTTTTGCTTAGGTCGATCATTGCTGTACATATAGTGGCACCACTATTGTTTTTGCTTTTTAAACCAATTAAAAAAAACAAAAACTAAAATGTGTCTTTTACATTTGCTTTGGCCAAGAAAGAAGAAACATTAGATTGGAAGAAATGTTACTGTGTTATTATTATTATTATTATTATTATTATTATTATTATTATTATTATTATTATTATATTATTGTGTTTACTGGTGGCTGGTTATAAGTGTTGCGGTGCTCTGTACACCAAAAAACAGAAATGAAACTAAACTTTTAGTTATTTTTACCACAAAGTGCTGCTTCGTTCTTTTCTTCTTCTCTTTTCTCAGAGGGATCTTTGTCTCTTTCTGCTGTTTAACTCGTCAGTCAGGTTGGACCGTTGTACAGCTTTAATAGCAGGAAACTCCAAACATTTAAACAGTATCGTGTGCAGCTGTTAAACCAGCTTTGACGAGGACACTCAGGAGGGGATCTGGCTCTTGATGCCGTAGTTGAGCTCGGCTCCTCCGCTGACCAGCAGCTCGATCCCGGTGCAGAAAGTCGCATCGGCAGCCAGATACAAGGCGGCCAGTCCGCACTCCTCCAGGGTCCCCATGCGACCCAGCAGCTGTGTGACAAGACAACGTGTCAGTTCTCATTCCTGATCAGCATCCAACTGCACGTTTGTGGTTGCATCATGTAACTTCCTTGTGTGTGTGTGTGTGTGTGTGTGTGTGTGTGTGTGTGTTATACTCCAGCAGCTGTTCTTGTAGCCACTGCTGCTGCACAATAAGAAACTGATTTTTGTCTCCAAAGAATAAAAAGAAGCATTTTATGAAAGTAAAATCCTAAAAAGGGAACTTTTTATGTTCTGTGCTTCCAGGAATTCACAAGCTCCTTAAAGTTGTTGTACACCAGACTCCATTCAAAAAAGAGCAGATTCTACAGATTTGAACTACTCAAAGCTGAGGAAATACAAACATCCTTTATTTTTTATTACCCAGAAAATGTGAATTATTAAGAGAAAAGATGTGCATTACATAATCCCATGGCTCCTAGAGATAAGATCAGACTGCATCTGGAGGACGGTGCTGCTCAGGAGTCTCCTCTCCTCTATTGTTCCCTCTGTTATCCTCACATGCCTTCAGTGGTTTGGATGAAAGGAGAGCTGGGATTTGCACAACAAAAACAGCCTGTTGCAGAAACTCTTGTCAGGATTGAGGGAGTTTAGGATTTATAACCCTGTGGGGCGGCTGCAGTGTGTGGAAGCTCCTGATTAACACAACAATGTCTGCCACCTCGAAATTATTTATTTCAGTAAAACTCTGGACCGGGTTTCTGCTGTCGGGTTTTCTGCAGCTGAAAGGAAAATCTCTTTATTATGATTATTGTGCTGCATTTCCTTACCCAACTAATCTGTTATAATCTGCTTAAACATTTTCTATTACACCTAATTATTTAGACCTATCAATCAATTTACTGTCTTTCTTTTTCAAATTTTTTGTGTCATTCCTAAACCTCCACATCCTCATATTTAGACCAGTTTATCTCTAAACATGTTCAGCTTTCTTTCCAGCCTTGAACCTCTGGTTAAAGTTACCCACCTGCCAGTTTTCTCCCTCTTTAATGGCGGCTGCAGCGTCCGGCGTCTGTCCTGCTAACTCTTCCCACAGCGGGGTCAGCACGTTACCTGGAGAGAGGCTGCAGGAAACAGCACAGTTATTTTCAGAAACGTTATTTTATCTAGTTGAGTTGTTTGCAGTTTTAAGAGACTCTCTCTTTTATTAGAAACTTCACATGCTGTAAATCAGAATCAGAAACATCATATCCCTGCAGTTGCTGCTGTAAACAAAACATAAATAGAAATAAGTAGCTCTGTAAAAAAAAAAAAAAAAAGAAGATACAAAAGCACACTACACAGAATATACATCAATACATAACACAAGTCTTGTGTATATAAATATATGTGCCAATAGAAACAAATATGATTTGGGGAATTTAAAGACACACATTTGACGTAAATAGAGATATGAAGAAATATGTATATATGCAACAGCAGGGGGAGCAGCAAGCAGCCGTCTCACCTGTTCACCCTCACGCTGTAGCGGCTCTCATCCACAGCCATGGCCCTGGTCATGGAGATGATCGCCCCCTGGTGGAGGAAGGAACACACTGCTGTCTCTCTCTCAGGCTGGGATGGATGAATGACGGCGCCTGTTACCTGCAGCATGAACTCACCTTGGTGGCCACGTACGGTGCAGCGTGTTTCTGGCCGATGGTGGCCACCAGGCTGGAGACGTTGATGATGTTTCCCTGCCGCTGGCGCAGGTACGGCAGCACGTACTGCAGACAGAGACTCTGATCAGACTCATGAATCGTTCTGTGGTGGATCCTGACTCAGTGATTCTGTTCAACCAGTAGAAACTGGATTTATACGCCTTTTGAACTGCAACATTAATTTCACAATCACAAATAATCCAGGAAAAGTGTAATTATGTATTACATGTGAGGATGTGCTTATGGATTTTAAGACATAACATAAAATAATTGAAATTAAATTGAATTAAATAAATTACAATTAATGTAAGGTAAATTATTATTATAATTTTTTTAATAGATTTAAATTGCAGAAATGTATTATTTAACATAACTAACCTATTATACTAAAAGAACAAAAGAATTATGAATAAAAAATTCAGATTCATGTCAAAAGTTTGATTTTGTTTTCCCCTCATAGTTTTAATAACAATAATAATGATAATAATAATAGTAAACATTTATGATTACATTTTAGAACAAGATGCTCAGTTGCCATTATGCTTTATTACTTTCTTCTGCATTTGTGAGGGAAGGTTATAATAAATTATTTGCTATTTAAATAAAGTTTTTAAAGTTAGAAGCTTTACTTTAGAAGCCAGGAAGTAGCTGACGAGGTTCAGGTTCAGCAGATCTCTGAACTCCTCAGCGGTGGTGTCGTCAGTGGGAACATGAGGCGGGTCTGACGAGCAAATAAAAAGAGATAAACTTTATATTTAACACCTGAAAACGTCCCGTCATCACAGCTGCTGAGAGGAGGAAGGACTGTGACACTCACGCCACCCGGCGTTGTTCACCAAACAGTCAACGTGTCCGTACCGCTCCACCGTGACAGCCACCAGTCTCTGTGGACACACACACACACACACACACACACACACACACACACACACCCAGAGAAACCAGTTTAACACAGAAAGTTTCACCCAGTACCAACACAGAAGATCAACTGCTGCAGTGACTCAGATGTGAAGCTTGTTGTGCAGCATGTATATAAAATATATATATCAAAAAACATTTTGGGAAACAAACACAGACTGTAGATGATGGCAACACAGAGGTCCAAATAAATAAAATAAACAAATACCAGTTTACTCAGAAAGGCAATTGCTCTTGTTTTATTTTAAATAAAAGATAATTGGGGCCCATAAACTACAAAATGTGTCCAAATATAGATGTAGCTTCATAGAATACTTTTCCCTTTGTGAACACCTTTATAATTATTATTTTATTTTATTTTATTCTATCTTTTTGCCACAAAAATAAAATCCAGTGGCTCTAGCGGTAATTAAACATATAAAAATGGCCAGAGTCTTTGTGTGGATCCCTTTTTCTAAGTCTTAAAATTGAAGTTACATTTTAACTGGACATCTGAGCTCTTTGAGGTGAATCAGCTGATAAACTCACACACACTCTGGTCATGTGATCATTTTATAGCTTTAAATGTAAAGTTCACCTTGATGTCTTCCTCCTTGGACATGTCGCAGGTGACAAATTTGCATGAGCCCGGCCCTGCTTTGTTTAGCTCCGCCTCCAGAGCCTCACCTGCTGCACCTGTGTGACAGCAGAGGAATATGTTTCTTCATTTAGTACCAGTGGTGGAAGCAACTTAAATTAATAAATCTATTTAAATACTGTGCATAAATTTATGTTAATGTATGCAACTTAATACCACTATTATACTACTATTCAGAGAGAAATGTATTATTTTTTCACATCAATTATTTTACTATTAAACTGTGGCAGACATGCATACTTTTGAACTGAATCATCAAAATAACAAATATAAAGGGCCAATTTCAGAATAAAAGTGATTATATGTATAAACATTTCCCTATGCATCAAAAATATTAGTTTGTTAATCAATTTTTGAACGTATCATCACAGCCTTACGAACCACTTGTGTCCCTAAAAGCTGCAAAACATTTAAAGATTACCATATTAAGTAATAATAACATGTATTATTGATAATAAAACTCTAAAAGGAAGCATTGTTTCGGCATAAAAAAACATTTTACTTGTAATGGAGTACTTCTTTACTTTAATATAAATGAATATCTTCCACCACTCATAAATAGGTGAACCTGGTGCAAGCCCCAGTTTAAAGTCCCATTAATTAAATACACTTTCCCAACTAAATGCAAAAAAATCTGATTAAAAATAATATTACTCACCTCCTCTGGCACAGAACACCACTTTGGCTCCATTCTCCACTAAAAAAAGATGCAAAATGTTCATTAGACCACTTGTTGCTGTGATTTAAAAACGAATCCACTTTATAAATAATAGTGATAATAAAAATTACCAAACACTTTGACAATCCCTTTTCCAATCCCTTTGGATCCTCCAGTGACAATAACCACTTTGTTGAGGTATCGGAGGGACATTTCGGCTGTGAAGATGAAGATGATGATGATGAAGCTTCAGCGCAGTCTGTAACACTGCAGAAGAGCAGGAGTTAGTACTTAAACACTCACTTTGCTGTTATTTTTCTCTGCAAATGTAAAATATTATCTCTGAAGCGGCGCTTCCTGATAATATCGCCGCAGTTTGTTTTGTTTCAGGTTCAAAGTTCTCACAAATCATGGGGTTTGCTGTGCTGCCTTCAGGTGCCGGTGGTCGTGTTGGAAATCACCATGTTACTCTAAAACAAAACTCATGTAGAAAATAAGTTAATGTAGCGTTGCTTCACTCATTCAAGTGTCGACAGATCAACTGTTTTAAATCCTTGAGTTCGACATTTTTGGCTGTGGAGTCGTAAGTAATTATATTTGAAGAAAGTAAAGCTAAAAACAAACGCCGGGCTAGCTAGCTATAATTCATAGTAACTGTGGGATGCAAATTATGTCTACTGACGCTAAAAAATAAACTCCAGAGAATTTAAATTTCCCACCCAACAATACATAGCATATTTTATGAAAAATAAAACTTTGAGTAAGTGACAATACAGTGTGAAGGCTCAAATTTGAACAAAAACAGTTCCTAAAAACAAATTCAAAGCTACTTCAATGCACACAGTACCATGGATAGCGTTGCTGCTAACTGTTAGCCTGAATCAACCTTGTTTTGTCTGTAGGACCAATTTAAATTTACTAAACATAAATCATGATGTACTGAAGAAGTGAAACTTAAAGTTAGTTTTGTAATGCCGTCCATCAGAAATAATGTAAGCGTAATGCATTTAGCATTGACTTTACATACGGTGGTGCTTTAAGCTTAATGCTAACATCAAGATGTATACATCCTAATATTTGTCCGGTAATGTTTACTTTGTTCTCATCTTATTTAGCTTGTTAGCATGCTAAACTTACTGATGGGGATAAGTTTTGATTTTTAGGATTAACGTATTCGAAAGAAATTAATTTTAACTCACTGGTGCTGGATGAAAAGTCAGAAAAATGCCCTTTGTAGGGAACATGGACATCCTATAAATAAAATACTTTCATAAAAACATCTTTTCACAAATATGCCTCGAATTAAGCCCTTAAGCTAACCTAAGGTTCTCCTAAATCAAGTTAAACCCCAACAGATTTTAATCTTGTCCAAAGTATTCTTTCTTTATTACAACAGTTGTTTTTATGTTTATAGATCGTTTGGGTTTGGAATTTACTGAAAGGACTTGAAGGCAGCATTTGCACAGAGCTTCCAGTGCAGGGAATTGTAGTTTTTTCTGCATATGGACGCGGTGCCACAGAGATGCTTGAGTGTCGACTTCATGATGTGTCTATAATAAACTCGGACATCAAGATTTATATTTGAATTTAAAATGAAGGCTGAACATTCAGGTCCAGTTTCATTCACCATGTTTTAAATTGGTAGACAATCCTGCACAAGCCCCAGTTAAGTAGCCAAATGTGATTTAAAATAAACGATGACAGCTATGAAAGCAGTTAGGGGCAGCAGAAACCAAAGAAAACACTGAAAACATATCTCTGGTCTCATCCAGAGTGTAAATAAGGACCACAACTTTCCTTAAATTCCTCCCTTTTTTGTAACTTTATAGTTTTGGCCTCTGCTATGCCGGTGTGCAAGTTCATGTGCACACATGCGTGCAAACATGTACAGTATGTTTAGAAGAGAGTGAGGGGTTAAGAGGGTGACATTTTCAGGCTGGAGGGGTTGCTGGGGGCAGAGAAGAAGAGGGGGAGAGGAGGCAGCGGTGCTCTTGGAGGAGGAGAGGGTCAAAGATTGAATTTCGGCCCGACAGCATTCCCCCGGGGCGCTCTGAGCGTGAGAGAGAGCAAAAGTGAAGGCCGTGAGTGACCTACCAACAAGCTTAACTATCTTAACTTGCAGATTAACACCAAGCAGCAGCAGCCCCTGAAGGAGCCACGCCGCTCCCTCTGCCACCTCCCAAACGTGACACCCACATGGAGGAGGAAGGAGGAGGGGCTGTCTGGATGCCATCATGAGGGAATTGATACACAAACTGTCTCAGAAGGAGGGAAGGGTCAGCCCAAAAGGCACCCCGAGGTGGAGGTACAGTAGGAGAGTCATGGGTGATTAGTTTGAATCGGCAGCTCAGCAGGCAGACGGGTGAGACGAGGTTTCTGTGGGTGAACTGGACATGCTGATAAACTGGTGATGAGCATGAAGCTGGATGCATGTACGGAGCTTTCTGCACGCAGCGTCTGCATGATGATGTGATTTATTATTGCACAGAACGTGGTGGAGAAAGTTAAAAACAAATAGGAATAAATGTAAAAACCGGGGTTTGTATGCTAATTCTGCTTTGTTTTTATGGGTTTGATTCAAGTAAAGCTAAGTCTATACAATGCATTTCAAAATGTGATCTTAATAACAAAGAAATTATTTTTTTCTCTGGTATAAAACAAGTTTTTCAGCTGAATTAAAAAGGATTACTTAGGTGAGATGTAGATATTTTATTTTGTTACATTTTTATTGTAGTACTAGTAGATAAGTTCCAAAAAATGTTTTGAAAATGATAACTGGTAACAGTGTCTGTATTTTATGACAAAAAAACAAACTTACTGGCAATTTATTTATAAGTAACCTCTAAGTAACTCTGATTTCAGTTTCCCACATTTACCTACTCTGTTGTTTCTGCATTACAAGATTAACTTTGATTTTTTTTCTCCCAGACTGAAGAGACAAAGAAAGTAAGACCAGAAGAACAAAGAAAGTGAAGAGATGAATAATAAAGACAAGGGAGGAGGTACGGAAGGAGGAGGAGGAGGCCAGACGAACGACAAACAGAAGGCCGAGGAGGTCGGTGATGAAGAAAAGAGGAGCAAAGACAAACACAACAAGCTGGAGAAGGAGAGCGGCGGGAAGGAGCTGAACGGAGACCCCAAGAAGGAGAACCGGCGCTGCTGGCGGAGCGGCTGGGCCCTGACCGAACGCCTCGCCATCAACGTGTCGGGGATGCGTTACGAGACTCAGCTCCGCACGCTCGCCCAGTTCCCCGACTCCATGCTGGGAGACCCCCGCCGCCGCATCCGCTACTTCGACCCCATGCGGAACGAACTCTTCCTGGACAGGAGCCGCGCCTGCTTCGACGCCATCCTGTACTTCTACCAGTCTGGCGGGAGGCTGCGGAGGCCCGCCAACGTCCCTCTGGACATGTTCCTGGATGAGCTTCGCTTCTACGAGCTCGGGGAGGAGATCATCGACCGCTACAAGGCGGACGAAGGGTTCCCCAAGGAGGAGGAGAGGCCCCTACCCACCAACGAGCTGCAGCGCCGCCTCTGGATGCTGTTTGAGTACCCGGAGTCGTCCGGCGGGGCTCGGATCATCGCCATCATCAGCGTCATGGTCATCGTCATCTCCATTCTCATCTTCTGCCTGGAGACTCTGCCGGAGTTCAGGATCGAGAAGGAGCGCAGGGAGGTGAGGATGTACCGAGGCGTGCATGAAGACAGGACAAAGGGAGCGGAGGGTAACACTGCCAGAGAGTGATGAGGTGAACAGAGAGGGACAACATGTGCTGACAGGTGTCACATTGCCAAACATGAACCGGCTCTTCCTGTACGAGGTGAAAACGTCTTTATCTCTCAACACTCGAGGGGAAAAAGGAAAAGCAAAAAGTGAAGGATGATTAGAAACATCAGGTGGACGTCAGGCGGGGCGAGGTTTTCCTTGAGATTATTTTGGACTTGTCGTTAAATCCGATCCACTCAGATTGTGAGGAAGGAATGGAGGAGATGAGGAGGGCAGTTAAACCGCTGGTGGAAAAACAAGAGTAAGGGGGCAGACACAGCAGGCTGGCTGCAGGTTTATGTTGTGTAGGTGATACGTCTTGTCCGCTGCTCGAATGCCTGAGCCGACAAGCACATTCAGGTGGAGTGGATCCTTAAAGTACTGAGGAGAGAGGGGAAGGAGTCAGAGGCAAGTGTAAAGAGAGGGAGAGGAGATGAGCGAGTCTCACGTTACCCCTTGGAGATCTAAAGCGCTATATATAGAGGAAGGACAACCCTGAGAGCACATCAACACATAAACGAATGTCCGTATTAATAAACGCTGTGACTCATGGGCTACACATGGAAAACAGCACGGAAAAGGGGCTCACAGATCAACTTTTCTGATGACCGCCGCAAAATTGAAATTAGCCTCGGCCTTTGCTCCTGTAGCCTGGACACGAGGTGGATTAAGGAGGATCGGAGCAGCAGAAGTTACTGGATTTATGTCCCCTATCACCACCAGCACTGCTCCGTTACCCCCATACATAGAGACTCAGATAGATATACGCCCATGTGATCGGGGCATTTGACGCTTTTGGACGCTGCACAAACAAAACAAAACCTGCATGCACAGCCGTCCCCAAGTAATCACTCAGTCCCTCAGCAGATGGTGGCGACAATCTGACCAACAAAATTTGATCTGTTAGATTCGGATGCATGCTTGTTGTTGGTTCTGCGCGACAAACTACATGTCTTATGAATGACTGGAGGATCAACTCAATCACAAAAATCGTGCTTTTTTAACTATCGTGTTATCAAACCATCCAAAACAAAACATCTGCACCATTAATTCAAACACAATGGAGGTGAAGGTTTCAGGCTCCTTACCAACACATTAAGCCATGCGAAGATAAATGCTAACTTTAACAAGCTGATAATTAGGCGGTATAATGTTTACCATGTTGACTGTCCTGGTAGTTTAACCTGTAATGCCAAACTTTTGTTGTCCTCCTCATTAGTATGCCAAAAAGTAAGTGCCTTCAAGAGCAATTTCCTCAAGTAAAAATAGAATAATACGACAAATACCAACCTGTCTAAGAGCTGTAAGTAGTTTTGGATGTTGGCTCTCCCTGGTGGTGATGGGTTTGATCAGCACCGTTTCAGTTTGCCGGAAAGAGCTTGAATGTGACAGCAACTCTAAAAAGTCTCCAGAGTCATTGAAGGTCATCTATCGTGGCTGAGGAGTGGACTTGCTAAAATTAATGGTTATCTGTCAAATATTTGGTGAGATATTTTGGTGTGGAATCAGCGGACAAACCAACCTCAACATCAATAGCATCATGAATATCCAGGTATCTCTGGACTCTGCAGTTTCC
>JAOWBC010000458.1:4099772-4110764 GCA_028566105.1 Hypoplectrus providencianus
ATGACCCAAAATTTACCTGAAATTATGTCTTATTTTACCTTGTTTTTCTACACAAACAACATTAAAAATATATATTTATTTTATTCTATTTGCACATATATCTATTTACTTCTATTTTTTTTCTATATCTTGTTTTTTATTTCTATTCGTATGTGTCTTTACTCACTTAAGGTTCGCATTTGATTTTATATTGTTGTATATTGATATTTATTTTGTATATTATCATTGTAATACACCTGTATAATCTTAACAGAACTACTTTAAATTGTTTCTCTTCTATTTCTTCTTTCCACCTGGAAATCAATAAAGTTTTTCTAATTCTGATGTTCAATTGAAATCGTTTTTAAATGAAAAGTGTCTCCACTGCTATATAAATAAAGTTATTATTAAAGTTATTATTAGTAACTGCTTGTTTTGATGAACTGAAAGTCCCTCTTCACCAGGACAGTCACACTTTAGAGGTTAAACTTGTGCGCAGACGGCAGCCTTGACCTTTTCCGTCCTTTTGAAGTCTGAACTCTTTGAGTTTTCTCTTTTCCGACACGTGTAGAAAACGTTGTTTATGGCGTCTGGAGGCCTCCAGAGATTCAGACGCCGTTAACCACTCTCAGTTCTTTCATCCCGTCAGTTCATAACTGCTTCACTTTGGGCCTAGCGCAGCTTTAAACTGACTTCTAGATTCATTTAGTGAAGTTAAAAGTCTCCCGCACAAGTTTTAAATTGTGTGTGGACAACCACGACTTCACTGTCCTGTTGTGTTTATTTCTCAGGAACAGCAATGATGTTCTGGGTCAATTTAAACATATCGTAAACTGTTTTTTTAAATTAATAATGGAGCAAAAGAAGTTTCAAACCGAATAAAAACAATTTCTTTTTTTTTTTTTTACCTTAAAGTGGATCAAGATTATCACAACATAACAGGAGGTTTAATCCTGATTTATAATCAGAAAAAACAATCTCCAGATACATTTTTCTGTCGTGTTGTGAGCTTTTGAATTCGTTCAACCTGTAACCGCTGAAAGCCTTTTTACTGAAACATTCTTTATCATTTTGTTCACATCATCTAGAGGTTAAATGTTGCAGAAACCATGAACCTCAGTCATGCAGGACCAGGATTGTCCCACATGTCTTTTCTGTCTCACATCTGTGACATTAACAGACGTAACGAGTAATCAAACGGTGAATGGAGGAAGATTCCAGGTGGATCTACCTGTTGGAAGCAGGCCTGCACCAGGTTCTCAGGGAAGAGGTTTCGGAGCAGGTCCAGGAAGGCGTCCAGGCTGCTGACCTCCTGGTTCTTGGGGGCCGAGGTGGACGAGCCGCCCCTCAGTTTGGGGTTCCCCGGGTGGATCCCCAGCACCAGGATGACCCCGAGGATGGCGGCGATCACCGTGGTGGTCATGTAGTACACCATGGCTCTGCTGCCCATCCGGCCACTGGAGCGGGCGTCCAGACCCGCCAGCCCTGCAGGACACACACCCCCATCAGACTCCAAGACCTGGACTCCACTACATTCTACTTTTATTGAGTCTTGTCACTTTCTGATCCACTGCAGCCCAGAAAGAATAAAAACATAATAATTTATTGTAAAAACACAGAGGCTGATCCTCCCTCTACAGGTCAGAGACATTGTGAAAGAATTATATTCCACTGAGAAACTGATTTATTATTTAAGGACTGAGGCAAAGTCACAAAAAAAAACTGCTCATTTTTCAGTTTTCAGAGCTGCAATTGTCCTTTTATCTGAAACCTGTAGTAATATTTAGCACTGTGTTGAAGAGGTCTGCTCTATTAATGTCTGGTGAATATAACACAGGTAAATACCAGAAGTAGTTAAGAAAATAAAATCTAAACAGCAATGTCTCTTTCCATAAATCATGATGAAATTAGTATAAAAATATGGTTTTAAATCAGCTTTCATGCAGTTTCAAACAGACAAATCAACATTGCTTTTTAAAATATATATGACATGAAAACAAACCTGTACCGTTTGTTTACTGCGTGTGTGTGTGTGTGTGTGTGTGTGTGTGTGTGTGTGTGTGTGTGGCAGCAGACCTGTGATGAGGCTGGAGATGATCAGAGGCAGGATGAGCATCTTCAGCATCCTCATGAGGATTTCACCGGGGAAGGAGACCATCGTGAGGGCGGCGTTGTCCGTCACCTTCATGTAGCGCAGCAGCATCCCGAACACTGCTCCCATGACAACACCTGAGGACAAACAACAACAACAACAACAACAATTAATGCCAAACAGTTATGGACTGATGCATTCAAAGCTAAAATAACTTTGCTTTTTGTGCAGAATATAAGTTAAATGTGGATATATCTGAAACAGAAACCACATGTTGGTGAAGTTTTCTTGGCCTACTTCTTCCAGAAACGTGCTGCCTCTGACTAATGAGAACCATCGACTGTAATGTAAACGAGTTCAAATCGGGGTTTGAATCTGGGTGACAAATGGTCGACAAAAATAACACAGTTCTCCACTTTGCAGGGGTTTTTTTTTTGATAAAGAACACAACTATGCAGAAACATAGCAAAGTGTTTACAGAGGCAGACTAAAGCAACAAGCCACAGACGTTTCTCTGGAAAATGATCAGCCTGTACATGTTAATATCTGCTGCAGCACTAAGGGATATTTCTCAACAATTAAACTGACCTAAAACTGAGATTATGCATTGTTTTAATTCTCTATTCCATCTTTAATAACTACAATCCAGCTTTCACGAGCTGAGGGACATGTTCTGCATTAAAAGGAACATTTTACCCTTAAAATGACAATTTCACTTTTATATCAGTTACACAACAAATGTTGCTTTGAATCCCACAAGAAAACTTTTATTTCTTTGCACACATTCATGGTAAATGAAGAATCTGAAAATGGAGAAAATTCCCGATGAATTGAAGGAAATGTGGGCAGATCTTTATCAGACATCTGTTGACAAACTTGTGCAGCATAAACCATCATTTGCTCACTAATTGGCAACATTTATAACTGTTACAGATGTATTGTTGTAGTTTTGATGTTGTTAAATGTGGCCTGCATTTTTTTTCTATTCATCAACAATTTAATAAATTTTCTGATCCTCAGCTCACCATGGAGTCATGCAAAAAAAATCTTAGTTTTCTACAAGAATTCAAGGTAAAACAGGTGAGAGATGCATAAACAAATGTTTATTTAATCCTTTATTTAATATTAGAGTGACTTCAGATTTTTTTTAACCTTCTCTCCCCTCTACATAAACGTATAAAAGAAACTTGAGAGGGTTTTAACCTTAAACACATTCACAGAATCTTTCCTGGTAGAAAATAGAGGAAATAATCTGAATATGATGGGAGAAATCAAGGACATACCCCTCAATAAAAGTCTGAAACACATAAATAAATTTTACAGTGGATCTTCCTTGTATTAAATAAGTGGATGGATGAGGGTTATGGATTAAAACACAACATGAAGCACTAATCTGTCCATGCGTACCCATAACAGTGAGTCCCAGCAGCAGGTTGTGGGTGTTGCGGCTGCAGTGGCCGGCATCTTTATAGGCCATTTCTGTGTTGTCATCTCGCTGGTTTTCTTCTTTCTCCTTCTTGTTTGTGTTGGACTGGTTGGCTGCCGACTGGTTTGTCATCCTGCCTGTGGAGACAGTGGGAGAATACATGCTCCAACATCCTTCTGGCCTGCACAGCGTTCAGCGTGGGCTAATGATGCGCCCTTGGCTCTTTAACTGATTCATCAAATGTGAAGAGGCCGGACTGTTTATGCTCTATCCTAACAAAGCATTCTTCTCCTGCAGCTCGTGAGGATTCACATTGTTGCCATTCAGGCCGGCTGACTCTGCTCCAAAAAGGGGGGGCGAGGGACAACCGGGGCTACCTACCACTCAGTCAAACAGCAGGAATGTCCTCGGAGTATTTGGTTTGGGTTCCCAAGGGAAGCGAAGAAGCATGACTGCAGGCAACCCAAACACAGCAGGCGACGGCTAAACAGGACGTGAAGAAACAACTCAAGAGATGTAATCTGTAATGGTCCGCTCAATGGAAACTGCCAGAATCTCAATGCTACACAGTATGGACTGTGCTGATGAAGGAAGAGATAAACGATGAGCAGAGAGAGTCAGTTAGGAGCCGTCAGATGTGGCCCTGGGCCGTGACTGACAGCTCAGACTGTGAGGAGTGGAAGTCACTGAATGGATCAATCCATCATGGAAGACTTCAGGTAAGAAGAGTTACATCATATAGGGGATCAGCATTTACAGACTGCTCTCAGTTTTGTCTGATTTTATGCAAAAAGCAACATTTAGCATCAGAATCAGACGATCCAGGCTTTGATTTCACCCAACCACAGCAATGTTAGATGCTTAAGAGCTTCACGGTTGGTGACGTGGTATAAAGAGCGAGAAAGTCCGCTGGGAAAAGTCAACACTGACTTAATTAAACTGGCTTCTTAACTTATTAAAGCTGTAAAACTTTATTAACGCATCAAACATTGTTATGTTAACCTAAACCATGAACCTTTGCGTAAACGACACAACAACAGTAGATTTGTTTGTATTCCCACATGTTCCACGTTTTAAGCTTGACTGCTGAAATGCCAAAGTTTGATGCATTTGCTTAAAAAAGTCATGCTAATGTTTTTTTTTAAGTGTCAGCACATGATTTAGGCATGAGATCAGGTTGGCTGCTTCTGAGACGCCTCATAACGCCCCCACAGAAAGAATAACATGCTTATTTCTGTCTGTCCAAGCGGAGCACAGAACATTCTTCAACTGTGAAACCAAAAGAGCATGAAGATAAAGATCATAGCAGTTTTTTTCTTTTACACTTTCTAGGCTTTTTTCAAACATAGACAGCCAGCAGCTCCTTCCTAAAGACAAATAATGAGCTTTGGTTGGTTGTGGGCCAACATGTAGTCCATCATGTCTCCTGAACAACCCAACATTCACACATTCATACACTGATGGACCATGCAAGGTGCAAACTGATCATCATGTACAGCTTTCAGGACATTTCTACACCATTTTGAAGAATCTGCTTAAGGCAATCCGTCCAATAATCGAGTTTATAGTAAATATTTAACCTCATGGTGACTCTGTATGAAAGTCAGGGGGTCAACAAGGCATTAAAGGTTCATCCTCTGTGGATCATGAATGTTTGTACTAAATTTCTTGGCTGACCTGATGGACTGACAAATAGGAAACCTGTCCAGAACGGCCATCCCACAGACCCAAACATTTCTCTTGGGTTTTGGGAATGTGACATATTGAAGAATTATTGAATAGGTTATACAATCAAAGACACACTGACAAGTGGTTATTCAACCGGTATTGGTCTTGGGTGTCAATTTTGGAAAATGTCTAGCTATTTTTGTCCCAGTCCGTCTCTGTGCATCGCCACGCTTAAAGCCACAGCACTATTGTTGCTTAAAGGGATAATCCTCATTGGACGAAATTCAAATCTGAATCAATTCAAAAGCATGAATAGTCATAAAAGATGCAGCTCAGTGCAATATAACACCAGAAGTATTCTTACACTGATGGAAGTTCACATCCATCATCTTGACAGTCACCCTAAAGCCACGTCACTTTTTGAGTAGAGGAGCAGCTCCAGTAAACACCTGACAACTGCTAATAATCATCCGTCTATTTGAGCTGCTGTGTGTCAGCGCAGGATGCTTATGGAAGCAATCAGATTTTCCCTCCGAGGCAAATCATCACCTTCAACACCAGAGAAACAGTCAAGCGGTAAGAATGTGTCCACTGTCTAATAACACCACACATCTCGACTCAACGGAGACCCCGCCGCCACGGCCGCCATCTCTAAACATGAATCGTATATAAACACACCCTGAGAGCAGCGCAGCCATGCCAAATCCCCGTCACAAGCATGAATGTCACATTTACAAACAGTCTGACTCTGTGAGACAATTGCAATCAGACTTGATTATAATCCATCAGCTGAGTTCGAGGGCATTTTACTGCAGCGGTTGGGGAAACGAAATAATAGTCCAGCACAAAGAAAATGTTACCTACTAGTTTGTCTGCTCTCAGGCTTTCACCTCCACTCTCCGGCCATATCTCTGCCCACTTCAGTCTCTGCAGCCGCCGCCAGTAACGGGCACCAAGTCAGACCGCCAGTAACGGGATGTGAAATTGTGTATTTTGGGGGCGGAGAATGTCCTGCTAAGTTTCAATTGCAAAGATATAATCCTCAGTGAAAGGAGTAGAGAGGAGAGGAGGGGGAGGGTTTTCCACTGTTCTGGCCTTCACAAATCCTCTCAATCCTTATGTCATTCTTAGCATGAACACTGTTTGGTAACGTCATTGGGTGACTTATGCCTCACTTGGCTGTCTAATAGAGGGAGGGATAGGGGAAATAAACGTCCCATCAGCCTTTTAATTGAACAATAAACTCACGGAGCAGGTATAAAGGGTCTTTTTTGACCATTATAACTCAAGATTCTGTGATTTTTAAAACTAAAGAATGGATTAAACCATTTATCGGCCGAATGGGATCCATTCCAGTTGGATACATTTTAAATTAAGACTTCATTCAGGTTAATAAAAGTCTGCCTGGTTTGGGACAAAACATGCACAAGAAAAAGCCATGAACGCGCCACTACACATGTATAAGGCAATTTAAGCCTCAGTCACGTGCGTCCGAGAAAGAATAAAGATGATTGTTGTCGTCTCCGGCGCTGAAAGCTGGATATTAAACCTTTGTTTCCTGAGCAGGTCAGATGGAGGCCCTGGAATAATGAAGCAACAGCATGTGTCCTGCGAGGAGGGCGGCGCTGAGGACTATAAGCTGCAAGGACATGCTCAAGGACCTGAGGCTGCTCTGCAAATCTGTCTTCCTTCCCCAACAGACAGATTATTTTCCTGCTCCAGGAAATGTCAGAGCTGCCTCGAGACGAAGCGTAGCTGGCCTCTAGGAACCAGCTCTCCCGGCGGCTCTGTGAAACTATTTACAACTTTGTAGAGCTGAATTTGACTCTTAAGTTTCTAAAAAATGTCCCCTTAAAGGCCTTTAACAAAGTTCAGTTTGTAGGGAAGCAGATGCTGATCAGAGTATCAGAGCAGCAGCCAGGAGAGGAACAACTGGTCGTAGACACGCCTGTTACATCATATTACAGCTTAGCATCCCGAATAAAACACAGCAATTCAAGTCAGCGGGTTCAGACCGTTTGGCCAGGCAGCTTACAGTAAATCCTGGATTTCGTAGCAACATGACACAGGTATTACTACTCTGCCAGGTAGGCTGCAGACCAGGAGGCTTCCCCCTTTGAAGGGCAGCCTGGTCTTTGAGCCAGAGCTTTGGAAACACATGTTAGTGATGAGAGCTGAAGGTAAAAGGACTTCAAAGTGAGCTCAGCCCAGAGCGAAGAAACCAGGAAGAACTCCCGCAGGTTTGGGAGCTGTTTGCATGGCCTCATGAGACAGAAAGACAGAGAGTCCTCCCAGAGGGACTCCCAGAGGAACAGCCTGGATAAACATCAGTAAAACTCTCTCGGTCCATCAGACGTGTGATGGTGACCCAGGCGCTGCGTGAGAACATCACAATCAGCCTCATGCAGCCGTGTACTTACGACACATCTTCTTAATCGTCATGTTTCCAGGATGACGGGTCGCCGCTGACAGAATGAGTTAATCTCCCAGAAGAGCAGGCTTTGATTGCTGCAAATGAGCCCAAGCTGCTGCAGACGAAGGTGCACACACCATCAGAGCAGGACCAGGATCAGGATCAGGACCAGGACCAGGACCAGGACCAGGACCGGGACCAGCTACCTCTGCGCTCGCTTCAGTCAGGCTGTCTGCGGCTCGTCCACGTTAAACCCCCCAACCTCCGCAGATCCACATTAATGATCCAAGCAGCCAATCGCAGATGTTGATTCAAGAGATCAAACAGATGCACGCTGGCTATACATTCAGTCCACACACACACACACACACACACACACACACACACACACACACACACACACACACACACACCACCACCACCCCCTCCAGCCTCGGGTCTTAACTTTGACAGTAAACCTCGACAGCTGTGATGTAAATCACACAAGAATATAGTTATGCTTTGATTGACAGTTTCTGTCTATCTGTCTCTGTTAGATGTTTGATGAATTAATGTGCATGCATCTGGAGTATAAATCTACTAAACCTGCAACTTTTTGAATAATCAATACATTATTTCAGCCATATCACAAGCAAAAATAGTGTAAAATGTGATTGCAACAATGATTTGTGGCTTGTCTCTGTCATGAATAATATAATGGTTTACATCTTTGGGTTTTAGACATTTTTAGACTCCACTTTGGGCTCCGGTGGGTTCTGATGGACATTTTTTCCCCAGTTTTTGTAATGTTTTATAGACTAAATACTTAAAAATAACTGTTACTAGCAGCTTTTACTGCACTTGTTTTATTGTGTTATAATATCATTTTAGAGGGTTTAGCTGATACTTGAGAATATTTGTTCAGTGGAGCATCAAAATGACAAAAAAAAAAAAAGAAAAGAAAACCTTGATTTTTGGAGTTCATTTTAAGGTTATCACATATAATTCTGTTGACAGATCAAAACTAAACTCCTCAGTGAAGAAATAAAAGCTGTGGATTCTTTCTAAATCAACATTTGTGTATTTTATACACAGAATATTAAAAAGCATTGTTTCAAAGGAATCTGCGTGTGTGTGTGTGTGTGTGTGTGTGTGTGTGTGTGTGTGTGTGTGTGTGTAACTGTGTGGTTGTCTCAGAGGATTATTTCCAATGGTTGATTGTTTTTGTTTGGTGTGAGCTTTGCGGAGGGATCCAGATATAATCCCTCCTCCCTCCTCCCTCCTCTCGTTCTGCAGAGGGAGATGAAGATGGTCACTGCAGCTCACTTACACACACTCCTTACATCCCACACACTCGCTGTGCATGAATCCGTGTGAGAGTTTAGATGTGTGGTTACGTTAGTGGTGTGACGTCCTGTATTAGTAATAAACAATGCATGAACTGATGGAAGAATCATGAATTAAAGTAAATGTATTCAGATTTTCCAGCCCTATATATATATTTAAAAAAATCAACATGCATGTTTTGTTTGCATTTAAAGAAAAAAGTGTATCATATTTTAAGTTTAAATTCACTTTCTACCCAGGAGACAGTTTCAATTATCTGCAACTTATCTTGCAATGATTAATTCACATTTAACCTTTATTTCAACATGCTGCTGCCTCTGATTCACAGTGTGTTAGGGTTTATAGTATGTGTTTCCTTTTCTAGTGAATTCCTTACAGATCAGTAAAATATTCTTTAACCCCAAAAATCTCTGAGCAGATCTGCTCTCTTGTTGTCTTTATAAAAAGCAGAAAAAGAAAATCACATAGACATTTAGCTAAGAAGTTAATGCAACGTTTGGCTCAGTTAAGACTAATAGTTATTCTTTTTCTTTTCTGTTCTTAGGGAGTAAATTTAATCTGCCTTTTTGTATTTTTTCTGTCACTATAAAGCACGTTGAAATAAACTTGCCTTGCCTTCTGTAAACTTGAGTTTGAAGTGAATTCATGTCTATCAAAACTAATTAAAAACACAAATAAATCCTCTTTTTTTTAGTCATTTTAAACTATTCAGATTTGGTTCAATGCTGATTTCAGATGCTGTCAAATGTTTTGGAAGGTGCTGCTTGTGTTTTTAATGGTTACAGTGATAATGTTGGCAGTTTAAAGTATAATATCAGTGATTTAAGATGAAGTGGACTCAGTTCAGCCCTTTGGATCACTCATGCAGGTGACTAATCTCTCGTCGCAGACACACATATGTCCGGTATCACCATCAACAGTGGCACAGAGACAAACTCAGTCACTCACACGGCTCTTAATTCCTTCAACATATGTACGACCGCCATCCAACACGTGTGCGGTGCGTGGCTCTACGGCGGCGCTGCAGCAGCAGGGTTAACCGCTGCGTATTAACCCTCACAGCAAAGGTCAGACTCAATCAGCTGTGGACTCCATCAGCGTTTGGATGTGAACTCACACACACACACACACACACACACGCTAACACACAGGGGTGAATATGTGTCCTCACTTGGCATGTTTTAAAGACTTACGAGGTTTTTGCGGCTCGACTTAAACCTGGAAAAGGGAGTCAGATCAGATCGCTTACAGGGAACGATCTGTCCGTCCGTCTTTAGATAAACGTTGGTTTTGTTCTGTGCCGCTTGTTGGACAGTGTGTTGATTGTTTTAAGATCACTTTATCCCTGTGAATTCCAGTGAATAAAGGTCTGGAAATAATTGTCTTTTTATTGGCTGACTGACCATCACAGCTTCCAGGAGCTCAATGTAACAGCTTTAAATGATATGGCTAGCCAACAGGCCCAATATATTCATTTTATTAATATTACTTCACAATGTTATAAAACTGAAATGATCATTTACACATTTGCATTTTTTGTGTTAATGTTGATCAATCTATTTAAGATGTGGGAATACAAATACTGTTTAAAGAAAACTCTGATAAGGGGAGGCTGATAAATGATGGATTTTTGTTTGTTTGTTTGTTTTTTTAAATCAAATTGAAAAATTGATTTCAGATCTTTGCATAAAAATACTGTAGACGTCTGGATAGAATTGTAGAGGAAGATGCCTTCAGGGAAAAGTTTGTGTGTGTGAGTCAAAAGTCAAACACAAATAAATTATCTGACAATGATGTTTAAAACAGTAAAAAGCATTAAAGATCTTCCAAAAAAAAGGTTTAAAGCATTCAAAAAGTCTATGTTTTTTTATTTTATTTGATCAATTATTTGATTCAATGACTATTATTTCAGCACTAAATGTACAAAGAGATGATACAGCCTGAAACTACTTTGTGTGTGTATGTGTGTGTGTGTGAGTGATTTACTGGGTGGACATTGAGTGTGAGTGACAGAAAACACTTGTGTGTGTGATTTACTGCATCTGTGTGTCCACACATGTCACACGCCCCCCTCCCTCCTCCCTCCTC
>JAOWBC010000458.1:4139141-4150033 GCA_028566105.1 Hypoplectrus providencianus
TATATTATATTATATTATATTATATTATATTATATTATATTATATTATATTATATTATATTATATTATATTATATTAATCAATTTCCCCTTGAGGATTAATACAGTAATTTTTTATTTTTTATTATTATTATTTTTTTAAATAGGGCTTATAGTCAGGACAGGGGGACAAAAGCAGGGTTTTTAATAAAATTATACATCAAACTGTGTGAATCCTCCCTTCATGGGGCCTGACTCTCCCCCTGGCCGTACCTGTGTGTTCTGGTTGGGGATCTGCAGCAGCAGGGCCAGGTCGGTGTAGTCGAACGTGTCGTCCAGAGCCAGCAGCGCCCCGTGGACGCCGCTCTCACGCAGGTTGTCGCCGTACTCCTTCAGCCCGATGGTCTGCACCCAGCACATCACACGCTCGTTGGACCACACCATCACATCTGGGAGGAGACAGAGGAGGAGGAGGAGGAGGAGGAAGTGAAGGGAGGCGCAGCTGTTTGCTCGCTGTTTTTAGAAGCGAGGTCAGGTTTCTTAATATTCTGCTCGCTTCTCAACATGCAGGCTTATTGATGCTCCTCTGGGACATTACATTTCCTCCTCAGTAATTAAGACGGATAGTGAAATGATTTATTCCCGGCCACGGACTGCACAGGTCGAGCTCTTCATCACGCAAAAACTTTCCTGCGCCAAGATGAATGGGCTGTAAATGTACAACATGTGTATCCCGCGGCGCAGCGGTGGGAGAGCGAGAGCTTTGGTGGGTTTAATGACCGAGCCTGTTGACATTTATGTAATCATTATCCTGCCAAATTGTACTAGAAAGCTGCGGTTTGTGATCTCTTTTAAGTACGAGGAGCTGAGAGGTGGTCCACACGTCTCCCAGCACTGTGGACAACTGAGGAAATCAAAGCAAATGTTTCGTTTGGTTTCCATTATTAGCTTTTATTTTTTTCAATTACGGTTTTTACTGGTTCCTTCACAGACATCCAAACAGGCAGCCCAATGTGTTTAACTTGATATTCACACATAAAAGGCAAATAAATGCAACAATAAAGACTGAAAACACAAAACAGCAGGTTTGTATAAAATAAAATGTAGATATAAAAGTTACTTTGGCATTAAATATTAAAAATACAACAAAAGAAACTAATAAAAAAATAGCTTGTGGGTTTCAAATATTTTTTACTTTTTTTTTTTTAAAGACGATGTAACAGAGGAAATTATTTTGTTTCATTTTGTGATGGAATACAAATTATTTTCTCTTTTATGTAGTCCCAAGTCATTTTGTTTTGGGCAAGTAAAGTTCAAAATATAATGACCATTTAATGCAGCATTGAACTAAACACAAACATATTAAAAAGTGGTCCACAATCTTTGATTTGAATTAAAAAGAAAGCTACATTAGTGTTATATATTGAAAATAGTTTGTGGTGTTTCCCTTAATTTAATTTGGTCAAGATGATGTAAGAGAGGAAATTATTTTTGTGGTTTATTATGTGATGAGGTGAATTTTATTTTCTCTTTTTATTTTTTGAAGTTATTAATTCTCGTTATTTCCTGGACAAGTTAATTAAGACATTATGAGCATGACACACAGAATGAAAATGTTAAAACATGCAACAATCTTTGCTGATTTACTCGTTATATTCCCAAAATTATTCCTATAAAATTAGAGCATTCAGGAACTTGAGGTTTGTTTGTTTTTTGTTTGTTCAGAAACTACAAGCTGGATTTTCATGAAACTTTTTTGAGGAGATGAAGAAAGAACCTGTTAAATTTTATCCTCTTTGTTATTTCCTTTCAAACCAGCAGCTTTTTCTTACAAAATTCAGATTATTAGAATTTAAAGTGGGACTGAGTGTTTGAATTGTAATTTTTATATCAAATGACAAGTAGTTTGATATTTGTTTTCTGTGTTGTTGTTTTTGTCTATGTTTTAAAAAAACAAAAACACATTTAGAAGTAGATCCGAATGATTTTTTCCTCTGGTTAACACGCTGATATGAATCCAGATCCTTTTGTCTGTCTGATTCATTGATCGAGGATTAACGGTCATAATTGTGTGAATAATCAAACTGGTTTGTGTTGTAATCTCTGAGGAATGCTTTGAAGGAGACAATAGATCAGCCTGAAAGGAGGAAATATTTGGGCGGACTGGGACATCCGGGGCCTGAATGGCGGGTTAATGGCAGAGCAAACACACAGATCTCACCTTTGTTCTGGTGGACGCTCTCCTCTCTCCTCCTCTCCAGCTCCTTGCGGTCGTAGTTGAGCCGCTTCAGGCACATGATGCCGTAATGCAGGCTGACCCTGGGAGAGGTCACAGAGCCACAGGGTGAGCAGGTTAACTGAGGGCGTGTTTCCACTCTCACCTGCACTCAGCACGCATTAACACAACCTGTGACCCCCGGAGGAAAAAAAGGGCCTGGAGACACACACCTGAGTGTCACAACAACAGGAACTCTCCCTGCACGTCTGTTAACACCTTCATATTTCATTCAGCAGAGAAGAATGAGAGCGGAAACACGAGAAGCGACAAAAGAGCGTGAGATAGAAAGAGACGAGAGCGGGCACGCAGGAGGCGGCGCTACCTGTGGAAGCTGTCCACCATTTTCAGCTGTCCTCGCAGCTCCTTCTTGGTCAGGTGGTCCAACATGCGGGCGTCCACCAGGGACTCCATGAAGTAGCTGCGGTACTGCGGCAGGCCCAGGCTGGGCAGCCAGTCGTTTCCCACCCACTCGTGATTCATGTCGCCGTAGGCCAGTATCTGGAGGGGGACAGCCACAGATGATCAGCGCTGATTCACGCTCCGCTTCACGGCTAGCAGGAGGGCGAGTCAGCGGCTCGTGACTCACCGCGGCTAGGCTCACTGGAGATAAAATGACTGACTTGGTGTTGTGTTAATTCTGACTTGATCCTTACCTGATCCCAGCTGAACTCTTTGAGCTCCTGCAGCGGCGAGAGGAGAGACAGAAGAAGAGGCAGACAGAGAGGAGACAGAGCCAGAGAGAGAGAGTGATGTGGAGGTGGCGAGGGAAAGGGGAGCCGGGGTCCAGAGCGGGGAGGACGGATGGAGAGAAGATGGAGGAGAAGCAGAGGAGGAGGAGGTGGAGGGAGCAGCAGCAGCAGCAGCAGCAGGAAAAGAGGACAAAAGGAAGGAATAGTGTGTTAGTGAACGGGTAATTAGTCGGAAGCAGTTCACACTGAAACAGCAACCAGAGGGAGAGAAGAAGATGCTCAACACTATGTCCTGGGCCCACAAAGACAGAGAGAAAGGTAGAAATAAAAAAAAAGAGGAGTAGAGAGAGAGAGAGGAGGGAGGAGGGAGGAGGGAGGGGAGAGACTCGTCAACATGATTCAAACCAGACGAGACGCTTAAAATAATTCAAAATAATAAGAAAAGAGGGTTTGTGGGGCGAACGGGACGGCGGCGCACTAACCGGAGGCTTGGTGGCTGCGTTCAGGGACTCCATCTCTGCGTGGGTCATCCAAACGTTGCTGGTCGACTGAAACAAGAGACGAGAGAGAAGGAGCAGAGAATTAAACTACTAATACTGGGTCTCAGGCAGGAAGTGATGTCAGAGGTTAGACCCAAACGATGAGAGTTTTCTGGGAATTTGGAGGATTTTAAAGGAAAAAATGCATCAATTACAAGCAGGATTTTAGCTTGAATTAATATATTTTTGCGTAAAATTTGGCACCAGTTTGATTGCAACATTATCCACACAATGTTTTACAATATCAACGAATTCTAGAAAAGAAAACAGAGAAAAATAAGGAATTCCAAAAAAAGAAAAAATAAACATCAGTATATTTGGTTTTAAATTAGGGAATTAATAAACATTTAAATTAAGAAAAAATAATAGTTCAATAATTAAATAATTTTCTGCATTATATGTTCAGTCAAAAGACTTTTATATTGGTGCCTTTTTTTTATTATTTAATTTTTTTTGTTGGTTTCATTCATGTTTTCATGTCATTGCTCCTTTCTTACAATGTTAAGAAGAAAATTTGTGGACAAAATAAGCGTAATCAAAATCATGAGACTAATGAAGAAGCACGAACATAATAACTATTTTTACTTCTGCCAAGGAGGTTTTTGGATCAGTAGTCTGCAAGATTACATAAAAAAGGTTGTTTTCTTTTATAATAACTTTTTACAAGGCTATAATGGATCTGAATCCCCGAGATAAACTGAATATTCTTCACATCCGTTAACATTATTAAATTAGTGGTATTATCTGGAACAATGAGATCCAAACATTCCTGTGAGCGCCAATCGAGTTAAAACAGAAAGTTGTTTATTACCAATAATAACCAGCCATGCAGAGCAATAATTAGTGGTTCACCCCTATCAACGTGCTGCTTTCACACTCCAAACAATAAAACACACACATCCTCTTTGTCTCGCTATGTTGTGTCCACATTCGGAGCATCAACTTATTTTCCTCTTGAAAGAAAAACCTCAATTTAAGAGATAATTGTGTCTCAAGTCTTGACTCAACATCTGCTGTGCCAAAAACAAGAAGTCGTCCAACCACAACACCAGACTGCTTTCCCATCGCCATGGTGATTTCGGGGAACAAGAGGTCGGACCGGTTACATGAAGACAATTGCGTGAGGGTTTCATATATCAAATAAATCAAACGCCAAGCGAAGGAGTGGGAAAGCCAAGTTAAACCAAAACCTGGCATCAGATTCAGGCGCCATAAATCACCAGTCAGGAAAAGATGGTCTCAGCTAATCCGGGACTCCATCTTCCCTGGAACATGAAACGCAGGGACACAAACGCATGGCGTGCAGAAGTTTTACGACATTTTTCAACATCTGGTTCGTCTCCGTCGCTGTGTGAGAAGGAAACATTTCGGGAAATTAAGCTTTTTTGTTTTTAAAAGTGAAATAGGTGGAACTTTAACCGAGCCAGAGCAGCTTACCGCGTTTCTCTGATGGAAAATAAGCTCATATTTTTTATTATTTTGGACTTTTATCACATGCATGATGCATTTTTATGTCCTGTGTTTGGCTGAACAGAATCTGCTTTTCATTTGACATCATCCTTATTTACATCATATACTATCTACTAACCCTGTTATTAGTTTCTGCTGACGGAGATCATTAACATTTCAACTGATCTCAAAACTGCAAACACCTGCGTCTACATGCGACTCATTCTCCTATTATTAATGCAGGTTTGTACATTTTCGGCATAAAGTCCATGAGAATAACTTAGACCTCAATAACAAGATGTTTAAGATCTTAGCGAGCTCAAATTTACGGTATCTTTACCTTTAATCTTAAAACAAAGCTGCTTAGACGGGGATTTGTTTATACATGAAATCATTTCTGGTCATAATTCAATTTAATTTCTTTGACCTTCACAACCCAAAGCAGTTTTAGGCCTTTATTTCTTTTGCTTCTGTCATATTTTACTCACTATGTCTTTTTTTTCACTGCTATATATAATACTTATCTATATTATTTTTACAAAAACTGAAAAAAAAATTAATATGTTTTTAAACATTATCCAAAGTTCACCCACGTGTTGTAGATATTTGAAAAAAATGGCAACTCCTAATGCTAAACAAACTGAATTATTTAAGTTTATATAACCTCTACTTACATCCTCTCCTGTCCTCTCCTCTCTGATCTGTGTAAACAGCCTAAAGTTAAGTATAAAAATAAGCAGATTTTTCTTCTGGTCTCTGTTTGTCTCAGCTGAGTCATTCTGTACTTCATAGTTGTGTTTTTTACAGAATATAGTTGGTAATTTTCTTTATTTTTGGCTGAATTTCATATAAAACATGAATAAAACAGGGATTTTGATGAACTGTCATAATTTTAAGGTTCTATTTGATTTAAATACATTTTTTTTAAGACAATAATTTTTTAACAATTATTTCTGTTTTGTCTTACAGTTTATGGCTATGATAAATGGTAGAAATTATGCTCCTTACTTAAAGAAAAAGAAAAAAGAAGCAGAGAAAGTGAGCCTCACAGAGCGGGTGCTGGCCGGGGCGGACGGGCTGGTGAGGGACACCATCTCCTGGATGGCCAGCCGCAGTTTGAGGCGGTGAAGCGGGTTACTGATGCCGATCTCCCTCTGGATCTCCGTGTCCGACAGGTTGGCCATGATGGCGCCGCTTTTAACGTTGGCGCGACAGGCCGCGACGTACCACGCCGGCATTCCCACCCACAGCTGGAACGAGATTAAAAAATGTTCGATTACAGTCCGAATTATCTTCTTCATTTACTTCCTTTAATTCTCTCGTCTGTGATCGCTCATTACCTCCAACCAAGAAACAACAGTTGGTCCGTCCCAGGATGCAAAGGGAAGTCCTTGGCGACAAGCTTCCTCCAGTAGCTCATGCCTAAAAAGAAAAGAAGTCTTATTAAATCTTATTAAGTTGGTTAACTTGGCACCTGAAACCAAACATGATTTACGAACTTCTTCTTGCTGCGGCGGTCTTTATCTGCCGGACCCAGAGTCCCGGTCTTGTTCATGCCCATCGGGTCTCCAGAGGCCAGGTCCTCAGAGGGGGTAGACGCTGGAAGAGACATCGTGAAAGGTCAAAGGAATACAAGAAAATATAGAGATGAATCAGTGAGACGAGGTGGATGTGTTTACCAAGAGAAGCAGACCCGTCCCGCCCGGGCTGGCCCATCCGACCTTTCTCCTTCTTCCCAAAAAGCCGACCGATGGAAGACTTGATGCTTTTCTTCTTACTGGACTTGTGGAGGGAATCTTGGCTGCTGTTGGAGCTGCTGCCGTCTGCAGAGAGACTGCAAGGGACAAAGACAATGGGGATTTAAATGGTGCAATTTATGTATTTAATGTCCAAAGGCTGGTTAAATTAGCCTTCCCTAAATTTACTGCTGGTGTCCTCCTCGTCTTAACTTAACCATGTCTTTATTTTATTAGTAAATGCATTCAAATCAATAAACTTACATGTGGATTCAGGTGCAAAGCTTGTTTAGTAAATATCTGACCAATCACAAAGTAAGACAGCAAGCAGTTTTTTGGAAATTATAACTAGCTAGTTTTAATTTCAGCTAAATCAGTATAAATACGGGCATTTTTCATAAAAAAAAGACAAACTAATCTGTAATCCAGATGTCACCAAAAGCTTCAATCAGCCAGTTTAGTTGCTTTAATAGTCTCCTTACTTTCAATGTGTCTTTTTTAAGGCTGTGAGTTACTGTCATTATCTTTTGCCCAGGTGTGTCCGCTTTACCTGCGAAACTCCCGCGGGTCGTCCAGCATCGCTCCTGGATGAGTCAGAGCCATCCGGTCCAGTCGCAGCGCACGAGGAGTGGAAGGAGGCGTAGAGTCAAGCAGAGCGAGGGACCGGTCGTCATCTTTGCTGTTCTGAAGAGCGAAATGATAAAAATAATTAATATAAAACGACAAGTGTGCAGCTTTGATGGTATGGTTGCAAAATTGTGGGAATATTAAAGATTAAAGAGACATATTTAATAAACCAGGAAGTTAGCATTGTCATGGGGTGTAATGAGAATTAACCAATGGGAATTTTATACAATTTATTTTGGATCAATGCAGAAAATACATAAACAAATTAGCATAAAAAGCTAATGTTATGCTCTACACCACAGCCCCATGACTTGAATATCTCTACCGTTAGCTTCAGACACTCTCTGATTTGCTAACCAGCTGTTTTGACAAGCTAGCAAAACTGCAGGCTAATAAATTATTCATTATCACAATTTACACTCTATAAAAGTTTGGAAGAGCACAGAAAAACTCATGGAAAACAAAATATCGTGTTACGTTATGCTTTATATCAAAACGATTCCCTTCAAGAGGAAATATGAGATCAGCAAAACAACCACTGTAGTCTGAATTAGCACCACTAGTCAGTTAGCTTGCTAGCAGCTAACAGTGAAAATTACTTTTTAATTTTGAGGAGACATTGTGAAATTTGGACAAACTTGAAGTACCTTAGGCAATTATTTTTTTCCTAGAACTGTTTTACAATTAAGAAGGTTTAGAAATAGTTAGACTTAAACTCCTCAATTAGCATTAGCAAACTAAAGCTACACACCACATGGTAAAAGCTAGCTAGCAAGAACTCAAAATTAACATTAAGTTAGAAACTGTCTACTTGATTAAAGTTACTAAAATATCACAAAACATATGAAACTTGTGTATTTTAATAAAAAAAAATACATGAAAGCAGGTAGTTTTTATGTGATTCACCCCAAAATAAGTTCACTAAGTTGAGAAAACTTAAGTCGCTTTGGCTAATTTACCTGAAATTGACTGTAACATCTCAACCTCAGTTCCAGCCAGGTACCTTTAAATATATTTCTCCTTCAGAGCAGCTGAATCATGGAAACCTGAACTGCTTGGAAATGTACTTTACTGCTCAGTAAAACGACTCTTTCAGATCAAATCAGGCTGCAAACTAAACCAATCTCACGTCACCTCATAAAACGTCTCTGTTGGGTTCAGATCTGAAGACAAACCACACATAAAGATTGTTTCCACTAAGTTTTTACAGATTTTTAAGCCAAACATTTCGCAAGAAAGGCGATTATGATGTGTATTTTCCTTCCCTAAACAAACATTAAACATGAAATGGCTGCGGGAATATATAATTACTGTTACTCATTGAAGATTACTTCTACAATTATTGATAAATTGATAAATCATGTCAGTGTTTGTATCAACAAAGTTTGGCTACACCAGACAAATGACATCCTACTTTGGCATGACAGTATAGCTTGAAAAAAGCCAAGAAAATAAAGTTTACTCTGTTGTTTCTTGTGGTTTTTAACCCTTAAAATAGAAAGTAAATGGGGCCGTTTTGAACTGGTTCACCGCTTCACTTATGTCTCATTTCGGTCACTATATTCCAGCATCACCACCATGTTTTTGTGAAAATTGTGGTTTTTCTGCTCCATTAATGCTGCTTTTTGTCTTCATAACTTGAACCATAATTTGCAATTCTATTCTGAACTCCCACATCAACATTATCACTTTCACAACCACCATTTACTGCATGTTTGGTGTTTCATTGCACCATCTTTTGAAATCCATCCGCCCTGTTTTGGGAAAAGCTGGGTGCAGCCGGTACCAACCGTAAAACCATCCTACCAGTTACTGGAACCGATCTTGCCCAATCTAACGTGCAGGTTTTAAAGAATAGCTGAACTTCTCCGACCCCGTCTGCATGATTTTCTTGTGCTTTATTTACATGAGTCACCGTCTGGAGGAGCTGTTTGCATAAACAGCGAGGTGAGATACGGAGGCGAGAGAGCGGAGGCTAACACGGGACGGGAATAGAAGACCAACCTGTCTGTCGGTTTCGCGGGCCGGGGAGTGAGGCAGGCGAGGGGTGGAGTGTCCCGAGCTGGGGGGAGAGGGGGAGGCCAGGGTGGAGGATGTGATGGACGAGGGGATGAAGCCTCGTCCTGTGCTGTCTCTGCCCAGGGAGGTCGGCGGGATGGGCGGGCTGTCCAACGCCACGCTCACCCGGCTCTCGATCTCTTCGGCCCGCAACTCCGTGTTCTCCTTCTCCTCCTGGATCAGCCTGGAGGTGAGAGTGGAAATAAGTTTGAATACTGTACTCATACAATTCATTAAACACTCAAGGCTGAAATAACCACATCTATGCTTAGAAAACCAGCTGAGGGATGAATTTTAACCTCTATAGACCTGGCGTCCAAATGCGTGGACATCACATTTTGGGTTAAATTACCGTTAATTCTGCTTAACTGAGGCTTTATGTCCATGTCTGTGGACACTAACACTGCCATCTAGTGTCAGAAGAGTCCATCACACTACAGGTCAAATTAAAAATGGCCGACAGTCTGAAGGAACGTGGGAGCGGCCACTCCAAACCCAAACATTGAAATTATAAGAAGTCCAATCATGTTTCATGGATTATTCTGGTTTAGATATGAATATAAGCTGTAAGTTTGCAATGAAATGCAAATAATTAGTAAATGTAAAGTCTGATTCATATCTCACGTCCCCTCAGATTCCTTTAGTGGCCCTCTGGAGGGGCCCGATCCCTAGGTTGGGAACCACTGAACTAAAACTGAACGAATGCATCCGAAAAAACAACAATCTAACATCATTGACAATAATTACCACTCACAGAACCTTAATTAAACTTTCCTGATACTATAATGTAATTTAAAGAGGTTTGCTGCAGAGCTTACAGCACTGTTACTAAGTGAACTATCTAAATACTTATTATTTCACCCTCATATGTTTATTTCCAGTTGCTATGTGTTGCTGTCAGACTGTCTTCTGTTTGGTGTTTGTTGCTCACTTGATCTCCTTGTTGATGGCCTCCAGCTGTTCCTGCAGCATGATGGCCAGGGTCTGCACGTCCGTCTGTCCGCTGGGGGACAGCAGCTCGGAGCCGAACCGCGGCTCGCCATCGTCCTCGTCGTCGGAGCAACCCATGTCCAAACCTGGCTCGAACCCGGACCCCAGCAGACCCCCGCTCTCCCAGTCTGGGTACTGAATACAGAGAGTATCGTTGTAGTTCTTCCATGGAAAACAAAATATCGAGTTATGTTATGCTTTATATCAAAACGATTCCCTTCAAGAGGAAATATGAGATCAGCATTAATGTGAAATTATTAAACTAATAGTCCTTGTTTATGATTATTAGCTGAGCCACGACTGAAGCTGTCATAAAATAATCTATAAAAACACAACTGTGAAAACTAAATAAAATATAGCTAATCCAGTATAAATCAGTAAGTAGAGTAAGTATAAAAATGTAATACTTAAGTACTACAAAAATATTTATTCATATTTTTTTTTCTAAATTTTCTTATTTTCTTCTAAAAATAAAGATTAAAAGAAAATATATGAATAAAATAGATTTTCTAGATGTTTAAAAGTGCATCTTACTTCCATTAACATATA
>JAOWBC010000458.1:4198354-4208881 GCA_028566105.1 Hypoplectrus providencianus
GTTCACAAACTGCCTTTGTTTATATATTTTCATGTTTAAAAAATGGACTATGATAAGATGATAAACATCATTTAGACGCATTTTTTTGTCAGATAGTATACTTGAACTATGTTAGTTAAGGCATTTATATTTGTTTAACTTACTTTTCTACAGGCTGGCTATTTATGTTATATATGATGGAATATCATGTTGTTGTTTTTAATAGATAAAGGATATGAAGATATCCAAGTTAGGTTAATTTCATGTAAGTTTTCACATACATTTATCTTTTGATTTTTGAAGCATAGTGCAGACTCTATGCTATATAGATATTTGAAAATGGGTATAAAAAAGCAAACAGTAGATACAATACGTTTGAGGGAAATGAGGGAAAGAGCTGTGAATATTAATGTCAGTGAGGTTTTGAATTATTGTTTTATTTTAGAAGTTTCTGTTTTAATTTTGGCTCTGTTGATAAAAACACATATATTGAACTAATAAATAAAATCAAAATAGAAGTTATTTATTCATTACAAAAAATAAATAATACATATAACAAATGATATAAACAATGTACATAGTCAGACTTTCACAATGACTATTATTACCCCCTCATGTGACCTGAGCAGCTGGAGGTGAGGAGCAGTACGTGGGGCTGTACACGTGCACGAGAACAAGGCGAGGACGAGCCCGCCCACCGAGCTCGGTCACGTGTTAACGTGCGTTCACTTAGAAGGCAGTAAACAGGTGACGTCAGAGCTGCGTCAAGTTAGACAGGGCGAGACAAAACAGAACCGGAAAAGCGTAGAAGTGAGGAGCCTTCAAATTAAAATGATTGCCCTGTACGATTGATGCTGTGCATTTTACAATTATTTACCTATACGTTTTAATGTCAATTAAAAAAAAAATAGTATGTACAGATTGTGTTCAGTTTGTGTCATCCATGACACTCAAGTCAACGGTCCAAAATGTTATTAGTTATTTTGTATCAAGCTTTCTGTAAAGAAGGTCAACAATGAAAAACAAAACATGAATTTACACCCAATATGTAAGGGTTATCTACATTATGCCTGGGATTCATTTTGGCACTGAATGAACACTGTCCTTATTTTTTATATTATGCCAGTTATTAATGGTCTGCATAATTCTTTTTATGAAATGTTTTGAAAGCAATTCTTATAGTGCACATGCATTTTCTGATATAGGTTAAGTTATAGTAGACCCGGTGTATATAAGAAATAAAAGACTGTTATATTATTTTATATTAGATCATTAATGTTCAATTGCCACATCTTCATCCTGTCCATAAAATAACTTTCTCAATTTGCACAACATAAACCTTTGCTCATTGGCCGGCTTTTATTTCGAAATCCGAGTGCGGAAAAGCCGTTATTAATGCTCGCTAGCTTGCTGCTGGTGTCGAGCCTAGCTAGGGGAGAGAAACCGTGGGAGAATGTAGAAAACGTCTGACAAAAAAAGAAGTAAAGTTTCGGATTGATAAACATCTGGCAACGCGGCAGAAAGAAACTGAAACGGTACGTGAACGTGTCAGCTCGTTTCTGCCATTTATACTTGCGCGTCTCGGCTCCTGCTAAAGCCTGAAAAATGGAGGTGAAATGTGGGTCCATCATGAGGAGGCTGCACACAACACTGAATAAACAACAAGATCAACAACAACAGCTGCAGCAGAGTCAGGCACCGTGCAGGAGAAGTCAGCACCGTGCACTTTAACACGCCACAGAGGACTGCAGAGGCTTTAAAGCGGATCAGGGGGCATCATGGAGCTACTGTAGCTACTGTAGCATTAGTTAGCATAGATTGGTGTCAATCAGCTCGTGGAGGAGCTGAGGGCTGCGTCAGATCACTTTAAGGAGGTTGTTGTTGCATGTATTTATGCACGATAAGACAGAAGCCAGGGACCAAACAGGGAAAATAACCATGATGGTGTGCAGGTGGAAATAACCGTCTAAACCTCAAGCAGTTTCAGGGCTTTTATTATTATCATTATTTTTTAACTCACTGTGGCCTTGTTTATTTCCTGCAATCTAAAACTCCTGCAGCTCTGTGAAATCTGCACAATCATGGCGAGGAGTAAAATGTCTTGATTTGCAGAATAACAATCTAAACAGCATAAAATCTAAAAGTTGAATTCCACAGATAAATTATTTTTACAGAACAGAATTTATACATACAAGACTTCTTCAAGTATCCGCAAGTGTCATGAATATTCAGGGAAAAATTTTAGTCTCCACATGTTACACAAATATTGAACAATATGCATTTATACATCCTCTCTTGTCCTCTCCACTCGGCTCTGTGTAAACTGGTTTTCAGTGAATATTTGATGTTCGTTCGTCTTGGCAGAATGAATCATGGTTTCACTTTGTCTCTGAGGAGCAGAACTTGATGTTTTCAACAGGTTGTATTTATTCCAGATGCTTGCTTTTAATGGAGACATGAAGAGTAAAGTTATTTATACAGAAATGTCACGATTTTAAGCTTATGTAATTGTTTGTTTAGGTGCAGTGTTCATACAAAGTCTGATCATTAGCTAATATGGTTGAATTTAAATATGTTCCTTGAAAAATGCCAAATTTTCAACATAATCCGGTGTCATATATTTGCACAAATTTGCTAATGTAAACCAAAATAAATCTTTGTTTCGGAAACTATTGTAATGATCCATTCAAGGGCTTTCAGAAAGTTAAAATAATGACGATAATGTTGCTTTAATAGTTTCTTTAACTATTATTAAATGTTTCATCTTCAGTGATCTTAGTTAGACTTTACAGTTTAAAAATCTATTTTTTAACCTATTTACATTGTTCATTTTTACAGCTAACCTTGATTTTTATTTCATTTCACTTTTTCCAGGTATCACCAGCAACTTGGCAACATCTCTTCTCTCCCCTGGCTCTCCAGTGTGTAAGGACACCCAGTTCATCATATCATAAAGTCACCCAGTGCCTCTCCACCATTCCTCCCACTGCGTCTCCACCAGAGCTCCGACTAACACCAGCAGGACCGAAGAAGCACGTCAGACACGCCGCAGCTACCAAAGTTACCTGTTCACACTCAGTTCAGTCCGGCGTCCCCGTAACAAGCACCTTTATCTCCAGACGAACCTCAGAACTCGCCATCGCTCATCAGCATCGCTCTCAGAAAACACGACTCAGCACCACTATGGCCTCCATCACCCAGTCATCCGAGCCCGACATCCCAGACAACCACAAGGAGAGCTGGCTGGCGCTACTTTCCGCGGCGGAGGCGTACTGCCAGAAGTCGGGCTGCGACCTGGCGATACTCACCGCGTGCAAGAAGTTCCGGTCGTCGACTGGCGGCGGGGACGGGCTGCGGAAGCGGGACGGCGGCGGCGCCTTTCCCAAGGACTGTGACTTCAGCTACAGCGTGTGGGGGCCGGGCTTCCTGGCCGAGTCGGCGCGCCGCTACATGGACGACATCGGCGTGCTGCACTCCACCACCATGCTCACCGCCCAGAAGCACACACGCCAGGCGGGCGGAGAGGGGGGCGCCAAGCTGGTGGTGGACCTGACCTCTGACCCCGGACACAGGGGGGTGAGTGGCTCAGGGAAAGGCTTCGATTAAAATACAAACATCCTGGTTTTAATCTGCAGCATCGTTCATTTAAACCACAAGTCTGTTCAGAAAAATGTTTCATATCAAAACACAAAGACTCAGTTTGTTTCAAGGGTTTTCTCAAACACAGTCACAAATTAATTAATTGATATAAATATAATTTAATTAATCTATAATTAATTTCAAGAGACCTAACAAAACTTAAAGCTTTATTCTAGCTGTTAATTATTACTTTTGGCTAAATATATATATTATTTTAATTCTTGTATTTGTATTCTAAGCCTCATCAGTATCTTATTTGTAACTGAATTATTAAATTTTTGTACTAAATATTCAAAATATTTAGGTAAAAAAATAAGTGTTAGAAACCTGTTGCTGCAGGTTTTACAGTAATTGTTTTTTAAATAGTTCTTTTTTACTCAGACACAGAATAATTTATTTGCAATATTAAAAGTCATTTTTACTTTCTTGCCACCACATTTTTCTTCTGTTTAGTATTAATATACATCCTTTATTTGTTTGTTTGTTAGTTTCTGTGTGGATGTGGAAATTATGAAGTATTAAATTGTTACAGTAAAAGTGTAAACATGCCCTGGAGATCTTTGGGTTTACATACCTGGAAAACACATGAAAAGTGTTTTATTGTTTATTTCCTTCTACATCACAGTGATGTGTGTGTTGCAGGGCTTGGCGGGGGACGGCGGCGTGGGCGGAGTCAGCCCCAGCAGCCGGCTGTACTCCCAGAGCTACCCGTCCATCTACAGCTCCGGCGCCGGGACCGGGCAGGGCGGCGGGCTCAACGGGAACGGCGAGCGGGAGAAGGGCGCGCTGGAGGCGGAGCGCGGGCGCCAGAGGGCCGGCATCGTCGACCTGGAGGAGGAGTGTGAGGACGAGGAGGAGGAGGAGGAGGAGGAGGAGGAGGACATGGACGAGAGGAGGCCCTACGGGAACGAGAGCGCAGGTGAGGACGACAATAACGTTTTCAACTTCACACTGAAACTCAGGAAAATATTTGATACTAAATAACATTTACAATACCACAAGGATAAAAAAAAAAAAAGTAGGATAAAAAAAAATTTTAAAGAAAAATTTTTAATTATTATTTTATATATTTTTAAGAAAAATAACTTCTGTCACAACATGTAAGAAGTAACAGAACCACATGTTAAATATTATTATTATTATTATTATTATATATTTATTATAAACTCAGTTGTGCAAAAAGAAACTGCAGCTATAACAAGTTTCAGCTCTGAGGTAGAGCGAAAAATAAATAAAATAAATAAACTATTATATTTTACTATATTACTGATACTTTTTACTCTGCTCGCTCTGATTTGTTCCCGTTCTGAGGTCACCTGTCGTGTCTTTCAGGTGTTTTCTCCATGGACGAGGACTCTCTGTCCCGGGACTGCGAGCCGTTCTTTGAGTCGGACGGCGAGGAGGAGAGCACCGACGGTGAGTGTCTAAAAAGTGTTAAAAAAAAAAAAGTGGCAACTCAACTTTCACACACACAGTTCACATGTGACTCTAAGTTATTAAACTCCTTTTTTTTTTCCTGCCGTTTTTCTGCCTCAGGCTCTCTGAGCGAGGACGCTCCTCCTCCGCCGCGCGGCATGGCGATGGGCCAGGCGGCGTACTCGTCCCGCCACGCCCACCCGATGGCTCTGGCCCGCTCGCTGCCCGTCTCGGTGCCGGTTTGGGGCTGCAGAGGAGGCCGCGCTCAGGGAGACAGCAACAGCGGAGAACGGGTGAGCAGAGCAGCAGAACAGCTGAAGAAATTAAATTAACAACTGACCCCAACACCTAAAAGTTCATGTCCAGAAGATGTGTCCTTTTTTTCCATAAACATACCATCAAACTCAAAAACCAACACAGACAGACAGAATATACACATACAATATGAAAAATCAGCATTTCCTCTTTTGAAACAGCCATAATAAACATTCAGCTCCATCCGCCTATAAAAAACTACGTTCAGGCAAAAATGTTCATCCTCGTTATTAATTCCAACATGAGTTCATATGACACAACTTATGACGTCATTTCCACCCATTAATAATTCAAACATCTAGAAAAAGAATAAAATATCAGCAGTTAGACAAAGAAATAAAAAAATAACAATTTATAATTCAGACAAGTAGAAATATATAAAGTATGAACAATTAAAAGTTTAGACACATTACATACAAAGCAGACATCCTGAAAAAAAGCTGTTTTTGTTGAAAGTCTGTTGACACACTTCACGCTGTCTGAAGACAAAGGACGTATTCAGTGTGTGTGTGTGTGTGTGTGTGTGTGTGTGTGTGTGACAGTCGTGTGAGACAAATATTTCACAAATAACATTTAAGATTAAAAACAATATTTTTAACAGGAAGCTGGTGTTTGGATGGAGGAGACACGATGACGGGTTGTTTAGTCATTTCTATATGTTAATATAAACTTGTTTTATTAGTCGTTTAATTGCACAGTGAGGAAGGACAAAAAGATAAAACATAGATAATTAAGACAAATCAGTCATAAAAAAATAAACAGAAAACTCCAATTTACATTAAAGTTTATGTTTATAAGTTGAAGGATCTGGATTCTTTTTCCACCACTGAATTCAGCAACTTTTATTGATATATATCTCATTTTTCTGCATTTTTTTTTTTTTGTAGATCCAATATGTTGTATATTGTGTTAACTAAGTGTGTGTGTGTGTGTGTGTGTGTGTGCAGGTGGGCTGTGCTGACCTGGAGCACATCGCTGCCAGCATGAAGGCCCTGCTGGCGCCCGGAGCCAACGACGGGACGGAGATGTTCGGGGCGCTGCCTCGGCCGCGCCTCAACACAGGGGACTTCTCCCTCAAGCACTGAGGGGGAGCCAGGAGGAGGAGGAGGAGGAGGAGGAGGAGGAGGTGTAGAGGAGGAGGAAGAGGGAGAGACGGAGGTTGTGAGGGGCGACCTGGCCCGGCCCGGCTCGGCTCGGCTCGGCTGACGTGAAGCGGCGTACTTCCATTTATTTCTCACTAACCAAAATTAACGGCACATGCTTTGAGGAAAAACAAATGTTGTTATGAACACTAATAACATCGGCAACAATATATTCCCACACACACACACACACACACACACACACACACACACACACACACACACACACACACACACACACACACACACAGCACCAGCTACCCACACTACATCAGGGCCGGACCGCGGGGCAGGCGGGTGAGCAGGGCCCCACACGGACACTAAACCAGGCTGGATGGAGCCTGACGCGGCTGATTGTTCGGAGTTTTGCTCGTTAAGGTTCTGGGACGTTTGGGAACGTTACCTGAGGGGACGGGAGCGTGGGGAGCGTTCAGCCGGACCTGCTGGTCTCTGGATAGACAGAATTATTATTATTATAATGTGGAGTAAAGCAGATTAAAGGGATAGTTTGTATTTTTTTAAGTGTGGTTGTGTGAAATACTCCGTCAGTGTGTTACCTTCCAGGCACAGAAGCTGAATAATGTTTATCTGTGAACAGCAGCACCTCAAAGTATTCTGACCATTTAAAAAAAATCAATATCAGTGTAAGTGTACGACGTATTTAGAATATTTTCCCACTTACTTGCAGTCAAACAGCCTTAAACGAATGGGAACTGGAGCTGCTGTTTGTTCTCCCTTCACAGCCACCAGACTCCATTCATAAAAACAGTCATTTTAGCTTGCAGAAGTTTCTGGCAAGTTTCTCCAGAGAAATTTCAATTCCACAGTTAGGAATCATTTCCACTGATTTGTCTGCTTATTTGCCTTTAGAATATTATTTTTAAGTTGTAAAAGACTTTATGACACCCTGTGAATACTCCCTGAATAACCACCAGAGTCCTTTGACAAAAACAGCTATTTCACCCTGCAGAACAAAGCGGTTAGTGATCAGTTATTTTGTTTATGTGATTTTTATGTTTTTAAGGGTTAGTTTGGATTCACTAAAGTCACACAGTAGTCCCACTCATTAACATTCCCAGATATATAGAGAAAAACAGCTCTGGGTTTTGTTTTCTTAAACAGTCCCAGTCGTCCTGTGCTGAACCCAGTCTGCAGCCACTGTGACCCTGCAGGAAAGAGACGGAGAAATCTGCCTGATAGAGGCTCTTAAAACAGTGAAAACGGCTGTAAATGAGCTCACACACTGAGGCTGCAGCAGATCAGAAACTTCTGCAAAGTAAAATCACTGTTTTTATCACTGGAGTCTGGTGGCTTTGAAGGGAGCACAGACAGCAGCTGCAGTTCCCAGTTGTTCGAATGTTTAACTGCAAGATAAAGTGGGAAATTATTCTAAATATAGCACAAACTAATACTGATATTTCTTTTTTTAAATACGGCTATAATACATTTATCTGCTGCCCATCCACAGCTGCACAGTTTACCTTCTGTTATCCTGCAGATAAAACTCTGACTATGCATCTGTTCCTCACACAGCCACGCTTAAAAACATCCAAACTGTCATAAAGAACATATGGCTGAAAAGAATAGTTAGCGATTGGTTAGCTTAGCATAAAGACAGGAAGCCCGGCTCTCTCCACAGGTCAAAAATCCACCTGCAGACACCTCCAAAGCTCACTGGTTTACATGTTGCATCACTTTTTTCGGTACATGAGCAGGAATGTTCACTAACAAGTGGAACTATTTGTTGACAGACAGAAAAGCTTCCACCTGGCGTCTCATTTAGCACAGAGAAAATAAAAACGGTTTTCTTTGTGTTGTTGACAAAGAAAAACATGCGACTCCTCCTTAAATCATCACTGCTGCTTCTTTGTGCACAGAAGAAGCTCCACATGGGAATCAGTGAGCTTTAGAAGTGTTTGCAGGCAGATTTTTTTTTTAGTTTAGAGAGCCAGACTTCTGTTTCTGCTGCGTCCAGGCTTTATGCTAAGCTAACTGTCCAGAGACCTCCAGGACCACATGGTGTTCCCCCTCACGCTCCGCCTGTTTACAGGGTACCAACAGGCCAGTTGTTGTCCACACCCCCAGAAAAAAAACCACCAAGCTCTGTTCCTCAGAGGAGCAGAAACCAGAAAACGACTAAACATGAAGCTTCAGAAAACAAAATGTGAGCGGAGGACTCCAGACCAGCACCTCCTCATAACATGCCTCTTTACTTTGCCAATGAATGACTGACTGATAGAATGATTGTAAATCAATAATGAGTTAAAGGGGTTGTCTTTTTTTTTTTTTTTTTTGTTTGGCTCCAGATATCTCGATGAGATGACTGAATGAATGAGGAAGTGACTGAGTGAGAGAGAGAGAGAGAGAGAGAGACGGGTGGGTCTGAGAGGAACAAATGTCTGACATTTTCTGACATTTCAAAAACAAATAAATGTTCCGTTAAGTACTTTTATGTTTCGAATAAAGGAGCAACACCAAGAGAGAGCGGACTCCGTGTGTGTTTGTGTGTGTGTGTGAGGGTGCAGTAACGTGAAAGGCCTCCAGGGGGCGCCAGCACAGCACGCCACTGCAGGAGAGGAGACGTGCAGCAGAAATGAAACCCTGTCAGTGTTATTACACAATATGAATTTATTGACTACATTCAGCACATAAAAAAGACGCAGGCGCTTTAAATAAACAAGCACTCGCACTACTGGCCTGCACGCCTCTACGTTAAATTAAAAACATAAATAGATACAGAGATAAATAAAATAAGGAGCCATCTTTGGATATAATATGAGATGAAGACGCTTTCTTCATGCAAACAGCCTGCAAAGATGTCACAACGCTCTGCTTCACTTGTTCCCCAAACATCTCATCTGCTCCTGACACCTTCTTACATTTACACTACGTGACCTCTACGTGACCCCCCGCCGCCGCCATCACGCCGCCGTGTCACTGATCCTTTTTCCGAAGGAGGCAGAAGGAATTTGTCCCGACCCAGAACCCGGGGAACACCTTCTCTGTGAGGTTGGCCTTGAACTTGTGGATCAGCCGCACCTCCTTCTCGGCCTCGCCCTCCACCAGGAGGAACTTGATGATGCCGGCGGGCTGGTCGACGTACACGCCCATGGTGGCGCCCGGGGGCATTTGCACGTCCACGTTCTCGCTGTTGTGCCACACTTGGTAGCAGGAGCCGGACCAGCCGACGCCCCAGGAGCTGCTGTTCTCCCCGAGGCCGCAGGGCCCGCGAGCGTCCTGGGCCTTCCTGGGGGCGCTCTCGAACACCACGCCGATCACCACCCAGCCGTCGTAGTCCACCTCCCAGTACCCCCTGAAGCCCAGCAGGCCCTCCTTACACAGCACCTGGAGGACAGGACGGGAGGAGTCAGTCCCTGCAGGGCCTCAGAGCAGGACGGACAGGAGCAGCTTCTTATTCTCAGATTATTCACTTTATATACTCAGTGACACCCAGACAAGAAAACACATAGATTAAAAAAAAAATACATGTAAATAAACAACAAATATTCAAAGAAAAAAATGAAATTCATCAGTATACATACACATATACAGATAAATACAGGATTTAGGTTTCATTCATGTGTTTCTTTTGCTGATTTTTTACATTATATACTCACAATCGTACTCAACACCTCAGACAAGAAAACACATAAATAATAAAGAAATACTTAAGTAAATGAGCAGGAAAGATTTTATGTGTCTCTTTCCTGGCCAATAGAAAACTGAGACTAGTTGTTTTTACATTAGAAAGAAAGAAAAACATAAAAAATAAAAAAGGATGTCCAAAATGTTGCAGGTGATTTAATTCTTGTTGATGTCACATTCGGGGCGGATTAAAATATTATTTTATCTGTTCTAAGTTATTTTAATTCAGAAAAATGACTGAAATAACATTAAATTAAGTTTAATGAAGATTTTTCAAGACAAAAAATATTTTTTTTCCAGCCTAAATTTTATTTTTGTTAAATTTCTATTTTATACTTAATAATATTTCTGCATATTAACTTGTGGATACTTTCACAGGAGGTTAATCGTG
>JAOWBC010000458.1:4284711-4309718 GCA_028566105.1 Hypoplectrus providencianus
TGTGTGTGTGTGTGTGTGTGTGTGTGTCTCCTCAGGATGAAAGACGGCATGGAGCTGAACAGAGAAACAGCAGGTTCAAAGTACAGGTTTAAAAAAGACGGGAAGAGGCACATTTTGATCATAAATGAAGCCACAACAGAGGACATCGGGACGTATTACGTGTTCACCAACGGCGGAGAGTCGAAGGCGGACCTGGAGGTTGAAGGTACCGTTTCCTCTGTTAAACTGCAAGAATCTGACACGCAGCTGGTTTATGAAGCTTTTTTTTTTTTATCAGACATGGCCGTTCAATTAGGGAACTTAAAGGAGAATTTACACATCGGCACATGTTGATGTTTTCCATCCTGACAGGCATGGAGAGCCAGAAATGAGTCATTACTCATGTTGTAATTAACGTTACTTCATTAAACTCTGTATCAGGAGTTCATCACACTATTCGTCATGCTCATTTTCTCGAACACCTCCAAAGCTGATGGTTGGTTCCCGGCTCAGCCCTCACACATCAGGCCGTCCCAGTCTGATCAGAGAGTGAGGAAACATCTCCCTGTCCTGACTGGTGAACTGAGGCACAGCTGAAGTCACAACTTAAAGAAAATGCACCCAAGATAACGGAGGAAATTTCTGTCTTTTCTTTTAAATGATGCTCTTCCAATCGTTTATATTGAGGTTTTCCAATCAAGACCAAATCTGATTAAATTAGTAAATTTTTTCCTTATTGAATCAGCTTTTAGTTTTATCAAATCTCCCCTTTGGGTATAAATATGAGCGTGGCCCAAATTATCAGCTGCAACTTTGCAGAAATGCACAAGAAAAGAAAGAAACAAACATAAACAGACAAAAAAAACTGCACAGTGTTGGAAGAGATTTCAATGCCAACAATATGAATGCAGCTTCATAATACTAGCTACAGCCATGTCAGCTTCATTCTTCTCTTTTTATTTCATATTTACTAAAATATTGTGTCAAATCAATGAGCTTCTAGCCACGAGGAAGAGACAATTAAAGAAAGAGTTCAAAATTAAGCACAAAGAGAGGAAAGTCGCTGCGCCAGGCCAAGAAATATTCCAGTTTGTCTGATTTATGTGAAATATAACATGTAAATTAGTAAACTTTAGAGTATTTTTCTTAATAAACTGCCAACCCCCACTGGCACCCACCAACATATGATGACAATAAAAGAGAAGAGAAGTGAAACATCCTTAACTATATTTCATTTAATTCATTGCATTAAAACAGGACAATTAACTGTACAACGCACCTAAAATGTACACAAGGATCTGAGCAGATGGTTTTCTGGGGATCTTGCCATGTATCAGATGTGTTTGCTTTATAATTTCAGGAACACAGTTTAGTGTTTGTATTATGAATTTCTTTAAAGCTCACTACGTTTCCAGTCCAAGCAGCCCTGAGCGTGCATTTAAATAAAAGTTTATCACGGCTGCAGTGCACGTCTACCTTACACACATGACCGCCTGACGCTGGTGTGTGTGTGTGTGTGTGTGTGTGTGTGCTCCAGAGAAGGAGCTGGAGGTTCTGCAGAGCATCGCCGACCTGACGGTGAAGGCAGCCGAGCAGGCCATGTTCAAGTGTGAGGTGTCTGACGAGAAGGTGACGGGAAAATGGTTCAAGGACGGCGTGGAGGTGCAGCCCAGCGACCGCATCAAGATGTCGCACATCGGGAGGTACTGGCCCGACTGCTGAGGGTTCATGGTTCAATTAAAAAAAAGAAAAAAGCTGTTTTTTCAGCTCACACACACACACACACACACACAGCCTCACAATAAGCAGTGCCTGCCACATGGCTTGGCAAACTATTACCAAAGGGGTTTCTTAGTTATTTGACCCATTTTTTGGGTAGGCTGCAATCTGTAAAGCTCTAGCCTCCAAACACACACACACACACACACACACACACACATCATACACACCCCGAGGGTCCGGGGTTTCTCTCAGTAATCCCTCCATCAGAGCCGCCGATGGCAGCAGACACACCGAGCCAGCAGCGGTCACACAAGGTGAAAGCCGTTTAGTTTCTCGCTCCGCCGTGTTGCCTCGTGGAGCACGTTGCCAGGGCAACTGCCTTATGCATAATTGCGGGTCACAACGAGTGTTGTCTCCTTGGTAACATTTGGCAACATGTCCCCAGGACCCACAAGCTGACGATTGATGACGTGAAGCCTTCGGACGCTGGAGATTACAGCTTCGTCCCCGACGGCTACGCGTTCTCTCTGTCTGCTAAACTCAACTTCCTGGGTGAGAGCGGCAGGAAATCCAATAGGAACCGTCTGACGAGATAAACGTGTTTCTGTAAGACTCATTTATGTTTCTCACCCCTCAGAGATCAAGATCGACTATGTGCCCAGACAAGGTAAGCGTTTGTTTTACTTTTAATCTCGTCTCAAATCGTTTATTTAAGTTTATTGAGTGTTGAGTTTATATGAGTTTCACTACAGGAAGTGATCCTGTTATGACGAGAGTTTGACCGATTTTTGAGAACAAAACCGATACTGATTTCAGAGGGGAAATAAATGTTATGGAGGCCGAAATTTATTTATTTATTTATTTTTTCATGTGGATTATGCACAGATTTATCACCCTTCTGTAAATGAACCCAGAGAACTCTTTCTGAAACATAAAACTTTACTTAACTACAGTATAGAAACAATGTGTTACTGTCAGATAATTCTATATAAATAGGAATAAATCAAATAAACATCAGTACTGTTTAATGTCAGTCAAAAGAATAAATAATAAATATACCTTTTACTATTTTCAAGTAAAATTTTCTGTCATATATCAGCTGATATAGGATACAGATATATTATGAAAGGACGTAATATCGGCTGATAATATCTGTCAACCAAATATCTGTCAAGCTCAAGTTATGAGATCAAACATTTTTATTATAATAATAAAATTTTATTTCATGATTATTATGCATTTGTTTTTAATGAAGTAATATATTATAATTATTTTATATTTGTATATTTAAAAAACATCAATGGATAAAAACTTTATTGTTTCCATTTTATTTAAAGTTAAATAGCATATTGCTAAAACAACAAAACTTAAAATGGGTTATATTTCTATGCCATAATTATAAATTAATTTATTATAACCGTTATTCTGCACAAAATAAATTTTTTCCTTCACACTCCTGCGTTGATTTTGTTGATTCCACAGAGCTGCAGGACTTTTAGATAATTTATATATTGTAGTAAAAAGCAAGGCCACAGTGAGTTCAAATGAATAAGAAAAAATCCCTGAAACTGCTGGTTGAGGCTCAGAGCTTTAAAGCCAATATAACCACATTTTTCTGCTCACATCTCTCCCAGATCCTCCCAAAATTCACCTGGACACCAGCAAGGGAGGCAACAAGAACTTCATCACCGTGGTGGCTGGAAACAAACTTCGCCTGGACGTTGAGATCACAGGAGAGCCGGCGCCCACCGTGGTCTGGATGAGAGGCGACCAAGTGAGGCAGAACAGAGACGACTGTCACCACTCACCTCACACACACTCCGACACACGTCACACACTCCAACACACGTCACACACTCTCCACCTTAGTGCGTCAGTCAGAGCCGTTAGTCACTGAGCAGCACAAAGGAGGAATGAAACACGAGCCAGAGTGGGAAGGTTGAATCACCTGTCGGAGCGGCCGCCGCGCCGCCATCGCGCCACATCATTCCCCTCACCAGGCTGCTTTGTTCTGCCCGGTGTGACAGGTGGTGTCCGAGGCCGAGGGACGGGTCCGCGTGGAGACCAGGAAGACCCTGAGCAGCTTCGTGATCGAGGGGGCGGAGAAAGATGACGAGGGCGTCTACTCCATCACGGTGACCAACCCGGCTGGGGAGGACCATGTGGATCTCAATGTCAAGGTCGTGGGTCAGTGGCCGCCTCTCTTCTTCTCAAACTCTCGTTCCTGTTTGATTTTCCCGGCTGGCTGAGAGCTGCAGGACTTTGCACTCGAACTGAGATAAGCACAAGACATTAAATCAGCAAAACAAGACATTTAAGGTCCACGAACAGGAAGGACAGATGTGTAAAACACAGTTTCTCCACAAAGAGTCATGCAAAAGAACTCTGTGTTAACCAGAGATGTGTGTAAAAGTTTCCAGGAAGTCAAATTAATCACTGGTCCTAGTCCGGGTCAACTCATTTCTATTTTGTTTCAAATACAAACAGGATGTTCAGGCCAATTTTAAAGCAGGTTCTCAGCAGATTTTTGCTGTTAAAACTCAAATTTGTACTCTAATGTGTGCTGCATGTCAATTACAAGATAAAGACAAAATATTACAATATTATGAACTGCAAAAAAAAAGGCATTATCGCCAAAGTTTGTAATTTCCGACAGTCCTTGAATGGAACACAGGTTACTAACGTTTGCATCAGAAAAAGAAGCCAAAACAAAGCTGAAACTGTGGTATTTCTGTCCAAATCACTTTGCTTGACGTTTAAAATCTAAATAAAAATAACCTACTTTGAATAACTTGATCATTATTTATAATATTACATGATAAATATTTAATTAAATATTAAAACCTCTCCTCTCTTCTGTGATACTCCTGCCTTCTCGCGTTTCATCTCTCCTCTCTTTCCAACTGTAACCTGCCTCTCCAGATGTGCCCAACCCTCCCGAGAACGTCAAGTGCACATCAGTTGGCGAGGACTGCGGCACGATCACATGGGACCCTCCTTCGTTTGACGGCGGCGTTCCCGTTAAAGGTAAAACACAGAGCGGCTAATGTTCACATCTGATGTCTCTCTCCCCGGAGGGCCCGGCGCTTTAGGATCACTCTGTTTATCACGCCGCCGTGTTTTCCAACCGTTTTCTGCTGATTTTTAATGACTTCGCCGTATGCTGATGCGGCTTCCTCCTCCAGGGTACCTGATGGAGAGGAAGAAGGTTGGCTCAGCCAGATGGACCAAGCTCAACTTTGATGTTTACGAGTCGACCACGTACGAGGCTAAGAAGATGATTGAGGGCGTCCTTTATGAGATGAGAGTGTTTGCAGTCAACGGCATAGGCATCTCTCAGCCCAGTGGAAACTCCAAGCCCTTCATGCCCATTGGTGCGTTGCCATTTATCATTAGCAGAATGGTTAATTAACAAAGGCTCCTCGCACAGTCCTCATTTTGAGGCAGCTTAACCTACCTCCCATCCCATTTACACCGAGTATTAACGTATTAATTAGCTCCCGTCTCTCTCAGCCCCCACCAGCGAGCCCACTCGTCTCGTGGTGGATGATGTGACAGACACTACCTGTGCGCTCAAGTGGCGTCCTCCAGAGAGGATCGGCGCAGGCGGCATCGACGGCTACATCATTGAGTACTGCATAGAAGGAAGTAAGTATGCGCCGAATGTTTGGTACTTTACAGGACTGAAGAGTTTAATAGCTTAGCACGTCGTGTCTTGGAAGGTCGGTATCTGCATTTAAAGAGTTTGCAGGGTTGTGTCTCTTTTTTAATTATTATAGTGATAATATATTTTATTTGCAGGCACTTTCTTAATAGCCAGGCACGGCTTACACTATGCAGTTATGATAAACAATTCAAAATAAATACAAAAACTATGGAGCCTGTCCATCCAACACCAAAAAACACAGGAGCAAACATGCATTTTTTTCCCATACAAATTAGCTACCGGAAAGAACTGAAAAAAGCCAATTCAGAAGTCTTTACCTTGCATTCTTTCTAGTGACCAGCAGGGGGCAACTCCACTGGTGACAAAAGAAGTGAGATTGTACAGAAATCTATCAACATCCACCTCTTTTTTTTTTCTTTAATTTTTAAACAGTAACTTTTTGTAGTTTTGGGGGGTTGGAGGTTAGAAAGATTTGATCCTATCCTAATGAAAATCAGAAATAAACAGCATTTAAAAACAATTCATGTAGCTAACATTAGCTTAAATAGCTAGCCTGCTGCTAAAATCTGTGAGCTAGAAATATGTCTACTTCTGTCTTCGTCCATTTGAATGAAATATTTTTAAAAATAATGTGAATTTTGAGTGGTAAATCTGTTTTCTGGCCTGGCTTTTCTTCCCACGACTCCCTAAGGTGACAAGTGGGTGCAAGCTAACGAGACACCCGTGGAAAAGAACCAGTACAGGGTGAAGGGTCTCCCAGTGGGGGAGAAGATGCTGTTCAGGGTGGTGGCCGTCAACATCGCCGGGCGCAGCCCCCCCGCCACTCTGGGCCAGGCCGTCACCATCAGAGAAATCATGGGTGAGAGAAGTTTGTCTCAGAAACCAGAGAGATAACTCTTTAAAATGGGCCACGGGAGCTTTAACAGAAACCACAGAAAAAAAAAACAGAAAAACAGCTGCTTAGTGGAAAAAACAACAACAAATGTAATTACGGGGCTTACCAGTGGGTCTTATCTGTCATAATATTACTGTAGACCTCATGGATTATTTCTTAACCACATACCAAATCCAAGGAAAAATAAATCCACTGTGTATTTTCATATCTCAGTAATACATAAATAAAAGCTTTACAGCATGTACATCTTCTATACGTACCGTCCCCCACGACACCCACTCAAATTCTGCTTATCGTTTCCTTTTCCTCCCACCAGAGAATCCAAAGATCCGCCTGCCTCGCAATCTGAGGACCAAACTCATCACGCTTGTGGGTGAGAAGGTGAACCTGGTCATCCCTTTCCAGGTGAGAATAAGTCGGGGCAACTTCCAGCTTTTTTCTCCCCAAATTTAGAATTTTTTTCACCAGATTTCCAAAAACAGACCAAAACCAGCTCCACCAAGAGTCAACAAACATAAGGTGCTAAAATGTTTGGTTTTTTCCACGTTGACCTTTGCTGAACAGTTATTTCAGACTGTGAAGTATCTTAAACTAACTCTAAAGTCTGGTTTATTTGAAGAGCGGAGAAAAAAGGCTGCAGAGTTTGTACAGAAAGCTAAAAAGCCTCTATGATCCTCATAAAGTGGGTCATTGCAGAGGGGGTTTCGAGTGCTCCGGAGTGCTTTATTTGAAGTAAAAACTCAAGTGGACCAAGAAGACAGAGAGGAGATATTGTTGGAGGCATGTGCTGTCAGGTAATATATGTAATTTTCTCCTAAACACGAGGTGGCACATGGTTGAGTTATTTAAGTTTCTGTCATCGAAATAGGAGCAACATATTGTGTTTTTTTTTGTTTTTACATTAAGAATAAACTTATAGGAAAGGGCAGGTATCATGATGATGAGAAAATGAAGTTATTTTAATGCAAATACTTGGATAAAATCCGTCTGAACTAGTTAAAATGTTCAAATTATTAATTTTAATTCATGCCCAAACAGATTTCCGATGTTTGTAGACTCGCATCGCCAAAACTATTTAAACATTTTTCGATTTCCAGAGATGTTTAAATCTGTGGAGAGAAAAATGCCTCAAAGTCACCAACCAGTCAGAGCAACGAAACCTGTGATGGAGCAATGAAATCATGTTTCTTATTAAAGCTTTTGTTAAGACTTTTTGGGCTAAAATATAATGTCCAGGTTGTTTAAAACTGACACCACAGTGGATTTAACAAAATACTCCACATCAGCAACAATAAAAATGCCTCAACAATGCTCTTATTCAGGCAGTGGTGCAAGAAGTTTTCAGCTCCTTCACGTCAGAAAAAGTATGAATTTAACGCTGCAGAAGTCCTCCATGCACTCACAACTAACATGTAAAAATACAAAAACATCAGCGTCAGAACATGGCAGAAGCAAAAGTAAAAGTACGCAGAGTAAACACCCAAAATCACCAAAATCTTCCATACTTATTTGTGATGCATTTATATGAGGAAGGGCTCATTTAAATACTCAAACCTGGAAAGTACCGACAGCTGACAACTACATGTAGTGAAGTAGAATTATAAGGTTTCATGTATGGAAATATTCAAGTAAAGCACAAGATCTGCCTGTTTGTCACTGTTTATCGGCCGTATCTGGCCCGATGAGGGAACATCTGAACATTAAAAGGATTGGAGGCATAAAACGAAACATGAGCTCACACCTTTCCGTCTGACGTGCCTGTGTAACGCGTCCAGATGTGCTTTGTTCCCGTGCTGAGGATGGCTGAGGCTTCCTCGTGGCTGCAGTCTGATAGGACACTTCTTCTTCCTGTGATATGCAAATGAGATGTGTGCACTCTGCAGCAGGAGAGCGAGCCGGAGCTCAAAGGGCACGCGGAGCATTACAGCATTTGACAGCAGCCTGCAAGTGATGGTGCTGGTAAAAAGGAAGCATCCATGAGTAGCAAAGGGGAAGCCATTGTTATAAATAAAAATAGACAAGAAGAAAGGGAGCCATGGCTCTGCTCGCTTTTGAAGAAGCAGATGAAAAGCCTGTTCTGAGACAGAGGACGCGGCTACACGATGTTCTCCTGGGAGAAAAGAGCACCCACTGCTCTGTCATCTTATCCCAGAGCTGGACTGAGTCTGTTCCAGCTGCTGTTTTCACACTGAAGGAATATGTGGTGGAACTAAAGCTGAGCCGTGTTTACCTGGAACAGGAGGCCTCTGAATATTTCACAGTGAACACATGATAGAAATGTTCTGAAATGATTAAAAGCGGCACACATCCGGAGAAGAGTTTTCCGGCAGTTACAAACTTATTGCACCCGGTTAGCCTGTTATTTCACACGCTCTTTCTCCGTTTTGCCCTGTGAATATTTCTTGTATTTTGATATTTTGATTCCCTTTCATTGCTCTGCCTGCAGGGCAAGCCTCGCCCCGTCGTGACCTGGTTCAAAGACGGCGTTCTGCTCGAGGACAAATCGGTGGGGATCCGCACCAGCGAGGTGGACACCATCATCTTCATCCGCTCGGCAGAGAGGGTCCACTCCGGGAAGTACACGCTGTCGGTGCAGATCGAGAACGTGTCGGACAGCGCCGACATTTACATCCAGGTTGTAGGTCAGTCCTCCCGGCTCCTGTTGCACGTTCCCTCATTTGGATTAGCACACCGTGTGCGGCTCAGACTTCACAAGGTGCACGGTTAATAACCTGTTTGGAAGTGGATGATGGCTTGAGCCCAAATCTGTGACATGTCAGGAGATTTTTCAAATTTGATGATAATTCCTAATTTCATACTCGCAGGGATCTGTGCCTCAAAGTAGCAAATCATCAAAGCTCCCATTCCTCTCCTCGGTCTAATCCCGGCTCCTGCGCTGCCACTGTGGCCGCCAGCTCATTCCTCATCTCACAGCTCGCCTCCCCGGGTCAGGGTGCCGGGCGGATTATTTGGCGGGGCTCCGCTGGGATTATTCGCGTGTAGACTGGGATTAGGTTTGGATTTTGAGGGCTACTCTGTCACTTCCTCTGCTGAGAAGGTTGAGCTAATGAGAGGCCGCCCCCCCCCACCCTCATCTGATCTGTCACCGGTTTGGTTTGCAGCAGACAGAACAGGAAGGATTAACAGGAAACACACTGTTTGTACTGTACTCCACAGAGGAGAGCGCACGGAGCAAGATTAATGACAAACGCATGACTCTGTCGTACAGTATTCCTGCTCCGCTCCGCGCTGAGCATCGCGGGCCACACAGAAAGATCGATGATAAACACACACGTACTTCTGCTCGGTAATCCAGGCAGGCAAAGCGCACGATTCCTCAGTTTGTCACTTCTGTGCCAACACAGTTTTTCCAGTAATGCATGCATCTCAACCTTTCCTTGAACCTTTGTGTTTTGCTCGGCTAATCTGTCAATCTTTGCAAAAAAACAAAACAAAAAACAAAACGCTGCGAATCTTAGTCCTTGTGGAGAGCAAATAAGCAGCTTCTATTAAATAAAATGTATGCATGTATCTATGATTTCGCCTTTTGTTAGCTTAACACTTTATCAGTTGTCATATTCTTTTCAAAGACTTTAAATATTAATTTTCCTGCTTCTTCTCTACTTACAACAGTTATAAGTTTATTGTCCTTTCATGCATCTTATTTACACAAATAATATACCTTTCTGCTTTGCTCTCTGTATCACCAATGGCAGAGGCACACAAGAAACCATTTAGATTTTTTTTTTTTTTTTCATAATTATTCTGGATAAATATAAATTAATGCGATTATTTATACACGAATAGCTGGTTGTTGTGAGATAAAATACAGCCAAATTTGTTAGCATTTTTAAGCATTTTATCCAAAACCCAAGAACTTTTTAAACCCTAATAAAACAACATTAAAATATAAGCATCAAGCATCAAGTCTGTGAATCCTTCCTGCTCCAGTTTATCCATCATCTCCTCTCTCTCTCTACCCAGAGTTAGTTTTATTAACCAAAACCCTCCAAACTGTCTCTGTGTCTCCACCAGAGAAGCCCGGTCCTCCCATCGCCGTGACCGTCACAGACGTCTGGGGCTTCAACGCGGCGCTGGAGTGGAAGCCGCCCAAAGACGACGGCAACTGTGAGATAATCGGCTACACCATTCAGAAGGCTGACATGAAGACGAAGGTACGCGTGCAGGGAGTGGGGTTACCAACTCCCTGTAAAATAATAAGGGACGCCTCACTGGTAATGGTGACATTTTTTAGCTCATTTTTTTGTGAGTCAAACGATTTACTCAAAGTGAACTATTTGACTCAAACCTGAATTGAATTAAATGCATATTTTTGAGTGACATGAACGCAAATTATAATCCAGTTATTCAGGTTATTCAAAGTAGGTTATTTTTATTTAGATTTTAAATGCAAAGCAAAGTGAGTTGGACAGAAATACCACAGTTTCAGCTTCGTTTTGGCTTCTTTTTCTGATGCAAACGATAGTAACCTGTGTTCCATTCAAGGAATTAACTTTAATACAAATTAACTGAATAAAGTCAGTCTTTCTTAAACACAAACCTGTCCTGTTTAACTGTATAAATTAATATAAAACAATAAACAGAAAGCTTGTTGTCTGCCGCTGTCTCCATAGCAACAGCAGAATGATGATCTAGAAAAAAAAACTTTCAAAAGAAACAATAAGTTGCTGATTAGACTGTAAACAACAAGTGTTGCACAGAAGAAGATTTTTTTTTTCCGTAGCCCTCGAGCGTAAATCATCGCCGGTCCGATGGCCGTGGGCTCTGAGGATGAGGCATGCTGGGAGATTTGTCCCATAAGTCCAAAGCCTCAGTGCACCGTCACGGCCATTATGTCGCACGAACCGACAGAAAGGTGGACGGCAGGAACGTGGATGCCGGGATTGGAGATTCTCCAGCTTATATAGATCTCAACCTGGACGATAAGCCTCTTTGAACCTCTGCTTCTCCTCTCTCTCTCTCTCTCTCACACACACACACACACACACACACACACATCAGGAATGGTTCACGGTGTATGAGCACAACCGCAGGCCCAGCTGCACTGTGTCTGACCTGGTCATGGGGAACGAGTATTCCTTTCGAGTGCTCAGCGAAAACATCTGCGGCCTCAGCGACGAGGCCGGCATCAGCAAGAACACCGCCGTCATCACCAAAACAGGTAATGTAATCCCTGCAGAGCGGCGCGCTCCGTGACGCCACGGCACCGATGCCAGGGAGCGTCTGATGCACGCTGAGCTGCAGGATTCACTGCATTCAGCTTTAGCATAAAGTGAGCCGCATGCATCATGCTGCGACATGCAACAACCTATTTCACATATTTAGCACGCTAAAATATATTTTATCCAATGTGCAGTGTCTGAAAAATGCAGGAACTTTAAGTAAAACAAACAAAAATACATAATAATAAAAGCCAAATCGCAGAAATGTACGTATATATATATTTTCTTATAACTTTATTCTGTTTTTTATATCTATGTGCCTTTATCTTGAGCTGCTGTGACAGGAAATGTTCCTTACTCTGATCAAAAAAGCCTAAAAATGCAATCTATAATGTGATTTTTATACGATACAGCACAATAATAACATCCAAACCCTTAAATGTGGCTGTAATTAATTACTAGAACACAATTTAGAGGAAAATGAATTCACACTGATTATGTTAAACAGAAATATTCCTCGACAGAGTGTTAAATAACATCTAATACAGGCCGTGGATTATGAAAGCAACTAGGCTGGGAAATTAACACCTGCTACCAGCCAAATGCTGCTACTGTTGTTGTTGTTGTGTTGTTGCGTTTGCTTACTCTACCAGAGAACCTGGCAGCCCACCAGCCAATCTCCTTTGTGTTCCAAGCGCTGATTTGGCCTATAAAATTGTGAGGATTGTTGATTATGGTACCCACCTGACATCGGGATGAAACAAAAGTCAGTTCCCTGTCTCGATAATTTGAATGGTAACCTGAAAATTGAAACAGTTTACCAGTTTAACAGCATGTGGTTTCTGATATGAAAGGCAACACAATCCCAGAGCAGCTGAAAGACACAACAGTTGGTCACTAATGAAGCATTTTAGGCGACAATCCTGGAACAGATCTGACTGACTAAAAAGTGGGACACAAACCAGACAAATTGCTTTGTTTGGGTTAAAGTGAGACATCAAAACACGTCACGCATCAGGATTTATACACGGCGAATGTTTTTGGCTGGTGGGCATCATCAGGATGGTGCCTGAGGCTGTGTGAGAGGTCCTCATATATTATCCACTGATATGAAATAATCATCAAAGATAAAACAACACAAAAAACGTCATCATTGTTGACTCAAAAATGTAATATACTCTCACACATATACACATTCACAAAACAGAAAATATTACAGCTATCCTGCAGAGATAATGTTTTATTTTAAACCATTGAAGGGTAAAAAAAGTTCAATAACCATTTTTGATACGAGAGAACCAACATAATGTATAAATGTCCTCATATGCCACCTAGACGAGTGCACAAAAAGAAAGGACCTAAGATCACATTGCACCTTGCTGGGTGAGTAGGAACTAAAGTGACACATGTAATTTTCTCCGCCTGCCCAGGTCTGGCCTTTAACCCTCCACCCTACAAAGAGAAGGATGTGAACAGCTCCCCCAAGTTCACAGCGCCCCTGGTGGACAGGAGTGTGGTTGCAGGCTACAGCGCAGCCATTAGCTGCGCCGTCCGCGGCTTCCCCAAGGTATTTACATCTTTACACAAAAAAACTGATTATTGGAGGTTATGTTGAAGTTCAGCAGCAGGACCAACTTAGGCTGCCAACAATAATCACCTCTGCCAAGACTTTTCTGTTAAAATTTCCCTTCAGTTTCAGCAGGATTATACAATAAGTGCTGGCCTGATTTTATGAAACTTTGTACCACAGGTTTAAAAAGGACTTTTGAGCAGATATTGGTGGATGCCCGAGCTCTCAGAGCGCCTTTCTAGTTAGAAATAAAAGATTTAGCTCACCTCCTTCAGCTGTCCGGCTCCTCGGCTCCAGCAGATCCACTTCAATCCTCCGACTGAGCCTCCATTACTGGCACGGGGACGCCAGGTTCTCGGGCAACCCCAAAATCCTCCATCCGCCTCCTCAGAACCCTGTTCCTTACAACAGGGCTGCCCAAACCGCCCACCCATTCCCAGTCAGTCTTACAGCCCTGGAACGCCAGTTTCCAGCCTACGCAGCCGGTTTTGGCGTTTTTTTAAGGAACATAGCTGAAACCTACTCCTTCATTAGCATCTTTTTCTGCTGCACAGACATCTTTCTCTCCTTTATTTCCAAATCAATGTTTCTGTCTTGGGTCCCTTCTGGTAAATCACATCTACATCCAAACCCTACCAATGGTTCATGAACTGAAGCTCCTCAGACCTTTGCAGGGATGATATCAGATCCTTCCCAAAGCCATCCTGCTCCTCCATTCCCCTCCAACAGTCTCCACTTTCTTATTCTACAAACAATGAACTCACTTCACACACGATGTTATGGTTGTCACTCTTAATCCATTGGTTAAGCCTTTGATTGGAGATTATTTCTGCAACAATGATCCCAATTATTATTTGTGTTTGTTTGTTTATCCGTTAACGAGATATTTAAAGAAACTAACATGAAATAAATGAATGAAATTTGGTTTAATGAATTTCGGTTGCAAGCTTGTCCGCCAGATATCCAACAAGCCCATTAGCTGTTGGTGCAGAGCCAAGAAAGTTTAAAAAGATCTCTCAAAACCAACATTTTCACCACTTTCACTGATTTAATATTTTAATAACTGGAATTTAAAAAATATCAATCTGGAAAATAAAAAAAACGCTTTCTAGGTTGATCATGTAATGGATAAAATAGGAGTAAAATATTGATTGCATGAGGGGGAATTTATAGGCAATGAGGAATGATTAATTATACTGCATATTTTAAACCATTTAGCATAAAAACATGCAGAATAAAGAAATAAAACCCATGCTGCATTGTGCACATGACTTCTCCTGACGTGACAGCGCCGTGGTGCCACCCATCCAGCGCCCTCTCCACCTGCGTTAGCCCCTGGTGGCTTTGCTGCAAGGCTACGCCACAGATTTCATGCTTTGTGTTTTCAGAGGCTGCGTACAAGTTTTGAGTGTCAAACAGCGAGAGAGGAACAGTCAGAGAGGATTTTGATGCCTTTGCAGCAGGAGTGTATTTTTATGTCTGAAGCTAGAACAAGAGGTGGAGCAGAAAGATCTTTGAACACACATTTTTTTTATCCCTCCGAATCGGCAAAGATTTGTCGAGCCGAAACGTTGACCTAATTTCACCTCCCCCTCCTCCCTCTGCTCTCTCCCGTCATCCCTCGCTCTGTTTATACGCTCTCCTCCTCCTCCTCCTCCTCTTCTCTTTCTCTCCATCCCGCCAAATTTGCCTCCTCCTCCAACATTGTTCCACAGCCAAAGATCATCTGGATGAAAAACAACATGATCATCGGCGAAGACCCCAAGTTCCTGATGCAGAACAACCAGGGAGTGTTGACTCTGAACATCCGCAAGCCGAGCGCCTTCGACGGCGGCAGATACTCCTGCAGGGCCGTCAACGATCTCGGGCATGACGAGGTGGAGTGCAAGCTGGAAGTCCGCGGTAAGCCGAACTTCACTTCACACAGTGTGAGAGTGGTGAGCGAGGACGGCCCGGGTCGGGACAAGTCTCTCTCTGACAGTCTTCAATAAAGCTCAGCATGACAAATCTCAGTCTCCTCCACCTCTTCCACTGAGCTCCTCTTTGGAAACTTGTGTTGAAATTCCAGCCTAAAAATAAATCACCTTATTGTATTTGTCAGCTGAAGTTTTCGGAGCCACAGATGACTCTGAGTGCTGTAGTTTCTTTAAACAGGATGATCTACCGGCCTCTCACGCTGATTTAAATTTCTCTTTTTCTCCCCAGCTGCTGTACAAGAGAAAGGAGCGGAGGCGAAGAAATGAGCGACAGCACGAAACAGCAGAGGATACAGTCGAACAGGAATAGTAATGGATTATGTATAACGGGATAGTCATGAATAAATATGATTAGAATAGATCACTGGTGAGACTCTAAAGCCAATCCCCCTGCCCCCCCGCTCCCATACGCTTGCTCCTCACCGCTGCTATGACGAATGCCACATCAGTAATATGCCATAAATTCTGCCAGCAAGCTGCCACCTTGTCACGTCCTGACGGCGAGAAGCCGCGAGTAGAGTAGCCGCTGTGCCCGCTGTGACCACACACAGATGGATCCTTCTTATCTGTGGAGTGGACCTGTCACTGAACACACTTATAAAACAGCCTTTCATCCATTACGGCTCCCTGTGTTGTCTGTTTTGTGTGCGGGACGTTTTTATAGGTGGGGATGAATTTATGATTGTGATGCAGCTGCGGCGCTGAAACCTCCGCAGTGTGACGGAGCGGCTCCTCGCCGCGGGCCCGTCGGCCCTGTGACGGTTCAATGGAGGGATCACTGATCGGCCAGGCATGGCGGACACCATGGAGCCACCAGGAGTAAAGGAGTTCATATGCACGGATATAAACCTGCTGCACACACACACGTCGACACACTCCCCACGTGCTCTCACACTACATTCCCCGTGGCATGACCTATAGTGGTAGGCCTTTACTGATACATGGCTTACACTCATGCACATGCAAACACAAACACACACTCCGAATCAGGGTCTCATTAGCATCGCACTCTAGAGACTAATTAATGCACCCATCAACACTGCCCTAATTAGCTCTCCCACGTCATTACTGAGCAAACGAATTACCGCTAATTTACACACCCGCAAAACAAACACAGCGCCGTCTCTGCTGGGAGAGTCCGCCGCGGCTCGCCTCGCACACAAAATTAAAGCCTCACCGATGTGCTGCAACCCAGACCGGCGTCCCAGGTGACCCCGCCCTCCCTCACACACACCCCGAACTCCTGCAACTGACAGAGGAGGGCTGGAAAATACAAAAGAATCAGCCAGGAGACAGAAACAGAAGCTGGGACTGAACACATGAGGTGTTTTTGTGTTTGGAGAGTAAAATCATCCCCCTCCTCTGAGGCAGGACGGCTCCAGGCCTGTCCCACCGGGTCCTGGTCTCCTGTCTGTCCAGCAGAGGGGGTAAGAGCACAGAGACAAAGACCAGGACTGACCGTCATTAGGGTCTGTGGTGTAATCATGACTGGCAGGTTATTAGGAACTATTACATTACCAATGCATCACGGCTGAGCCTCCCAACCTGAAGGCTTCAGAGCCTAATCCCGACTCTGGCACTCACTCTGAAACATTCAGCACTTCTGAGCACAATAGATTTCATTTCCTCCTTTACATTGCAGCGTGTTGTTGAGGAAGAGTTGAAACAGGGTGAGGGCATAAATGCCCAGATAAAGCAGGGAAAATCCTCCAGATACCTGAAAGTAGGCCACGATTGGTTGCACAGTAGACCTGCAGTGCAGCACAAATCTTAAATGTTGAACCCTGTCGAGCAGTAAATGACTCTGCGAGTGTGTGCGTGCGGCTGTGCGGATTATGTGTGGTGTTGATATAATCTTATTGTCAGTTAACCTGAGACACAGCGTGGTGTGTTACTCTCCTGATTGACACATGAAAGCGGCGCCGAAGATACGCCGCATGCTACTTTGCATGGAAGTTTTGGGAAAAACAGATTCTTCAGAAAAACAGCGTGTAACCTCGATACTCCACCTGAGCTTTCCCCTCTGTTCCCGCGCTCAAAAGTGATGTTCAGTTGCTAAGCAATCAAACTAATTGTATCTACTGGCATCATCCGCGAGCCTTATGAAACTTTCAAAACACGGGAAGGTGAAGGTTTACAATGCTACTGTCAGCGTGTGTGCAGAGGGAGGAGACACACACACACACACACACACACACACACACACACACTGCTTTAAGTAGTAAGCAAGGGGGGGGAAATAGAGCATTTTGTTTTCCCCTCATTCCCTGTGACACACCTTAAGGCTCTTTAAGTTTGTGATGTGTGCATGAATAATTAATGAGGAAGCATGGCAGCCCAGGAGTAAACCAGCGGCTCCTTCATGCACACTGTAACCGCTCCGCGTCTTTCCAATATTAGAACAGGCCTGTCTCAGACGAAGACGAGACAAAAGAGTGACAAGACGCGTCTTACCACCAGGCGAGAGGGAGGCAGAGTCGGTAGGGTGTAAGCACTGTTATGTCTGATGTGTCTGCGTGTGTGTGTGTGTGTGTGTTTGAGAAAAGGAAAGACAAGAGATACCAGAGAGACAGAAACAGACCTCCTGAAACAGTGGGATGGAGGGAACTATAATTATGCAAGTAATTATACATGAAATCACAGAGTTGGAGTGAGAGAGGAAGAGCACTGGAGGGAAAGAGCCTCGCAGTGAGTCTCATCCATGTAATTACAGTATGAGAACTGAATGAACAGATGAGAACACACACCTATAGGACCATCCACCTGTTTTCTACTTTACGGCTGCATCCTGACCGGCGAGCTGTACGGAGCGCCACGCTTTCACACACATGGACGTTTTGTCTTCATCTTCTGTTGCTCTGGGCTTTTTTTTTTTTTTTTTTTTTTTCTTCCTCGTTGCCATGGTATGCTCTATTGAATACCAGTGTGACTTATACCCTGTGTCATCGTGTTCATTGATTAAAGAGCCCAAACCCTCCCTGAGCTCACGACCCATATAATGAGCACAATGTATCTGGGGGGGTGGAGGCGTTAAAGGAGAGAGCTGCCCCCACATTTCACAACAATGACAACTTCATGACGGCAACAGGCTGCTTCGTCTGCACCGAGGCCGGCTGTGGTGTCCAACTTCTGGCTATATGAAGGGAAATACTCCAGAGGAAGACATTCTGACGATAACTGACTAACCAGATTGGCTGGTCAAGATAATAAAGTTTAGGTTATTTTAGTTACAATAATCTGTTTCACTTTCACAACCCAAAATTTAGTCTGTTTAATTGGTGGTTAAATCTTTTTGTTACGCTTCTTTTTCTCGCTTGCGAACGCTTCAGTTGTAATCTGGTGTGGACCAAAACAAAACAGCTTGTGAGAGGCGGTCTAGGTCTGGTTCCAAACAAACTAGTGCGGTTCAATCGCATTTTGAACATAAAACAACCAAATCAAAAGAAATGACCAATAACTGCTCCTAATCAAGCCTTGAGGTCCCATCATAGGATTACATAGGATTTCTATTAACAAATTTCTCTGCACATAATTAATATTTGCATGAAAAATAAGCTTGATCGAAAAATTCGCTAAAACGTTAAAAAAAAACACACACTAAGGTTTTAACACTTGCTTGACATGGTTTTTGTTTTTTTCCAAAATTAGTTTACGTGCCAAACGGTAGATGCAAACACTTTAGAATGATCAGCAAAAAAAGAAAGAAACTTTTTTTAGGACAGGCTTCCCTTCAATGTGAAAATAATGAAACTCCTGTAGATAAAAGCAGATTCATCTTATGTTTGAACTTTTTTTTTTAATTTTCAGCCGTTTTCAGTTTGGACCCTACATTCCCTCCTTTTATTTCAGTATATCATCCATTTCTCTGCCACTTAACATGGTCCAGGTCACTGGGGAAAGCGGGCAAACCAATTTAGTCCAGTCGTCCTCTTCCCCAGCCGTGTCCTCCAACTCCTGGTGTTCCCAGTGTGTCCCAAGGCGTCCTCAAACCAGAGGGGACCGTAATCCCTTTAACGTGTCCTGGGTGTTCTCCGAAGGCTCCGCTCATATAGACATGTCCAGAAAACCTTCCACCGTCAGATCCTTTCCAAGAGTTTTTGGGAATACTGAACTCCTCTTTATGTCCACAAGGAAGGGAACTCCTTTCAAAGCCAATTATCCAACCAAAGATGAGTTTATTCAGCAGATCTGCAGCTTTTCAATCGGCTCCTTCTACTTTATACAATTCCAATTTTTCTGATCCCACATCAGCCTCCTGTTGCTCCAGTTCTCCATTTTTGTTCCTCTTTGGGTCAAAACCCTGAACTCCTTTGCTCCCAAAATGAAAGAAGTAATCAATCAGTTTAGGGCAAAAACTGGAATATTTGAATTGGAGGTGATAATCTTAAAGGTTGACACTTTTCAATTTTTTCTCACATCCTGGAGATCCCTAAAAAAAACTATTTGAATGTAAGTAATAAGGAACCATTGAAGCCTATTGAATTCAGTCGAAAAAAAGCAAAAAATAAAACTGGGTAATTCAAAAGTTCACTGAAGCTACTTTGATGCTTCAGTAGTTTTTGCCCGGAAAGAAGACTCATGCATTGTATTTCATGATCTAATGAAGCCAAAACAAGTGAATCATCGCAGGAAAACAGAGGTCATCTAACTGGATGCTGCATGCAGAACAAGTCAGACCGTCATCTCCTCACAGCACAACACAGCCGACTATTCGGTCTCACTATTTGATTTGAAATCAAACCCCTTTTCCTGGCTGCTGCCCGTCTTTACAGGATGTTCTCAAAGACTCAAAGACTTCTCAAATAATTTTTTTGCAAAAGTAAAAGCACAGAGAGCTGCAACACAAATGGAAAAGATCAACAACGGATGTACAGAGGAGAAGCAGGAGAAGCTTTATGGTGTCAGGCTAACCGTTAGCCGCTAACGTTAGCCAGTCATACACATGTGAGCTGTACCTTTAGCTTTCAGCTAAAGTAGCTAACGTCACTGTGTCCCAAATCTGCGGCTAATGGCTAACATGCTATCACATTAACTAGGAATATTAATGAGCATGTTATGGTGTCAGTTTATTAAGTAGTGTAAAACTATAGTACAACTTCTTAAATTTCAACCTTTATATAATTGAAACCGTGTTCATCAGCCTTGGATTTACTGAAGTCGACAAAATGTCGTCGGTAAACTAGCCGTGAGCTAATCGTTTAGATCTCCTCTTCATTTAATGCTAAACTGCTTCATGTCTCAGGCTTCTCTGAAGTTCATTCAGTAAAGACAGCTTTATGACATTAGGCTAACCATCAGCAAAACATAAGTGATTGACATGCATTTATTAAAATTTTCTTGTGAAAAACTATAAATAGTTGCACCAATATGATTTTTTAGACGTGTGCTTCTCCACTGGTTCTGTTGTAAGTTTACTTCTGTTGTTGATCCTTAGCGTTCATGTTGCAGTTATTGGCATTTGTGCTTTTTTCTTTTGCAAAGCGTTTTGAATTTGCAAATCGGTGAGTCAGATAGAGTTAATTCAGGAAGTAGAGTAAGTTTAACCCATTCTAGTTCTGGACTGCAGCGTAGTAATGAGGAAACAGGTTTAGGGAGTAAATATAGCAAACAGAAGGTTCTCCTCAGTAAAGTGTGTGGGTGCACACACACATGCATATGTGTGTAGGTGTTTAATGTGCTGGCATACCGAAATGAGACACATATTGTGTATGTAAATCCATCTGCGTAGTGTGAAAAGAAATGGTCTGGAAAATCATGAAAACATATGCAAAACACTGACTGCGATCTTAAAGAGAAAAAAAAAAATGTTGGAGACAGACGACGTTGGCTGCCGGCCGGTACGACGCCGAAAAATGACCACAGGTAAGCCATTCATTGAGCTCTACAATTGTGATAGAAAATAGAAAAAGAAAACAAACATGTAGTGAAATATTTCCTCTGAAAAAGTCAAAGCAAGCCTTCAGCCCAGGATCTGTCGTCACTGTGAGGATGAGGACCGTGTGGATCTGTAACAGCAGCTACGGCCAGCCGAGCACTCGCAGTGCGTCTGGTGATTGATCTGCGTGGTCATGTAACAGACAAGGACTATGAGGCCGTTTCAAATGGCAGAGGCCGCCCCGGGTACAAACACTGCTCCATCATGATGTCTCCTGCTGCCACACAGGGCAGAGGGAAGGTTAGACTCAATGAATACGCCCTGACGAGGGTTACCAACTCCCTGAAAAATAAATAAGGGACGCCTCACTGGCAGGGCCGACCCGACTGCTTTCACCCATCCTGGTGTGGTGAAATGTTTTTAGCTCCTTTTTTTTTTGTAAGTGAAACAATTTACTCAAAGTGAACTATTTGACTCAAACCTGAATTAAATTAAATGCATATTTTTGAGTGACATGAACACATGGAAAAACAAATTATTATCTAGTATTTCACTTACAAAAATAATAATACTTAATACAAAATAACTAAATTAACTTAAGTATTTCTTAAACAGAAACCTGTCCTGTTTAACTTAAAACTGTATAAATTAATATAAAACAATAAATAGAAAGCTTGTTTTCTTCTGCTGTCTCCATAGCAACAGCGGAACAACACCTCGACCAATGGGATGAGAGTATTCTGTATGCTGTCAGCTGATTGGTCACTGAGCAGGACAGGGCCTGGGAACAAGCTAACTGTACATTTTCAAAAGAAATTGCCCTGTTTTTCATTTTCAAATGGAAATTTTCTTACTATTTTTTCACTCTTACAGTCATAAAACAAAGATCGTCTCTTTTCCGCTTTTTTTTCAAGGGACAGCTGGCAACTCGAGCGCCTCCAGAAGAAGAAATGACTGAGGGAGTCGCGGACATTTACAGGAAACAACAACAACAACAAAAAACTCCTGAGCAGCCGCTTCGTCTCAACCAGAAGCTTCACTGAACTTCCTCGTCCCTTATTTCTTCCCCGCTTGAAAGAAAGCTCCCAGAATCCTCGGCATGCCGTCCAAGAAGCGGCATGAAAGCGTGGCGGAGAGGACGGGAGCTGCTTGGAAGGCCTCCTTATTAGCTGCTTGATATTCACATGTTGTTAGGGCGCCTCTGTTATTTTGTCAACCCCCCGAATGTGTTCATTTTGTTCTCCCTGCATGTGTTTGATCATAATGTCCTCACCTCTGCCGGCTCCTCATCATTAACTCCCAGGAATCCTGCGACTGCTGGAGTTTCAGTCTGTCACCAACCGAACCGGCCTGCGATACCAAACCACCCCCTCATGCCATCACACACACACACACACACACACTCCTACACACACAGGACTCCCCAGAGAAGAAGAAGAAGAAACTGGCAGTACGACCAACTAATCTCTGCATTTTGGGAGTTTTTTCCCTCTCGCTGCTGAATTAGATTTGCTTACTCGTCCTCACCCATCTTCAAAGGACTCAGATAACTGAATATACCTTTTATTCATTTCATGCCACTGTAATTGTTTTTTTTTTCCCCCACTGAGCAAATCCCGAGCAGGTCTTTGGGGAATAGACTTGTGTATACGGCTGCGCTTTCATCTGCATTATGTTTAGTAATAGTATTATTATTTTAGGGTATTGTTTTTGGTTATTTTTTTCATGCTATTTGTTATATTTTTCTGCTGTTGCCGTGGTTTTTTGTTTCCTGCTTCCTCTCTCTGATTTCGGGGACAGCCTTGTGCTTTAGGTGAGAGGGACTCATCTGCTATTACAGGGTGGAGGGAGAAAAAAAAAAGAAGTGCCTTGAGGTCTTTTCATTAAAACAATTACGCTAATTTCACTTTACTTGCTGCAGAAAAAAAATTGGAAATGTTTTATTTTAAGGAATTCAGGGTTGGAAAAATTGCAAGCAGATGAAAAAGTACATTTAAAGGGAGGTGAGAGAGAAGACACAACACTTGGATTGTCATGATTCAAGCAGAATAGTTTTTTTTATATGTTTCATGGCTTTTTGAAAACATTCAGAGGGTGCACAGATTTGCCTCCCTTTATCATTAAGGGTGGAAATTATTTTATCAGCCTGGTTTCATGTTGAGACTGATGTTATTAGTTTCCCTGTGCTTGTATGACCACAGCCTTACAATTAGATCTCTCAGATAAAATCAAAGCCGACTGTCACATCAGAGCTCTGCTGAGATATCAATTATTACAGACGGATCTAAAATAGGACAGATAAAATTTCACAGTTATGGCACTTCTTTTTTTTCCCCTTTCTCTTTTCCCTTTTTGTCACACAAAAGTATTGTTGGTTGCATTTCTGTGTAAATGCTCCCTTCACATCTCTCGTCTGTCACATTCAAAGCCCCCTGTGTTAAAGCAGCCACTCTGATATGTACCTCAAAAAATAAAAATAAACAACTTTTAATAGCTCTTAGATGATAAGTCAGATCTCGCTCACTGAGGTCCAGTCAAGCTGTGAGTTCTGCTGGTTAAACTTTTGCTTTTTGGAAAAGCTCCACTGCACCATCATGCTCACTAAAGCTGAAGCTGCAGAGTTTTATACATCCCGGGCCGTCCTATACGTCCCCGCCTCATCTGGAGACGGATCTATCACAGTTGGTAAATGAGGCAGTAAATATGTTTGGCTAGACAGACAGTGGTGAAAGCCATTTCAACCTACAATGTCTCCGCTTTATGTGCTGCACTACCATAAAGCGAGCATCGCCTTTCACTGGAACAACACATTCACTCCTTGCTCTAATTGGTGCATGCACCTTTAGCTTTTATGATGCATTTGGCCGCCGGGTCTATTCACACATCCAAATGGAAACAAGAGAGGGAGGTTGGTTCTGTTTCAGCTGCCCACAAAGTATGAAACATGGTGTCTGGAGGTGCACACAGCGCCGTCACATTTACCTAATTGGTCCACTTTCTATCTGCAGAATGTGCCTGATATCAAAACAGTATTTTGGACCACTGACAGCCAACAAAGCTGCTTATTTACAGGATTAAACAACTTTTAATATCTCTTTTAAATAAAATATATTAACATGGAGCTGCAGAAATGAGTCTGTAAATCTGTAAATGAGTTGGCATTTTTAAACTTTTGGTGACGACATAAAATGTTACAGTACATTTTGAAGCTTTTTTGTCTCTATATCTAATCTTGGTTTTATATGAAAAATATGATTTAGAGTTCGAGATTCGATTAAACTACTTTAAACTGAGATTTAGTAAACACTAGTTATTTTGACCCTCAGTACAAGGCAAGTATAAAGAATTTCACAAAGGTTCATAAATTGGAACCTAATAATAATTAAAGCAAACATTTGATAAAATAATAGCTAAAAGTTGTCTGACTTGTGCAAACAGAGCGAGTCCGTCTCGTCTTACTGGATTTGGGCACCAAACTGTCCAAACTGTGGTTCTGGGTGGAGGATGCTGGAGCTGCTGTGGTTTCAGGCAGCCAGTCAGTCAGCTCAGTCTTACTCCGGTTCACATCATCAGGCTGCATCCCGGGGGAGGAGCCAGAAGTTTGACTGACAGGCGTGCTGCTGCTGAAACACTTGAAAGGACAAGCTCAAGGTAAGTAGTGGAGGAGGAGGAGGAGAGGAGGAGGAGGAGAGGAGGCTCAGGCACCCGGCCATAATCATGTTTGCATCCTGCAGAGAGGATGCAACATGCATGGACACGCACACACGTGTGTGTCAAAGACAATCGGCTCACGCAGACACACGGCCAACAGCTGAGATCCATGAAGCAGGAAGTGGCTGCACGGAAAGTTGTTCAGTAGATTTATAGAAATTCTCCGTGTTTGTCAGCTCCTGCAGGTTGACTGCGACAACAGCATTGTCCACTAAAGAGGAGAGTAAAGATAGCACGAGGGAGAGGGAGAAAAGAGGCAGAGCGAGGGGACGAGTGCAGCAGTTCTGAAAGCGTTTGGCTCCGTTCAAATAGTTGCCATGGTTTCGAGATGTTTCCATGGAAATGCTAGCTGCCAATAAAATGAATTTGAGGAGGATCTTTGCAGCAGGTTGGCAGGAAGGTGAGAGCGGTGCGGGAGAGGGGGACGAC
>JAOWBC010000458.1:4365245-4385140 GCA_028566105.1 Hypoplectrus providencianus
TCTCTATTAAATTTCCAGTCACACAACAGTGCAGTGGATATCCCTCCCTCTCTCTAACTCTCACACACCCTCCCTCCCTCTCTCACACACACATACCTCGGCAGTGTGGAGGTGTTGTCGTCGTCCTGGATCTCTCCCTATCGCTCGCTCCTCATATTGACTGTTCTCTCCCTCCTTTACTTTGAACCTCTCAATCTCTCTCACTCTTGATACAAGGCTGCTCTCTTTTCACCTCCAGTTGTCTCACCCCCCCCTCCTCCTCCTCCTCCTCCTCCTCCTCCCCCCTCTTCCCTCATTATTTAAAAGAGCCCCCTTCACATTTCCTCCTCTTCCTCCCCAACCCACTCTGTTTGTATCTCTGTGCTGCAGTGTCTGCTCAGGCTATATGGTGAGTCTAACCTCCCCTCCTCCTCCTCCTCCTCCTCCTCCCTCCCTCCCTCACTGTGGTGGGTGTGCAGGGCTCGCTCCACCAGGCCAGCCTTTAGCTGACTGATTGAGTGGACACCACAGGCCGATGAATGAATAAAGATGGGAGCCACAGTGAGGATTAATGTGCCTCATATGAAGACGGAGAGCTCGCCATCCAGGCCCTGCGGACGGGGGCCGCTCGCCCCTCCAGCGCCCCACCTGGCGTTATGCTGTGCTGGCATATTGGTTTTGAGAGACGTGCATGGCGCTCTCTTTGCCCCGGGGTGATGTTCAGGTCCCGGGGCCCCCGGTGGCGGTGGCTGCGCCGGGGTGAAACCTCTGCCGTGGCGTGGGGAGAGGAAGTGGGGCAGACAGGCCGCCTGCCTCGCTCCTCCTGCCGCTTCCTGCACGCCATCTGAGGACTGAAGCCCCTGCAGCCTCGGAGGCCCTCGCTGAGCCCTGATCCGTATCTGATGGTGAAGCAGCACGCCACCGGCTGCAGACAGTCCAACCTGTGTGATACCAAATTGAACATGGTGCTGTCGTGACTCGGCGCGTGAGCCTGTTTCCCCACAGAGGAGCTCTTTAAACACAGAGTTAACCAAGCTTACTCCTCCACCACTACAGCCAATCCTCCTCCCTGATCACTACCAGCTCTATCTGGCACCCGCATCCATTAGGCCCATTGATCTTCCAGCACCAAGCCAAGTGGACCTCGACCACCGGCCCCCGGAGACAAATCCAATTTCAGGTGTGATATGCTCCTCCGGCCCGCGCCCTGCTCTTAATCTCCCCGCGTGCAGCACCACAACACAGCGGCTCCCCGTGTGGCCTCCTCACACCGCCGCCTCTCCTGCTCCTCCTGTCAACACCTCCTCCGGCAGGGCGTAAAACAAACTCTGCCCCCAGGCCTATAAAGCCCATTATGCCGAGCAGCTCCATCTCCCCGCCTGGACCTCAGGCCGCGACAGCGTCCAGGTGTGTGTGCAGGGACGGAGCGGGCCAGTGTTTAATCACGTTTTAATGCAAATATCATAAATATATGAGTCACATTACAGGACATTTGCACCCACAGAAGCTTTATGTTGAGATGTTTAATGCATGGCAGCAGTTATTGTGTCCTACCTGCTTATTCTACACATTTTACAGCCTATTTCTGTGTCCTGATTCCATATTTAATACCTTTAAACCTTAAAGTGTACGTTACACGTGACCAATTTTGGAAGGAAAATTCACAGACAAGCACTTTAAGGTTACATTAAATAATTTAAATGGATTTATAGTTGTCTTTCCTGAATTATTACTATTACTGACATTATTTAGTTTTTATTCTATCAGACCCCGTTTCTAAATCCCTTCCTCTTCTAATAGAGAGAGTGGATTTTCAGAATAAAAGTCTGGAAATGCTATTATAAGCATTTGAGAGCTACATTCATGATATAATTGGTAATAAGTCCAGTGATTTCCATCTTGTGTCCTCATACCATATTTTATACCAATACTACAATATAAAATAAATAAATAAATAAATAAATTGGGAGACAAGAGCCACTCAGGATCTGTAAACATTTGTGTGGAAAATCTAATTTAAATCAAAGTTACTTTAATTGGAAAGTAAAATATTTTTAGTTTCTTTTGTCATTTGACTCGTAATTATCTGAATAATAACTTTAATTAATTACAATCTAGCACGTTCTCCTGACAGAAAAAGCAGCTTTTTTTTTTTTTTTAAATGAATCCAACAGTTCTCGTCTTCTCGATCAGATTTTCAACATTTTCTGATATTTGTGAGGGAATATTTTAAATATTTGATCTCTGTGAGGCCGTCGCCCACAGAGAACAGGCGACGGCGTCCTCTCCGGGTGGAAAAGACCCAGATGGCTTTGATGGCTCATATCAACAAGCCACACAGCCCAGTATTCCCACAGCAGCCACAGCCACACACACACACACACACACACACACACACACACACACACACACACACCTCAGGGGAAACAGTCTCCAAGTTCACAGAGCTTCACGTGGATTCAGCTGCCGTCACAATGATCGGCCCGAACATCGCCGCTCGGCTTCGGTTTCCCCGAGAAACAGGAAGAAGCTGGATCAAACCCTGGTGAGCGGAATAAACGGAGGAATATTCTCCTTCTCCTGCTCCAAAACTCAAACGTCACCGCCAAACCACTATGAGAAGATCTAAAGTCGCAGTGATGAGTCAAGAGGCTCCTTTTTTACTGAAATCCATCATTTTTCAGTCTCTCATCCAGATGTTTGTCTCCTGCAGAGGTCAAAGGTCACTGCAGCCACACACCAAGTCCTCAACTTGTCCTGTTACATTTTAAGTTTTTTAAATACATTAAAGGGCTGGTTTGGGTTTGTCAGTAGTTCACTGACAAAGAAATTAATAATAAAAAATAATCCTCGTAAAATTAAAATAGTAGCAAAAGTTGCCAGTCACTTACTGTCAAATTTAATCAAAACTTTTTTTATTTTATAACTTCACAATATATATTATATACAGTAAATATATATTTAAAGATATATGGTATATTAACTACTTGTAATATTCTGCAACTTTTGCTGCCAAAATTTTTGTTTTTGTATGAATTTTGTGTCACACTTACATCTTTTTTTTTGCCTTTATTTTTACATTCAGCCATAGAATATGTGTTTTATTTTTATTTATCTATATAAAGGGACCAGTGTAATTTTACATTGTTTAGTGTTTGAATTTGTTACAAAAGTTATTTTTTATGACATGCTCTTGATGTTTATTATGATTATTATTATTATTATTATTATTATTGATGCATTAATATAAGCAGCATTTTCCTGTTGTTCAGCCAGGGGTTATTTCTATTTTTGTTTTTATCCATAAAATTATTGTAAATACATTTTTTTTATCTTAAATCCTGAACTGAAAAGTAACTTAAATTGGCAGCTAAATGTAATGGAGTAAAACATAAAATATTTACTTTATAGGAGTATGAAGTTAAAACAGAAACAGGAAGTGAACCAGCAGCTCCTTTAACGAGTCAAACAGCTGATGAGCTTCTCAGAGGCTCCAAAGGTTAAACGGTAAAAACATTAAAATAACACTAAACTTATAATCTTGTTCGTTAAGTATTGATTTTCTTGTTTAAATGATTATGTTTTTTTTTTTTTTAGCCAGGCGGCCATCATGACTGGAGGTCGGTCAGTTTTTTTATTTACCGCCGCGGTTCATCACACGGAGCTGCGAACGTTTTCTGCCGTTAATAAAAGAGATACTGAAAAACTTATGAGCTCCGACAGGCGCTAATAGCTCGATAGTGAGATGGAGGCAGATAGATGGAGATGGAGGGAGGGAGGGAGATAAAGTGGAGCTGAGCCGGGCGCCGAGGGCCGGCCGGTGATTAGGGGGCGGGGGGGCCGAGCAGCAGCCGCCACTGAGGGGCTTCTGTCTGTCTGCGCGGGTCCATGTGAGAGCGGCGCCGAGGAAGAGCGCTCGCAAACAAGAACCCACTGTCACGGTATCCTAGCAACCGCCTCCGTCTCCCAGGTGACAGGGGCTGACATCACTTCCTGTCGCTGCCTGTGTGTGTGTGTGTGTGTGTGTGTGTGTGGAGTGTAAAATGTGTCAGGAGGAGCAGAGTTCACGTGTGTTTTATCGTGGATTCTGCGGCTTCCTGTCCTGATCTGATCTGATCTGGTTCAGGGTTTGGACAGGAAGCGGTCTGCAGGACTCGCCTCTCATGCAGCGTGTGTGTGTGTGTGTGTGTGTGTGTGTGTGTGTGTGTGTGCCATGTGCGCATGCGGTCAGCCTGATTGTACGTTCTGCCAGGGGAATCGTGGCCAACTGATGCCATCTGGTAGGACTACTTGGCACGAGGGGACTCTCTGTGGTTCCACGACATATTGGAGTAGTTAAAATTAACACTGTGACACTATTTGGCAGAAAAAGACACTGAACTATCTATTACTGCGTCTATTTCCGTCTCTCTCTCTCACCTTAAGGGTCCAAGCTGCGTTGTGTGCCGTGGAGACTCACAGGCACAACATCATCAAACCACCACAGAAAACCTGCTTTCAGTTTTTATTTTATCCTCGTCAATAATAATAATAATAATATTAAAGAAGAAATCTAACAAAAAAAGTAAAATCTCACTTAAAAAGGAAGAAAATAACACTATTTCAGATTTTAATGATAAAATTCAAAAGGCGTATAGAAAAGTAGAGTTTCCAGAAGCATAACATAATTTCCCTGGTTGGGTGGCGTGGAGGATTAGCGTGCTCTCGGTCTGACCATTTACATGAAAACTAATGCTCGCATTGTCTGCCCCTAATTAACTTCAGCTGCTCAGTCCGGTGAAGAAGGAGAAGAAAAAAAATAAAAAGTGAAAGTACTCATGATTTGTTCCTTAATTATGTTGAACATTTGTAGCAATGAAGCAACAGAGCGGATGCAGATGTTTCCAAACTGGCTGCTGAGATTCAACAAAATAAAAAACCAACAAAAAAAAGGAAAAGTCCTCTTTCCCGTCTCCGCAGCGTCCAATCAGATGAGGTCCATGAGGATTTCGTCCTCCATGACGCTGGAGACCTGCGGCATGCCGGGCTGCGGCACGGCGCCTCTCTGACCCCCCGACATCAGCATCTGACCTGCACACAGACACACAGCAGGTCAGGGTTGATTTGGTCACTTTCTGCCCCGACAAAAGGATCAATTATTCAGATATACTGAATATTTATACTGTTTATATCACCACCTTTATTTTAAGCCTCCTGTTCTGTTGCAGGTCAAACTGACACACACCAGAAGTTCTGCAAACTTTAAACTGACCAGATCTAGGAAAGCATTTCTGCATCTTTTACTGTTATAGAATGTTAATTATTATTAATTATTTAATCATTGCTATGTTGTGGACAGGATGTGTGTGTGTGTGTGTGTGTGTGTGTGTGTGTGTGTGTGTGTGTGTCTGTGTGTGTGTGTGTGTGTGCTATACAAAAAAAGTCGGATTGATTCTAAATGTGATAAATGTGTCTCTAATCCGGCTCGTCTGCTTTGAGTTTCCTCAGATTTCTCCTCCTCCACCGTCTCCACCTCAGTGTGTGTGTGTGTGTGTGTGTGTGTGTGTGTGTGTGTGTGTGTGTGTGTGTGTGTGTGTGTGTGTGTGTGTGTGCTGACCTCCCAGGGGCTGCCTCCACTGGCCCTGCATCTGAGCCCCCCCTCCTGGTGCCGGGTGGACCAACTGCTGGCCCAGGCCCTGGTGGGACATCATGCCGGGCATGTGGGACACGCCGCCCTGCTGCGGGGACACAGAGACACGTTAGGAGACGCCCAGGAGGAGCTCAGGAGGAGCAACTGTCAGCCGGCGGGCGCTCCTACCGGCTGCTGGCTGAGGAGGAGGCTGCGGAGCTGCGGGTTGGCTCCGGGGTTGGACAGGCGGAGGATGGCGCCCTGCGGCTGCGCCTGCCCGCCCTGCGCCACCTGGTTGGGCGGAGCGCCGCTGACCGGCGGCTGCTGGCTGGCGGGGCCCGCCGCTCTCATCGTCATCTGCAGGAGAGGTCAAGATGCTTACACAGTGCACACACACACACACACACAGACACACACACACATACACCGATGCAAGCACATGCACACACTCACAACATATTATTTATTTTTTTCTGTCACTGTTTTTTCCATATTATTTTTTTTTATTTCTTCTGTCTTAATGTTGTGTTCTTGGGAGATTTTACCATTATTTAATATTCTAGCTTCTTTTTTTTTACATATGAAATTTTAACATTATTTGGGCTTTTTTTCTTATTAAGCTTTCATTCTTTTATTTATCTTTTAAACTATTATGTTTATTATTTTAAAATTATTTTTTAAATTAATTTGTATTGTATTTGTGATATTAATAATATTCTAAATTTTATTTATTTTCTGTATGTTAATTTTGTTATTTATGATATTGTGAAATTACAACATTATTGTGATTATTTCTGTCATGTTCCTTTTGTGTTATTTATATTATGGTAGAATTATAAATCATTCAGGTTGTTCATTTGCATTATTTATTATATCATAAACGTGTTTTTTTTTGTTTTGTTTTTTTTTGAAGAAAACTACAGTTAAGAATAAAAATTTCTTTTGATTTTGGTTGCAGATTCTTGTCATGTAGCTGCTTCCTATGTGTATATTTTTCTTATAAGTCATGTTTAAATGAATCCTCTGATGGTTTTAACATGTGATTCAGGAGTTCTCTCGGTTCTCAGGCTGGATGTAAACCATCATGTTTGGAAACAGTCCATCTGCTTCATGCACAATGCAAAGAGCTCCTTCTTAATAAAATATAAAACATATGCATGCGTGTTATCAGTGGATGATGCTTTTCTCTCTCTCAGCGGCGTGCTGCAGGAAACACATTCAAAGAGGAGCGGTAAAGTTCACACATGCTGATAGGAAATTAGCTGTCCATCTGCCTGATGCTGAGCAGCAGGACGGGAGGGGTGGTGTGTGTGTGTGTGTGTGTGTGTGTGTGTGTGTGTGTATATATAAAACACACAAAGGATGAAATCCAGTTTAACATCACTCAAAATAAACAGAGAAGCAGCTTATTCCATATTATTTTACGACCCTATACATAAAAACAAGGACAGTTAAAGGACGCCGTGCTGGAAAATGTGCATTGTGCTGATAAATAATCTATTAAAGTCGATAAATCTTGACGTTTGCAGGGTGAAAAAGATTTAAAAAAAAACATTTGAGTGATGACGCAACACTTCCAGCGGGACGCCCTGAGCGTGTTTGTGGTGTGCTGGTGAGGAGACTGCTGCAGGCCTCACCATGTTGCTCTGCCTCTGCTGCTCCTCCATCAGAGACACCTGACTAACAGGGGGCATGCCCACCACCACAGACTGGACTCAGGACAGCAGAGAGGAGGAGGAGGAGGAGGAGGAGGAGGAGGAGGAGGCGGGGTTGGGTGGGAGTTTGGAGAAAAGGAGAGGGTTACCAGTAAGGCATGCAGAAACCAGCAGGCAGGGGTGGAAAGGGAAACTGGTGTGAAAAACATGCCGACACAGAGCGCGCTCACTCACCTGCTGCTGCACGTTGCCGTGGGATACGGGGATGGGGCCCGGGGCTCTGTTCAGGAAGTTCTGGTTGGGGGCGACCTGGTTGGGCTGCATCGGACCTGCACCGCCCAACTGCTGCAGAGGAACACAGGGTGAATGTTTACAACACACAAACACACTGCACACACACACTGCATGGAGATGCATGGTGCAAACTAGGGATGCACCGAAAATTCAGCCACCGAAAAAAAGTTTTATGACCGAAACAACACGGCCAAAACATGAAGATGTGACGTCTGGATGGGCCCGACATGTCTGCAGTTTTCTTTATGTTCATTTTGTGTTCTTTGTAATATTGTGAGATTTTAACATAATAAAACATTAAAACAATAATATTATTTTAGATAATTGATGAGATAATTTTGTGATTTTTTTTTATAATATTCTAAATTATTTAGGTTATTTTCTGTATGTTATTTTGTTATTTATGTTATTGTATAATTTCCACATTATTGTGATTATTTCTCTCATGTTCCTTTTGTGTTATTTGTATTATTGTAGAATTGTAAAATCATTTGGGCTGAGTTTGTATGTAAATTTGCACTATTTATTCTATTATTTTTTCGGCTTTGATTTATCACCTGAAATCAAAACATCTCGATTGCTTTTCTGAATATGGGAAAAAAAAAGGTATCACAGGAAAGAAAATCCCTCCGAACATGCCCACTCAAAATGAAAGTTTTCCATTTTTTTCATTAATATCATTTTTTGCAATTGCAATGCCTCTGCTTTAGTGAGGTTAGTCCACAGTCAGTGCCATTAATGCAATGGTACTAATAACTGGCAGAATAATTTATTATTATTGTTTTGTTTTTCAGCCTTGGTTTCTTCATTTTTTGGCCAAGAATTTTAATTTCGGTGCATCCCTGGTGCTTGTTTAGCTCCAGTGAAAAGGTGACAGTGTGTACGTACGCCGTGCAGGTTAAACTCAATAAATAATTAAACACATAAATAGTCAGAGAGGACATTGAAAGCCTTCCTGATCACCGCGGTCCCTCAGAGATCCCCTCAGACGGAGCAGAATCCTGCGCCGTCGCTTTGTGCCAGAATGTTTAGTGAAGTTCAGCTGAAGCTAACTGGAGGCTTCAGCTGTCCGACTCAGACAAATCAAGAGCGAATGTTTGGAGGTTAAAGTCGTTTTTAGTTACAATGAGCTCTGGATTCCTGCACGAGACGAGAGGCGCGCCGTCCAGATTTATAACCAGAGACATTTAAGGCACTCGTCACTGGATTCTTTACCAAAAAGTGGGCGGGCCTTCTCGTCCCATTAACACACCAGCGCCTGTTTTTATTTATTTATAAATTGCTCTTTTATTTGACGTCACTTTGTGGCAGTTGGAAGAGTTTGATCCCATCACAGCGGCTCAGGACGCTGCAGGTTTCTGGGACTAAACGGGCTCATATTTAGTTTCATACCAGTGAGGTGTTTTGGTTTTCTGCAAGAAGGTTTCCATGCTTTAATGTTCAGAAAATGAAAATATTTTTCTTGCTAAATTGGTTTAAGTGGCCTTACAGTACCTCAGACAACCGAAAAATAACTATAATAATTGTTATTGTGTTGCTGGTTTGTAATATTAATAATAACAATAATCTCAATTGTAATAATAAAAAATCTGGTTTATATTGCAATTTTAAAAATACTCAAAGACGCTTTACAAAAGACATGAAATATAAACAAACATAATAAAAACAAAGTAAAAAAGTAAATAAAAAGTGGGCTTTAAGTTGATTATACAGAGTGAGTCAGAATTGGGATTGTATTTGTATTTATTCATTATTTTTTTAACAACCTCAGACAACTTAAAACACATTTTTCTTTTACATTACCTCAGAGTCAGAGAACCTAAAATATTTGTGTTTTATTGTTTTTTTTACTGCCTTTTAATAAATATTCATCTTTTTGTATCATAATATATATTTGCCATTTATTTTGAATTGTTGTAATTTTGAATTTTTTATTTTTTATTATACGTTCTCTATTTTTTGTCATTTTTCAAACGTGGTATCAAACGGAGGAACAAGTATTTTGTGGTTTTAGGGTTTCGAGTCTGAAATTTAAATATTACGACAACCTATATATAATTATAGTACAGTTACAGTTTTAAAAATGCAAATGAAAACATTCTGCAAAATCTGATATTCCTGTTTTGTCCATAATCTGTTTCCAGTCGACGTATTTTCTCGTGTAATGGCTGTTGACTGTGTTAACAATCCTGAGAGTGTTGGTTGGGCGGAAACCAAATATTCACTTGAGTGTGCAGATGGAAAGCGAAAACAAACAGAGATCTGCTGAAACACCAGCGGAGACTTAACTTCACGCACCACCTGCTGAGGTGTTTTCTGTTTTGGATTCCACGGTTTTTAAAACAAACTGAAGCTCGAAGACTAAAAGCCGTCGGCAAAGTCTGCAGCGGGAAAAAGTCACATACAATATCCATCCGGAGTTAAACGCACGGCGGAAAGAGAGGAGGCCACCTGTTGCTGCTGCTTCACCTGCCAACAGATCCTGCAAACACACCTGTGAGGAAGTTCAGGAAGCATCCAAACACTCCAGGAGACAAAACGGCAAAACGAGACTGATAGCTGCTTAGAAAGGCAACATCCTAACAGTGTGTGTGTGTGTGTGTGTGTGTGTGTGTGTCCACACAGCGCGGAGACGAGGAGGGATGAGGGGCGCTGCATCCCTCCTCCAAGCGCAAACTATTAAGTAGAGACGGTGTACGGTGGCCAGGAAGTGTCAGGCGATTTGCAAACTCAAAATGCTTCGAAAAAGGAAAAAAAAAAGAATGGTAATAGCTGCAACACGAACACAAAAAAGCCGCAAAATTATAACAGAAGCAGGAGAAGCTTTATGGTGTCAGGCTAACTGTTAGCCGCTAACGTTAGCCAGTCGTACCATTAGCTTTCAGCTAAAGTAGCTAACGTCACTGTGTCCCACTTTGGATGGCTAATGGCTAACATTCTTTCAAAATATCACATTAACTATTATTATATATTATATTATATTAATCAGCATGTTATGGTTTCAGGTAATTAATTAGTGTCAAACTATAGTCCAACTTCTTATCCATCGGACAGGCTAACGTTAGCAGCTAAAGGCTAATATAATGTGATATTTTGATAGCATGTTAGCCATTAGCCGGCCGATTTGGGACACAGTGGCGTTATCTACTTTAGCTGAAAGCTAATGGTACAGCTCACATGTTTATGACTGGCTAACGTTAGCGGCTAACGGTTAGCGGGCTAACAGTTAGCCTGACACCATAAAGCTTCTCCTGTTTCTGTTTTAAGTTTACTTCCGTTGTCAATCTTTTGCGTTTGTGCTGCATTCATGCTTTTTTCTTTTGCAAAGCATTTTGAATTTCCAAATCTCCTGACACTTCCCGGCCACCGTATAAAAGGGTTGGAAAAACACTTTCACCCATCCATCTCGCTGAGTCCCAACAAATCACCCTGGGATCGCACTAATGCACGGCGTGTTTCCTCACCAACAATAACAGCTACAGATCTTAAGAGAGAACGAACAAAACATCTCCCTGTTCCTCTCCTCCGCCTGTGATTTATCTCCTGTCTTTAACCCACTAACCTGTAAAATCCTGGATCAAGATTTAGATCCTGCATCTGTTTTTTTTTTCCCCAGGGAGAAATATTTAATTTTGTCCCGCCGTAAACAGAACAAACTGCAATCTGGTTCCCTAAGAATGCCACTCTGGGGCTTTGCACAGAGAAACCTTAACTACTGGTCCAAATTGAAATTTTAATTACGTTAAGATTGCTGTAGCGCTTCCCCTATTAGCAATGCAGCACTGAATATGTGATGATACACAAGAGCCAGAAAAAAAAAAAAAAATCATTACAATTTCATGTCGTCTGCTCCTCTAAACGCCCCGATGCTCACACACACAGCTTCAAGTCACATATAGGGGCTGACGCGAAATTAGCGGGGTGAGTAAACAGGCGCTATCACCATCCAGCTCATGTAAACCAACAACAGGCTTCATTTGAGAGCGCTGTGACTGGATGCTGCATTGTTTGGGAGCGCTGCAGCGTCCCCGCTCTCTGGATGCAATAAGCTGGAGTGGAGCCCTGTGATGGAGAAGACAGCTAATCCAGAGGACACATTTTAAATCACCCTGTCTCCAGGGATGAAGACGAGCAGAGGGGGGAAAGTGAAATCTCCATGTCCTGTGGACAAGGCAGCCGCATTTGTAACCTGTAATGAACTCCGGGACGAGAACCGCTCCACCTTTTTTTTTTCTTTTCCCTCACAGAGAAAGAGAGGCCTTGTCTCCAGATTATCCCGTCCCTAAAGATTGGCACACGCCACCGTCGCTCCATCCGCAGTGAGTCTCATGTAATGTTAACGTCTGCAAGTAAAACATTCATCTGTGCTGGAGCGGAGCTTTGTTTAAGGCTGAATCTACAGCTTTCCAGAAGAGAGAGCGCGCATAATCTGGGTTTTAATGAAGCTCTCAGCTGGAGAGGTAACGTGAATATATGGAACAGCTGGGAGGACGCAACAGCAACGGCACCGCAGGAGAAGACAGGGGAACAGCAGACGTTTTCATTATTGATCAACCTGCCAATTATTTTTACAGTCAAATAATCACCAGGTGAAATGTTCTTATTTTTCTAAGACCGACAATCCAGGAGTGAAATAAAAGAAAAATCAGTTTCTCTCTTGTTAATGAAAACCAGGCAGGGAACAATAATCACATGACAAAAATACTGGAAATACAGTCTCATCTGTCCCACCACAGTCTCATTTGTCCCACCACAGTCTCATTTGTCCCACCACAGTCTCATTTGTCCCACCACAGTCTCATTTGTCCCATCACAGTCTCATTTGTCCCACCCAAAATCAAATTTGTCCCACCACAGTCTCATTTATTCCACCACAGTCTAATTTGGGTCAGAGTCTACCCACAGTAGTCTCATAAAAGTCTGTAGGAAACACTGTAGACACAGCCCATAAAAGTCCATTTCCCCAGTTTTTGTTAAGGAAATTATCAAAGAAATTCAACTTTCTTATGCTTCACTTACCTTTATCCATGATTGTTTCCATAGAGGTGAACTACTTAAATAGTGCAGTAAAAAATGAGTAAAAATATGACTGAAACTGCCTGGCATTAAGAGGTTTAAATGATAAATTGCTTACCAACATGATTTCAGACTAATTTCTATGTTGATCATCTAATTAATCAATTAGGTCAGATTTAAATCTTGACCAATAAACTCATAATTAAACGGCAGAATATATAAAGGAAAATGTGTCATTAGTGTTTCACTGTAGAATAATAATATTAATCAAAGTCAAATTTAGGCTTGAATGCTGTAATGATAACAGCAGGTGTGCCTAATAAAGTGAACAGTGTATAAACACTATTTGTAGTTTAAAACCTGAGGAGCAGCTTATTTCTGCCCCATTAGCAGCGACCTACACCGCTAACAGTACACAGTGTTAAGGAGACGTTTTTGTCGAGGATGCGTCCGATTGAACACAAACAGTTTGTAAGTGCTGCAGCCATATTTCCCTCTCTGAAGCCCAGATAATGAGGCAGGAGTGCAACAGTCAGCTAACGTTTAGCTAGCGCTAGCCCCATTAGCCTCTGCTGGAGTGAGAGACGTTAGTGGCTGCTGTGAAGATACCGGGCGCGCTAAATGAAATGTCAATAACAATGCACCTTAATGCCGTAAACAATGCACCTCAATTCCCACGGTGCTCCTCCATAATGCCTCCTCATTATCACCTCCTTTTGGTCTCCCCCCTCTGCACACTGAAGCCCTCCTCCTCCTCTGAACACTCACCGCTCTGTGCTGCTGGACCTGCTTGTGGTTGGTGATGACTTGCCGGATGCCGTTGACGAAGCCGCTCTGGTCGTTGGGGATGAGGCCCATGAATATCCTCTTCTTGGAGGAGTAGAGCAGCATCAGCACCCGCACTTCACAGGGCGAGGTGGCGTGGGGGAAGTGGACGCAGCCGGCCTGCATGGAGGAGGGGGGGGGGGTCACAGGGCAGATTAAGACCCTGACACGGGACGCCGCGGTAATTACGGGACGGGCTCCAGCTCGGGGGCACAACCTGCTCCTGAGCTCCTTTGCCCAATCAAACATATCGGTTTTATAAATTGAATGCAAATGATATTAAGTTAACTCACACTGTGCTTTCACTGGGCCGTAAATCAAATAGAGGAAAAGAGGCCGAGCTCAGCTGGACCGAACCATTAAAGCCTCTGATATTTCTCTGTGGTGTTTCCTCATTAACAACGCACCACACTGACTAAACCCCGACCGGCCCGCTCGCCCTCAAATCAAAACTAAACAATTAAAGCGCCATGACTGCACACATGTGAAGTGAAACCATGTGGCTGGAGCGTGATGAATGCGTGGCCTGGAGCCCCCTCTAGAGGCCTCAGCGGGCACTGCAGCCCAGCAGGCCGACTGCTGGACGGAGGAGGACCTGCACGCCGCTCATGGAATATTGAGGCGCCCTGAATGATGGATTAGACCGGGGACACACATTTTAATCTGGGGAAAACAGAGTGCTTGGAAACTTACAAAGCCACTGGCCATAATGCGGTACAGGCCTTTCAGCGACTCCACGTCCTTGTTGGTGAAGAGAAACTGAACCATCCGAGAGTTCCTGAAGAGGTGACCTAAGGTTGTCTGAGGAGGAGACGGTTCAGAGATGCATCATTCAGAAACACGCAGCACTTTCACACTCTGAGACGCCGAGTTCTCACCAGGAGCTGCTGAGGAATCAGCTGCATGATGAGCTTCTGGGGCCACTGGTCCGTGTTCCTGTTCAGGGTCAGAGGTCAGAGGTCAGAGGTCAGCTGTGAGCCCAGGCACAGCCACTCAGTAAGGGGCGGTACTCACAGGTTCTCCCCCTGGTTGACGTGCACCTGGCAGGGCAGGGAGCGCGTCAGTTTGGTGGTCGAGTCCATGGATGAGGCTTTAGGCTTCTGCAGGAAAGGAGGCGGGACAGGAGGGACAAAAGAGGGGACGGTTAGACAGCGAGACAGAGGGACACCAGCAGGAGGTAAAATCACCTGAAGGGTCAAAAACGACCACGTAGTGAAAAACCCCAACAACAAAAAACTGACTTTTCATAAATATAATTTTTATCTTTACCTATATATACATAAATAATATAAATATTGAAAATCATATGTAAAATGTTAATAATATGAGATAATAATAATAATATATTTATTCTTTATCTATATGATCTTTATTTATTGTTATTGCTGATACACCTTGAAGGTTAGGGAAATTGTTATTTTTTCAGACTATTTAACATATTTTTAACAATATTTAATGGCTAATAATTGTTAAAAAAAGAAAATATTCCAAATGAAAGTACTTTATAATTACATTTAATTATAGATTTTTACCTCAATTTTATGGTTAATATTTGTAATAAAAGTTTTTGCACTTAATGCAGAAAAACAGCGAAATAATGTAGTATTTTTTTCTTTTTTTCCCTTTTACAGCAGTATTCCTAAGTGTTTTTTTTTCCTGGAGTTGTTCTGGGAATAAACTCCAGGACTTTTTGTGGGTTCAAGGACCTTCAGGATCCTGCTGAAGGACAGGAAGTGTGTGTCTCACCCTTTTGACCCAAATCAAGACAAGCAATTAAAACCCTGGACGGACTGATGGACTTTTAAAGACTTTTAAAGTCCTACTTCTTTTTTCTTTTCTTTCATTCTCAACATTTCCCTCTCTGAATGCATCGACGCTGCAGATCCGCTGGGAAAACCTCCAGCACGCTTCATCTTCAGAGCATCAGCGCCGGATCAATAATCAATCCATCACATATTAGCCGGCCGGCCGCTCGGTACAAACGTGTTGTGCTGGTTTTCTCTCGGCTCGTCCGTTTTCCCGGCTTACTGAAGCTACAAAACTATGTGATTTAAAGCCACATGACCTGAGATAACTATTAAAAGAATATTGTTAGCAAAATCATTCGGGGAAAATGAGTCCAGACAGCAAAGCTTTCAGGAAACACCAGACTGAAATCCGGCCAAAACAGAAGCGTATTGATGAGAAGCTGCGGCCAACTCCGCCGGCTTCTCCTGAGAGAGTTTCTATCAACAAGCGCTTCTTCAAACGGGTTTTACTGCAGACTGAGGCGGAGCTAAAGAGGAAATAACAGATTAACAGCGGCGCTTCTTCTGCTCAGGGTGGCCGTACCTGCTCTCAGGTGAGATTTAGAGCTTCCTGCTCTTATTCCCGTCCATTTAACTGACGGAGGTAATTCTGACAAACGGGGCAGGGAGGATGAGGCTCCCGTCGATAGAGGCGATTGATCCGAGTCTGTCGGCAAACACAAACACTTGAAGGCCTCATGAGTGTCGCATAAAAGCCATTAACATCCATTTTCCTGGCTCAGCACGGCAGCGGCGGGCTGAATCGATTTGACCTTGAGCTAAAGCAATGATGGCACGACGCTAAAATAATGTGCAATTAATCAAACTGTACGATAATCAATGACGGGTGCTTATTAAGACGTACAGCAGCTTCCACACACACGAGCCGGTCTCAGGTTTTAATCCCATCTGTTGAATTCTGATTATTCAGGTTGATTTAAAGCTTTTAAATCTCTTCTTAAAACACAATTTTATCCACCTGCTTTTATGTCATGTTTCTATGTTCTTTATAATATTGTCTTTCTTCACCTTCTTTATCTGGTCTCATTACTTCCATTTCCCAAAATCTGAGAATTTTGATTGATTTTGATAGTTTCCTCATGTTTATTTTATTTTTATTTATTTTTTTGTTCTCTGTCAAAGCAGTTTATAAGCTGTGCTTTTAACGTGTCATCTATATAAATAGATACATTTATTATTGTTATTATTTTATTTTTATTTTTATTATTATTATTATTATTATTATTAATATTTGGGACCTCTGAACCATGATGAATCAGTTAATTTATTTCCTGCAGATGTTTTTTTCCCCTTGCATTTTTTCTGTTATGGTTTAAGTATAATTTTAATTTCTAAAGCTTGTTTAGTGAATGTTAAAGTGTATTTTTGCTTGCTGCAGGATAAACACTCTTATTAATTCAACGTCTGGCTCCGTCTGAACCCGTCCTGCCTCTCTCCAGTCTGGTTTCCAGGTCGGCGGGGCTCTGCAGCGGCGCTCTGCAGCGGCGCTCTGCTCAGCGTTACCTCTTGCCACTCCAGGACTCCGGTCCACGCTACAATCTTATTGGCCACACTTTGCTGCTGTCCGATTGGATTTGGATTCACTTGAGCTCCAGCCTGTAAATAATATAAAAGAGGACGGGGTTACACGAGGTTTACAAGCACCAGGCAAGACTTTCACCACCAAGAAATATACAAAATATGAAGAATAAACATCAGAAAGATGAATGTTGAATTAAGGCATTTTTTGTTAATTTAAAAAATAGAAAAAGAAAAAAATACAGTTAAAAGATTCTCCAGTCAATCTGTGACAAGTTATATAAAACAGCATTATACTCAGGGAGCTCTTAAGGGTCAACATTCAAGCATTTCTCAAGCACTTTCAAGGTGCATGAGCTAAATATCCAAAGCCTTTATCAGCAAAGTGTAAAAAAAAACTTATTTTCATGAGATTTTCTGTATTATTTAACATCTAAAGGGCTTTACCAGGCAGAAATATGAGTCATATCAATGATGTAAAGAATGTAAAGTTAAGGAATGATTTATTAATTAAAAAATATAAAAAGAAATCTGAAAACAAAGTAAAAAGATTCTTCACTAAAGCCTCCAGATATCTAAAGCAGCCTTATACTCAGGGAGCTCTTATGGAGCATAATTCAATCACTTTTCAAGCACTTTCAAGGTGCATGAACTAAATATTTGAAGCCTTCTTTGTCACAATGTAAAAAAAAAAAGTTATTTTCATCTAATTTACTATATTATTTCACAATTTAAGACCTTTACCAGGTAGAAATGAAGGCATACAAAGATTGCACAAAGTGAATATTAAAAAAAAATCTGTAAATATATATAATTTAATATAAATTGTCACCAGTTTTTGGATGATTTATTCCACATCAGATGTTGAAGAACTGATGAATGAACTGGAAACAACACGACTCGTACACACCATCGTTTTCCAGGGAATAAGGAACGTCTCGTCAGTAGTACTACGCTGACATTTAAAATTCGTTTTGATATCAGACTTCAGACTCGGCTGCAGGCTGCACACACACACACGCACGCACACACAGACACACACACACACACACACACACACGCACGCACACACAGACACACACACGCACACACAGTCTTGGATCTGTGATATCTAAGTTACTGTAAAATATCTGTGCGGTTTAAACATTGATGGAGTTTGCAGCAGGGAGATTTAAACTCACAACAAACAGACAGAAAAACAGTTTAATACTAAGTGAAACATTTCACACTGAAGGCTGCAGTCAGTCTGCAACAAGCCATCTGAAACCTTTAAGAGGAAACTCAAGCGCCTTTCAAGCACTTTCAAGGTATAGGTCAACATATAGGTGTAATGTATTAGATCCAGCTGCATTCTGGGAATAATTAATTCTGCTTCACAATAAAAATATTTTCAAACATTAAATTGTTTCATTGTGATTTTCTGTAGGTTATAGTATGATATTTATATATTTTTTTATTTTATTTACTGTTTTCCCTTCAATTATGCTGTTTGACATTTTTATTATCTTTATTTATTTATATTTTTACATTTTTTATTTTTAAAATTATTTTATTCATTTTTTTATTTATTCATTTATTTATTTATTTATTCAGAAAATAGTCGTAAAAAAACATCTAAAACATAATGTTGTATCGTGTGTGTGTGTGTGTGTGTGTGTGTGTGTGTGTGTGTCTCACCATGTTGGGCTGGGCGTTGGCGGCCGTCGGCTGGTTGACGGCCGGCTGCGGCTGCGGCTGCGTCTGCGGCTGCTGACTGGGCACCGGCTGGCCCGTGGGCGCCACCGGCTGCTGCTGGTTGGGAGCGACCTGTTGCTGTGGCATCATGGGCTGCGTCGCCGTGGTGACCGTGGCGATGCTGGGCTGGTTGAGCTTCACCCCGCCGACCGACGGCATGGTCGGCTGGCCGGTGAACTGGGGACCCTGGTTAACCATTCCTGGGACTGGAGGAGGAAACAGACACAGAGCTTCAAGAAACCAGGACGACTTTTATCCTTTTTTATTTTTTACGTTTTTTTCTTAATAGGCTGCTTTTTATTTATGCACTAAAATTACTTTTATCTGTTGGTTTTTATGTCTCTTTTAATTTGCCCTTGTAAAACATTTAATAGATTGTCACTGTTATGAATAAAAACCTTCATGATCAAAACCAATCCCTAAAAAAAACTTTACAAATCTCAATTGTTTCAGGTTACTTTTCATCTTTACTTAACGAATAAAAGCATTTCTTTTAGACTGCTTTGTAATTTATGCACAAAAAAATATTTTTATCTGTTATTTTAATTTGCCTTTGTAAAGCAAAACTGCCCTATAAATAAAGATTATTATTATTAAAAACATACGTGACCAATATCAAACACTTGAAATAATCCTCAGGTTTCAGCTTGTTTTTCATTTTTCCTCTAAACTTAAAGGCCTGATGTTGTATTTCACTCTGGGTCGGATGGTTTTCCAGAGTCTGTGGCAGTAATCAGCCCTTTCAGCTGCAGACACACACACACAGCGCTCAGGCAGACAGCGGCACTAAAAGCTTGGCGAACATAAACTGTTCACAAACGGCCCGCGGAGTCCGGCGGTAACTCACAGCGGCTCTTCTGGCTGTTGGCGGCGTCCACGGCCATCTGTGCAGCCACCTGAGCGGGAGTCATGGGGGCCGGATTCTGTCAGCGAGCAGATTAAAGGGAGACAATGCTGTGTGAGGCGTTTTGGGGAGGGAACATAAACATCGCTGTCTGAAACGGAGCCAAACGTGGCGGCGGAAGCAGCGGCGGCGGCGGGAATAAGTCTCCGCGGCTGCTCGCTGGTACCTGATAAGGGTGGGTCGGGTTGATGGGCGGAGGAGGCTGGGAGGCTCCACCGAGAGGCTGACTGACAGACATCTGCTGAGGGGGGAGGACGGGTTTGAGCGGCCCGGGACCTCCACCCGACGAAACTGGAACAGACATGAGAGTACAGTTCAAGCTTGAGGAGTAAAACCATCAGAGGCGGCTGGAGGTTCTGCTTCCTGATTGGATGTTTTCCTGTCATAAATCTGCTTTTTATTCTCTGACTTTAGATGTGAGGCGGCCATGTTTGTTACTCAACTCAACTTTATTTATAAAGCACTTTTAAAACAATAACAGCTGAAACAAAGTGCTGTACATGATAGTTAAAACAATAACTAAAAACAAACAAACATACAAACAGACAATAAAA
>JAOWBC010000458.1:4515338-4529670 GCA_028566105.1 Hypoplectrus providencianus
CGCACACAGGCTGTACATCAGGACATGAAAATGCACTTTCTCACCTTTGACCCTGTCTCCCTTATTGAAGCTGATTTCCCGCTCTCCCTGGGCAGAGTGTGACCGAGTCGCTACGAAGACTCGTCCTGGGACGGCGCTGTAGAGGCGTCTCCGCTGGCCGGCGGTCTGTCCCGCGGCGCTGGCAGGAGCGGGCCTAAGGGGGGGGGGGTTAAAACTCAAAATTATTTATTAGTAAACTATTCATCCTACCATTGCACTACATGTACACATTTATCACCAACATCACCTTGTACATATGTTTTGTAATGGCTTTTTTCAATGTTATTTTGTAGATTTAATATATTTATATTTTCTATATTACATTTCTATAGCACATATCTGGCCAATAAAGAGGATTCAGATGTATAGATGAGCTCAGATAAACTTCATAACGGATATCTGAGGATTTCTTTTAGCCAAATTTAAAAAAATGTGTCCAAACAGTCAAGATTTTCACATTTTAATTGTTTCATTGTTTCATTATAACAATGATTTTTAGAAATCCCACATTACTCTGTGCTGTCCAGCAGCCTCCTGCTCTCAGGGTTAGGGACACTCACCCCTGCCTCCGACTCTGCCGGCTCCGGTCCTCCTTGTCACCGATCCTTCCTCGGGACGGGGACCGCGTCCTCGCCCCCCGGGGGCTGCTGGAGCTCCGCAGGGTTCCTGTGTGTTTGTAGCCCTGAGAGAGAAAAATAAGCTTTTCAGAAATATATTCAAGATGTGAAAGGATTTCTGAAATATTCTATATTTTTATTTTAAATCCATGTGTATGACAATTCCATATAATTCTAATTACATGCTAAATTTGGTGTGATTTTGTATTATCATTATAAATTTAAAATGCTACAAGTAATATTTAGGCTGAAAAAGAAAGAAACATATAAGTTGCTGCAATTTGAGCTTTCCACCACTAGAGGTTGTTAAAGCTCATATATTGAATTGTATAATTTCACTTCAAACTTTATAATTCATGTATAAGTTTTTGGGATTTAGCTGCTCAGAGTCCACCTGTGCAACACAATCATTATTATTAACATTATTAACCATTTCTACAAACTTTCAGGTAGAAGGTCAATCCAACTAATGTGGAAGGTAGTAAAATGTATTGAATATACATAATTTTTTAAATTAGTTTTGATACATATAATCAAAACTACTAAACAGACATTTATCAACTTCTGTTTCTAATGTCAATCATCAGTTTGAAATCATTAAACAACAAGGAGGAAAAGTTGTAAAGTTGTTTGGGATCTGTAAAGGTTTTAATGTGTTCAATTCCAGAAAAAAAAGAGAAAAAGAGAAATCGAAATCTGCTGATGACAGTCAGAGTTTAAAATCATAGTGTCAGGGACACACACACACACACGCGCACACACACACACACACACACCTGCACGGAGACGATGTTGGTCCCCGGAGCGTTGGGCACTGCCATCCAGTCTGGCAGGTTCATGCTGCTGTCGCTGTTGGCCCGGAGGAAGGGGTGAGGGTGGGGGATGGTCAGGGTGCGGGCGCTCTCCCGTCTCTGGGGGGCGTATTTAGGAGACTCCACGAAGGGAACTGAGGACAAAAATGGACAGACACTTTGAGAGACATGTGAGTTTGCCTCTAGTTTTCTGTTTGTCAGCTGGATTAGAGAAAAAAATACCAGCCCAATTTTTTTATGAATCACTGTTAACCCTCTTGTGATGTTCCTTTCTTTCTTTTTATTATAACAATGTTTTATTTTTTTAATTATTAGTTATTATTTGTACTACTGTAATATAACCATATTTTTTTTCTTACTGTTTTAATATTTATTTTATCAATTTATTTTAATTTTATTATTTCAACTATTTTCCACAAAAAAAATTGAGGACACAAAAAAACAAACATATGACAAAGATATTTGATAGAAGATATCATCACATACAACCTTTGAGTCATGTTTAACCCTCTTGTGATGTTCGTTTCTCAATAATAATGGTCATTATTGTGGGTTTGTACATAATATTTTTTACTATTTTATTATAACAATGTTTTTTTTTTTTATTGTTTATTTTTTCCTGTTGCTCAAAGACCAGATTTCCTCCGTGAATATCCAGCACATTATCTTAAATGATTAAAAGTTTCCGAGCAGCCCTCAGGTACTTACCCACATCAGTATCCCGGTGGTTTTTGATAATTTCTCCAAGCTCAAAATGGCCGGACATAACAGCCACCTGATGAAAACACACATACAAATTTTTTGTCATGTGGCGAATAAATGCACAAAATGTGAAGTTAGGACAAACTGTTTTCCATTTGTTTGATAATTACTGAAGCATTATTCCTCTGTGTTTATTAGTAAATAACCCCGTGGTGTCTGCACTCTAACCCTGCATTTCTAATGGAAAACATTTGCAAGTGATTAAAACCAGATTTGTGACTGTGGCATGTTTGAAATCATATTAAATAAATAAAAACAATATTTGAGGCCATATTTTGTATTCTTACCACCACTGCACAAATGCTTTGACCTTTTTATTTTTACAAACTTCACAGGTCGGCACACAATCTGGCAAATTTCAAAGCTTTCTCCCTGTTTTCTCCTCCAGTTTTTTTTTTCTATCTCACACAAACACAACAGATTGTCTCATCTGGCTGTTTCTGCACTGACAGAGTTAATATATCCAGATTAAGGGGGTCACACGCATCCCTGCCACCTGGGACCTCTGTGTGCATCGCAGCACAATAACGGTTTAAAGTGAAATTAGGCCCTGGCACTTTCTGCTACGTTAACTTAATAAGACACTAAACCGTACAACCACCCAACACGCGTAATTACCCAGCGAGGCGCTCAGCCATTACCTGAAAGGGGGTCTGCCCACTGTTGTTCTTCATGTCTTTATTTGCTCCGCGGTAGAGCAGAATCCGTGAACAGCTTTCCTGCAACAAACAGCTCTGATTAATATGCATCAATCGTCTAATAATAAATGTTAAACTAAACTGCTTTGTGTCAAAATGCATGAAATCTGTTTACATGTTTGTGCTGGATTTTAAAAAAACTGCTGTGTTCTCTATTTCTGGTGCATTTTCTTGTGTTATAATGACACAGCAAATATTTGTGATGTAATATCAAAAAGTCTGTTAAACAAGCTTGAAATGCCGAATTTCAGAAAAAATGTATAATAAGCAAAATCATTCATACTTAAAATATCAACAGAATATAGAAAGATGTGGGTTATATTACAGATTTATGCCTAACTGCTCTAGTTTTATTTTTTTCTTCATGGCTCAGGATGCTGAACACAATATATTATAATTATAATAATATAATATAATATAATATAATATAATATAATATAATATAATATAATAATAAAAAACACAGATTTGCCTTTTATCTCTTACGTTTTGACTACTTCTATTTTATAATTATGACGTTTTTAATCCCATAATTTGGACTATTAATGACATAATTTTGATGATTTTTTATCTGATAAATTCAATTTTTTTTATCTCATAATTTTGACTTTTTTAATCTCATAAATATTATTTTCTATGTGATAATTTCTCATAAAAAAATTCTTTTTTTAATTTATTCATTTTTGAAAAAAACCAAAATATAGAATTTACTTTAATTGACATATACTTTTTCACCTAAAAGTAGCTAAAATACTTTTTGCTATCACCGTTGTCCACAGCAGGACAATGCAACTACAGATACCTCATTTAACCACTTAAAAAAAAAAATCTTACAATTCCTCTCTCTCTTTAGCAGCTGTTGTTTGACCTCTTAGTAGAAAATAGTGTTTACCTTGTTGTATAAAGCACAGATGTGCAAGGCAGTGTTTCCAGAGGCATTCTGGGAGGAGGAATCCGCCCCGTAGAAGAGGAGGTGCTCCAGATGCTGCGCGTTACCATGCTGGCAGGCCTGAGAGAGGAGGCGCAGGTTGAGCAGGAGCAGAGGGAACAGAGGGAGAGAGGGCAAAAAAAGAGTTTATTAAGAGAGTTTATTGCATGTGATAAAGCGTAAAAAATAAAGAGGCGAAGAAGCAAAGAAGGATGAAGCACAGACGGTGACACAGGGAGAGGAACAAGGTGACAGTTATTAAGTGACACCACATTTAATTAACACCACCTCCAAACTCAGAGGGCGAGAAAACTGAGCGAGATCCAGTAAGAACAATAACTGAACAATAATCATCATCACGCAGCAAACAGGGGAAATTAAAACCCAAACTATTCAGCTGCTATATGTTGGTGTCATTACGCCACATTAAAGGTTGATTTCCGATCGGCTGGCAGCTCTAAATTACAATCTCACATCAGGACACTTTGAGGTGATTTCAGGTCAATAACTTAACAACGGATGAAAATCAATTTGTGTGAAATTAAACTACAGGAAATCACTGCCTCTGTTTCTCACTGTGTTATGTTCCAGTTAACTCACTGGTGGTCTGAAAAAACACGTCTTTAACAGGAGGATTTAACCATCCGGCTATGTTTTGGGTCAGACTGACCCATTTAAAAAAAAAAAAAAAAAAAAAAAGATTTTTTTTCTTTTTTTTTTTTTAATGAAGCAGCTTCTCCTTGGCTTCAACATTTGAAGTAAAATATATAAAATTATCCATGATATGAAGCACTTGAAAACTATTTTTAAGGTCTTTCCAATATACATTAAAAAAAGTTTTAAAATGCCTTTTTTTTTAAAATAAAAAAAACACCACTGCACTAAATGGGATATTTTTTGTCTTTTTTTTTGATAAATTAAATTGATCCAGGGAACTTTATTTATTCATTCCTGAGTAAGAGGCATAATAGGAGGGTTAAGGTGGATTCACTCCAACAAAACATAACATTTAAACATTTGCTTTATTTTGTGCAATTAATTTTCTGGTTGTGCCTCTTTATAGAATGAAAACTCAATCGAGATGTTGTTAAAACAAAAAATAAAAACTTTAGACTTAAGGTGGATCCATTCCCAAAATAATCCTAATATCAGAGCTACACATGAGTCAACACTCATCACACACACACACACAGACACACACAGACAGTTCAGATGGAGACGGATGCTGAGGTGTGTGTAATGTCGCTCTGATACCTTTATCCTCCCGTCCGCTCCGCTGCAGGAGCCCAGAGGAGCAGGCAGAGTGGGATGAAGGGTGGAGGGTGTCCGGGGTTAGGAGATGAGAGGTGGGGTGGTGTTTCATGGCATGAATGGTGTTTGACGCGGACACAGATGCTGGAACACAGATTACAAACAGGGAGCACGCACGTCAAACACACACACACAAACAACAGAAAGTGAAACCACAAACAGCCCGAGGCAGGACTCCTTTTTTTTCCTGCTGCTTTCAGACCACAAACCCCCAAAAATAGACGAGAATTAGGACGCTGACCCCATTACAGGCAAAGATTTCGCCCCGAGCATCCTTCAACAAATGCTGTGAGTTTAGTATAAAATACACAGAATTTACAGTCAACAGAACATTTCCTGTATTTGCACTTATTTCAGCATCGCTTCAGTATTGTTTGTGAATTCATTTGGCATGTTTACTTATCCAAAAGTGTAAAAAAAAAAAATGTATATGTCAATATTAACTGCATATGTAAATATTTTAATCGATATTTAGTGCAACAATGTTTTTACCTCTTTCAATGAGGATAATTCAGACATTTTTAACCTATTATGTTCATTTCTAGGAAACACAGATAACGTTCCTGCTTCAATTTGACCCTGGCCTTGTTTAAATATCCAAAAAAGACGTATGTAAGTGTGTTTTTGTGTCTGTTCTCACAAGGTTTGTTTTCTCTGTTAAAACTTTAGATTTACGCGCATTAGGCCAAGCAAGAGAAGGTTCATTCCCAAAAAATACATTTTTTTCAGATTTCTTTTTTACTTTAGAAATGGGTCATTTCTACCCTGAACATAGCAGGATTAAGGGACCTGAATAAAACACACACACACACACACACACACCTGATGTGTCTCGTCCCAGCCGTTCTCATCCCTGATGCCCAGTTTGGCGTGGTGGTACAGCAGTGTTTCGCAGCAGGAGGTGTCGCCCCCTGTCAGCACAGTGTGGTACAGCGGCGTCAGCCCTCGCCGGTCCTTGTAGTCCGGAGACGCACCCAGAGACAGCAGGACCTGTAGAAAGACCCGGAGCAGAGAGGAAACATCATGAGCAGGCCGCCCTCAAACACTGACAGCAGCTATAACAATCAGGGAGTAGAATAAAGTACGCTATTATGACTGCGCAGTAAAAATAATTATTTCTTTTATGAGCTGACTGCAGAACAATAAAAAAGCAGCAAGGAAAATATTTTAAAGGGTTAGTTAGGACTTTAAATGTGGTATTTATCTATAGTGAGAGGATTAACTACAGTAGATGTTAGCAAAACACCAAAAAGTAAAAAAAAAAATTATATTTATATTGTTAGTTCAAGCTATATTTAGAATATTATTTACCTGAGACAATTCTTTTTTTCTGATTTTATTATTTCACATTACAAATCTTACATTATATCTCCAATCATGAGAGAGTGAAAGCCAAAAAAATTATAATAAAATAAAATAATAATTATCTAATTTCTCTGAGGTCAGATTGAATCAAAGGTCTGTTAAAAATTCAAAAAGAAAGTAAGCTTTTTTTCAGTCATATTGAACCTGAAACAATTCTTTCTGACTGGGAATATTTTCAGAGCCACCAGTACGGTGGCCAATAAGGGTCAAATTAATTCAAAAGCCACAAAACACAAATAACAGATATTGTTGTTTGAGTTTGGTGTCAAAAAAACACCCAAAAAAACAAAAAACAAACCTTGTGTATGAATTAAGCTCAATAAATAACCTTTCCTTGCTTGCCTTGGTGATTTTTGGAGCTAAAGTTCTGGACAAAAATGTAAATACGCCACAGGCACTCTGAGTGTTTTTCTTCACTGGCTGATGATGGATTTGTGCATTTGTGTGTGGGTGGGTGTGGATTTCTGCGTGGGAGGGTCTGTTTATTCTGTCCTCAGCTTGTTTGCTTATATACTGACACAAATGAAGATATTACTGCAGCAGTTTTCAGGGCAAGTGTCCATCTCGCAGATAGATACGCTGGTGTAGGTTGGACCGTCTCCTTGTGTGAATTTAAAACAGTGGTCCCCAAACACTGGTCCGTGGACCGGCACCGGGCCGCACAGGAACAAAAAATAACATTATTCCAATTTAATTCAGAGTCTGTAGGATGTTTTATTTTGAAAAATGATCAGATTCTCTCCCGTCTCTCATGCGTTACTTGACACATCACCTGATATTAACAACTGAATTAAGCCCAAAAACTTGCTAAAAATTAAGTTAATAAACGTCCTTGCAGAGCTTTTTTTTCTAACAGCAATCAAAACAAAATCACAGAATAAACTGGACCATTTGCAAAGAAACAAGCACAGGGCTCCCACTGATACTGCAATAAGGTCAACTGTGTTTTTCTATGCATTTAACATTTGTATTATTATTATGTGTATTATTAGATATTTATTTTCATGCTGGTCGTATAATAATTTTTCTTTGGAGCAAAAAAAGGTGGGGACCGCTGATATAAAACCCGTCAGTTGTGATCAGATAACAGCGTTTATTGACAGTTTCTGGGTGCGTTTACCAGCAGGGCGGTATGGCGGTGGCCTCGCACAGCTTTGTGTAACGGCGTGAGTCCATCTTTGGCGCGGAAGTCGATGTGAGCTCCTCCTTCCACCAGGACCCGGATGGCTTCACCTCCGCCCGGCTCACACTGCACGGCCAGGGACAGAGCAGTCTCTGGCACACACACACACACACACACACATTGAGGAAGAGTTTTTAGTGGTCAGGAGAACTGAAAGTCAGGTTGTCTGGAGGGCAGCAGCCAGATTGTTTGGTCCCCGGGAGGCTGCAGGAAGACGCAGTGGGGAAACAGCAACACATTTACACTATTTACACTTTAACTCCTGGTTTCTTGTTTTGAGGTTTGAGGTTATCGTCCTGAACACCTGCAGCTTTCTCCTTCCAGGTAAGACAAAAAAAACTAGAGCTGTCCACCTCTACTGAGACTCAGTTCAAAGCCAATTATTTTAGACTTAAAAAGAAGATCTGAACTTTAGCTAATGTGTTTATATCACTGCAAAGTTTGGTTCTTACTTCATTATTATTATTATTATTATTAATATTATGATTTTGTTTTTTCACTGTTGATTTCTGTTTTAAAGCTTCAAGTCTGGCATTTGAGTTCATGGCTGTCACAATATAGTTGTTTTTTTTTTTTTTTTTAATTCAGATTCAGAAGGGTCTGAGGGTCTCGGCTGAGACTTTGCCAATAATACTGAAATAAAGCAACAAAAGAAACTCAAAAAAATTATTTCATAAGGACACCAAAGCCATGTCACAACATTTTGGACCTTGCTGAACACTTGAAACTTCTCCAGTGAGTCGGTTCAATGGCACGGAGAAGAATAAAAGCATTCACAGTGAGACCGGCACCGGGAGCAGGCTGCCATGGCGACAAGAGAGTTTGGCAAAGAGGAAAACGACGGACCGCTTTTTATCCTCCAACCAATTCTGTGGGGCTCAGGTACAAATCATTTCGGGGGGGTTGGGGGTGAAGCAGCCTTGGCGGGACGATGCCCATTAAACGTTTCCCTGGCAGAGATGGAGGAGGAATCATTTTGTGTCCTACTAAAGGCGCTCAGTGTGAGTCTTCTGGAGAGCAAGAAGAACAGAGCTCTGCAGAGACAGCCAGGAAGACCAGAGAATAAAAAAGGTGAGGGTCTCCATGTCCCTGGACCACAGAACAGAGGGTTGTTTTTTTTAAATGGTGGGATTTCAATCTGGGCGTGCATGCATGTAACAGCCGGGTCCAAGCCTCCTGCACAAGTCAGGACCCTACAAGCCACATAGCCAGGACCAGAGAGCCCAACAGAGACAAGACACAGGTGAGGTGTCTAAAAACAGCTGATTGGGCCTGGAATTGTTTTCTTTGGGGGCTGGAAACATTTGTGTTGGCACAAGGGTGCAGACATGGTGAGGTAAGGGAACTTTATTTTGAAAGTTTCCTGGAGCAATCAGCTGTTTTTAGATAAGATGAAGACTGAAGCTACAGCTGAAACTGTCAGCAGAAGAAGAAGGGACACTGGTTTGAAATCATTCAGAACATCTAAACAAAGGTATAATCTCAGAGTATAATGTAATATTGAAATATGTAATAAATATTCATGAACTAAAACATCTCTCCACTGCTGGTTTATATCTGTAACAATATGTCCCCTTTTAAAGCTGCATCATAAACTAGTGAAGGTTTATTGTAGCAAAAATTTACAAATTTTGCTTTGTGATTTTTGACTTTTAGCTCCACCAAAGTTCATTGAAATCATTTAACTTTGATAAAGAAGCACATAACCCGCGTCCAGCTTTAATCCCTGGAGCTCAGACTAGTAAACCCCTCTAGGAGGTGTGTGTGATGTGTGTTTTCTGTGTTTTCTGTGTGGAGCCTGTTTGAGGGCTCTCTGCTGCCCCCCGGTGTCCTGCAGCAGAAGTGCGTTTCACACCCGGCTCTGTTGTGTGTTGTGACACTTTGCTCCCACAGCGGCTGGAGCGGCTCAGCTCAGCACACCCAAACTGTAAATGAGCCGTCTGCTGCTCCCCTAAAGCACCAGCGGAGATCTGAGAAAAGACTCCAAATTGTGAACAGCACTGGCTCAGATCCTGGATGAAATGTTGGGCCAACAAGCTGCAGAGCTGAGGGCGGGAAACTGTGAGGGTCACAGCTGCTGGACGAGAAAGTGGAGGAGACGAGATGTGAACTGTCTGGGGACGTTAAAGACACGCTGGAGTGACCAGAACCAGCCTGTGATGCTACGAGTTTTGAGCAAAACCAATAAAATCAAGAACATTTAATCAGCAGAGGAAGTTGCACAATGCAAAAACTGGCTCGACTTTATAACCCCAATGAAAGCAGATTATGTCTAATCACACGGGAAAAAAGGAAAAGTTTAATGAACTATTTTTATTGTTTTATCTTTTCTTTTAATGGCAGCAGTGCTTTGCAGAGCATCTCTTTTGTTCTTGTATAAAGTTTACTTAAGTTGTTGAGTTGTGTGGAGGCTGGCCGGGTTATGAGATCGTATGCAATTTACTGGGACATATATTCTTTTTCCTCCTCCTCAGATCCTGAGTTGTTGTTGTTGAGTGTGTGATTTGCTGCTGGACTGCGCTGTTGTCCCCTCATGGGAGAAAAGGACAAGTTTGGACTCACTTGAAGTGATATTCTGCATTAACTCTGGTCTCATTTCTCATAAAAGAGAAAGGGAAATTAATTCTTGTATATACTTTGCAATTTTACACCTGCCCTTTCAAAATAAAATCAAATTATTAAAAAAAGAAGTAAGCACTACAAAAACAATACGACAGATATTTTAGGTTTTATTAGATACGACTATGTCATAATGTCTGGTTTAGATTGATTATGTTTATTGTCTTCTTTGAATATTAATAATGCTTTTTCACCTGCTGAGGGTCAGAAAACGGACACGGTAGGGGAACTTTATTTTGAAAGTTTTCTGCCCCAATCAGCTATTATTAGAAACCAGGAAGTGTTTGACAGCTCTGATGAAAGCTGCAGCTTCAACCGAAACTGTCAGCAGGTAAAAGAACATCTTTACTCCAATTTATTTGTCTGAACACAAGAAGTAAATAATTAATATCTGGTTTAGCCTTAAAACCAACTTCTTGGTTTGAAGATCTGCACATGAGGAGCTCCAACGAGAACATAACCTGTTCCCCGTGGGTGTTAAGAGGTGAGGCAGGTCTTACCGCCGGTGTCAGGGTCCTGATAGTTTGGATCGAGGCCTTTGTCCAAGAACTTGGCCATCTTGTCCACAGCATTGGTTTGGATATAATCCATGAATTTCTTCAGGCTGGCCTGCATGAAGAGAGGAAGAAGCTGCAGCGTGAGAGGGGACTGATGAATCATGAATCAGTTCAGTGCAAAAAAAAAAAAAGTAAGTGCATGATAATACAACCCAGAACCGCAATTAAAAATGTATAAAATACACAAATGCATTCATGTCTGCACTTAAACATGCAAACTGTGGAGTTCTGATTTAATTTGCTGGAACATTTATGGGACTGAAACTCTTCAGGCTGCAGCACAAACGGGCTTCGTACCTTCGTGTGCAGTTTGGCCAGTTGCTTCTCATCCAGATTGGTCTGCTTGTACACCCTGGTCTTGTACCGAAACTAAACCCGGGAGAGAAGAAGAGAAAGGAAACGAAGAGTTAATCTGAACACAGAGGGCGTTTGTCCTTAATTCTCTTAGCTTTTGGCCCAGATCCCCAAAATGGAGCCTGCAGATTTATTGTACGGAGCAGCTTTGTCTGGTTTGCTATAGAAACCTCCTCTTCTACTCCACTGACGACAAGAAATGTTGCTGCTTTACAGTTTAAAGACGGTTTAGAGCCTCCACTGGGTCATAATATAGCATGAAAACAAGGTGACTGAGATTAGCAGAGCAGAGAAGCTGTGACTTTACTCTGAGAAGGCGGTATGAAGATGAAGTTTTTATAGTTTTAAAAGCTTTCGATACTGCAAGAAACATTTACAGTAAGATGTAATCTAAAGTGCAAAAGTTTAAGAGCAAGCTAGTGCACATGATGCACCGCTGTTGCTATGGAGACAGCTGAAGACAACAAGCTTTCTGTTTACTGTTTTATATTCATTTATACAGTTTGGAGTTAAACAGGACAGGTTTCTGTTTAAGAAAAACGGACTTTATTCAGTTTATTTTGTTATTTTGTAATATACTGATAATTATTTGTTTTCCATGTGTTCAAGTCACTCAAAAATATGCATTTAATTCAATTCAGGTTTCGAGTCAAATACTTCACTTTAAATAAATCGTTTTACTCACAAAGAAATTAGCTAAAAAAAATTTTAAAAAATCACCACACCAGGAAGGGTGAAGACAGCATGAGGCGTCCCTCATTTATTTTACAGAGAGTTGGTAATCCTACTCAGCCCTGACATGACTTAAATCAATCACATTTTAAATGCAGACAGCTCTAATTAATCATAAACTTAAAAGCTGACTCTGTTCATTCGTTACGCGGCTGTTTGACAGAGACATCTCGAGGCTTTGCAGGCTGCATCACGTCTCGCTGTGACCTGCTCTAAATGAAAAGTGTCATGAGATAACTTGAGTTGTGAGTTGGAACTTTCAAAATAAAAGTGACTTGTGTCTTGCAACTGTGTCAGAGGAGACTGGAATAGTACCTCTAAATATGGTACCCCTTTCTCAAAGGACTGTGGGTACTCTTTGAGCAGCCTCTCCTCCTCCAGGAACTTGGCATCATGGCCGTCGGTGGCCGGCTGGAACAGACCATAGTTCAGGACGTCCCGCAGAGACTCGGTCAGGGAGCACAGCACCTGCTGCTTGGCCTTCCACACCGTGGCATCTGGGTTAAACCGCAAACATTTCTGCAGGAGCGGCGACATAAAAACAGATCAGCCTCGAGTTTTTAGAGCAGTGATCGGCAGTTAACTCTTTATAATGGCAAAAAGAGCTGATTTATGGATAATTGAACAAGAAATGCAGGTAAAACAATGTAAAAATACATCACAATAAGTAATAAATTATATTCACATCAAAAGAAAATTAGTATAACTGAGTATTAAAGCTGTTGTAAGCAGCCAAACTCATTTTATTGCATCAATCAAAGACTAGAGGCCAGAGCAGAAACAACCTGCTCACTGTGAGTTCATTAACACAAACTACAGCATCACAAACTGCATGTTCAGAAGCTGAACTGAAGGACAGATGAGGTTCTTGAACCAGATATTTGAGCGTCTAAAGCTTCGCCTGCCTGAGGACCTCAGCCTGCAAGCTGCAAGCTCATATGGGGGGAAATGATCTGTAATGTTTTAGTGGCCGAACCATCTGCGCCTTAAAAATCAACTGTAACTAATGCAAAGATGCTAAAATTAGGATGTTTGGTACATTGGGTTGCAGGGTGAACCACATCACTCCTTTGGGTTGTGTTTGAGGTTTAAAATGAAAAATGAATGTGTCTGCAGGACTTACACTTATCTCCAAACAACTTTTATAAAGATGTTCAACCAGATACAAAAGCCACATATTTACAAGTCTCATACACATCAAAAAATGTTATATATTATTCTGCAGAAATGTTGTTTTTCCTGATAATAAAACTGTTTTGTGCCTCAGCAGGATTATGACTGTTGTCGATTGTTGTTTTTCTTTCATCACCTCTAATTGAACAATTAGTAAAAACTTAAATAGATTAAGATAAATTGAACATTGACCTTTTCTAGGTGGGAAGAAGAGGATAAATTGGGTTTACCAGGAGAGCATTTTCCTCATTTCCTTCCCCATGAATCACAGTGTGACCCCCCTAAAGTTTATCTGTGGCGGCAGATAACGCGGCTGACTGCAGCACGGCGGGGCGGTTCCCCCTGTGAGCCAGCAGGGGGAGCCAGGGGGAGCCAGGGGGAGGGAGGTGGGTGATCCCCGGCGGCCTCAGTGCGCTGGGACGGCGGTTTGGTGCAGCTCTGAGTGTCTCCAGCGGGGTCGTGAACGGCCAAATGCATCAAGGCTCAGAGGCTCAGTCAGCAAAGTGGGACGTAACTCACTACACAGATGGCTGACAGAAGGTTTTTGGCACTCCTCTCTCCCTCTGCCTCCCTCTCTCTCCCCCTCTGCCTCCCTCTCTCCCCCTCTTGCCCAGAGAGGAGTCGGGCTGTTCTCTGACCTTGAGGCAGCAGCGGGATGATTGGCCCGTGCAGAGTACAGCCAGCTGCAAGGATCCCTGCCTCTTACTGCATTACTGCACCGCTCGTCTCCAGCCAACACCGACTCTAACCCAGAACATTCGCTCAGTCACTCATCTTAATCTCTCTCACACACACACACACACACACGTTTCTCTCTTCCTGTGCGTGTGTGTGTGCGTGTCCTACAAAGAGAGAGATAAAACCCTGCACGGGGGTTTTGTGCAGAGGAGTAACATAACATTTTTCTCCCTCTATTTTATTCAGTGTCTCCGTTCGCGCACAGCCAACCCGGTCGCCACGGCAACCGGTTCATTAGTGGAGCAAGCCGCTTGTTGCCATAGAGACATCCCTGTGTTCCCTAGGAGATGGGGTACTGGGAGGGTGTGCTTGTGTTTGTGAGTTGTGTGTGAGTGTGAGTGTGCATCAGTGTGGATGGATTTGTGTTTGTGTGTGTGTGTGTGTGTGTGTGTGTGTGTGTGTGTGTGTGTTACAGCAGCGTGGCGAAAGAGACTGGAGTAAAAG
>JAOWBC010000458.1:4529770-4541096 GCA_028566105.1 Hypoplectrus providencianus
TGTGTGTGTGTGTGTGTGTGTGTGTGTGTGTGTGTGTGTGTGTTACAGCAGCGTGGCGAAAGAGACTGGAGTAAAAGGGAGGGGAACGTCTAAGACTTTGAGTATGAGAGCGAAAGACGATGAAAAGGTGTGTCTGCTTGTATTAGATTAGGTTTCACACACACACACACACACACACACACACTCAAACATGCACACACACATGTTCGTGCAGGTATCTATATGAGGACCTTCATTGATATTATGCATTCCCTGGCCCTGTACCCTTACCCTAACCCTCACAAGTAAATACCTAATCCCAAACCTTACTCTTACCTAAACTTAAAAGTAATCATATCCTTAAAATCAAGCCTTAACCCTCAAACAGGACTTTAAAGATGTGAGGACCAGCCAAAATGTCCTCACTTGACAAAAACGTCCTCAATCGATTGGTGAAAAACTTGCTCCGGTCCCCATAGAGATAGCTACACAAGTACACACGCACACACAAGCCTACACACAGCACTTACAGTCCCAATGAAGGATGCAGGCAAACACTCTAACATGAATCACAATCACAGCAGGAAAAGATGGAGGTTAAGGCTCCACTCGTCATGCCGGAGGAACGTTCCCACAGTCATCCTGAACAATTATAAAACACTGATAATCATCATAAAATAATTGAGATTCAAATGCGTGTAATAACTTTGCTTTCAGGCTTAGAAGCTCCAGATTGCTGGAGATTTAACCGAGGCAGCTTATTGATCCGTGTACCTCCAGGAATATCACTGATCCCACAGCTTCTAATCGGCCGGCCAATTAGGGCTCATCACAGATTATTCATCCCTGCAAGGCCATCAAAGTGCAACTTCATTTTGTGGACAGTTTTTCCCACTGACTCACCCAACATTAGATTCCTCTGTACCGTATAAAGCCTTTAACTCTGCTTTATTAAAACCATGGATGTATGGATGCAGAGAGACTTGCAGCATGTCATAAACCTGAAATCTTGCACTTGCAGTTGAGTGTTTGTGGCGCCCTCTAGTGGCCAGAGAGCTTTATAAGACTAAATATCTACTGAGAATTTGGTTTAAATGTCTCTGTACAATGACAAAATTGTTTCAATGTCAACATCTCAACTCAAAAAGGTTTATTCTCCTATTAGTTCCTGCTACTTTGTGCTATTATTATTATGGATAATCAGTGTTTCACTTGTTGGGTGACTTACAAAAGAGCACAGTGAGGGAAGAAGAACCACTGCAAGAGTGAAAAAAATACTCTATTAAAATTTAAAGTTCTACATTCAAAATCCCAGTTAAAAAACTTCCCTTTTCAGTGCTTGTGCATAAATATTTCCATATCTAGAGTGCCAACCAACCTACAAAGTGTGAATGAGACATTTCACCCGGTTAGCTTTTAAGGGGAACTACATCAGAAAACATGAGATTTAACAAGAAATTCAGATTAACTCACATTATTAGAATATATATCACCTCCTCTCTGAGTCTCCACCCACAGCTTTAGAGATACCTATGCAAAGATGTGCCATATTTTGGGCTTAGTATGAACATAAACATTGAAAATATCAACTTAATGAAACCTCAGTATCAAAAGAAACAATTTTTCTACCAAGAAAGACAAATAGGAGTTATTCTATGACATTTTTTTTCACTGTTCTGTCATTTTTGCTTTGAAGGGAAATCTTGTCCAAAAGGCGTCTTTTTCTAAATACCCATTGGTATTTTTATGAATAAGTTTTTTGAGGAAAGAGAATCAACTATCTGCAGGATTAACATTTTGTTATTCATGTTCCAGCCGACATGAATTCAACACTTTGTGATGTTTTCTGTGCAGGTGTGTCATTTCTCTGCTTCATTCGTCTCCAGAGATGATTCAGCTTTTTATCTTATTATTTGTGACAAGGAAAAGTGCAAAAACACAATTCATCCCTCGTCAGACCCTCCATTCATTTCAGCGTGTTTATAATAATTGCATCATGTACCATCATATTTTACTTTTCCTGTGACACTGCTTCTAAATTCATGCACCTGCACAAACGGCAAAGAAATGAGGAAAAGGTGTTTGCATGCCACAAAATCATAATTTTATCAAAATACTGATGCTAGAATATAAATAGAGGGATTTATCTGCATGACCACTGGTGGAATGTGACTATTTATTTATTTAAATACTGTGCTCTGTTACACTTTAGAGCGAGAGAGTATTTCCATTTTATGTCAAATTTAAGAAGGAAACACTGTTTGTTTTACTCCACTACATTTATCTGACATGTATCTAATTACTTTGCAAATAATCATTTTTCATTGCATCTTAAATTAAATCAAGTATGGAGCATCGTTTTAGATCAATGAGCAACAACGGCAGTAAAACAAACCTTACACATGAATGCAAATAATCCATTGATATAATATATAATAACATGATTCATATGGGGTACATTTTCCACATAATACGTCTTTTTACTTTGCATACTTTAAGGACAGTTAGCCTTTAATATGGAAGCAGAATATTGCGTGCCAAATGCTGTGAGGGAGTATTTTTATTTTACTTTCTTCCGCTCCTGTACATGAGTGGAAACAGTGCAAAGACAGATTCACATCCCCGATTCTCTTCACTTCTAAACGCAGTAAATGCAGAGCTTTTATATAACTTATAACCTTCATATGGTTCTCAGTTTTACATTAAAATCTTAACGCAGCTTTGAGCCCTTCTGTTTCTCTTGTGGTTTTTATCATTATGCAGACCAAAAATTCTGTCTTGTCTCCTGAAGCTGTGATCACACTTTCCCACTCGCATACGCCCACTCACTCTGTCCGTGCTGCTCTTTATCTTAGCCTGCCTATCTCTATCTTATTCTCCCTGCTCCTTCCTCTTCCTCCATCTTTCTGTAACAGCTCTGTCACTTATCTATGCAGAAATAACTCTCTCTCTCTGTGCATCGAGCCCTCTCTGTCTCCGTCCCTCTGGCCTTTTCCTGCAGGGTAAGTGCAGGGGGACTTGAAGCCTTTAATGAGATCTATGGGGAAATAACCCCCCACTCAACACACACACACAAACACACACACACACAGGCTCACACGCCAGCCATGTCACCATTTAAGTCAACTTCCTCTCCATATCTCACCCTGCTTCTCTCTCCCAGCCACTCCATCCACCCCCTTCCTCTCTACAGCAGTTCAAGAGAGGGAATTAATTTCTTTAAAGCGTCGCTGTCATCCCCGCTCTGCCTCGTTCTCTCACTGCCATTGTCTTCCTCTCCCTCCGCCACGCCGCTCCTCCTTATATACTCCTCTCTCTATTATCTGTGTTCTTCTGCTCACCTCTGGGGCTCACCCTTTCATTAACATGCAACCTCCCTGCAGCTGCAGAGGAGAGGAGCCTGGTGGACGCTGTCAGAGTCTCCGAGTTTGAAAAGTTCACGTCTTAAGTAGGCGCTGAAATATACGTGTGTGTATTCTCTCGTGGAAGTGTTTGTGAGTCCAAATCCTGCCCGAGGCGCTGCTGCTGCTGCTGCTGCTGCTTATACTTGAGAGTTTGCACGACAAGTCAGACTGTGGAGAAAAACTCATTTGTTTCACGCTGTTTAATGCGCTCGGCAGGCAAAAGCCAACTTGACTGCATGTGCGTGTGTTTGACAAGCTAATAAACCTGCAAACTGAACTGCCTCGACCTCCCGCTGCAGCTCCATCATATCAACTCCATGTGACACGCCGAGCCGGCTGTCGCTGTGCACACAAGTCACTTAATGGACCTGCGCCTTTTTCATCAGCCGCCAGCTAAAGAGAAGGATCAGCGGCGCACGGCGAACTCACGGCTCAGCGGTCGGTGGGTCGGTGTGTGAAAGAGGTCCAGAGCTGGAGGGAAAACTGGGAAGAGTTCAGCTGTAAAGTAGAAATGTTTCAGAAGCATTTAAATGACTAAATTTACTGTAATTTACGGCGGAGCAGAAGCGCCACATTTGGATAAAAAAATATATAAATAAATAAAAAAGGTAATTATAAGATTTAAGTTATAATTTTTTAAACTAAATAATGGAATTATCTAATTCTTAGAATAATATGTAAAATATTTGATTAATTACAAGAATGTCAAAAGATTTCATTCGTTACGAAATATTTAATTAATTATGACAATGTTGAAAATATTTAATTAATTATAGAATAAAGTCGTAAAATATATTGAAAGTAAAGTCTTAAAAAAGATTTGATTAATTAGGAGATTAAAGTCGTAAATATTTGATTAAATATGAGATTAAAGACATACAATGAAGCAGCCATTTCCTGAAAGCTCTTTAACAACTAATTTTAATATATATTTTTTTTATAAATGTGGCCCAAATACTCTCTACGCTACCTTATATGGTCGTTATTCCAAATTAAGAACAGGTCATGTATTCTTTCTGTTTGAATATTCTTCTACACTCAAATAAATTAAGAATTAAAAGGGATATTTTTCTGTTATTCAGGCTTTAGGGGGACATGTAGCCCTATTTCTACGCATCCTCTGACCTGTAAATAACCCAAACAGTTCTGACAGTTGGATAAAAACTTTCCTTTAACACAGTTTCAGTGTCTCTGACCACCAGAAGATAAAATGGGACATGACATCAACTGTCCCAGTGCAAACTTTCTACTAAGCACCCTGATCTGCGTCTCCTCCGCCAAGAGATGATAAAATCTATCCAACTGAATTTCACTTTGACCTATAAAAACTAACTATTAAACCACACACGAAGCCTTGGCCCAAATCTCCTCTTGACAAATGCAGCGTAGCAGATCTGCAGCTCTCTTTGTCCGTGCACAGCGGTTTGATTGACGCGGCCTGAAGACAGAGATTTTTCCTGCAGGATGGTTTTAAAACAGCTGGGTGGAGGCAGGACGTGTCACCAGATGTTTAGTCTGACGGCTCAGACCGGTTAATAAAGAAATGGATGTAGCCTGGGATGTGAAAGGTGAAGTCAATGTAGAAGTCTCTTTAACCTGCATTCTGTCTCGTGGCCACCAGGGGGAGACTCAAGGAGAATTAACGAGAAAATGTCCACACTTAACTAATCACTTAATTTATGACCTCGGTAAAGATTTTCTTAATGAGGATAAATATGATTAAAGATCCAGTTTTCCTGCCACACGCTAAAACAGTGAGCAGTGAATTTGTCCTCTGCATTTAACCCTTCAAGACACCAGGTTTAGCTCATTTTATCCACCCGTGGAGCGTGTGGGGGGCCAGAGTTTCAACCAGGCTGCGGTCTGTTAATTGTAATGTTCAAGATCCATCCATGCTTTAAACTGAAACACATTTCTGTTATCAGCCCTAAAAATATAGTCGTCTTATAAGAATAAATGCAGCGTGATGTGCAGCAGTCCCACTGGCACCGTAACATAAATTGCCATATCAAAGTCAATTGGCGAAGGTAAATCTGTAATGAAGCTGCAACAAATTGGCTAATTTCAAAGATGTGAACCACTAATTAATAAGCATCCAACATAGAGCTTCATCTGAAAAAAAAAAAAAAAAAAAAAAAAAGGTATAACAGTAATTTTGGGTGACTATCTGACGTCACTCTGAATCCGCCTCCCTCAATTCATAACATTTGCATTTGCGTGCTGCAGTCACTCCCTCATCTCATTACATCACAATTAACGAGCAATTAGAGTTTATTGAGGGGGAATTAGCTGACATGTCGAACAGACCTGATGTACTGGGAGTGTAAACTGATATTACCCAACAGGAGGAGGAGGAGGAGGAGGAGGAGGAGAAAAAAAAACGATGGGAGGGTTTTTGTTCACGTGAATGTGCAGCCTGAGAGGGAAAGAGAAAAACGGGCTGAAGAGGTTGAATGAGGACAGCAGGAGATGGAGTGAGTGAGACAATAAATGTCAGAGCCGTGGAGGGTTATAACTCTCATGACCTTGGGGAGCAAAAACAATATATACCGAGTCGGTGAATCTCGGCAGGAAATCTATAAGGTCATGTTTTAGAGCTTTCATATGTTAATGCTAAGCTAACACCGCCAAGGAAGAGAAATAAAAAGAAAGTGACAAGTAAAAATGTATTTAAAATCACTGCACAGTTATGCTGACAAATCGGATCATTACTGCCCCTTTTTTCCTTTTGTTAAACTGTATATTTTCCCGTCAGTGTCTCCCGCGTCCCCTCAGTCACTCTAATGAATGTGATTATACTTGTCAATCTGGAGCGTCCGCAAATAGAGACATTGTCGCAGACAATGTGTAAAACTTGAGAACATTTAAAGATTTTGACATTCTCTAAAACTTTGTACTTGTGAGTCGAAACCCTCAGCGCTGAATTTTTAATTCATCTTCAGAAATACATATTCATTATTTCATTTCCACCTCCTTGCTGCTCACAAAGATCAAAACCATTTGCATAAAATCTTTTTTCCTGTTAAATCACTCAAGAGAGAAAGGTGACTTTGTCCTCCCACGATGCCTGAACTTCTTCTCCAGTTGTTTTTTTTGTGTGTGTGTGTGTTTGTATTTTGTTTTGTTGAGAGTTCAGCTGTTTCTTCTGTTTATTGTGATTTTTTTCTGTATCATGTATATGTTGCATTTAAAGACGCTGTGATCTTGTACAGCTGCCGCCTTTGCCACGTATGTTGTAGAAGAGATTATTTATTAATAAAATCGTAATGTAAAGGAGCAGGAGGGCTTTGATTTATTCTTGTGTGACTTATACATTTATATTATACATTTATTAGAAGAAAAAAAATATATAAATTCTGTCCTGAATGGCCTTGAGATGGATCCGAATTGATAAATATCCATCACTGAAGGAGAATATTTACTGTATTAACTGCAAATATTTGTTTTATTCTTATTTTATGTCAGTTATGTTCAATATTGAAATGCAGGATGTTTTAAATAAGGTAGTAAAGTATTTAAAAGTATTCCTTGTGAGCAAAAACCTTGATCTGGACTCCACTTCCTCATTATTTTACATATAATGCTACATGAAGCTGCATAATAAAATAAACAGTCATCTTGGTTGTTTATGTTGTAAATTTCTCACTCATTCCTGCTGGAATATGTTAGATTGTGTGCTTATTGGTTTAAGCTTGGTTTAAGTTAAAAGTAGCGCTTTATTTACCGTTATATATATTTATTCCTCAGGCTGAAAAAGTTAAGATACAGAGACGACAAGAGCTTAAATGTGGAAGATCAGGTAAGTTTTTCAGGTGCTACAACAGATTTATTAGAAAACACCTTTGACTCTAGTTTATCTGTCTGAACAGAATGAAATGTTACAGCATGAAATCATATCTAGTTGAAACCCGACATACAAAAATAAATCTGAGAGGAGCGTATTATGTCCCCTTCACCGGGTGTTACACCTATCATCACTCAGAAATGTTGTAAAATATTTCTTGGCTGAAAAAGTGAATCCTCACTCTTTCTATTCCTCAGTTCCTCCTGTGTTTATTTCTTTCTCTCCCTCGCTCCTTCTTTATCTCCTCTCACCTCCCTTCTTTCTGCATCGATAGACTTTGATCTGCGTCTCCCTACATTTACCTTTATCTCTGCACTCCTCTTTGTCCATTTATCTGCTCCTCCTCTTCCTGCTCCTACATCCAAACGCCGCGTCTATCTCCGTCTGAGGTTTGACCCCAAGCCTGAGTGCTCCTCCCAAGCAAACCCCCATTTATCTATCTTTTTACAATTAAACTTTGATGTCGATTTGTTAGAATAAATAGGGAGCGGTGAATTATTTATGGTTAAAAAAAAAACCTGAATCGAGCACACACACACTGCAGAAAACACCCAATGCACAGATCAATAATAAATCACACGGCAGCAGGAGGGAGGAAGAGCGAGGCATTTATGATGCACTGGGATGGTAAATCTAAAATACAGGCATGCATACACTCAGCCACTCACAAATACATTTATTTAATTTGCCGTTTCATTCTCGCTGATGATTTATAAAGCCGACACATCGCAGAAGCCTCGGCGGCGCGACAGAAAAGAGGACAGAGGAAACCAGCGGCCTTGTGTTTGTCGAGCACAAAGGCAGTCTGGTTCAGCTTTAATCTGGCTCTCAGCAGAGATGCACGCTCTCTTCTCCAGCTCTGTTCCTCCCTGTTTTTTTTTCCCCCTTTCTCATCTTCTGTTTTTTCCCCCTCTGCACACAAACTTGGACGCAGCCTCGGCGCCTTGCATCGCCTGCTTCATAATTCAATTATCAGCACAATCGAGTTACAACTGATGATTCACTGATCACAGAAAAACACAGAGGAGGAATAATGAAAAAAAAGGGTGTCTGCGTCTACAAATGCCTGGTTTTTTGGGGGTACTGTACTCGGAGGAGGCTGCCTCTGCCGCGTGAAGACGGTTTTGACACACTTGTGATGGAGCCTTTTGCTCTGCTGTGATGTGGGAGCGATGGCGGATCGGTCCATCATGATTCTGGACAGCGCTCTTAAAACCAGTCACACCGAAAAGGGCTTTTCACGGCGTGCTTTATCGCACCATTTAGGAGCTCTTTGACGACATTAAGCCACAGGCAGCGCTTCCCCCTCCGCTAGCCTCCTCTCTTCACTTCTACTTCCCTCCCTCTGACTCTCTCTGAATCCTTTCTGGCTTGTAGTGTTTTTAAAACCAAATTCGTGCCCACGTATTCTTATCTTGATTGCTCTTGTGTGCGGTTTGGCTCTCTCTCTGGAGCTGGGTCACCTTGAATGCCTCTCTCACCCTCTTAGATCAGTCACTTTGCTGACGAGCACTTGAGCTTCTCTCAGTTTTTTTTTTTTTGTTTTTTTTTCTGCCGGTGATGCAGAGAGCGAGAGACAGGAAGGGGGAGAGACAGAGAGAGAGAAAGAGAGTCTGATCGATGTAATGTGCCCGGTCCTTGGAGACTTCAGTGTTTCTGGAGCAGGTTTCCACTGAGCCGACCTGCAGGGCTCCATCCGGTCCTGAGTTTCACAGCGCATACTGCAGGACGTCAGCAGGGAGACACAAACACCCACTTTGTCTCCGAGTGTAACGAAGGCGTCCTTGCTGTGACATCTTTGAACTGAAAGTTGAAGCGATTCCTTCGGTTTTTCAGGCAGGCTATTTTATTCTCTAACAAGAAATCCATCCACTCATTCATCTTTTATACCCACTCATCCTGCGCAGGGTCGCGAAAATGACGTCAAACAGCTCTTCAGTTCATTCTTTAAACACAGTTTATGTTAAAGGAAAAGTGTCACAGAGCTGTTACTTCAGTCCCTAATCAATGCCTTTGTCCTGAAAAAGAGTTTGTCACTGTGCTTGTGTTTAAAAAAGTTTATATGAAGCAAACAAAAGTTTTTTGTGGGAGAAAAAATTCAGATTTCTTGGTTACTTTGTTTTTAAATCATGAAATTGTACTTATTTGGTGCAAATTTTCTGGTATCGTGACATTTCTACTTTTATTTTCTTTCTCCCAAAAGTACTCACACTATAAGGACTCCATAAAGCAACTGGTAGCAGCCAATTAGCTTAGCATAGCACAAAGACTGTAAGTCTGCCTCTGCAGGTGCAAAACCCTTAAAAACCTGCTAAATCTGTGTAAAAGCAACAATTATTAAGTGTAAGGAAGTGCTGGTAGGTGGATTTAGTTACCTTTGGACAGACAGAGATTTTAGAGAAAGCTAAGCTAAACTAACCTGAGATAAGCTAATTGAAGCTAACTGGGTGTTGGCTTTAGCTTTATCATCTTTAATCTTTCTCTCAGCTGGAAAATGAGTTAAGTGCGTTTACTAAAAGGTCAAACAATTTCTTTAGAAACACAAACTGATGCAAATACTGATGCATATGTTGCGTTTTTGAAAAACTAGATGCATTTAGACATACTCTTTGAAAACACATTCACTTAAGGAAGAGATTTGATTTGATTTGATTGATTTGATTCCTTAAGTGTTGAAATAAAGACTTGAACAGTTGAAGTGATCAGGACTGTTTAAATCAGCCGAGGTGTTCAAACTGATGGAAACAGAGTGTTTGTGTGTGGCGGGTTTGTGGGTGTGTTACTGACCGTTTGCTTTATGTCTGGGATGCCGATGCGAAACACCATCATGGCAATGTGGGCGTCCTCAGATGGCACGGAGCCGGTGCTGCGCTCCTTCAGCCTCCTCTGCTGCTGCTGCTGTATGTGATTGGCTGGCTGTTGGTGCGTGGGTCCCGGATTGGAAGAATAGGGGTTCGCGGCGTGTCCAGGGTTCCCCGGCCGGATCTGCCTGTCCCCGGCGGGTCGTCCGGCCAGTTTCCCCGACTGCCTGTGTCCCTCGCCCCTGCCCCCCCGCGACAGGCCGCCCCGCCTGACCTCCTCCACCATCTCCTCCTCGTCGTCCTCCTCTTCCCCCTCCAGCTCGCCGTTCTCCTCCTCCTCCTGGTCCTCGTCACGCTCGTCCTCCTCCATTTCCTCCTCCTCCTCTTCCTCCTCCTCCTCCTCGTCCTCTGCCCCTGGATAGAGATGTCGATTGTTTCCCAGCATCCTTTGTTGCTCCTCGTCGCTGGACAGGGGGCTGAACGGCATCGTCATTGCGACAGAGAGGGCGGCACCAGTGGCAACACCATCATTCCCAGAGAGACACTGCAATGGGGGAGGAAGGAGAGGACGTGATCAGAACAGAGACAAAGAAGAAGAAGTCTGGGAGGAAAAAGTTTCTCCCAGGCCTCCACATCACTCCAGCTGGTGTCTATGGAAACAGGCTGCAGCAGCCGCACACATGATCACATACTATTCACACCTCATGCATAAATGAACCCACTTGTGCTGGTAATTTTAAGCTCTCAGCCTCGTGCCAGACGGCCTGAGCTGCTACTCTCAAGACTTCCGCAGATGACTGACGCCTGAAACGTATCAGCGTGTCACTCTGAGCGGGAGTACGATGGCGGCTTGTATCACACGATACCGTAATAAAGGGAGAAACTGTGACACACTCTTTAAAGCACTTCTGCACAGACTGGCATGAAGGTAAGCTTTGCGCACAGCTGTGAAGAGTCTTCATTAAGGTCAAGTTAACATCATAACCTTTAAAATAAAACTCCTCTGTAGCTATAAAAGACTTTAGAAAAGCATTTGGTATTAGTGTTTTTATTTCCTGTGGTAGCACAGACACTCAAGGACAACATTATCAGCTGGGCTCTCTGTCCATTTTTCTATTTCTTCATCCACAATTTGGGCCAATTACAGGCCATGCTGTCGTGAAATGTGTGATGGTTATTTAAAGCACCTGGAGGATGAATTGTTGTGTTCTGAACTCCTGATCTCTGGCTGAGATAAATGCAACTATTGAGCAAAAATTACCACTTTTACAAAAGAGATATGTGAGTCTGTGGGTCAA
>JAOWBC010000458.1:4572800-4584457 GCA_028566105.1 Hypoplectrus providencianus
CACACACACAAAGTGAGAGTATAAAAACAAGTGGACTGTTTCAACAGGTGCTTCAAAAAGTCACAAGAACATATCAAAGACCGAGGCACAAAGCTGCCTTTTTAAAACCAACCATTACAAGTACCAGCGACCCGGGAAGGTGCTTCTGTCTCTACTGCCATACACGGTATAGAAAAGTCATACAGCTATGTTACAGTACAGTAAGAGGGCTGTCAATGTGTACAGGGCCTTTAGATTTAATGCTTTCTTTCTTCTTTATGCATTTTTAATTTGGTATTCTCAGCAAATTGTAGTGGATAATAAAGACTTTTAAAATCATACAGTAGTTAAAACTCGCCCGCTTTAGACAAAACCCTGTACAAGTCATTCATACATTAACAGTCCATCAAAATATGGATTTAGAAAAGTCAGTGAGCGGGCTTTAATAACTGGTAGACTATGAACTACAGTGTTTACAAAACTTGTGGCAGATACTGTATAATCCCCCCTTGATGGATTTTAGGATCCAATTACTGTGAGGGGTGCAAATCAGTCCGAGTACTGGAGATCTAAGTCTACTGTGCCGTCCGTCACCACTAGCCTCACTCTCTTGGGTTTTGTGGGACCCATGGAGTGAGACGAAGCGACGGGCCCATAGTGCGGCGCCCCCTGGTGTTCCCCGGGCTGGCACTGCTGCTGCATGTCCTTCCTGCAGTGTTCGTCCTGACCTTTGAGCCCTGAAAACCCACCCAGAGAAAAAGAGGCTGGATTAGACGTCTGGGGTCCACAGGGCTCGAGAACCAGCCGCCCCTGGGTGCCCGAAGGCTCCATCAGGCAATGGTAGGTGTAGTTTGTGGAGCCTAGTCCTGGGTAACCCTCAGCCCCGTCCCTGAGACCCAGGGTCAGTGAGTGGTCTCCGCTGAAGTTCAGTACGTAAGGAGGCCCCTGATAGCCGTAAGGGAAAGAGGCGGAGGTTGTGGAGTGACTCTTGTTTGCTGGTGCTGGTGTACCAGGAGGCGTACTTTGGGCCACTTGTGGGTTGTTGTGCTGAGGCATGGACGAGACTGACGAGCCAAAGCTAAAGTCAAAGGGGTCTTGCTGAGTGTAACATGGCTGGTGCTTCTCCGAGGTCGCCGCAGTGGATTTCTTGTCATGTAGCGATGAGTAGCCATCTTTGCTCGTAAAGAAGAAGGGCTTCTGTATGTTTTTGTACGTCATGGTTGTTTCACCGCCTTCGTGTTTGTCCGAGGACATCCTTTTAATAAAAGACTGGGGGAAAGAGTTGGGTTTGTTGAAATGGGGGCTGGACCTGTTAGGGTTGCCGGAGGAACCAAGATGGCCGACATCTTTTCCGAACCCTTGAAAAGAAATGTGGCTTTTATGATGACCGTCTGTCCCGACACTGAGTTTCTGACTCTGCTGGGTCTTCTCAATAGTACCTGATTTTGCGCCGAGTGTTCTTGACATGACGACGGGGCTGCCAGCAGCCATGGCGTCTTTACACGGTGCACTATACAAGTTCTGAGTCTGGTTCCCCTCCTGAAACTTGAGCACCCTGTGAATAACTGTCGAGGTTTTCTCGTGGAATTTGAACGGATTGTCGGGAGGATTTGGGTTTTTCACAGTGAAGAGTTGAGGGGAGAGGAATTTATTAGGCATTTGAGATGGTGGGACGGATTTCGTCAAGCAACTCTGGGGAAGTCCTCTGACTGTGTTGGGCTGACCACTTGGGAAAGACTGGGCTTTACTGGGAATGCTCATACGATGGAAGGGGCCCTGGGATTTAAGGCTCGACTGGGCTTTTAACTGACTGGTGCTGGCCTTGACGTTCATGGAGGGTTGGGTTAAAGTAACAGCAGTGTGAGATGAAACAGAAGACGACGTCGCACCAAACAGCCGAGGCTTGTTGCCTCCTGGAAAAGTCTGAGTCCTGAGGTCTTCTCTGGAAAGCCTCATTCCTGGATTTTTACTTAAAATTCGATCCTTAGCAGTGAAGTCAGAGTTGCCGAGAGCTGAAGAACTGAAACTGAAGTTGGCAGGGTGTCTGTCTTTGGAGGCATCCTTCGCTTCACATTCCAGAGAAACAGAGTCACTTTTGGAAGAAATAAGACCTGGAAAAAACTGCAGGTCCTCACTGGTGAAGTTATTTCCTGGACTGGGAGGGCCGAGGTATGGTGTCTCGGTGGTCCATGTATCGGACGGGCTGTGAGAGAGGGGACTGCTGAAAGGATCCGTGGGGGGATCCAGTGAGCACAGATCTGATGGGGATGATGGAAGTATGTTCTGTGGCTGGTAATACCCCTCAAAGTTGAGACACTGAAAGTCCAGGATATCATCGCAGCAGTTGGTGAAGCTGGGCTCACCGGAAAGCATGTTATCTGCAGTTGTGAATGGAGGAGACTGGGACGGGGGCTGGATGACAGAATTAGAAGCACTGGAACACGCTGTTGGCTTTTCCAAAGTCTGTGATGAACACAAGCCCTCGGAAAGCCTGGAGAGACTGTTGTCAATTTGTTGGAGAGTGTGACTAAGACAGGTGGTGGGTGTTTCTGCAGCCCCACACTTCCGTGGTCGCTCCATTTTGTGCCGCTGTTTCCTTCCTCCGCTGTTCATCTCTGCCCTCTCAGTGATTGCATCTGCAGCCGAGGATATAACTTCGGCTTTATTGTCATTAAGCGGGGAAGACAGGGACAGTGGCGACAGGGACAAGGAAAACGGTGGCGGCTCTGTTTTCAGGAGGGCTGAGTTGCTGTTCAGTCTCTGCGGAGGGAACTCCTCTTTCAGCTTGCTGAGATCTACACACCCTTTCTTCTGTTTCCCTAAAAAGTGACCCTTCATCTCTTTCTTAACTTTGGGCTCTACTTTGACCTCAGATTGCATGAGCTCCTCTTTGCTGTCCACTTCCCAAATATCTTCTGTCTTTCTGCGTAGTTTAATTACTGGTAATGGAAAACCATTTGCATCAACTTCAGGCTGCAGTTTCTGTTGTGACCCAGTTTCAAACAGGCAGCAATTCTGCACAAAACGATCCTCAATTTTTGTTCCTTGCCCTGCAGCTAGCATGTCGTTTTTACAACCCTCCATTTTTTCCGGCTGCAGCTTGACTCCATCTAAAAAATCTTTATCAAGCTTCTCTTTAATTTCTACTTTGTCATTGTCACGTACATTTTCTACATCTTTGTCTGATTTTGGATCGGAGGATGAACTTTTGCTTTTCTTTCCATGCAACCTCTCACTTCGTTTTTTTAAACGGTGCAATCTGGTCTTGGACCTTTTGCTAGCGTGCACGTGTGCCTGAGCTGCCTCCATCTCCATGTTTAAAATCGATACAGAATCCATGATGGCTTTGAAAGGGTCACATGACGCCAAGTCGTCTCCCTTTTCTATTTTTAACGCCATGTTTTCCAAGCCTCCACCCTCCATCTCCCATACTCTCCCTCTCCTCCTCTTTAAACGAATCTTAAAATCGAGGCTTGGCTTTGTGTCCACTAAATCACTTTGCTGTATTAATGTTTCTACCTCCTTTTGAGATTTAATTGGACTTTTACCGCACTTCTTTATTTTAGCAGAATCCTCGGCTTGTTTGTCATCTGCGAGCTCATCACTCTCTGGTGTTTGAGATCTATCAACCTCGTCCTCATCCCTCGCCTCTGATTTAAACTTCTGAACTCTCCTCAAAAAATGGCTTTTCTGAACTTCATTAGCTCGGGTCCGAAGCACGCGCTTGAATAAGTTTTGTTTTGTGCTCTTCTGAGGATTTAACCGCTGCACTTCTGTTCTCCTACACCTGGCTCTGTGATCTCTGCTGCCACTCTCCCCTGAACACGAGGACGGGTCCTGCCTCTGCTCCGCCTCTGCCTTTTGAGAAGCTCGATCTGAAGCCGAGTCTGTTTCAACAGAACTGTGAAATGTCCGTTTCTTCAGAGGTATGTTGGACTGTATGTGTGCCTGTGGGTTGGTCTCTGGATGCAGATTAGTGGGAGCTTTAGCTGAAATTAGTGACCTATGAGGTAGTGCGTTGAGGCAGGCCGGTGGGTCATTTGGCCTCTGTGGCGACTGAAGCTGCAAACTGTCCTCACTCATTTCAGTCTTCACCGTCACTGGGACCTCTCTGCTCAGGGCTCCCCTGGTGTTTTGCTTAGCCTCTGCTTTTGTTTTAGCTGCTCTTGGCCTCATCTTTCGCCTCATAACCATACTCTGCACTGAGCAATGGTAACTGCCTCCATTTATTTGCGTCAGTTCTTCTTCCCCCAGCATTGCTTTCCAGGCCGAGGTAGAAAACACTCTTCCTACAATATCGCTGTTAAATCTCTGGTCTATTAAGGGTTTATCTTTTCTTAAAATATCTGATAGCAGGACCTTTGCTGGCTTTATGATGATATCTTCTCGGGGCCTACTTTCTTGCAGTTTACTCACGCTCCTCGTAATTTGTCCTGATAATTTAACAACTTGTTCGACCTTATTTTTAACACACAGCATGTTACTTTGTCCTCTGGTTCTTTCACTGGGCACGTCTTTCACTTCTTCCAGGACTTTGTTACTTTTACTTTCCACATTTGCAGCATTTGTTTTTTCTTTCTGCCCTTCAATTTTGCATTTCACAAACTTCTCCTGATCTGTCTCTTCTGACACAGTTTGTATTTCTATTACCTTGTCTTTTCCACCTTTTTCATTTTGGGACAAATCACCTACAGATTCACTCGCTTGTCGCTTACTTAAATTTACTTTATCGGTGGCCTTAAAAAACATTTCCCTCACCCCTCTGTTACCTTCAGCTGTGCAGAGGTCTGAGCTCCCTGACAGCCTCTGCTGAGACCTGGACGCTCTCCGGTCTGACTGGACTGTCAGAGGTGCTGGTTTGTGACACTGGCTCTGCCTCGTCCTCGCTCTCAGCTCCACTCCTCCTCTCCTGTCCTCTGTCCTTTCTACCGCTAAACTGTGTGGCATCGATAACCTCGTGAGATTGACTCTCAGGTATTGCTTCAGTGATATCAGCGGATTGTCTCCAGCTTTCTTTACTCCGTGACACTCTTCCGGCACGGGTGACGCCCTGGCGGTGTGCTCGGCGGCCGTGTTTTCAGCCTTGTCGGTGATGCACTTGTTGCTTTGACTGTCTGAGTTTTCTTCTTCAGTCTTCTCTTGTTTTATTGCACTGCAGGTGTTTTCAGTTTTGACAGGGTGACAAACGGTCGTCGTGTTCGCCGTGTCACTGGACCCTGTTTGATGCCTGAGCGTGGCTTGTACCATGCTCCTTGCTCTGGAGGAGAACCTCTTGGGGACCGCCCGCCTATCCACCACTTTGACAGATTTCCCATTAAGGCCTGCGCTGCTCGTGGCAGGTCGGCTTTTTTGATGGACCGGCATGGTGGAATTCAGAGTGAAAGGCTTCAGGTTTACCCCGCTGCTGTTATTTACTTCACTCAGCCGGTTATATTTCAGCTCCACTTCCTCGAGTTGTTGAAGCAAAGCCCTTTCTTTGCTTTTTGGATCCTTACAATTGAGTAGGAAATCCACTGAGTGGCGCCGTACTCTGATTCTCAGGTCCCTCAGAGTAAACTGGGACAAAAGTGTCCGACACTGTTTGGAGGATTTCAGTGGGTGCTTTCCAGACCGTCTGTGCTTCTCTCGCCTCCACTTCTTTGTTTGACTAAATTTTCTGTTCTTCAAGGCATTTCTCCTCATCTGCTGGGTAAAGGAATTCCTTGAGGGGATGGCTATAAATGAAAGACAACAAAGAAGCAGTTAAACTGGATGCATCTTTGCAAATATGCAAGTTTATTAACCCTCCTGTTATGTTGCAGGTCAAACTGACCGATTATAAAGTAATTCAAGTATTATTAAGAAGTTTTTTAAATGGATCTTCTTCTGCTTGGCGCTTTAAGTGTATCAGCATATAAAATAAAAATGGTTCATTTCATAATTGCAAATAAAAAAATATCAACCTTGCACCATAAAAAGAAATAAAAGCTCTTAATGTAAAATATATTTTTAAAAAATCAATGTCATGTAAAGCTCTAGTATTTTATATGTATGCCTTTCCAGTGTGCATTAACAAAGCTTGAACGTGTATTTTTTTCAATGTAAAACACGTGAATTATTGTCATTTAACCATAATTTGTGAGAGGAAAAGAACAGCACTAAGTTTTGAATTAAATTGTTAGTTTTGGAGTTAAAAATAATAAAGAAACCTTAATTAATAGGATTTTTTGTTTACTGATACTTCTGGATAATCAAAAAGAGCCACAGGTCAAATAAACCTACGAACATTATTACTGTTCAACATCACAAGAGGGTTAAACATATGCAGAACATGAATAACAAGCTCATTTAAACACTGAAAAGACATTATTTAGTGTTCAATTATCAAAACATCCCTACACTAATAACAGCTGTTTGAAAATAAAAGCCTAGCCACAGAAATGATCTGAGAGATAAAACCACTGAGAGGATGTGACTGTGGAGAAACACTGTGATTTTAAACCACCAATTCATTAAACCGCTATCATTACTTTTCTATAGAGTGAGTCACAGCAGATACCAAATAGCCTTTGATACTAAATGTGCATGTGATGCTCTGAATGTGTGCGCTCAAAGCGTTCTGGATGCAGAAAGACGACACCGACTGTGAATAACATAGAGAGAGATTTCAGGATATTTTCTCTTTCACCAGGAAATAACCACAGAAATCTATCACAGCAACGGTGTGATTCAGCCATATTTTACATCGCAGGGAAATAAGAGTGTATATAGACACCGAATGTGAGCCCCAAAACTTTATATCATGAATAGAATAGAAACTAAAGTGACGTTATAAATAAAAACTTACAGTGAGGGAATTCGTCGTGAAGGTAAATCTGCTTCCTGCAAATAAAACGTCCAAACACCACAGGAACAGCCCTCATGTTTGAAAAGAGATTAAAACAACTGCTCCTCTAACGATGCATATTTCTCTCAGGATGCATTAGCAAACACATGCTACGTATCCCGGTGGAAAAGATTTTGTTTACACGGCAAATTTATGCAATTTCTTCTGAAATTTGGAGGCAATTACATACATGAACACACATTTTTTTTGCCTATTTGATTGTAACTATTTTTTTTTCTGTCTCGACTAAACTTCTTAAAAGAAAATTAAAGAGCTTCAGGATAACTCAATTAAAACCACAATGAATCCTGATGAAGTCAAAGTCTGATGGGTGTTAAGAAGAAACCTGACAACTCCATCATCTATTATGTTAATGATTAATTAAATTGATAATTCGTTGTGTGCTTTACATAATTCTGTCATCATTAGCGGGCAAATAAAAAAAACTTTGAAATATATAAAGGACATTTGCTAATTGACAAAAACATGAAAATGAGGCAATCTATTATATTAAAAACTGCAGAGAAGGACAAAAATATATTTGTGATTAATTATTCCCATATACATAAATATATATTGATATGTATATATATTAACAGGCTCTGGATGACTGCAGTCACACAAATTCTGTTGTGTTTCTAAACGACAAAACTTGATTCACTTGTTCTGTAACTTATTTTTCTTGTAAAACAAACACAGCAAAGTTAAAAAAGAAAAAAGATCTGTACTAACATTTTCTAAATCAGAGTAAATGTTGTTAGATTTGCACAGATTTCACTTTGCAATTTTGAGATGTGTGTCTTGGGTTTCATAATGGTAGCAGTCGAGTGCTGAAATCTGACTTTTATAAGTTAAATCCAACAGATATTTTGCAGTTTTTATTCGTTGCATGGTAATAAAACTGTAATTCCAGTCGGGTTTGTTCAAAACTGGAACAGAGAGGACCTTAATGAATGAGCAGTGGTGGTTACGGCTTTTAATTTGATGTTGCAGATGGTTGCAAATGATCCCATTATGCCTGTTTATCTGCATTGTCCATCTAATATTCCTAAAAGTTTATTTCCCGTCCCTTCTGTGGCATTTAAAAAGCCAGAAATACAGTTTTTCTGTTTGAAATCACTGACTGTCTAAACTGAATTTGTTACATTTCACTTTAAAATTCTATCATCATTTTAAGAAGGTTTCTCAAGGTAAAATAAAACCCTTCAGGTATTTTTCATCACAAATCTTTTACTGGCCAAAAACGTTTTTTCATGTAATTTCAGAGAAAATTGAAAAGCAGTTACCTTTAAAGATACCTGAGTGTATTCCTGGTATTGTCGGCCGTGCGGGGAAGTGACCCTTCTCTCTGTGGTGACGGAGATATCGCTCTCTCAGACGGTACTTTTGCCCCACGGGGTCCTTTGTTTCTTCACATTCAGGCTGCTTCCCTCGGTGTTTGAAGTGGCCCTCTCCGTTCCTGCAGCAGTGGTAAAAAAAACAAAATTAAACTTAAGGTAAAAAGTCCAAATCTTCTTTTCTTTTCTTCTTTTTTTTATTCAGATAAACAGAATCAGTTTTGAGCAAGAAAGACGTCGTCTGAAGAGATGCTGGACACACCTCTCACAGGTGCAGCATTCACACATTTCATTTCCTTCCCCAAAAAAGCTGGCACCATAGTAACACGTGATCTCCTCCCCAGGTGAGATGGGTCGAATCGCTTCAACACATGCAATATTCTTCTCCCCGGGGACGAACTGGGCGGGTGAAAAAGCAGAGAAAAAAAACAGCAACAGACAAAGACAAAGGTTAGTTGGCCCCGTGGGATCTCAAACATTAACACAGGCTGTTAGGAGTGAACATCTGTACCTTAAAATACATAAATACATTCACGATAAAGCTTTATACATCATGCAAATAAGATTTAAGCAGTCATAAAAGAATAATCTCATTTTATCAGATCTCTTTATTGCATGTGATAAACAGATTTTTACCTTGCAGTTTGGTTTGCAGTCTTGCAGCCCGGAAGGACAAACAAAGAAAGAAAACAGAGAGATAAAAGATTTCAGGTTATTAATTCAATCAGGGCGACAAAAGGACTCAATATTTAGTTGATCAGAGGACTCGAACCGAATTCATTTTGTAAAAGGCTCAAAGGCTAAGCTGATTAGCTCCATTAAGAGATCTTGTCAGTGACTGCCCTCTGAGTGGACGGAAGAATTAACTCAGATTTCACTGGACTTCTTGTGCACATTACAATTCAGTTCACACCCAAAACCGACACGAGGTCTGAGAGGAGGAAGCTGACGGTGCACAGACTTCATGTTCATTTAATACAATTACAAACAGCTGCTACTGGCTATTATAATAATGTTGGCCATTATTATGCAAAAGAAATATGTTTGTATATTAATAAAAGAAGCATTGTTTGGTGTATAAAATCTCAGAAAAGTGTGTGAAAATGTCAGTCAGTGTCTTTCAAATCCTAAAATGTTTCTTTATTTGTCAAAGATAATCAGTTTATTGTCACTGTGGTGTCGGTAAACCACAAAATATTCACATTTAAGAGGCTGGAATCTAAGAATTGTTATATTTGGTATCCAAAAAAGGAAATGTGAGAATTCATAATGTTTCATCTTAAATTAAATTACTTAAACGATTGAATCCAATAGCAAAAAGTTTTAATAAAATTCTAAATTCGATGTTACAAACTAAATGAATACATTTTTCCAGATGACTTGACTTCACATGAAATACGAGTCTCTGGCAGTATCACAGTTGAAAGTTTTGGCCTTTCATAGTGAATGTTTTTAGAAAACAAATGACTAAGACTTGATTGTTGTGTCGAGTGGCTGCATGTTAGAAAGGATCCATCAATCAGAGTGACAGCAGCTCCCAGTCTGTGTTTTGAACGCTGGTGTTTGGTTTTCAACCTTTCCTTGACATTTGGATCGCTCTAAAAACGTTCTCCTGGCAGGTGGAAATGCTCAGCTGATAAAACTTGCAGGCCAGCGCTCCATCAGAACATTTTGAATCTGTGTTTGTCTGTGTGTGCAGGGAAAGAGCGCGCCATGAATGCAGACGAACTCACCGTGGTTAATGAACGCCGCGGGTCCGAGCCAGAGCTGAGCGCAGCGTTTGCGTGTGGAATACATCACGCTGAAGTCATTGACTCCTGCCCTCAGCACGGCGCTGTCGGCGGGGCTCAGCTCCGCGATGCAGCCCAGCAGGACCTCCACCCGCTCCCCCGCAAACCTGAGGAGCAACAATTCACACGTCACATATATATCTACAACAGGGAACGCAGCGGTTACTGTTCAGCTACATGTTTTAATTGCACACTATTCATGATAATTGCTGGTATCACGACTTTAGCGCTGATAGTCCGCCTGTCAGCATTGGCTCGCCATGTGTGAACTGTTCACACTTTCCACATATCTTGCAAGCTAAATATCTGGATGTGTCGAGGAGCTGCAGCCAATGAGATCGGCAGACACGGACTGAGGCCGAAAATATTAAGATCTGTGGTAATGGTGTGTGTGTGTGTGTGTTTGAGACGGAAAGAGTGTGTGCATGTCTGTGTGTCTGGAGAGGAAAAAAGGCTGCAACAGAGCGAAACGATTGTAAATAAAGTTTCTACAGCAGCTCTCATTAATAGTTTAATCAGAACCATTTTTGCCACTTTTCTAATCAGTAATATTTTCTAATAAACTGGAACCACAAACCTGAATAACGTTGAACCTGCCTGACCCAAAGGTCGACCCACATCTGTGCTTTGACCTGCTAATCACCATAAATACTCATTTCGGAGTCATCCTGCTAAAAGCTCGTCAGACTGAACATTTACAAAGATGTTCAGCCAGGCTAAACTTTATTAACCTATTTAGATCAGGTGCAACATTTGCAAGATTACACTTTACGAACACAATTTCAATTGGCTTAAATGGTGAAAAACAAAACAAGAATAACTTCAGCGCCTCCTTTTGCTTTCTGTGCCACACACTGTTGTACCTTTTTTAGTTTTAGTTTATTGATGTTTAAAAATATATCAATACATTTAAGGAAAAGGCGGTGATTCAGAGTTATTGCTTGGGGTTTGAGCTTCCAAATGTTTTTTATTTTACATCGCTATGTGCTACAGAGGCTGAGAAATAAATTATTTAAGAGGGCTTGACATTCAAAGCAGTTTTTTAGAAACCCCCCAGGTTTATGGCAGCTGTTTTATAAAGATGCTTTGGTTTTAGAGGATGTTTTTATGTCAGCTTATCCCTAAAAAAAAATATTTGGAAATCTGCTACAATGTTTTCAGAGGTGTGAGAGCCACTGGCCGCAGACAGGCACTGCTGGCTATGTGATATACTGAAGATTTGAAGGCTTATATCTTATTTCTAACTGCTGTCAGAGCCATAAATGCCTCTTTATTATAATAAGAGCAATAGACTGTCAATAATACAACTACTAACTCTGTGCAATATGAACTGTGACCACACAATGGTTTTTACACCCATTTTTCTTTTTATACGTTTCTTTTATTTAAACACTTAATCGTAAGCTGTATACCTTTTGATTTTCTGTCCTAAAATATAATGTAAATAATATATTCTGTATATAGTCATATTGTATGTTTATATAGTCAATTTGTCCTCTTATAGTGATGTGTTTATAAAGTTTTAATTTGTATTTTTTTTTGCACCGACAGGCCTATCTGTACCTTACTTTTCCTTGTACTTGTTGCAATGACAATAACATGAATCTAAATCTGATTATTTTTGTTTCGGGTGAGAAAATAACCTTCTAGATTGCTAAAACATCTCCAACTAATGCCTGTTTGGAA
>JAOWBC010000458.1:4595626-4606843 GCA_028566105.1 Hypoplectrus providencianus
CACACAGACACACACAGACCTCTGAAACAGGATGTACAAAAGCTTGTGTTTAGCATTAAACAGTGCAGGGCCTTAACATAAACAGCTAAGGCTCCTCTTTCTCCCTCCCCTCCTCCCCTCCTCCACCGCACCCAGGTTTGAAATTACATCACAGATGGGTCAGAACCCATCTCTACAAAATGACAGGAAAACAGAACGAAGGGTACAGGAGGAAGAAAAATTACATACATACAGAATACAGCAATTCCCTCTGTATCATTCTCACTATTTTTTTTTTTTAAACACACTCTCACACACAAAAAAGTGCACGCAAACAGCCAAACAAACAGTTAAAAATTGTTTTAGAGAGAGAAAACACATGATTGAACCCTGGACACTTGTCTGCTTTGTTGCCATTTGGTGACGAGGGAGAAACAAGTTTGGGAGGTAGAGGAAAAAAGAGTGTTGGGCAGACAGAGGGGTGGCAGGTTGTGGGAGGGGGATCCAGCGGCTGTTATTTCTTGGCCTTGGCCGACTTGGCTGAATTTCGTGGCGGGGTGACCGGCCTCCCAGATCCCATTCCTCCCCCTCCGCCGTAAGGATACAATTTTTTATCTGCTGGCTTCAGAATCTGTGAGAGAGAAAGCCTCATTTAGTTTAATAATGTAATGATTGACAGTAGAAAATAATATCACTTTAAATATTAATGTAAAAAGAAAAATACATGCCTGGAGTGTATTATTACTCCCTACTGTATACTTTTGGTCTGATGTCAGTCAACAGAAAACAGGCAGCAGATACAAAAACAAGGTTCATTACACACCTGGAAGGAGCACATGAGCGTCTCATCCACACTCATCATGGCACCGGCGTTGTCAAACTCTCCACAGTAGTTTGGAGCAGAGAATAAGGTGACGAGTTGCCTCTTTGCGAAAAATTCATAACCATCTTCTACGACCTGAGAACAGAAATGAAAGCGTCAACCAAAAAATTAAACGCTGTTTGCAAATTCACTAATATTAAAGGTACAACTTGAGCTATAGTCAAAACACATTGGTCATATGTCAAGCAACACTTATTGTAACAACAAATAATACGAACAAGTGCTCCAAACCAGACTGCTCCAGTACATCATTTGTGATAATCATAATAAATATAGCAAAAGAATGCTATTTATGGTCTTCTACATTGGAATGAACATAAATTTTGCATGCATCCACATATAGTGTACTTTATTATTTCAATTTGACATCAATAAAAAGTGTTAGTGCAACAGGATTTCCTGCTCCTGTAAGAAAACTCTAGCCCGCACTCCTGCTTTTTTGCACAACAGGTTGGATGTTGCTGCATTGGTTGTCTCTGTACAATAAGAGTACTAGGTTGAATCTACATCTTTCAGAAAAAAAAGATGAAATATGCATGTAGCACAGCTGGAGCTAGGGCCTCCTGGCTAAGCATTACCTGATGCGCCCTGCATATTAGGTCCATGTCGTGTTTGTGCAAAAATTTGGCCACCACATCTGCCCCGAATGTGAAGGAGACACCACGGTCGTTTTCACCCCAGCCCAGCACATCTTTGTCTGGATCGGCCCACAGCAGGTCACACAACAAACCCTGGTCAGGCACGTCTGTGGGTCGCATTACTCTGCGGATCTGCTCCATAGACTGAAGATCAGGAGAGAGACCTGGAGAGAAATCATGAATCCATCTTAGTTTTTATCATATAATGTGTATTATCTATGATACGTATACCATCTGATTTAACAACACCTACCTCCATGACAGCAGAAGATTTTCTCATCTACAATGGCAGCCACCGGTAAACAGTTGAAGCAGTCTGTGAAGGTCTTCCACAGTTTAATGTTATACCGTCGCTTACCTACAAACAAAGGAGGAAAGATAACAACTTAATGCAACATCCAAGAAAGCAGACGGGACATTTTTAATGTTTAGAGCTCTGTACTTACACTCGTCATAAAAGCCGTAGATACGGTTAATAGAGGCGCATTCATGGTTTCCACGCAGCAAGAAAAAATTCTCTGGATATTTGATCTTGTAGGCGAGGAGCAGGCAGATGGTCTCCAGAGACTGCTTCCCTCTGTCGACATAGTCACCCAGGAACAGGTAGTTGCTTTCTGGGGGGAAGCCTCCATATTCAAAGAGCCGGAGCAGATCATAGTACTGACCATGCACATCACCTGCAGGGGGCAGCAGAGGAGCACAGTCAACACCACATTTTCACTGCTCCTGGGTGTAGCTGCTTAGCAACTGACACAACTGGCAATTACAAAGGAGCTAAGTGTCTCATAAATCCTGACTAAACGTCAGGTGATCTCTTACATCAGAGTCAGTCTACAGTGTAACCTCCTGTGACTCACACTTGTCTTGATGCATTATTAAAACTTATTGACGACTACATAAAAACTCACCACAGATTTTGAGGGGAGCCTCTAGTTCAAGCAGGATTGGCTGGCTCAGGAAGATTTCACGGGACTTGAGGCAAAGGCCACGGATCTCACTCTCTGTCAGCTGGACATTCTTCCCTGGTCGAGAGCCCTTCACTGAAGAGAGGGAGATAAAAGGGGCAGGCGTTTTTATGGAGATAAAGTGACACCACACAGACACACCTCTGCTGAAAGTTGTAAGAAAGTCTGAATGAAGCAGGACACAAAGCACAGCAATGAAATGTGATCTACTGAGTTAAAGCCAGACCACCAGACTGGGAAGTAAACACCTCCCACAAGCCAAATGCTGGTAAATTCTGTTAGTAGTCTAGTCTAACAGCCACTTCAGCAGGTAACCACATTATTCAGAGTATGTATTATGTGCTGTACTCTGTGTTTTAGAAATTACAAGCTACTAACACTGGACACATGCATCAAACCGCAACAAAACAAGATGAGTCCATACAATATGCAGAGATGCAGCATCTGAGAAAACATGATCAGTGGAAACTTGTCTGTTATGCTGACAGCCTTAAAGGCACGTCTGCTGCAGGTCAAAATGAAGCTAGGAGAAAGCATGAAACCCACTTCCCCTTTCTAGCTGACATAACTTCTGCAAAGACGCTGCAAACACGTAATTAGGATTCTGTTAATATGCACTGTTAAGAAACAAAGCATGGGCTGTAATTACACTGTTTCAAATTAAAAACAAGGCCAGAAACAGGTTGTAATTGATACTGAAACTAACAGAAACTGTATTTATCATGAAATAATGAAAATAAAGATTTCATCCTGTTCCTGGCATACAGCTACTTTCACTGATGCTATCTGAAGAATTCGGCAGGTTTATCAGGTCTCACATTGTCATGCTTTTTCACACATACCACACACTCTGAACGGAGCCAAACACAGATCATGATAAAGACTTGAGCAAGGAACCCAGTTAATTTTCCTGATAAATTATCCTAAAATCACATGTGTTGTCATTGCTCAAGCCCTAGAAAAGGTAGGAGTGGGATGTGAGTGACAGCAACAGAATAAAATGCATATTTAAAAAAATTCCCACAGACATTGTGGCAGAAACTTAGAGACATGCAACAACTTCCTGGTCTTAATAAAATTGTGATGACTTCCTTCATAGAAGATCACCATATGCAAGGAATTCCAGGTCAGATAAGCTACTGAGTAGCACCCGTCAGGGATAGAATTCACTTGAAAGTTTCTACTTTTAAATGTACTTGACTATTTAGGTCAACTTTTCTATTCGTTCAGAATTTGATTTGAAGCAGAAATTGTATAAGTTCTGGTGCGGCAAGGGAGATACTTCTTCCAATAAGAATCACTGTTGACTCAGATAAAAAACAACATTTCATGGGGACTGAATCATCCGTTTTGCCTTCATAACTTGCTTGTGTAACGCCAGGCATGTTCTGGTGGCGTCAAATACAAGATCCACTTTAGTATGATGGACAATTCTTGCACAACCACCAATCCGCATGCAAATGGGTGGTTATTTTCTGACTGAAAGGCATTTAGTTTAATTAATCTTTCCCTGACAACAATGTACCACTTGCAATACATGTGGTAAATTTTAAAGTCTACCAATATTAATTGTATATACTTGCACATTTTACATTCCAGATGGAAAAAGCAGGCTTTTTTTAATCATCCATCTTAACTTTTTTTTTTTTTAAATTTAGATCCCCTTGGATAAATATATATTTAAATGTCATTAAAAAATATTACAATATTGGTTACATTATTTGTTATATGATATGATTTATGTTATAACTGCTGCTAATAATTATGATACAATCCCACTAATAAGGAGCTTCATTCCCTGAAGCAATTTATCACAGCCTGCAGAACAGGTAATGTATGTACAGCTGAGAGAGACTCACCTATAAGCCTCTCATTGAATAGTATTTTTGTGTGAACATAGCTCTCTTAAACATTTATGGGGTTGATTAAATAGTTGTTAGGTGTTCACCAGTTAACAGACAAATTATTTCACCTTTAAATGCCAAACAATCAAAGTGACGCAGAACAAGGGTGAATAATAACAGCACAACTACAGAGCTATTCAGATTAAATTTGTTTCACAAAAAAAAGTCTTTATTTTGACTTCCTACTGCTGGCACAACTACAAGCAAAATCAGAGGCAAAGCTTCAGCTGCCTGGTCAATACTGACATCACATTACTCGTAGCGGCTCCCCATCCCATAAACAAGATATTCAAGTTGAACAATGACAAGAAACTACCACAACTTTTAAAAATCACACTCATCTTGTTTCACTTGTATGCTGCTCCCTTCCCAGAAACACGTTCACAAACCAAAAAATTATGATAACAAGCAAACAAGGATTGAACCTCTATGTACTCCAAGTTTTCTTTGTGGAGAATATGTTTTTTTCTCTCTCTCACTCATGACGACTTTGTAGCCAGGAGCCAACAGTCCCAGCTACACCAAAGAAACATTTGTGACTGATCAGACAGTTTCCTTGTGATTCGTCAAACAGTTTTCTGTGTGAATATTCTAAATTTCATGTACCAGGGAAAGTACTTCACTACAAACAACACACTTTCAACAGAACATCGAATGCAAAATAAATTATACTTGGGTTGATTCGGAAACGGTAGCCATTTATTTAAATCTTATTAAAATGAATGAAATGAAAAATGTTTAATATACTAACCCCCCCTTCCTTGCATAGTCCCATTGGTACACAATCCACACAGACAAAGGAGGATTACATTTCATATTAAAATGTTAACTCATTAAATTTTGTGTCACAGATGAAAGTTGCAGGTTTTTCTTACAACAATCAAAAATATAATTTTCTCCCTGTGAATTTTTTTTACAAGCAGAAAAGCAGAAAATTATTAAAGACTAAATCTGAGTAAAGCTGAGTTTCAATTTCAGTGCTCACAAAGCACTCAGAGAGGGAGGGTGAGGGTAAAAATCAACAAATGGATGCAGAAATATCAGCGCTATCCTGAAGCGGAAACTAAAAGCAACAGTGAAAAGTAGGTATAAATACTGCAGTGCTGCTTGTCACTTTAAACCTGGATTACAGAAGGCTAAGCCCTGACAGAGCTTACTCCAAAGTTAGCCACATAGCCAGTGGGCAACAGTGAGCTTATCATGAGGGGTACAGACAAAAGGCTTTCCACTACGTTGATCAGACTGCAGAAAACAAAGAGCTGGACCAGCACAACCGAAAAGCCACTGGGGTGCCGGCCGGGAGTGCTGGAGTCAACAGTTGGTTTGGTCCAGGACTCCTGACTCAGTGCTGGGTGTCCTGGCTGAGCTTATGTGATGTCACGCTTTCCAGACATGCTATTAGCAACACACACTCCCCGCGTTCACTTAGCTCTAGATCTTTGCAAGTAATCCAATTGAACCTGCTCATTATCCAAACGCATTTAATTGGTTTGGTCTCGAAACACAGTCAGCATGCATGAGGGTTACCTTGTTGTCCCCACAGGAGACTGAGCTGCTGTGGGCTATAATTTATCAATCTTTTGATGCAGCACCTGCTGTGAAACAAGCATTTTTTACTAGTCCTAAGGAAAGCAACCAACACAACCATAATAATACCTAACAAGTAGTTATTCTCAGTAATAAAACCACGAATAAACATAAAAAAAGGTCAAGTGAGTTACATAACAGGATATAAATACTGCCACTATCAGGCTTGTTTGTCTTCCCCTGCATTTGGCAGACAACCTTATCAAGGCCCAAGCATAACAATCTTTGTACAAAACACAGCACAGCCGGCTGGGTCCCCAGTCAAAGTCAAACTCTCTGTAAGCACTATGGCTGCACATGCATATTTGTTAATAATCCCAATCACCTCCATCAGCTCAGCTAAGGCCGATCATGAATGGACTATATTTAAGAAGGTAAATAAACAGGCTAAGGTCACATTTAGTAAGTGTGAAAGGCTAAGGATTTTTTTCTGTGCACAATACAAAAAAAACCAAAAAAACAGAATATCTCATGATACCGTGACTAAAGGCGCAGTCATATTTTGCAGAAGCCACAAGACCCCTGACCGATGTACGTGATGTTGCTCCTGAAGTCAAAGAAGTTTGTACACCAACAGTTTCATAGGGGCAACACATGAGCGTCTGTGTAAAGCGGGCATTATTTCCACACCATGTGCACTTATCTCGCAAGAAGAACTACAGAGGTCACAACCCTTTTTCTTGTGCTCTGTGGATGAACTGTGGTCGAGTTTGAAGAGATTTATGCTTCTGTTTGATGTCCTCAGGGCTCCTGTTACACAATCATCATGTGAATGTGAAGATAAAACAGCCCTGCTTTCCTTCACACACAAGCAACTCCAACCATAACAAATCCGTCTCCACACATTGTATACAGAGGGCATTGGAGCAATGGTTCGTGTCGGACTGTAGAGCCTATACAAATTGCCAGACACTCCATATCTGCCTTAAGAACATGTCGGGTTTGTTATTGCAACCCATTTCCCCCAACTTATCACACACAAGGCTTGTATGTAGTTGTATTTTAACAGTTGCAACATATGTTTAGAACTATCTTAGTATAAGCTCCGTCTATGTTACCTTTCAAGTGGAGTCCATAAGATAAAAAAACAACACACACAACCCAAATACGGACTCTAAAACAGCACTGGAGAAGCCAAGAATGCCAAACAGCAGTTTCACACAGAATTACAGTGGACTTGTGCCAATCAAAGCATCTTTGTTTGTACACCTCATTAACAAGTCACTCTGGGGAAGGTTGTGGCAGCAAATTGTTATCAGATCCTCAACTGCAAATCAGAAAGCACAACAACAGTGCACCCATGTAACTGAGAAATGGAGACGCTCTGGTGGGAAAAGGGGCTACAAATGGGTCGAAAAAAAACATGACTACAAGATGGTTCTTACAGTAACAAAGTGCCACAGAATGTAAACATCTACAAGTAAAATCCTTTGCCGTTTCTTTCAACTATCCACTGCATCAAATCATCCAACTAATGACAGCAATAATTCAGACAGGTTGTTTTTCTAATTCTGAGCTAAAATACAAATCTCTGATTTTGACGTCCTCGATGGTCAAAGCAAATGCATATATTAAACACTTTAAAAAATCTAAGAAAAATACTTTGCTTTAAATGTCTGGAAATTTCCTTTCGTGCTAACTCACTCTAATGTCACCTATTTCCCCTTGATTTGCAGACAACACACAAACATGGCTCTGTAATGAAAACAGAAATGGATTGCAATAGAAGTGAAATGCCATCTCCAAAAGAAAACATATTGCTACAGTTGGCCTGTGTAAAGAACTGGGTTGATGGAACTACAACCTCTCATCCAAATCCAACCATCGTGCCAGAGAGCACAGCAATCTTAAGTAGGCTACTACAACACACCGTGTCTACCATTAGCCATAGCCGATTTACCTGGTTTATGTAATGCACATCTCCCTACCATAAAAATATTAAATAATCTAAATTTAGCACACTGTTTCACAGTACGGCTGGCTTTTCTTACCTTCCAGGAGACGCTGAATTATAGAGTCGATGTTTAATTTGTCTGGCTCCGCCATTTTCTTTATTTTCTGACGTTCTCGGGCAGTCAAGACCTTGGTTTTCCGTGTTGCACCTTGGATATAAAGAGCACAAAGAGACAAAACGGAAACTGTCATTTACTCGTAATATACAATTTAGATAACATCAGTAAGCTAATGAGTGCCTTACTGTAGCTAATCGAGCAATGTTAACTGACTAAAACAATGAATGAGTTCATGCGAGCTGGAGCTAACCGAGCTAGCTAGGTAGCCGCTAGCCAAGTAACGTAAGCTACATAGCTAAACTGAGCGGTTGGCACGCTAACGTTAGCGATGTAATATAACTTGTAGTCAGATAAAATGTCCCCGAACCTTGTCTTCGGTTAAACGTCGGTCCTCCTGGGGGCGAATAACGTGTGAATATTTATCCTCTGAGCTCAATCTTGGCCCCTTTCCTTCGGTTTGTCCGGTTCCCTTCACTCTTCCCCCAGGAACTTTAAAAGAGGGCCGTGTCTACCGAAGTGTCAACGGTAACGTAAGAGGCCGAATCAAACCGAGCCCCGCACGTGTTTCTCGCAATGTGATTGGTCCAGCCTTCAATTCAGAACCTGAATTCTTTCATTTGATTGGACGCGCCATTGGTCCATCTTAGCCGCCTCCCCCCAGCCGTTTACAACAGCATCAATGGAGATGGGAGTGAGAGCTCAGGGGGCGCCACCGTGTGTTTACAAATGGAACTGCAGCGTGAAACCTAAAAAGTCCATCAACCACCGTCCTGCTCAGATGAGGCTGACCCATCTGACACAAAACATCTGGAATATTAAACACCTTTGTGAGCCTTCTACTTGTCTCATGATGATAAATAAACATAATGATATTGAAGTACTGAAGTATAATAAAAAGGTATCAGCATAAAATGTAGTTAAAGTATGAAAAGTAAAAGTACTTTTTTATTCATGAGCACCCACTCAGATTATTTTTTATATTCCAAATATGTTATTGCTATATTATTGTTGATGCATTTATGTAAGCAACATTTTAACTTTGTAAAGACAGGTTTCATTTTAACTACCTAATATAGTGTTATTAGGTTTGATTTAGAAGAGAATAAAGGCCTAATCTCTTTAGATTTATGATTTTTTTAATGTTAAATCTTGACCTAAAAAGTGACTAAAGATGTCAGCTAAATGTAGAGGAGTAGAACAAAGAAGAAATACTTAAAATTGAGATACTCATATAAGTACACACGCCTTGAAAATGAGCTTAAGTACATTACATGAGTAAATTTAATTAGTTACACTCTACCACTGGGAGTATGACTGATTCTAAAATAGTTTTGCGCATATGAATGTGTTAACGAACATGTATTTATTACTCAACATTCCTTTTTATTTCCTCATTTTATTTCCATACATAAAACCCTACTTACGCAAAAATTCCTAAACCCACTCCGTCTCGGTTTCCTAAAATTAGTCTCCTCACATTCGTCATCACAGTTTCGACAGAGGTGGGTGTACGGGGGGGTGATCTCTGTGCAGGTATGGAGGCCTGGGCGGTGGAGAGAGAGCTGCAGTGCTCCTGATGACTCAGTCTCCTTTTTTTCCCCTGACAACCTGTGATGGTTACAACTGATATGACTCAGAATCATCTCCAAAATCACAACAAGCTCTCTGCTCAGTTTGAGATCAGTTCTGACCCATGATGCTAAAACACCACAACCTTCTTTTTATCCTGGAAACACATCTTCAGCCACAGCAGTGTGTTATAAGGTTGAGCTCCACAGGTCTAAAGGTGTAAAAAGAGAGGGAAACATCCGTATGGGACAAGTCCAGTCTGGTCCCGAGGTCCTTCCCTCCCCTGCTGGAGCACAACCCCACCCTAAACCTCACATTCCTCTACAAATACCCCATCATACCCCACAGCCTCTGCACAACACGGGTACATCAGGAAATCTTCCAAACGACACAAAGACGAGACGAGAGCAAGAAACTCAAGAAAGCAAATTTCTAAAAAGTTTTCCATCAAGTTCAGGGGACTCGGAATAAAAGGTATGCATCTTTTATTGATCTGCTTTTATTTGAATATTCTTTGCTTTGAAAAGAGATTCTGCAAATTTGAAATGACAGAGAATAAAAGGATGAGTTGAATATCTTTTTATGGGCACCAACAAAAATTATGAAAAAAAAAAAAAAAAAAAAAAACAGCTGTGAGAGAGCAAAAAACTTATTCATAAAAGGCTCAACAGCTTTTTTTGTGATTTGTTTTGGTCTGAGATTCCTTCTTTAGAGGAGATTTCACAAGCCTCACAAAACCAAATTAAATTAAATTATCAGTACTTTGGATGGAGGAAAAGATTTTCGTGAATAGGAGGAAATTAGACATAAGATTTTAAATCCATTAACCCAAATTAGGTTTATTTCAGTATTCAGTTTGTGATCTAGGTCAGCTCACATATGCTTTATTGTTAGATATTTTGGTCTAAATTCAGCCCAGTTCTCTTAATCTACTTCACATTTTTATTAGAAGGTTTAAGGGTCTTCTGTGGGTGTAATGAAAGATTTTTTCATTGAAATTTGCAACAAAATGTACAAAACATTTGAACTGTCTGAATGGAGGGAGAACAAAGGAAAGGCCCCTGATTTATAAAATGTTTTATATATTAAACATAAATATGTCTGTGTGTGTTTTTAATAATAAAAATATGAGCAAATGATATATAAACATTTTAGTTATCTTCAGTTTAGCACAAATGTTTCTGTCAAATTTTCTATCTATAATTCTTAATTTTGTGATTTTTGTTCTAAATATTTCAAATTATAAAACATATCTTTGATTTAACATAAATAGCAACAATTTATTGCAGTATATTTTTAACTTTTAAAAAAATCCTCTGATTAAAAAATGATTGCATTGCTTTTCATGCAGCGCTCTTCACGGATAACCTGTGAGAATTTTCTTCACACCTTTTTTATTCGGACTTTAATTATCATCTGCATGAAGATGAATCATAAATCGTCTCTAAAATAAACACAAAAACAGACTTTCGGCGGACGAAGCTGTGAGGGAGTGGCTCGGCAAGTCCTGGGTGGAGATCCAGGAGGCCGGGGCCTGTCGGGACACGAGTCTGTTTTAAAACGTAGCCTTAAGCAACAGAATCCTGTGAAGGCCTGTCAGAGGGTGTGTGTGTGTGTGTGTGTGTGTGTGTGAGTGTGTGTTCAGCTATGTGATCACAGAAAACCCCCGCAGATCAACAG
>JAOWBC010000458.1:4621507-4633679 GCA_028566105.1 Hypoplectrus providencianus
GGTGGCTTAGTTACCCCAAAAGTTATGGCAGAAAAATTTTGTGTCAAGTAGTCAAAATGTTTGTAGATTCCTGAATGGAGACATGCAAAACAGGAATTTTAACAAAAAATTAAATAAAATAAAAAGGGAGATCTGTTTGTCAAAGTTATGATAATGACCCAGTTTACAAATATCAAGAAGTGGTGCTGGAAAAAGTATGCTTTTACACCTTTACAAAGAAAAAAAATCATCCTGGTGAAAGCTTTTTTTCACCTCTTCCTCAGTTATGAAAACTATTGAGATCAGACAGAAAACGGATAACCAGATGCTTCTCCTCACTTCCCTCTCGGGGCTTTCCCAGCCGTGTCAACAAACACGAACTGACTTCACTGTTACGTATCCTTTCGGCTGATAATGCATAGATAGACCAGTGGTAGTCACGAGGTATTAACATGCCCGCCAAGTTCCCCACGATGGTCACGAATCGTTCTTTTCCCACGTGTCTAAAAAAAGCGGTTACATTTAAATGATCAAAAGCATTCTTAGTTAGGGTCACAAAAGGTCAAACAACTCTACATTAGCACTGAAACCGATTTCAGTTTTTTTTCCTGTGTTGTTCACATACATATGGACACAGCTAAGCAAACACACGTCTTTGATATTAATCTGAAGCACCGCGCCGGCCGCGGCTGCTTCCCTCTCTCATTATTCGCTTTGGCTGTGAAAGAGAGCAGCAGCTTATATGTGGCGAACCATTAATCCCCTTTCTTCTTATCCTACGTATCAAAAATGACTCAGGGTATATCGTTTGCACTGTATGTATATATCACCTACATACATGTATTTACATTATTTATATGGACTTTAAATATGTTTGAGAATTTTAATTTACTTTAATCCAAAGCCCTTTGGGAGAACGATGAGCAGTGCAGTTATCTGGTAGTGATGTGTTGCCTCCGATCTGATCCGTCCAATCATCTGCCTGCAGTGGCGACCCCACCCCCCCGTTAACCACTCACACAGTCGTTTCCAGGAGTGAGCGACATGGCCTGTGGATGGCTACAATGAACAAACGATTAGCTAACACTATGAGACATCAGTTTCTGTTTTACAGCTACTTTCATGCAGTTTTTTTCAGTTTCATTCACTGGCCAATAATACATTAGTTTCAGCTTTTACATTGTACCACGGTCAGAGTAATAATCTGTGTCAGCGTGAGACGAGCAGACGCGTCAGGGAGGGGGGTGGTGGTGGTGTTTGGGGGGTGGGGGGCAGTCTGGGGATCGTGTGCATGATTAAGACTGTGGGAAATCCTTCTTCACCTATGAGTCAGTGTTAGCACAGGAAGCAGAGGATGTGCTACACCTCAGACGCTGCTAATTTGGCAAGATGAAGTGGGTCTGACGGGATTGGCAACGAGTCAGTGGGCGGCTGCGAGTGTTGGCATGGGGAACAAGTGCAATGTCATTAAGAAAGTAAAGTCTGCCTGCCTGTGGAGAAGAAGTCAGCCGCTAGTCTTGAGCACGAAGGAACGGAGCAACAGTTACTTTTACTCAAGAGCAGTGAGTGAAAAACCACAGAGGAATAAATAGTTGCAAAACAATCACACAGAATTTACACATGGCAGGAGGGCACGGGGGTTCATTCCTGTTTGGATAGGCCAGCTCATAAAATACTAATACACTTTAAAAAAAACGACCTCTATTCAAGTTCAAATGTGCTACTCTCAAAACACAAATCCAGCTGCAGAGCAAAAGCATTGCATTTAAATAAGAAAGCATAAATAATGGCACTGATGTGCATCAGTCTGAACATAACAAACAAATATTAAATCAATGCACATGTAAACTAAATACAGTTAAACTATCTTTAGAAGAGGGCAGTATACGTTTTAAAGTTACACAACATTTTTCTTCTTTCTGATAATAGTGAATGTTATTTTTTATTGTGAATTGCAGTTAGGGTGACCAGATGTCCTGAAAAAAATCAGGACATTTTACCAAATTACGAGCAGTTGTCCTGCATCCTGTCCTGAAAATGAACAGTTATACGAATAGATGAATAGCAATGAAGCAAAGCCTGTGTGTGATACAGTAGGATAAATACTGCAAAATGCTGCACTGAACTATTGTATATTTTGGATTCAAACTGTCATAAATAATTAATGACATAGTGGAGATACAAACAATGCACTGCCTCGAGACTAAATAAGATTCAAATGAAGAACGCTCTCATTAAGTAATCAATTAGTCAACATTAATTATTTTGTTTATTCTCTGAATCCGTGAATAAAACAATGTATATAATCTGCTTCATCCCAGCAAAAAAGACCAAACAGACTGTATACATGGATAAAACAATGAGCCATCTGCTCTGGTTCTGGATTTACTTTGAAAGCTTTCTGAACTAATCACTTATGCAGGCATCAATTCTTGCTTCTAGTTCATTTTTATTAAATCATATTTCATATGTGTGGCGTGTCTTTCGCACTGATGTGGGTAACACATATTGTTGATGTCATTTTACATCAACAACAGCAGCCACCACTGTGAGTGGTATGTGTGATAAACAAATCTCTAAAAATATGTTTGTAAGCTGCAGCAGCTGTATAATAATAGTTAAAAGTGACACATGGTTCATGCATCTTCACTCACTAACTGCTCATCTTAACTGCAACGCACACAGATCTTTTCCTACAGTATTACTGAGTGACTAAGGGGTGAAAAATCACTGGGAAAAACAATTGTGCAGGGAGAATATGAAGAGCTAATCCTCTGGATTTGCACGGTTTAAATAAAACAAAAGATTTTCTCTGACCTCTAACTTGACCTGTCAGCCACTGATCCTGCACAGCAACAACGTAAACGGTTTAAGCAGCTGACAGACACACAGCGTCACCTGTAGCAGCAAATAAATACAACGAAAACACAAAGCGGAATAAATATTATATATTTCATGGCAGTCATTAGTGCATATTGTGCCAGGTCATTTTTTTAACTGTAGTGTATCTAAACAGAGTTAAAGAGATTTAAGAGCTGACAATAAAAATCAAGTTAACGTTGGCAATTGTTAAGTGGTTCCCCCTCAATGTTTAGTGCATTGCTGCAACATGTGCATCAGGATTTTGACACACACATTGTGGCATTTCAGTGTAAAATATACAGTGCCTGTATATTTCTTTCAAATGTGCATTTTTTAACTCAGCACTCAGTTAATAAAATAAAAGTTATCTTCCACCATCTTCAACATAAGAACAGTGGTGATAATCTACTTTACAATGGGGGGCGATCATAAATATACAATCATAAATAACTACGACTTTGCTTATTCCCAGAAGCAGAAGTTTGGCGAACAGTCCTGCCACCGAACAACTCAGTCTGTAAACGTGTGCACTTTCTTTTCTGATTAAAAATGCCTGAATTTCATTGGCACTGAGCTCAGGTGCAAAGGAAACGGATAACACTGCACGATTGATTGTAAAATGCGGCCCAAGCCGCCTAAAGCAGCTCACTGCCGGCATGCCAGCGCACTCAGGAATGAACCCCGCCGCCCGTCTTCAGCTCCACACAGTTAGGACAAATCAGACACATAAAGAAAAGAGGCAGGAACAGAACAACCGGTCCAGTTAAACTCAGTCAGGAGGACGTAGTGAAAACTCTGAGTGCTTTGTGCAGCACTTACAGTATGTACATGTAGTATAAAAATATAGGTGCGAGGGTGTCTGAGTGTATGTTGTGTGTGATGGGGTGAGATATGGATGTGCTGCATAGGTAGCAACAGTGACATCTGAGAGGACTTGAGCGTGTGATATCTTCTAGCCATCTCATAACCAGCCACATCGACTAATGCTCAAGTTCTGTTCAAAGTAAAGGCTTTAAACTCAGCTTAGAGCCTTTACTTAAGACTTTACAGTGTTCAATACTCAGTCATTAAATTTACTGTTTAAAGACTTCTATTTTCTGGTGTATGCATGTGTGAGTGTGTGTGTGTCCTTATACACCTGTATGTCCATGTCAACGGAGAGTCAAAATGCTTGTGCGTGTTACTTGACATACTTTTGCCTGCTTTTGCACAAAGTACCAAGATGGACGTAGATATGAACATTCTGAGTTGGAGCTCGCGAGGCGGACACATGCACGGACACACACTGTCTCACCTCGCTGCATCAGTCCCCCCTGATCTCCCCTCCGTCCCTCTGCAGACTCCCCCCTCCCCCGAGAGGTCTTTTCACTGACATACCAGTGCTCGTTGTGGGGGGGCGGGGGCCGCAGGTGGGGTCAGTCTGAGGGACAGTTGTAGCTGTTGATCCACAGCAGGTCGTCCAGCACGCCCCAGTGCAGGTAGAGGATGGAGATGACCACCAGTACGTGCATGATCTGGTGGCTGTTGCACCAGTAGTCAAAGAGGCCCGGGCGGAAGCGCTCCGGGATGCGTGTGATGTTGATGACCCCGCCCAGCACGGCCAGCGCATCCATCATGAGGAAGTGGCGTAGCGAGGTGGGGCTGCCGCCGCCCACGCCCACCCAGCGCAACAGGAAGAAGGAGAAGCGGAACAGCGCCTGCCAGGCGAAGGAGCGCAGCCGGCGAACGCTGCTCCGGGCCGTGACGGCGCAGTAGATGGCGTGGCTGGACAGCAGGATGTAGACTAGCAGGGCCACGGTGCGGATGAACGGGTAGCACAGCAGCGTGCTGTAGACAATGGGCAGCGCCCCTGAGACAAGGAAACACACAAACAGGAGTCAGCACACAGCGGACGCGGCGCTGATGTCCGACTCAGCAGCACTGTAACGCCTGGTGCAGGCAGCCACAGCGCACAGAGGTCAAACTGTCTGAACCGAGTGTGACACTGCTCTCTCAGAGGGAGGTTAGCAGCACTCTGACCCTGAAACGTTTAGTCACTGCTTCACTGCGTGCACGAAGCGACTCATGACAGTCACGTGTAGAAGGGATCAAACAAAACGACTTCGACTGAAGAACTCCTCAGTCGACTATTATCTGACTGATTCATGAGTTGATTAACAGGACAGATGCGTACATTATTTTTCACAAAGTGTCATGAAAGAGGATCATCAAAAGATTGTTTACCACAGATGTGCTTATCAGTTTTCTTGTAAAATAAGTCGTTCAGTATGAAAAATATCACAAAAAGAACAAAACAACTACAAAATAACAAAATGAGTCTAATAATCAGCTGGCAGCAGATGAAGCCGCCGGATTATCTCCAGAATACTGTGGACTCATTTTCTCTGATTTCCATCACAGTAAATCTTATACTTCTGGGTTTTGGACAAAGACGATGTCAGCGTTTGACTCTGGAGAATGAAGATTGGTCTTTTCCTTCTATTTTATCAACATGTGTTTGACAAGGAGATTTATAAATGAATCAATAAGCTACAATAGAAAACTATAAGTAAGGAAGTGAACTAAAATATCAGTCGCAGCCTAATCTTATCCTGTGAGAATAATCTGTTATGATTTCCTGTTCTTCGCTCATAAATAATTTTTCACTCTAAGTTTAAAATAAGATCTTCCTGCCTGCAGTATTGGTGGTTAATCTTCTCTGTAAAGGAAAAAACATTATTCATAAATTTGTTCATTTGAGCTGCACCCTATGAATGCATGCTTTAAGTGGTATGGTGATGTTATAACACATATCCAGTCTCATGTCACAGTATTAATTATTACTGCATTATTGTCATAATATTATTTATATCATAGCCAGGCTGAAGTGCTTGTACACAAGTACATAAATAAGTGAAAATGATTGCACTTGTCATGGTGGTTTTAATAGGCTAATAAAGGCAGTATGGACGGATCAATAATCATTTTACAATCCGGATCATTGCTTACATTGGTCAATCGACTCAGTGGTCAAATATGATCTGACAATCAGTGCTGGGACATCTCCCAGTCGAACACTCCCGTGGTAAATCATTGACGATCAATAAAGAAAAGTTCCTCCCTCAAAGTAAACAGCAGCAATAACAGAAGGCCGGCGCAGAGATCTGCTGAGCTTACCCAGCGTGTTGATCATGCAGATTCCACACACGTCCAGCTTGAGGAGGGTGTGGTAGACGGGCTCCCCTCCCTCGTGGTTCATGAAGAGGTGGTAGAGCACGGAGCCCAGCTGGGGCGAGAGGCAAGCCAGGAAGTGCACCACGCCCAGCCACGTGACGCTGATCTGAGACCAGGGGATGTTGAGAGGCAGCAGCACCAGGAAGCAAACCAAAGGGATGCCTGGAGAGAGGGAGGGCCGAGAAGCAGAGAGCACAGGCTGTCAGAGTGAACTTTACCTCCGCTGTAATTAGATGTCCAAACAGCGGAGCTCGCTGCTGGAGCCCTTTATGCTTTTGTTCACATTATTCTTCTTCCTTCTCATTTCTCTCCACTGTAAAAGTGTTCATGCTGCAGAAACCGAAAAGTCACCAAAACAAAAATGCAACTGCACTTAAAATAACACCCACTGACCTCAAGGTGGCGCTGTTACAATCAGGTTTAGGTTCTTGCAAATATCTCTAATTCAGCTTCGCTTAGAGTCAAAGTTCTTTCAGCATTTTATACTTATCAGCGTCTTTTCTCTTGTGATCTGCTGCTCTGAAAATTCTCAATTTTTAAGTAATCCTGCTTTTGAAAACGCTTCAGAGAGAGTTAGCCAATCATCCAAAACACAGTCAGGATCAGTGTTGGGTAACGTTACTCTTGAGAGGAACTTGTTACATTACACTGTGTAATACTGCGTTTATTACGGTCACTGCAGAGTTTGTCTGCAGCCGATAATCTGTAACTCTGCGGGCTAATAACAGGATGACAGGCGCCATATCTCCTTTATAGCTTCACTACATGTTTATGTCTGATTACATATGAACGAACAGGGCACCTGGGGCCTTGCATTGTACACCATGATGAGTTCATACATGTTACTTGTTATTTGTTCTGCAATTGAACTGCAATGAGTAAAGTTGAATTATGAGCAGCAAACTGAGCAGCTGTCTCTCAGGACACAGTAAACACTGGCTCATAAAGGTTACAGAACATCATGTTTCAACATGTAAACTAGGTCAATTCTGAGTTACACACTTCCACAAGGTGAAGGCTGTTCTGCCGCCCCGTTGGCTGAGCTACACATGAGCACTGAAACAACCGTACGATTGGATATCATCCAGCTAATTTACCCTCCACGGAATAGGAAAAAAACAGAAACTGGGTGAATGTTTCTCATATCATTTTTTGGCAATGGATTTACATGTAAACTTAAAAACTGATTACTGTAAGTGAAAAACAATACGTTAGGTTATTAATAACAACAGAAAAAGTCATCTGAACACTCTCAACAAAACTGGTCTGGATCTTCAGTGGACCAGACTTATATTAAGTCCCATCTATAAATGCAGTCATGTCAAACACAACTTTGCTGAAGGTCAAAGGTTACATCACATGTTCCTGGAAGTAGATTTAAGTACTGTAAAGGGGCATTATCATATAGTGCTGCGCATTGTATTATTTTAAATACAATTGAGTTTTAAGAGTCAATTACATAAAAAACAACCATTAAAATGCTTACATTCTGCTTGGACCTGTGTGTAGCTCCTGTCACAGCTCAAAACCCCAAAAAACATTAAACACATGCTTTAAAATGAGACTTTGTTCCAATCAGTGTCATTCACTTGTACAAATCTAGTTTACGTTGTACTTCTGTAAGTAATTACATCATTTCTGACAGTAAATTTGTAAAGCAACATATTCTGAAGGATTATTTAGACGTTTTTCTTGTGGGTGTTCAGTGATTGACAGGAAACAAAGCCTGAGGTAATGTGCACGCTGCTATGAAAACCATCAGTTCAGGCGCGATACAATAACACGGAAACTCCAACAAAACCAAATTAAGGTGTCATGTTTAGCGTGATGGATTATCTAGCTCAGGACTTTCGAGGCCTTGTGGACGTTATTTTTCAAATTGTACCAGACCGAGTGGCCGCGAAGGGCCTCAAACAGTGCTGAGTGTGTGCCGACACCAGCAGGAATAATGTGGAGCCGAGCGGAAACCCACATGATTGGCACAAACGTATCAGTGTTGTTTCCCTTTGAGGGAAAGACAAAGCTCCCACTAAACTCCTATTTTGATGCAGCAGAGGGCCATATTTCAAAAGTTTAATCTATGTTTCTGCATTGGGAAACGGAGAGACGTTCACAGCAAAAACCCAGACCTTGAAATCTGATCCACATCCAGTTGTTACGATCATTTATCACTGTACAGCACACATCTTGCACTCTCCCCTCTTTTTTTTTGCTCGCTCTGCCGTTCCCAATGTCACGGCATTTGTCCCAACCAGGTGATACTGGCAATGCCTTCTACTGTAACACATCTATTTTAAGTGTGTTATCTCCTCCCCCCACTCGTCCCGAGCCGACCTGACGTACCCAGCCCCACTCAGGGTTGGATACAGTAGAGAGGATCTCCTCCGTCTGCAGGCTTGAGCGCGGTCAGATGTCTGAGAGCTGAGCTGCGGGCAGGATGTTTTCAGTTTATATGCAAAACAAACCAGCTCATTAAACTTTCCTGAAATGTTTCAACACAATAAAGTAACAAAGTTCCACCTGACTTACAGGCCCAGCCCTGCATCTCCTCCTCTAAATCAGATGACTGGACAAAAGCTTGTGGGATTAAACATCACTGCCTTATATAGGCAATGATGTTAAGGGTGTATGTGAGGTCACATGTTCAGCTGACGTCACTGGTGTGTGATAAAGAGTTGCAGGGCCACTTCCCTGATGATCACTGCTGCAGTTCACTCTGTGACTGCCGGCAGTTGGAAGTGAAGTGATGACCTTCAGAATGAGGAAGTTGTCAGATTCTCATAAGTCTGTGAACATACAGCTCCAGGATGTGTACTGATGGCAGGAAGAGGTCATGCTACTGTGCACCATGCTATTGGCAGTCTAATCATTTCAGACTGAGAGCAGAATAACACCCTGGAGATTGCTAACAAGCAGACACGTCGATCTCACCTCTGGCTGCACAGATTAACACATTACTGCAATTAATTTTGGCTTGCGCCAACCTATTAAAAGAATGGCATATTGTTGTGTAACCATGACGTTTTGGACCAGATGTAAAAGCCATTATGTTCAGTTCAATGAAATCAGAATGAAACATTTATGTCAAACCTCTGCTTGTTGATGCTGAGACACAGCTGGGAAGATATGACTTCAGACCAGATTCTAATTAATTGAATTATTAATCAAAACTCAGTCTGAAAGTGGTTCTTCATTCCCATCATTATATTTATCTATTAATTAACTTAATGTTTAATTCTAGGGGTAGGAATCACCAACATTCCCATTATTAGACACAATATCATTGTGATTTTAATTATTTTTTGATAAATTGAGTTTTACAATAACATTTACTGCATTATTTCTTTTGTAAACTATATATTTGGGGATAATCAGAGTTATTGTTTAATTTTTCACTTTAAGCTAAAAAATTAACAACATAGTCAGTCGCATCCCTAAATTTAACTTTTGCACCAACAAGTCAATTCCTCAAATATGAAAATGAATTAAGCTGAAACGTGGTTAAAAAGCAGTGCTACAACTTGATAAGATCACTTTCATGGCAGAAAATGCTTTTTATGCCTCTTAAATATGAAAACATCCTGCTTTTCTCTCAATATCTTTGGATTTTGGACGGACAAAATAAGACATTTAAAACTAAAACAAACACTTGAATCTGATATTTGACATTTTATGAACATAACTGTTCATTCACCTTTTTTAAGTCAGAATGAAAATAGTTATCAGTTGCAGCCCTAAGTAAAAAAACAAAAAAAAACCTTTAAGTCATGTGTGCAACCCTGAATTTAAATTATCTAGGTTTAGATGCACAGTCTTGCTTGGCATCCTGATGCAGGTACAGTATCTATACAGTATCTGTGCTGCTGTGGCTTAATACTCAAAGTCACACCAGCTACAGAAATCTCACCTGCTGACTAAGCAGCTCATGCAGAATTTTTCTACTCACCATGAGTGTATATGTTTCCAAGTTCATTGTGCAGGTAGAACAGGCTCCTGATGCAGTCTTGCACAGAGGAGATTGGCCGGTATCCCGTTAGGACGTATTTGTTAAACTGAAGATGTGGAGGTGAACTCGCCCAGTCCAGCAGCCTGGGTCCATTTAAAAATGCCATAGCAAACAAGACCGTTAAAAGGACGCCGCCGAATAAGTAAAAAACAGACTGTACACCTATATACACATTTAGTAAGATTATTGCGACTAAAACCTTATGGGATACCATTGGGTTCTGTATTGTGCTGTTAGCTTCCTAGCTCGGCGCTAGCAAGCTCACGTCAAGTCTGTCAGCACTACCCGGCGACGGTGTTATCAGCGCCGCCGCTGTTTGCTTTGAACCGCCGGTACCTGTGTGAGTGTCATCCGCAAGGCTGGAGACAGACACGGCCAGCCACATACATGGTGCGAGCTCGGGACGGTCATTACATTTGGCATCTAAGAAACAATGTCTGTGTAGCACCAAACAGCCTTGAGCGGTTGAGAGGCGAAATGTTCCTCGTCATGTTAAAGCCACTTCCTCGTTAGTTAGCATTCCGGTGCAGCACGGGCTCGTCCCGGGCGGCAGGGATGCTGTGTGAGCGGCGCGTCCATCCAACTCCAGATGATGCTAGCTTGATCCTAGCGGTCAGATTTACACTAGAGGACTAGCAGGTCACACCGTTACTTGAATGAAAGGCATCAAATGCTGGGGTCAGTCCCGTCTGATGCTTGCTAGCTTTCGTAACGCCGTTAAAAAAAATAATTAAAAAAAAAAAAACTCAGACGAGATCCGTGATTCTGGAGCGGAGATTTTGGGAAGGACTGCGGGCTAGCAAGCCGGGCAGTCGGCTACCGATGTCCTGTCACTGGGGATGAGGAAGCAGATGGTTAAACCTGGAGACTCGGTCCGGTCCGTAAAGCATGGAGTCACTTTCTTCAACATATGTTTGCCCCAATTGCTTCCCACCATTATTCGTGGCTGTATTCCTTGAAATGCGGAGTCTTCCCTGGCGGCCTTTAAGTCCCCTGCATCGCCTCTACACAAGTAACCATGGCGTCAATTGCCAACAGCAACAACAGCCGCACTTCCGGTTAGTGATTTCAAAATAAAACCTGCATTTGTGAACGCGCCACATGTCCACCACCATTCCATGTAATTTATATATTCATTAATATATATTATCTAAACAAGCGAATGAGGACACATTATGACTGAATTTTTTTTTAGCAAAAACTCTTTTTCATCTTTAATTTGTTTTTTTTTCTCATAATATATTTAAATGTTTTTTGCTTATTTTTCTCTTATAAAAAACATTCCGGACAAATATGTCATGAATAGAGAGTTTCCCCTCAAGTGAAATAAAATACAAATAAAGGTTTAACTGAGCTGTTCCTACATGTTAATTTGTTGTTTTTTAAAGGAAAATCTACAAAACAAGCAAAAGCTGAGACTTTAATGTCTACATTTAATCCATCAGTCAGACTCCTGCCTTCTGGAAAGTGATGAGGCCTGTTCCATAAAGTCATTTTACCAAATAAATCAGGCTTATTTTAGCTAGTCTGACTAATTTGTAGTTGATTTGGTGCCATAAGGTTTATTCAGATAAAAGCTCAGTATGGCAGCTTCGTTTCCCCACAAAACTAGAAAAATATTTGACTATCTGACACCTAATATATTATATTAAATTTAGTTTTATAAAATAACATTATGGCATTAAAACAGTACAGCCCAGATAAACTGACATTACAGCTTCGTGGAATAACAGTGAGACCCAAACCTGTCTGCAACCACAAACACAGACACAAAGAGTGATATCTTATCTGTACTCATATTTTCCCCCAAGTGGTGAAGCAAGGAGGTATGCTCACAAAAGCCATGCCTTTTTATTGTTCAGTTGAGTTAAGCAAAGAATTGCCAAACACAACGCTGCTGATGCCTTTAGGGAGGCCAAGAGCAAATAATTGCTTATTACGGAGTCTCCATTTCTCCACTCCCCACTCTGGCCTGTGTGTACATAGTTTCAACTGTAAATCCTGCTCTAGAAAAATACTATCTCGCCTCACATTTTCTTTTCAGGTAACCTTCTGATTGAATACAACTTTATCAAAACTACTGTAACATGTAAGAACTTGTATCTTAGAAAA
>JAOWBC010000458.1:4657830-4668563 GCA_028566105.1 Hypoplectrus providencianus
TGAGCCACAGGTGTGTTCGCCGCCTGCCCTCCAGCTGAACCCAGAAATCAAATAAACACACTGATCAGACTTAGTTAATGAGGATTAATCAGCTTTCCCTTTAGTCTCTGTAATGCAGTCTGAGCAGGACCAGCACACCTCCCCTCCCCTGAACTGCACTCTTCCTCTTCGTCACATATCAGCCAGCCTTCGCTCGCCCAAATATAAACTAAGTTTCTTGGCGCAGTGACAGATTGAAATGGGGAGGAGTCTGACACAGTTCAGCTCAGGACAGACTGAAGGACAAACAAGCAGGAAGGAGAAGAAACTAAAAACAACCGACGACTTTCCAAGAAAAAAAAGGGATAATAAAGCATATTGAGCACTGCCTGCCTGCAGAACAGTAAGTTTATGGTTGATTTTCTTGTAATTTGGTTACAGCAGAGAGACTTCAGCTCTCGATACACAACAACACGTGAAGGCCCAGAATCAGCTACTTTATAGATATAGAGGGCATTAGAACAGATCACACGTAATAAAACCTATGAAAATACCTTTGAAAATGTGAAAAATGTAGATGTTTAAATGGTTATTTAGAGGTTATTTTTAGTTACTTTAACACTGATATGCTGTGTGTTTTGGTTTGGTGCTTAAAGGGGACAAATATTGCAAATTTTCAGTTTCATTTTTGTATTTTGTTTTTTTTACCACAACATATTTACATGTTTTAATGTAGTGTAGTCTCTCTACTAACACTGCAGGTTGAATCAGCCCAGTCTTCTTTGTATGGTTTATGAGAAAAATGTGCAGTTTTAAACACCACAAACAAAAATTCATATTTGTTGATTGTCTCTGCAGACGCTGTGCCTTTAACTTGTAGTCCATCAAACCCAGAACTACAATTCCCATTTTATACACCCAAACAAGTTAGACTGATCTATTCAAGTGCATTTAGGCTCATCAAGTGGTGTTGTTCTCATATTTTATCCGCCTGCATTCACTTGCAGGCGGTTCTTGTGTTGACGAAGGTGTGTCCATGCTTTTTAATCCAGTTTGGTGCATAAGACCAAAATAAGCAAATATTACTAGTCTTTTTCTGCTCTCTCCCTCAACAGATGTCTCTGTCTTCAGCTGCTCGACGTGTGCTTGCTGCTGCGTCACATTCGAGCCATGAAGGAGGAGGTAAGTGTCTTTACTTTCCTCTCTGACCAAAAACAACCGAAATGCACCAAAAACTCCTGATTCTGAGCTTCATTAGCCGGTGCAGCCCTGAGTCACGTACAGTTGCAGCCTTAAGTTGAAGATTAACTGAAATGTCTGCAGAGCTGGCAGCCGTCCTGCACATTCATGCTCTTTGGCAAACACTCAGGAATTATATTTTATTGTTGATATGGACTCTGCAGAGAGGCAGCTGCTGTAAAGGCCGCTCCTCATTGCCCTCGTGTGTGATTTAGTGCTTCAGTTATGTGCTTTCACTGGTGTTGTTTTCCACAGCGAGGACCTGGAAGATTCTGACCATCGTGTTGGCGTTCCCTGGTGTTTCTGTGTGCATGGCCAATGCCTATTTGAAGGCTCAGGCACACTCACATGAACCGCCAGAGTTTGTGCCGTATTCTCACCTGCGCATCCGCACCAAGGCGAGTCTCAAACCGCCAGCACTGGGAATCACATCACAGCATCCCTCTGCAAAAGAAGACAATAAACAGGATCAATATCAGTGTTTATTTACTTTTTTCTGTTTGTCTTCCTTCAGAAATTCCCCTGGGGTGATGGAAACCACTCTCTGTTCCACAACCCTCACGCCAACGCTCTGCCCGATGGTTATGAGGAATCCCACCACTGAGAGCGTCAGTGACGCTTCTCAGCCGTGTTTCGCTGCTTATTTAAACCTCTAGTCTGCAGTACACTTGGCTTAATCATACTGAGCGAGGGGCCAAGCAGCGCCGCCACCGAGCGGCGCACCCAGACATGAATAAAACCACTCTGTGCTGTATTACACTGACTGTCATCTCTTTTGTTCAGTTCAGAGAAGTGATATCCAAATGTGTGTTTACATCTCATGATCTGTTTATCCATCAACAAAACATGAGATTGAAAAGATTTGAACAAGGCCCATAAAAAGACAAACTGATCCCTAATGAAAATGAGCTCAATGGGCTGTCATAATGTAAACTAATGTTACTATATTATTGTCCTAAAACTTAAAAAACCAATAGAGCTGGCATGCTAAAACGCTCAGTGGATTTTCAGAAATTTGTTCTACAACTATTCTGACAACTGATTTAACTGGCTTCATCAGTTTTCCATATAGAAATGCCAAATACTTGTTGGAACCAGCTTCTCAAATGTGATGAAAATCATTTGTTTCAGGCCATCAGTGAGCCACAACATTGCACACCTGTAGTTTGTCTTTTTTACTACCCAAATGAGACATGTTATGCTTATTTTCAGGTAAACTGTACTTTGGGTTTGTTTATAATACAGGAACAGAAAGTCTGAATTCATCCTTGTGATATCATGAACATCTCCCCCTCCAACAAGAAGAAACAGAAAGCAAAGTGATGTTCCAACAATATATTCAGTGGCATAAATTTATGTGGGACAATTGGAATCTGTACACTGTATATCTGCTAATTCATATTATCTCTATGTACAAAATAAACAACTGGCTTCAAGACCAACCCTGATTATTCCAGCACTTCCAGCTTCACGACATTTAGCAAATGTGACATTTTCTCAGACTTTTCAAAAGAAAGAACGAAACAAAAAAAGTCACAATACAAATGGAAATTATTAAACAGTCATGTCATGCTGGGTGGGTGACAGTTTGTATCAATAGATAAAAGTAAATAGAAATGTATGTGTCCAGTTCATGACAGTAAATCAACAGTTCTGCTCAACAAATTCATACAGCAGGTTTTCTTCATCGTGCTGCTGTTGTACTTTCCAGACATTTGATAAAATTAAAACAAAAGCAGCTTTTCCAGAAGCTTCTAACAAGCCTTACAGTCGACTCTCACTTCATCTGTGCCCTCTGAATTCATGCCACCAACCCTTGAACCCTCGATCCCCCTCCCTGCTCAGCTCAGAGCCACTGTGACCAGACTCAGCAGATCCTGTTTCAGAGTCTCTGTGCAGTCGGCCTCTCTGGCAAATCTACGAAGGCAACTCGCAGCGAGGGAGGAGGACAAGACGGGCCGAGGACAGTCCTGAAAGCCCAGCAGCAGGGACAGACAGGCCCGGCCCAGCGCTGGGTAGCTGTAGCGCTGGGAAAACCAGTACACCTGCGGGAGGAGGGCAGCCAGAGCCCCAGCTCCTGCACCAGCTGCTGGGGAAGAATCTGAGTCCTGAGCCGCTGATTTCAGACGCTGTCCTGAACTTTTTATCAGGTTCTTTGGTCTTAATCTCAGCTCTACTGGACTGAGTGATTTATCCACCACTGATGTGCTGCTGGATTTGGAAACTGGCGTCACACCTTTGATTGTCTTATGATCTGAAGTTGTATTAAATCCTCTGCTGGACTTCTGAACTGTTCCAGCACAAGAGGTTACATTTCTGTCCGTCTGCTGCAGGGGACTGTTTGGTTTCTTTGTCTGTCCTGGTGGATTTTCACAGCCAGACAGCTCTAACTCTGATGTTCGGTTAGCCAGGTTATCCTCCGCAGACTCAACACATTCTTGGTCCATTTTAGATGCAGCTTTACCAGCTTTGTCTGCTGTTGGAGCAGCTGGAGCGGCCGCCCTGGTGGAGCAGGACAAGAGAAGAGACACACAGAGATCCTCCAGCTCTCTCTGCAGCTCAGTCACCAGGAACCTGCACGCTCCAACCATCATCTCTCCTAAAGCTGTTTTCTGGAAAGCACAGTCTTCTGTTGAGTGATCCTCGCCTTCTTTCACGCAAATCCCGAGTCCATCAAGAACCAGTTTATCCAAGATCTGACAGCGTCCTCCGCCCTCTCCTTCATTGATCTCCCTTGTTGTTTCCGTGTCCTTGGGGAGGCGACATCCGTGCAGGTAATGCAGCACAGGCAGCAGCATTCCTGTGCTGACGTCTTTGATACGAATGGCTTCTTCTGCATTACCCTGAGCTTCTCCAAAGCCGCCTCTCAGCAGAGCCCAGAAGTACTCAGAGCTGACCCCGTCCTTCCCCTCACCCCCGGCCACGGCCTCCCTGTTGGCTCTGACCTGAGTGCCGTCATCCAGCAGCAAAACAAGGTCAAAGTTGGAGAGCCCATAGGGGCAGGTGTCAGCCAGGCGGGGCCTTTTTAACGGAGGGGGTGAAGCTTCGTCTTTCTTACAGACTGTCTGTGTTGAGACTGGATTTAAATATTTTTTATCAAACTCCATTTTGATGCCACCTGTCAGTGTCGACAGGCATCCAATCAGGAGGGAGGAAAACAACGAGTGGAGCTGAGACGTCAGGCCTGAACGCGGCGAGTTAAACCAATCAGAGAGCAACTTCCCACATTCAGACGGGTGACCTTCATCCACATCTTCATCATCGCAACCGAGAGGCTGCAGAGCCAAGAGCAGCCCGCCGCTGTCCAGGAGAAGTTTCTTCAGCAGGGACTTGTTGCTGTTAGAAAAAAAGAATGTGAATATATATATGATCAATTTTTAGACATTATTCTGGATCATCTTAATAAATACAAATGCTTTAAATCATCTGTACTAAGTGAATACAGACTAAATTGCAGGTACAATATTCTAAATTAACGTTTTTATTTAGGATGTAAAGTGAATTTCTATAAACAGTTTAACACAATGTCAAATACATTTATAATCTCACTTACACTCACTATAAGACTCAACAGTGCATGTTTAAATTTCCAGTCACTACAGGTCATGCTTGCAAAGATCCACGTCTCACCTGCTGATTAGTGGCAGAGACAGCGCGCAGTTCATCTTATCAGACTCGGAGCCCGACAGCATCACATGGGCAACAACCCCGGAGCCGAATCCAGACTCACACTGGACCCGCAGATTATTAAGAAGAGCAAAACCTGCAGAGATGATTTTTTGCAATTATAAACTGCTCTTGATTTAAATCTAAAAAGATCAAATATTGTGTTTATTTATACATATTTTACAGCTCTGCATGTACACAGAGGCAGTACAGATAAGATAATAGTGTGTATCTGATAGTGATGCCGTACTGGGAACATTTCTTGGGTGTTCCCCTAATAAAAACAAGTCGGTTAGATGACCTAAACAATATTAAGTATAAGCAGTTTTAAAGGTACTGTGTTGCAGATCGTACCGAGTTGTTTGACTTTGACTTTCACTCGGTCCGTCTGCCTCTCCTCTCCCTCAGAGTCTTCCCCTCTGTGGCAGAGATAATGGCGAATCAGCGCGACTGAGCCGGTCCGGACCAGCGCCTGCAAACAGTTCGGGTTGCAGCTCAGCCGACAAAGCATCCGGAAACACCTGCTGCTTGGGTCCTGGTGCTGGGTGAGGTAGTAGAGCAAGCCGGACATGACACCTGAGCTGATCAGAGCTGCACTCGGGTCGGTGGCGTGCGAGAAGCGGGACAGCAGCAGCAGGATGGGGGACTCGGGCGTCCAAGGTTCAGGGTGGTAGGGGTGGTGGTAAGCCATGGGGCGGGGCACAGAAGGAGGCGTATCGAGAGTGACTTTAGTCAAACAGGCTGCTGAATGAGCCCGCTGCCGCCTTCTGTGAGGGGAAGAGAACTTTGAAGGTGAGACTGGCGTTGGCGTTGTTTTAGAGGGAGACGAGATCGTGGAGGAACAGGTCTGGGTTTGAGGTGAGAGTGCACTAGAAGGCTGAGGACTAGAGGGAGGCGGATCAGTGTTTTTACATGAGGATGATGGTTGGATCTGGCCTGATGAGGACACGGGGGAAGGCTGAGCAGCTTTTTTTGTGGATGAAGTGACAGAAAGGTTGAATGGAGAGGAGTTTTTAAGGGTTTCCGGATTTGGGGAGGAGGTCTGAGGGGATGAAGAAGGAGGGATCTGAAGAGTCCCCCATTCCCCTTCAACACCAGAGGAATCCAGCAGGTCCCCCTCCGAAGAGATCAAACCCTCTGACACCAACCAGGACCTGAAAGGAGAGAAATAAGTAGATAAACAATCGAAAATAATTCACAGGGACAACTGAAAAATCTTTGCTTTAAATGTTTCCATACCTGAGACTTAAAAAGCTTGAAGAACAGAGACCTTGCTCCTTTCCTGCTTCTTCCTTCTTGCAGCCCTCAGGAGGAGGAGGGAAGTCAAAGGACTCAAAGCAAGACGAGGGCAGGAGCTCAGTGGGAGACATGTTGGAGGAGAGGCTCACGTCCATCCTCTCAGCAGATTGTTCCTCGCCTCTCGTAAGCTCAACCAGTCGGGCAACAAGCAGAGGGACCAGCCCTAACTCCTGCAGCTGCTCCATGGCAGATTCATCGAAAACAAAGTCTACACAGGCCAGGATGGCCAGTCTGGAGAGGGGGTGACTCTGATGGGCAGCCAGAAAGCCAATGAGCACCTCCAGCCCACCGCTCTCCTTCACCTTGGCCCGGTTCACTGCCTCCTTACAGCACAGGCACAGTGCCTTGAGGAACACGCCAGACTTCAGCGGATCCTTCTTGACCTCCTCAGTGAACTTCTGGATGACCCCCAGTGACCCCACGAGAGGGCGCAGGCAGCCCTGGGAGCACATGTTGGCAAGAGTTTTCATTGCCAGCTCCTCAAAAGGTTTACCAGACTCTCCGGACGCCATGACGCCCAGCTGAGCCAGGACGCCAGAACGGGACACCTCCCTGGCACATTCAACCCCGCAGCCCCGGGTCAGCTCATGGAGGGTCCTGAGCGCGGCCCGCCTCAGGCCCTGAGGATATTCTGGAGCAATGAGCGGGGCCAGAGCAGTTAAGGTGCCCTGGGTGAGCAGCGACAGGCGGTTAGAGGGCGTATCAGAGAGGTAGAGGAGAGCCCGGGCGGCCGACTGAGCGCACTCCAGTTTAGGACAGGGCTCTTTGGGGGGAGCAGCCGTGGGGGAGGATGGGCCAGAAGACAGAGACACACAAAGGAGGAGCAGAGGAACACCACCTGTAGAAAATAACATACGTTTGTTAAACCTGAGGACAATAAAATATATTTCAAAAAGGACATTTCACAGATCATATGAACTATTAGCTCACAGTAGAGAATGAGTTCATTTAGCAATGCAGCATTATAAAGAAGCAAATTGAATATAAAATATGTGAGTGAGCTTGCCAACATATTACAATTAACCAATTAAAATACAACCAGTAACACAGTGTTTCCAGTATTGTTCCAAGAACCAAACCATTTACTCTAGTCTCTAGTTTAAAAGTGTTAAAATCATGCCTTAAATATTAATGAACATCTCCCATGAAACTACCAGCATTAAAACAATTACAACTTTTTTGCTGCTTCTGCAAAACTATATTTTCCCCTCAAGCAGCATTCAAGCTACATCTCATTCAAATGCTGGAAACTGCTACATCTGCTGGAATTGATGCAGTGAGACATGAAGACATTTAAGACTTACCAGCAGAGTGGATGAGAGCAGAGCTCTCTGGATCCATGGCCAAGTTTCCCAAAGCCCGGGCTGCTCGGTTCTGGACAGTTTCCAGGGCCACGTTTTCCTTTAGGATCTCCACTATTATAGTCAAGAGTTTTGTTTTTTTCAGATTACATGCAAATAATTGGGAATATACTGAAGATTGTTAAATTTCTCATAGAAATTTAAATGATCACTTACCTACAATATTTATTCCATCAAGTTTACGAACCTAAAGTGGAAGACATTTAAATGTATGCTGTTTAAATTATGTCTTAATAAACAGTGTTCAATATTTTCTTATTCCTTTTATCTCACCTCTACCCTTGTCTCCAGCTCAGTGCAGCAGTTTGCCAGGATGCTGAGAGCCAGGTCCAGGGTTTTCCTAGAGCACTCCGGGTGTTTGAGCAGGTCCAGCAGGGGTCTGAGACCACCTTGAGTTCTGAATCTGGCAATGCCAGCCTTGTCTCCCTTGATGTGCTGCGTCCGGATGGCAACCAGGGCTCTCCACTGAGACACCCTGGACCTCTTGTCTGTTTCTCTGCCACCACCTGAGTCAGCCTTACCATGCCCGTGATGTTCAGCCCCTGATCCGGGTTTGGAGAGGTGAGCCAAGCACCAGGTCAAAGAAGACTCTGGTGATAATGGGTGCCCTTCTCTCGAGGGTGCTCGAGGTTGTTTCCAGTCACCTTGCACAGGTGATGCAGCCATGGCTCCTCTGCTTGGCAGTTTCGGAGTTCAAAAATCTTGACTTTTCCTCAGTTTAGACAGTTATTATGCTCTCTGTGGAGCATGACTGGACATCTCCAGTGAAATACTGAGAAATTAAACACCATGTCCTTCGACTTTAAATTATCAACTTGTTTACGCAGCTGGTGAATATGTGCTCATTCATTGTTTTTTAAAGTTTCCCAAAAATAACACGCTGTTGTGTTATGGAAACTACAGATACCATGAAAAAGGAAAGTTGTACCACCTGACGCCGCAGTCACTGCCGGGAGATGGAGTTCCAACTGCCTCGGTCCACTCCCTAAAAAAACAGGCCTACATCGTGAGAAGGCCGAACAAGCGTTATTCTACGTGATGGACGTGTATTATCTCAATGTAACACATTTTTAAACATCAAATGACGGATTAAAGCTCTAATTTATCAATGTTTTGTTACCACTGGCCGAATAATTTTTGTGAAACAAAATGCAATCGCCTGTGTTAGCCGCTAACGCCATCTTTAGCCAAACAACAAAACAGGGGCGGTCGAGGGAGGGAGCAGGGAGTGAGGAGGTGGGCCCGTTAGATATACGCTGGGATTTGTAGTTCAAATGTCACCGCGTTCCACTTCTCTCTGCACATTTACCCACCTTAAAAACTACAATCCCCATGACGACGATAAAGGGCAGTCTGTACTGAACAACTCGCAGCGTTTAGGGATTGTAGTTTTCTTTGTCCACCAAAACCCACAAGACCCGTTTGTATAAACGGAAAAGGACTACACATTCCAGGCTGCTAAGCGACGTTGTTATAGTCACCGTTTTACTCGATGCGAAAAAACAAATCGGTGCCTTTGAGATGTTGTTAAACTCCACGGTAGATAAACACATCTAATAAAAAAAACTAACACATTTTCACCGTTATTGTAATGTTTTAACATCATGGAGGTTATCGAGACAATTGTGATACAGAGTACTGAAGTGGAAGGGAAGGAAACGGTCGAGTCCAGTGTGGTGGAAGCCGATAAAACTAAAGCAGGTCAGTAGATCCCGAAGTTAAACAGGATTCATCCAGTCATCGCATGAAGCGAGGAGGGCCTGATGAGTGCGCAGTGTCTGCCTATCGCGGTGATTTATAGTAATAAACCGTGACCCATATTATATCAGTTACATTAAGGACCATTCATTGTCATTTCTTAACCAATTACCTGAAATAATTGTCTCAATCCGTGTATGATAGAATTGATTAACTTAAAAAAAAAAAACATAAAGAGGTAATATAATAAATGACATTTGTTTTCCTCTGTAGAATTTATATGGACTCTGCAGGCTACATGGCACCTTGTCAACACCAGACTTGAAATGGACCAGGCTTTTGACCAGCCGGTGTGCAAGAAAAAGAAACTTTGGGAGATGGTGGCAGAGAAGGTGAACACCAAACTGAGGGAGTCAGAGGTCACCGACATCACCGTGAAGGCATATGAGTGTGACCTTAAGTGGAGAAACATGCTGGCCACCTACAGGAAGAACGCAGAGAGGGCAAAGAGGTTGGGGGCCGCCAGCGTCCACTGGGAGTTCTTCAAGGCCATGCACGAGGTCCTGGGCAAGAGCCGGGAGGAGATCGAAGCCCAGCGGAGAGCCAAGCTTAGTGGGACAAAAGTAGGCAAGGCCATAGCAAGCAAAAGGTTCACCCCTATCCTCCCCACACCTCCTGCTACAGCTGCACCCTGCACCGCCCGGCCTCCTCAGGATGTCCTACAGCTGTACATGGAGCTGCAGGAGAGGAAGATGAACATGTGGGCCCAGCAGAAAGCCCTGGAGGAGAGGAAGATAGAGGCTATCAACAACCTGGCCCAGGCCATCTCCAGCCTGGCTCAGAAGAACAGCACACAGGAGGCAAAGGATGGGCAATAGAAGAGACATTGGTGGCTCTTACCAAAAACGTTTTAGCTACTGCAAGACTGTCTGAGTGTGTGTTGTAGCTGTTTTTAGATTTGTCATGTGGTTACAGTTTTTAGAATACTTTGGCCCTTCTGAACTCTAAATACATCAGAGGCAGCAGTTCAAAAAACAGGACATGTAATGAGACCTAAACTCCCAAATCAGCTCTTGTTTACACTGAAATCAGATTACAGGCTTCCTCAGAATGACCCTTTTCTGATGATATAATCATCAATTATTTTTATACCGAAATAGAAGAGTTAATCATTGTCTGCAAATGTTGCAGAAAAACTAAAAAGATAAATATTATTCCAGGCATCTACCATCATTGTACCACTTATTGATATCTCTTATCAATAACCTATGCAAGAATAGAGCATGTTATTTTTTTATGAGGGCCATTGGAAGTGAAAGAAATTGACTTTTTTTGTTGTTCAAGGGGAGTCACAGTACACTAAAACATCTCTTTTGTAAAAACATATTTATACTGATAATTATTCTTAAGTTATCAACAACAGTATTCATAGATATCTTTGTTCATGTTATAATGATATACATTTTATCTTAAAGGAAAATGTATATTATT
>JAOWBC010000458.1:4746718-4759640 GCA_028566105.1 Hypoplectrus providencianus
GCAGCCTATGTGAAGTGTTATTGCTGCATGTGTATAAATTCTCCACCTTCAGCTCTACAGCTGGCTTTAAACAAGGAGGGCTGGAAAAGCCCCAACTCACAAATGTTAGTGCTTTCAATTCAATGAAATTTACCATCAGTGATAAAAATCATGAAGGAAAGCTTATTGTTAAAAGCAAAAAATGGAAACACAAATATATTAAATCCTTTCGATGAAAATAGATGCAAAATGCAAAGTGAGGGAAATGAGGCTGCAAAACAACATTTTGGGACACATCCCATATTTGGATGAGAGACTGTATCTAACTAAGATATGCATTAGGGTTCCTCGTAAAATGTTTACTGAGGTAAAAAAACAATTGAGAAGTAGGGTCATTTTCTCATAGACTTCTGTTCAATGTGATTAATCTATGCAACCAGAGTTTCCCTCTCTGCAATAACTGATTTCACATCTTTTGTACAGTTGACTGAGGATGTTCAGACTCACAGTGCAGCAGTGGTTGATGAATCTCGCCAGGTTTCCACACTTGGTGGCATCAATAATTGTGTCGTGGTCCACTCTGAACAAGTAGCTGCTCCCGATGCCCTGCTGCGCGTACCGCTTCTCTCGATTGTCAGCCACCATCTGCACACACAACACAAACATTTGCTTACAGATCCCGTGTTATAACATACCATATAAGGTATGTAAAAAGGCACATGAGAAACAGATACTGTCTCATATCGACAAAGCTTTATATCAATGCTGCACCAATAGCATTTTCTTTGTAGTTGTATGTTGTAAACTGACACACTGATTTCATGACATGCTTGGGAACTTTTTGGTTTAAAATCATCACGGTTTCAACTGATAAACACAGACTGGAGCTCGTACCTGTCTGATGTTTTGACCCACATACTCAATGACCATTTCATCAGCAGCAATGGGCTCCATGGCGAACAAACCCCATTCGTGGATCCTGCTGCGCCCAAAACGAAGCTTCTTCTTGCGGAACTGCACAAGAACAGAAAAGACTCTGTAACAAAGTTCTTGGTGAAACCTAAAATCAGTGCCAGGCAGCCCCCGCCAAGCAGTCACGTTGAGATCACATCCATGTAGGTTCAAAAAAGTTCAGACCATCAACAAATTGGAAGAAATCTATTGACTGAGCACAATTTTATAGTTAAATGTTATGTTTAATTACTGACAAATTGTTCAATTTCAGAGATTATTCAAATAGTCATCTATCAGACTTTGTTTACTTTTTAATGTACTGAAACCAAGTGTTATGCACAACCATGTATGTTAGTTGAAATGTTTGAAGTGATACCTTAAGCTGGTTGAGTTTGAGCAGGTCGGAGTCCATGACAGCGGTGGCCCCGATAACGGTGAGGAGGCGGCGCTGCTCGGAACGCCTCTCTGACAGCAAACGGTTAGCTCCCTGCCAGGGAACGGACAGAAAGGTCATTGTAACATATCTCACCTTATCATAAGGCCTTGAGCTGGATAACTAAACCAGACAACCAGCACTTTGACCTGAATATGCATCAGCCAAATGAGTGTGAGTAAGGCCACTGAGATAAGACTGGTAAATGAAAAGAGGAAGGACAAAGAGGATTCAACTTGTACTTATTTCTGCCAAGTATGCTAAAATGTATGTCCCAACCACTTAATCACTGAAGAGTCTATTATGATGCATCACACAACCATCAAATAAAGGATGTTTTTGTATCCAAAATATCAGCAAATTTTAAATGCTGTCTTCATCTATCAGCTTCACATACACTTCCTTTTCAGCAAAGAAGCTCTGACTTTGTGCCTATCCTGGCCAAACAGCTGTAACAGTGCCAGAGCTCAACTTGTTGTGTGTTATTAAGGAAGGGAGTTTTTTGGTGTGTATGCCAAAGGGACGGACTGACTCAAGAGAAGAATAATGGCATTCAAAGTTCATGATCATCAAGGGGAGCAGCTGCTTCACTAGAATACTTTCCACCATCAACAGATCATGTGTATTCTGGACAACACCATCAGTCTCTGCTTTATTAAATATTTCTGCTGTGAACTCACCCACAGTCAGACCACCAGGTAGAACAAACCACATCACTGTGTACCTGTCCACAGGTGGTGGGTGTCTTTGATCAGGACACCAAAGGTGCTGACTGATGTGGTTTTCCGTTACAGTGAGTATGTGATATTGTACCTCTGAAAATGCTGACAATAAAAACAGTAAACTCCCCTGGAGTACATTAATGTAGTATTATGAAATAAATGTCCTTAAACTTAAATAAGATGGGTTCTGTGGAACACGTTTTTTTCAACCACAGAGACAGTGAGACATTGTCCAAAGCCAGAATGGAAAACACAATGCAAACAAGTTTATATCCACTTTCCACTCAATTATGAACCATGGCCAAATGTTCCTGCCTTATTTTATGATGTGGTGTTACACAAAGACTGTAACTCCTGCAATTCCCAACATTATGAAAGAGAAGCAAATATTTTCTGAGGAACCAAGAATAACAAAATGCTGAAAATAACTATAATTATATAACTGACTAAATTTGGGAAAGCTGAAAGCATAGAATAAAGTGTGTGTGACAGAGATGAAGAGAGAGACTGATAAATGAGTTACATTCTTCAACATAATAAAATCTGCATTACTGTTCCAAAAATCCAGAAACTTCCTCCACCCCTCTTATTTTTCCAAACCCTAAACCCCACAATCAGTAATCTGATCCAAATGACAGGGGAGATTTTACTTCCATACTTCCCTGCTAAATAAATTCTTAAGGAGTATTATCAAGTGTCATATTAACTTTCTGAAACAACAACATCCAGCAAATACTAGACCCCCTGAAGTTTGTTTACACAGCCAGCACAGAGCTGGAAAACGTAATGTTTCCACAGTGTGGTTACTCAACATACGTTTGGATTTATCTGTGAATTTTCCACATCATCAGACCCCCTCAGTGAAACTTGATGGGGACGGGGGGGTTATTGAGATACACATTATCAAGAATACAGAACACAGAACATTAACTCAGATTTCAGGTTTCAACTCCTCTACTTTATCTTCAGATGTTTTACTTAGTTTAATAATTGCTATTTTGACACGACAGACCTAAACAGGCATTTAGTACAATTGCACATGGTACAATGACTGGAGTCAACTGCTGTTTTTTTCAGAACCACCCTTTTTTGTTTGGTATTTTCACCAATGTGGTGTCCCTGAACGTCTCAATAACTACCCCCTAAAAAAAGAAACAAAAAAGGTCTGACCAAACTCTAACAAGTTTTTAGCTAAAGCTCTTCTCTGGTAAGTACATGGTTTTAGAGATTTTCACATACAGATTCCCAAAGAAGGGAAAAGTGGTGGCAAAGAACAAATAATCTGACACCATAGACACAAAAGGATGAAAGAGTCAGAAAATGAAATTGGAAGAATGCTTACTGAGGTGTCGACATTCTCCACCTCCCGTATGACCTGCTCGGGCAAGTCTAGGTCCAGATAGACGTCCTTCTCCTTGCGGCTGATGGCGTAATATCCCTCACTCCTGGCACATCCAGTCACATGCTCACGGAGCTGTCCACCTGCATTCTTCTTCTTTCGCCGAGGGTTCGGCAAATTGGTTAGTGCAGCTTAGGGTCAAGGACAACAGCACAAAATCAAACACAAGACATAAACCCATTTTATCTGTTTTTAAAATAGCCAATAGCTATAGTTTGTTAATTAATCACTGATAAGGATATTTGTGTGGTTGACCCAGTGAGTATCATTTAGCCAGTCAGAGCTGTGGTTGTCCTGTAGCAGCTTCTCGTAAGTCTTCTTCAACAAGTTCAGGTCTTCGCCATCCAGACCAGAGTTCCAGATGTCGTACAGAATGGTCATCTGCTCAAACTCACTGCGGTTGTCAAACTTAATGGCTAGTGGCTCAGGTGCTGGGACCGGTTTAGGCCAGCGCTGGGAGGACGTTACCCCTGCCTCCTGCAGAAAGAGGCGCTCACTCTTCCGAACGTCTTCCAAAATCTCGTCCTCTGTGTCGGAGCTGGACAGCTCACCAGACTCAAGCTCCTCCACGTCCACATCTTCCTCAGAGTCCTGCACAGAGGAAGGGGACTGATATAATAAATAACACCTCTACAGTAAACCTCAGAGGTCATATTCAGATTGTTTCACTTAAGTAAGTAAGTAAGATATCCATTGCTGCCTTTTGTCTACTTTAAGGGGAACATCTTGACATCTGTTGTCTATTGGACAGTTTCAGTCATCCACAGACACACACACCCACAAACACACACAGACAGAAAATAAGGCTATTGTTTTGCTTATCTGGGAACTAAATTCACAACAAGAGAAGAGATACCTCTACTTTGTTGTGTCTGAAAAAGCATGATGCAAAACCAAATACCCCACAAGTGATTTTTCCCGTTTAAACAGCTCTAAATCAGACTGGCACATGTGAAGAAAAATGTTATAAACAAGAACAGAAGCGTGAGCAGGTGTTGGAGGCTGAGCACTTTTTGATGCAAGACAACCACTAACTGCACAAATTTACACAAAACAGAGGCAACGTTAGTCGGCGTGTTTTGTTAAAATATCCTATAGACTGAAACCAGTTTGATTACAATGCTGGCAATACAGAGGCATGCACGAGACACAGGAAGAAAAAGCCATTCATTTCTTTCCCCGGGGAAAAACCTGATGACAATATGAAAAATATGATTTGCCGTCATTACGGAAAGCTGAACTTGGCCCTAAAGATGCGTCACAAGCACATTGTGACAGACTGTTACCTATGACACGCTATTTATAAGAAGACCTCCACAAACATTTACAGGAACAAAGAAGTCCCACACACCTCTAGTTTTCGCTTCCTCTGCTTCTTGCCTGTCTGCTCCTTCTGTTTTTTCGTGTGTTGATTAACCTCAAGGTTTTCTTTGTCTTTTCTTCTCCTCTTTTTGCTCTTGTCCTTTTCAAGTTCTGAAACTTTGCCAGTCATGACCTTCTTCTTTGACGAAGCAGGTAGAGCTGCAGCCTGTCCTGCATCTTCAGACTCACAAAGCACTTCCATTGAAGACAAGTACTCTCCTGGATCTCCTCTGGACGGGAGCGCCTCACCAATGACCTCCTCCGGGGCTTCAAGAACCGCAGAAATGGTGTTGAGGTCTGCTGGGAGCAAGACAGAGGAGTCTTGTTTGGAGGAAGTCCTTTTGGTACCGGATGGTACCGTGAGAACAGGGGGTTTGCAGTAGTTGTGCTCCAGAAGGACAATTACAACCTCTGGGCTCATAACCAGAGCCAGTGACTCTGAGGAGAAGAGGTCCTCTTCCATCTTCTGCTCTTCTGCCTCATCAGATGTCTCTGTCTCCTCTGAGTCCCCAGCATCAGGGTCCATTTTCAGGGCTACATCAGCCAAAACTGACAGATCAGTGGTTGAAGCTGAGGCCAGCTGCAGGAGGCTCGATGCCCCCAGCTGCTCTCTGAGTCTTAACCTCTGCTCGCTTTCTTCCTCATCCTCATCTTCCTCTTTGAGGGACTGACAGGAAGAAGCAGACCAGCTGGTCGTCCGGGGCCTGCCTCTTTTCTGTTTGGTGACAGCAGGTGGCGGAGGGGCCTCCTCAAAGGCCATCCTGCACATAGAGGCATGGTCCAAGGGCAGGTTCTGCACAGTGCGACACACCATAACAGGAGGGACGGGAGACTTTGGCGAGTCTTTGCCTGCACCTCGTTTACCAGGTGATTTGACAGGAGTGGTCTGAGGAGAAACAGGCAGTCCCTTTTTGGATTCTTCAGAATCTTGCATTCGTCCAGGTGGGGGCACAATGAGGGCGTTGCCTTCACCTGGTTTGGAGGCAAAGGGGAGCAACTGGATGCCCTGAGCTGGACGAGATGAGGGGGATGGGGAAGCAGTGAGGGGGGAGTCTGGTGGCCTTGCAGGGGAAAGAAGGGGAGATTCACCAGCCGCTTGGGAGGGAGATGGGGACAGTGGTGCAGTTGGCAGCTGCGTTTTGCTGTCAGCCTCGCCTGTAGAGAACGAGACAGTCTTCCTGCGCTTCTTGAGAGGGGGGACAAGAACAACGGGAGACGAAGGACGTGGGTATGGGGGTGATGGAGGACGCTTGGTCGATGCCATTGTATCTGCCTTGCTGTCCTTGACATCACCTAAGAAGAAAATATTCAAATTTTTTAAAAGACTGATCTTAAGTTAACACAAAGCAATGAACATATCTTCCCAAAATGTAGCCCTTCTTTGGAGAACAGCTGTAGGAACAGTCCAAACATGTAGGTAATCCCTTGTTATAGTTGGTACTGAACTTGGTCCATAAAAAGGTAATTCACATATTACTTTGATACAACCAAATTCTGATTACTTCTAAATCAATAAGTTCCTGTGAGCAAAACATGTGGAGAGAGCAACACTAAAGATTCAGAGAAAAAGAGAAAGAAAGATAATGTCACCCCACAAAACTCCAGAGTTGACACATAAACATTTGCTGAAATAGGATATTACATCATGTTCTCACAGTACATGGCCATACAGACGAGATATGTCTTTTGCCAGGGCTTAAAACCCTGAATGTAGGGATGCCATGATTGATCAGCCATTGACCATATTTAATATTTCTGATTTTATTACATTTTGATATTCTGTAAAAATAAGTGATCAGTGTGTTCATGGTTGGAACACATGCTGCAGGGAGCCACATACACATAATGTTCACATTTGCATCGAATAAATGTGATGAACATTTATTAGTGAGGATATGACTGACCTGTTTTGACCTCAGCCTTTGAAACAGCAGCTGCGATATTTTCCCTGAGAAAAAAAACCAGAACAAAAAGTTCAGGTTGAAGTACATTCAATTAAAAAAAAAATTTACAGACAGATTATTTCTCAGGACGGATGATCAAAGACAACAAGTACTAAACAGAGATAACAAACATCATACCTGCCATCCCCTTTCTCAGTTGTGCTGTCCATGGTGGACTCATCCATGGTGTCCAACCCTTCACTCTCAGCCCTCTCTCCTTCCTCTTCATCCTCATCTTCAGAGGAAGAGGAAGATGAGGACGCTGAGGAGGAAGAGCCATCAGAGGACGAGGAGAGGCTCTCATCATCACTATCAGCACTAAGGGCCTCATCTGAGAAAAAACAACAACAGAATATTTCGTAAAATTTTTACTTTACCTAAATGTAAATATGAGAATAAAGACAAAGTAAAATAGAAAGTAAGTTGTGATTTACCATCAGACTCCTTTTCACTTTCCTCTTCATCCTCCTACACATAAAAAAGCAGAGGATTCAACATTAAAGATCACAGTGAAATGCTGCCATCTAGCCATATATAAGAGGAAGAACATGACTTATTTTAAGTGTGTTAACACAAACTTACAACAATTTACAGTATATAAAGCACAGCCAACTGTTTGATAAAGAAAAACATTTTAGAAAAATTAAGTGCTAGATTTCCAAACAAACAGACCTTTTCAGTGGAGGAGCCATCAGACGTTTCTTCTCCCTCGCTGTCAAGCTCCCAAGGTTTACGATTTCTGGGCTTCTTTTTCCTCCTCTTGTTTTCCCTTTCAACTCTACTTGCCTCCTGAATTCTCCCCTCGGCAGCTGGAAACAAGACATAGAATTTAAGATTTAAAAAAAAAAACTAAATTGTTCCAGCACATCTATAAAAATGTTGAACATCAGTTCGGCAAACCTTCGTCATCCTCGTCTGGTGGGGTTGAGGGTCGCGGCCTTTTCATGTCCTCCTCGTCCAGCTCCTGGGGGTCTTTCCTCTTCACCTGAACAGGAAGACACAACAAAAATATTTTTATAAACCAAAGAAAAATCCGACATGCATTGACTAATCCTTTTGCCTCACTCGAGACGTGGGATTTTTAATCTTTCAATAATAATCGCTGTGTTTATGCATATGGCATTAATATTGGCGTGGCTCTGAGTTTTTACCCAACATTTTGGCCCCATATACTTAGTCTATAATTACCTGTGTTGCCAAAAACAGACACTTAGACCCTATGGATTAAATATCTACATTCTAACCAAATAATTCTTTTTTTTTTACCATTTCCCACAACACTGAACCATTCTTTGCACTAAGGTGGCAAATGCATACTATTTTCCTAGTCCAATAAGGTAGTTGCTGCTGCATTTTGGAGTACCAAGCATTTGAGGCAATTTATCAACATCATTGTTTTTGTTTGACATATCCCAGTTTTTGTATTTCATTAAAAATGTTTATCTGAAGATACTGAAGATAGCCCACTTATTAAGAACAATAGTATGAACAATTTAATCAGGGACAAAGGGCCTGTTCAAGTAACTTTACCAGATAAATCAGGCTTAAGGCAAGTTCAACATAGTTCAAGTTCAGGTTACTTGAATTTGCTTTCAGGATCCAAATCAACTGAAAATTCTGGCTTATGTGATAAACTTGCTTTATGGAACAAGCCTCCGTGATGTCAGTGTATGTCTTCTTTTAAAATATAAAATAAAAAAAGGTTCACAACAGAGAGTAATACATTCTTGGCACTTGACAGTGTGTGTATTTGGCAGCAATGATTTAACTGATCAAATCCCAATGTGAGCAGTGAAGTGGGGCGATACAGTGAGATCTGCTGGAGTTTAGTGCTTTTACCTTGAAGGAAGGTAGACGTAGTGCTCCTCGGAGAGAAAACCCCTCCACGCCACCGCTCTTTGCCCAGTCCACAAGAGACGTGAGAGGTTCCCGTGGACGACTGACCTTTTCCTCTTTTTTCTCATCATCCCGTAAGGCAGACACTCCTCTAATTATTGTCTGGAAAGGCTGGAAGAGTAGAACATTTACAGTTTGTATTTATACCTCTTTCCCATTCCACAGTGAAACACTGATCCCTGGTCAGTGAAGTCAGCAGCAGCTTCTGGCTACTCAGAATGAGAAGGCAAATTTAAACTGCCATGAAATGGGAAAAGTGCTTCCAGCTTTGGAAAGCAAAACATATTAACCATATCCTTAATCTGAAGAAAGTAATTCAGATTCATACATCAGATTAAGTGAGAAACTATTTTTTACCTTTAGTGAATATGACTCATACCTCATGATTCTGTTAGACTGCTGCTAGACCACAGGACTAACACACCCTTTGTTCAGGTTAGGGTTATGCAAACAGAATATTTTGTTTGATAAAAATATATTGAAATTCTTACATTCATATTTTTTCAATCAATTTTGGTGTTGGTCTTCACAACTCTTTGCAGACCCTATGCATCTATCCTTATGATCTAATTCAACAAAAGCTACTTACTTATATTACAGAAATATGGGATTTAAACGGTAGATTTAAATTTACAAAAGAAAAAAAAGGTTTTAGATTAAAAATCTAAAGGTTAACCTTATGAATGAAGCTTCAACTTTTCAGTGAACCCCTACAAAGAAGCTAAAGTTATATTTCTTATCTTCTCAGACTCACATAAAAAATAAACAGCAAGCTTAATAATCAAGACCCCACAAGCATCCCTTACCTTGGCCTTTGTCTCTTTCCTCTCCCACCACTCGTCAAAAGTTGCAAAGGCAACGTTCTCCACCATTTTGCGATTCAGATCCCTCTGCATGATGTTTTTCATTTCCTGGATCAGAGTGGCCAGCACCATTTGCACTGTGGCTTCATGTGGATTTTCAGCTAACATGGGCATCTCCTGCCCAGGAGCCCTGTACTCGTCTGCCTCACCAGGCAGCATGGTGCCATACCCAGGTGGGGGCATGTAAGAGGGGTAGTGTGGTGGTAAGACGTGTGGCGGCCAGCTAGAATGAGGAGGAGGGATGCCATGGTGTGGGGGTGGTGGTATCTGAGTACTGTGGGGGTCAGGGTAGGGGTAGGGCATGTGAGGGGGCATGTAGCGGTGGTCCTGATCATAATGAGCGCCTGCCCCGCTCCCTTCTTGGTCCATGTAAGGGTGGTGTGAGTGGGGTGGTGGCATAGAGTGGAGATGGTAGGAGGTGTAGTCCGCAGTGGCTGCCTCACCCGGGCCCGGAGTGCCATTGGATGACGACAAGCGCAGCTGGTGTAGGCGACTTAGCATGTGGGTCTGCATTTGAAAAGACATAGGAGCTCCACCACTGTACTGGTTCATCAGCTCCATGGACGTGGCATAGTCATACATGTGGTGGGGCATGGGAGGAGGATACTCGGGGTGCAGCTCCATGTGGGGCAGGGGAGGGATCCCAGGGGGAGGTGGGGGCTGGAGGGAGTACCCAGGGGGAGGTGGAGGAGGCAAATGAGGAGGGTAGGAAGGTATAGGAGGGTGCATTGAGGTGCCAAAGTGCTGTGAAGAGTCAGAGATGGGTGGGGGCGAAGATGAGGGGTCTGTTGTTTGTGAAGGCATGGCAGCCTGGGAGGAAGAGGGCGAGGTACAGGAGGTGACTGAGGGTTGATGCGTGGTCACTGTTGTTATGCTCGTCTCCTCCTCCTCCTCGTCTGAGATCTCCATGTCTTCCCCAGAAGAATGAGGGGAGGACTGAAAGAAAACAGAAATACAGTGTTTGCAGTGTAACCATCCATAATAATAACCATAATTTAAAAACAGGGGATCCAAGGACGACTCAAAATCAGATTCATCAAGTGTACAGTGAGAGAATAGCATACTAACACCCTAAACCCCAAACAGTTATTTTACCGAACTGACCTTACGTTTTACTACTTCTTGCCATGGGAGATCTCAAAAATGTCTTCAGTGCTTTATATAAAAAGTTGTGATGTCCTTTGTTGTCCTCTCCTTTTTACTGATAGTCTCAGCTGAGTCATTTATGGCTTCATAGTTGTGATGAGCTGACATGAGACATTTCCCAGATTATAACTTTTTGGTTATTTTTAATAATGTAATTAGCCTCCCACCCCAATATCCTTTATGCTACTTCAACACCAGCACTATTTTGGACCACTTGGCAAACAAAGTGAGATTTTTTCCAACTTTTATCCGTCAAGCAAAATGCAATTGATAGCCAACAGTCTGAACCTTAAGCCTTATAATGAATAACTCATCTTACCTGGCTCTGTCCATTGTAAGGTGGTGTGTGTGCTCCTGTCCTGCTCTGTGTGTCAGCAGATCCAGCCTGAGAAGATTCCTCCTGCAGTGCTGCAGTCCCAGTGAGGCCAACCTGAGACTGGGGTTCCTCTGGAGGCAGGATGTGGGAAGAGTAGGTGGAAGAGGATGGTATGGTTGCTGGAATTACAGTGGGACTCTTCCTAACTTCTCCCCCCTTACCCCGTTTCCTTCCTCTGTGACCATCTCTGTCTCTTTCCCCTTTCCTCCTGTGGTCCTTCTCTGCCTTGTCTCCCACCTGATTACCACTTGTGTGCTCCCCTGTTGTGTCACCTGAGCCACCTCTTCGCTCTCCTCCATCCCCACGTATGCCCCTCTGCTTCTCCTCTTTCCTATCTTCCTCATCTTCCTCATCAGAGGCAAGGAAAGAAAACTTAGCCTTTTGTTCCTTCAGGAGCATCTCAATACGAGAGTCGAGGCTGCTGCTGTGGTAGACGAACGGTAAACTCTCGTTGGTGGAATCTGGCTCTGGGGAAGAGGAATCACGCTGAGGGGGCGCTGGTGAGCCAGAGGAGGAGGGAAGATGGTGGGGGAGGGAGGTAGAAGAAGGGGAGGTGGAGGAGGACGCTATGGGAGGGTGGGGTGGGGAAGAAGGCGGGGGCGTCTTCGGTGGTGCAGGTGGGGTGCTGGGACGGCGTTTGGGCTTTGTCCACTGCTCTTCACGAGCTGGACTGTCCTGGTTGAAGTCCAGTGTCTCAGCTACAGCTGCTGCAATGACTGAAGCTGGTGGGAGGGGTGGTGGCGGTGGTGGAGGAGGTGGAGGCAGAGCACTGTGGTGACCAGCGTGATAGTCTTTCTCAGCACCAGCCGAAGGCAGAGAGCCCCTCTCTGTGAGGCTTGTGCCCCCTACACGAGTTGAAGTGTCCAATCCCTGAGGAGGGGCTGGGGCAGGCTCTTTGGAGGAATATGCAGAGTAAGATGAGGGTGGAGGAGACATGCTGTTAGAGGAGGAGCGGTAGGAGTTGGAATTGTATCTGGGATCAGAGCTGTTGGAGTAGTCACTGTCCCTGTCCCTGTCTCTGTCACGATCTCTGTCACGATCTCTGTCCCGGTCCCTGTCCCTGTCATGGCTGCTCCTTCTGCGGCTGCTGCTGCCATGGTGGTTGTGAGAATGGTGGTGGTTGCGGTGTCTCTGGTGGCCATGTTCACCTGATCGGGAGCCCAAACTGTCTCTCCGGTACCCCCTGTCATCCCTGCGGTCTGAGTGGTGATGGGAGTGATGTGAATGGTACTTTGTGGAAGAGTTTGTGTCTTGCTGGTGGTGGTAAGATGACCTTCTGGAGCCGATCCCTGCTGCCCCATAGCGTCCCCCTGAGTCTCTGTCTCTGTCACGGTCCCTGTCTGACATTGGAGGCTGATCATATTGTGCGGCAAGAGGTGGGGGAGGCATGGATGAATGGTGCGCCATGTGTGGCCCTCCAACATTTGGGTACGGGGGGTAGCATGGCGGCTCGTTGGGACGGTATGATGGGGTTGGTGGGTACATAGGGCGACCTCGGTGATACACAGAAGGTTCCTGTGCATCCTCCGAGTAGCGTGACACTTTGTATCCTCCAACAGTGGAAGAGACTGCAGAAGATGAGGAGGAGGAAGGTAGCATGTCCTGGGGAGGGTAGCCGCTGCCCAAAGTGCCAGTGTTGTAGCTGGTATGCCTGCAAGACACATAAGTATTAAAAAATATTATTTTGTATACTTTGGCTTTACTGACATCCACAAATTGACAGTCCCTCTCCTATCGACTACCTGCCACCACTAATAGTCCGCTGACTGTTGACGGCATCATCAAATTACATAAATAATACTATATCAGAAAGTTAAACTGATCCAACAGTGAAACTGTAAGTTGTACC
>JAOWBC010000458.1:4768651-4783211 GCA_028566105.1 Hypoplectrus providencianus
TGATTAATACGTACCACTTGATCACAGGCAGGCCTCATCATCCTGGCCAGCACATTGAGCAGGTCCTGCCTCTTTAGGAACTGGAACAGACCACAAAAAACAGTAAATACATTGACTGTATATCTAACTTAATAAAGTGACAGAAGTACAATATTCAGCTAGGACACCAGAGCCTCTGAGCCTTTCCAGCTTTGTACATGAGGCTGTCAGGATGCTGAACTCTCTCCCTTCTGCCTCCAAAAAGTCTGGACTGTAAGAAACTTATCCATCCCACACAGCCACACACCACCAGCCATAACAACTTTCTTTAAACAAACATGTAAGTGCACACGCCTACACTTTGTACAAAACAGCTCAACATTCACTGTTTACATATATTTCAATTATATTTTAGAGCCCAGCAGATATGGGATTGTTGAGATCAATGCTTTAACAGAGAAAAAATTATCGATAACTCATATGGTGGCTGATAGCCTTTTTTTTCTTTTTGCTAGAATGAAAATACACCTTTTCATGTGGATTTTTTTCAACACTCTTTAAAGGTACCAAGAGAGGTACTTCTTCAAAGAAAAACAAACAATATCCAACATTAGTATACATTATATAATACATGACATTGTTGGCTAATTCTATAAATGATAACTGAGGAAAAAGAAAAGGGAATTTTAAAAATATAATATAAAGAGGCTTAATAAACATATTTACTGTACTGTTTCAGTCAATACAACTGTTATTATTTATATTATTTCTTTCATTGATTTTCATCTTTGCAGCATTATTGTTGTTTTTCGCAACTTTGAATTTTATCCCCCGACCCCCAGCTATACTGATAAATATTCCATTTTTTTATTTATATTTTGCTTTTTTAGCTTAAAATTGACAATAAAGTGGACAGACCTTGAGCTGGATCAGCATGCCCTCACAGCAAACGCGTCCAGAGCACCACAGGTTGTAGATGTGCTCGTTTTCCTGATTCAGCTTCCCAGTGCTCACTGCTTCTTTACTGGTGCCGTCATCACCTACACATACAATTGATTGACAATAAACACAAGCTCTGCTTCTCAGAAACTGTCATTGTGAAATTCAGTGCTTACACACACTGCTTCTGTAAGCTGGAGACGGCTTGGACATGGAGAAACTCACCCACTAGTGCAAAGTTGCTCTCTAGAAGCTCCCTGTGTGAGTTGAACCAGGCCTGAGCCAGGCGGCTGTTCTTGTTCTTGCCAATGATGTAGTTCATGATGTACGCCAGCAGGCCAGTGACCATCAGGATCTCCATGTAGTAACTCTCCCAACTGTTCTGTAGATGTGCAGGAACCTGGGAAAAAACAACAGCCAACAATATTAATTTCTGATTTATTTACTTAAATCATAAATTACAGTGCCCTTGTTCATGGAGCTCTTATGCTTATAACTCAGTCAGTACAAATAGAAACAAAAGGACAGTAATAAAAACAGAGAGTTGTATTCAGTTTTAAAAATAGAAAAATAGCATCTCACACAGTCGTGAATATAATATAGACATTTTAGTGATTAAAGGTCGGAAAGGGTGTGTGTAAACTGTAACTGAAACCCTAAATATCTGCCACATCAACAATGCCGATGAAAGCCCCTTAGATTGAAGTTATTCAAGGATTGTGAGCCAAGAATTCTCTGTGCAGCTATTTTAAACCTAGTTTGGCCTTTCTGAGCGACAAATTCTTGTTATTTTGCATAAAAAGAAATAGATATAATAAGAAATAAATTTAAGTGTATTAGTCTTGCTCTCATCAGTATTAATGTTTCTGAAAGAATGGCTATTTAGGAAAAAAGGCGATCAGTGCCTGAAGGCAACAATTTCATTGTTGTCACTGTTAAACATCCATGACAAAGGTTTATGTAAATCATCTGAATTTTCATGATAATGACAACAAACAACATTGTATCTTTGTTTGCAGGCAGCAGAAACTGTGTGCACATTCTGATCTGAATCAGCAGCAGACAGAAGGGTGTGAAACTTGCTTTTGAGAAGATTTGTGCATTAAATCCGGCTTACAGTGTGGATTATGAGGGGGTCCTTTATGGAGTGGATCTTATCCACGTCTCCAATGCCCTCAAACTCCTCCTGGTCATATTTGCTGTATATGTCTTGATCCTGAAGAAACATAAGGTTGAATAAGTTTTTGCCACAGATTCTGTGTAAAAGCCTTTAATGGCACAGAAAAAAAAGGTTACAATGAGTACTGTGCTCTAAAAATCAAGATTAAGTGATGTACCTGTGTCTCTGAATCCTCAAAACCATCCAATCCGTCCTCAAGCTCGACAGTGGCTTCATCTTCATCTTCATCCTCTTCCGGCTGCGAGGACGGCGAGGCACGTGGTGGAGGGGCAGTTTCTGCCTCTGCTGCTTGATCTTCATTCATGTCCTCAAACTCAGCGAAGTCATTGTCATCAAAGTCTGCTAGGTCCTCGCCATCATCAAAGTCGTCATTGTAGCGTCCCCTGGACACGGGAAGAGCCAGGAGCATCAGCAGCGCAGGTATCAGGAGGAGATACGCACTGCGCATGGTGGGACCTGTTGAAGCAACACACAGGAAATTATGTAAATGAGGGTGGAGTGACAAATGCAGTTTAAAAGGACTGACAAAATTAATAAAATTAATTAAAATTCATTTAATAATTTTTCATTAAATGGTTGATTGCAAGATTGTTTGATAAAGTTCCTAATAAAATGGTGAAACAGTATTATAGTTGGGCTTGGATATAAATATATTATGCTTTTAATGGATATATGACACTTATATTGGTTGCAGGACTATTAAACAAGATCGAATCGAAATCATAGCAGATTTTAAATAATTAAGTCTAAATGCCCAGTGAGGGGTCGATTATCAGAAAATAATGTCCACGTCGCAACTGTCGCTCTAACTCACAATAAAACATGAGTTTGATGAATAGAATTACAGATAAGAGTAAAAAAAAATGCATTTTTGAGTTTGGGATGACCTGTCCATTTAACAGTATTGCATCTCTAAAGTACGATGAAGGATTAGAAGCCATGAATCTATTAAGAGTGGAGATAGTGTCACAATCTATCCCCCAAAGCCACCTACTTTACTCGAAGCAATGATATAGATATTAAACATGTTTTCACGAAACTCAGGCCTCTGGCAATTTTAACAGTTAACTGTGACAATACCCGAGGTGAAACTGGTCTTCATCACAGTAACCAGGCAGTGCCTGCTGACACAGTGGGTATTCATGTGACAAACCCCAAAGAGAGAGAAATCCCTCCGGACCGAAACTAACTAATAAACAATGACTAAGGAAGAGAAGGAGGTATTGGGAAACGTTGTAAACCAGACTCTAAATACGCTATCAACGCGAACAAAAATGTATTATATATCAAGATAAGACTTTAAATTGGCATAGTTTGACACTACTGGGGCAAGATAAAGGCTAATCTCTGTCAAACCTAAGCAGCTGATGTAGATGGAGGTTAAATCCGGTGAATATTCAACCAGAGCTGTCGTTAGCCAAACTAACTTTAGCCTCAGATTCAACCTTTGCGACACGCGCAGCTAACAGGCTAAATTAAAATGTCTCACTTTCTTTAAAGGTGTTTCAATCTAAATAACACTGCGTACTTATCTGATGACATATGTAGGATTAAACTACAAACCGTAATCATGTAACAGTACCCGACCCATCCCCCAGCACTTTATCATTAGCTGTTAGCAAATCTGGCATTAGCATGCTAACGGTGGCTAACTAGCATGGCACCTTGTTGCCAGCAACACTAACTGCGACTGAACAGAAAGTAAAGTGGCGTTTTTCCTATTTAACACAATTTTGTAATTTAATTTCATCAAAACAAAAAAGCTGAAAGAACCGAATAAAGAGCTTACCTGGAGAATTAATGTGACAATAAACGTTACGCTGGTTGAGCTGAAGTAGCCTGAACTGTCCTTGTAGTGGTGATGTTAACGCCTGAAGCTCTGGATTCAAGGTTGCCAGATTCAAGGAGACATAATGAAAACAAACCCAGAAGAGGCTACTTTATTAAAAAAAACAAAAAACAAATAAACAGCTGATCATATGTTGGATTGATAAATAAAACAATGAAAGAACAAACAAGATGCACATGAAGAACTTAAAAAAATAATTATATGATTGACGGCAAAACATAAGTATCTGGTTGAGCCTTTTGACTGGACATTAAAATTGTTTGATGCCAATGAGCGCTATCAAATAACTAAGTATATTTAGTCAAGTATTGTACATGAGTGAAATGTTAAGTTACTTTTAACACAATTGGGTATTTCCATGTATGCATCTTTATACGTCTTCACCACATTTTGAGGTAAATGTATTTTTGAATTACGATTTATTATTTAAAAAAAACCCATAATTGATTTAAAACTATTAACCACATCACAGTATTTTTATTTTTATTTTGACAAGAATAAAATTCTGCTTGTATAATCAGTCTAGTCGAATTATATAGATCTGATATGAAGAGAAAGGCAGAAGAGTGGCAAAGTGACATGTAAGACCAAGTAATCATCAAGCAATCAAAAAAAAAAAAAAAAAAAAAAAGTTACTTGCAAGCAACATGATAGGTTCAGCAAACAACAACAACAACAACCAAACAAACAAACAATAAAAAATAAGCCCAATGTGATCGGTCCTGGTAAACGGACCTGGCAACCCTATAATAGACAAAAAAGGGTGGGCCTGTAAAAGTAAAAGTATTACAGTGACAGCCCCGCCCATGTGCGCTTCTGATTTCTTATACAGTTTTATTTTGAAAAAGCGCTACCGGATGTTTCTACTGCATCTTGTTGTAATGTTTGACTTGACATTAGCGGAGTTGAACGCTGGTAAAAAGGTAAAATCAGGTGGCTTTGGCGCCATCCAGTGGCAACAGTCTGTAACTACAACTATTATTTCTGCCCATAACAAGAGTATAGTAGTACGTTTTCGGAAGACATATTGAGTCCTCCGGAGATATGTTGCATTTTTTTTTAAGTCTGCATATGTGGATAAAACATGACTTGGCTGAAAATGTGACAATTGTGACAGTGTTAAAAAGGGAATCAGTGCAGAGAAAACAAACAAACAAAATAGAAAAATACGGCTCAGTTAATGACTCAGTGAATATTATTTTAAAATTTAAAAAAAAATATATTTTACCATTATTGAATAATCATAAGAAATTATACTGATTTGTAATGAAGTAAATAAATATATAGGGAGATTACGTTCAAATTTAAAGAATGATATTCGGTCAAAAGGTGAAATTTTCTGCCCTCTAGCGACTATATTGAGTAACTACAAGCAATTGTCACGTTAGACAAAATAACATAGTAACACTTCCGGTCCAAACTTCTAAAAAACAGTTTGTTTTTTTTATTTGGCTTTTTTTTTTTCATCAATCACATAGTCATTTTTCCCTTTGGCTTTATTATTCTTGAGTCATAACTGAATTTTACTGAAGTTTAATCAATACCATTACCTTACCAAAGTAATTCAATGTGGTACTAAAACAAGTTTTGTAAATATAAATATTCATTCATTCATTCATTATCTTAAACCGCTTTATCCAGGTATTCCCGGGTCACAGGTAAAGACAAACAAATAAATAAATTGAATCAGTTCATAAAATGTTGATTAAAACATTACATACATACATATATACACATACATATATGCATTCAAATCATGAAAACCATGTCCATAATGTTTCTTACAAGTCTGAAAGCATAATTTTACAAATATTTATATAAAATTATAGAAAGTTTGAAGTTAATCACACAACAGGGCGATATTTGGTAGAAACCAAATATATTAAAGATATTTTTTATATATGTAATTATTTATGTACACGATAAAATTAGAGCATACTTTCCATTGAAAAATACAATTTAAGTAATAATAACAAGAATCTGCTTTTATTTTTTACAATAGTTGCCGGAAGTCCAGCGTTTTTCATTGGACTTGACAGAGCTTCAGGTCGTAACGAGCAATGCTACTCTTTGTTAAGTAAAGTGGTGAGAAATCTTGCTCCAGGACAAGATTCATTTAATTAAATGTTAGTTACCACATCCCCTGCTGACATTTGTCACTACAAGTTAAAGTAAGCGGTCATAGTTGGCTTGCGTTACTACTTATTTCGCAGTTAGCTAACGCTAGCGTGTTAGCTACTTGGATAACAGAGGATGTCGCTTCACGGGAAAAGAAAAGAAATCTACAAATACGAGGCGCCATGGACGGTGTATGCGATGAACTGGAGCGTCCGCCCGGACAAACGCTTTCGGCTCGCCTTGGGCAGCTTTGTGGAGGAATACAACAACAAGGTGCGCAATGTGGCCATTCATTAGCTCAACGTTAGCAAGCTAATGCTAATGCTAGCTGTCCTGCGCAGCACCAAGCCATAATATCCCATCCGTTATATTGTTATTCTTCAATAATACCTTAGTACCAAAAGTGAAAGTATGTGTAAATATTCTGCCATGCATGTTTATTTATATGTACTAGCAAAATCCCAGAGTAATACCATATATAGCTCAAACTATTTCTAGCCCTGAAAAGTGATTTGGCTGTCTTGAAATCAGAATCCGCTGTCAAGAATTTTTGGAAAACGGACAACAAAGCTGCACGATGAAAGTTATAGAAAAGACAGGAATGTCACGTGTGCAAGCATGTGATATAGGTGTGAGTATACAACAACAATAATAATAAAAAAACATTTGTCCAGCAGTAAAAGCTGAATAACCATACAGATAATGCAAAAATACGTAGGTATGTACACTTTACTCACGTATACATGCCTGTACTATGCGGTATGTATTTATTGTGACAGTGACAGAGAATTGTGGATGTAAAATAGTGTATTAATAAATGTAAATCATAATCTATAATGTGACATGTCAATGTTTTGGTGCTTCAGGGTTATTGACAGCATACAATTGATCTAAAATAGATTTTCTGCAGAACTGTTTTTTGCATCTAGTTGTTTTGGAGTGCAGAGTTGTGCTGAAATAACAGGTGATGTGTGTGATTGTGCTACTACTCAGGTTCAGCTGGTGGGTCTGGAAGAGGAGAGCTCGGAGTTTGTCTGCAGGAACACCTTTGACCACCCTTACCCCACCACCAAGATCATGTGGATCCCAGACACCAAGGGGGTGTACCCAGACCTGCTCGCCACCAGTGGGGACTACCTGCGCATTTGGAGGGTAGGAAATGTGATTTTTCTGCACAAGTTTGGTGGTATATCTGCCAGTCTATGTCATAGATCAGAAAAAAAAACATCAATTATCCGGGGGACACTATTGGGCAGCAGCTGCACCATAAATTTTGATATCAAGAAATAGAAGAAATACATATCCTGAATCCACAAACCAAAATATAGACATAAAATAGAGCTCCATGCTGCTGCCTTCTAAAGCACTGAATATCCCAAAATGCTCTGTTAAACCCTGTTTGGAAGAGATTGTTTAAAGCTTGGATACCCACTAATTTTAGGGGCTTTAACCTGTATTTATCCTGCAGGTCAGTGACACAGAAACACGCCTCGAATGTTTGCTGAACAACAACAAGAACTCTGACTTCTGTGCACCCCTCACCTCCTTTGACTGGAACGAAGTGGATCCTAATCTCCTGGGTAAGAAATCCACTTTATGACGACACAGCGAGGAGGATTGGGTTTGTTTCGCTTTGGTTTGATATAGTTTTAACATGCTGTTTCATTCTGCAGGTACTTCCAGCATCGACACCACCTGCACTATCTGGGGTCTTGAAACGGGTCAGGTGTTGGGACGAGTGAACCTGGTGTCCGGGCATGTAAAGACCCAGCTGATCGCTCATGACAAAGAGGTCTGTGTGTCAAGACTGTAAATTGATGCTTTATGTGTTAGCTGTGTTTAACAGACTGAAGTTTATCTATGATCTGGCATTATCCAAGTGACCATTTTTCAGATAAACCCCAAAAATGCTGAGCTATTCTTTTGAAAGTTACATATGTCTCCCTTTTTTTTCCTTGATTCTAAATATGATCAGATCCACAACTAAAACCTCTGTTTTTTATGCACACGACCTGAAAGAATATTGAACTCACCACCTGACGTCTCTGCAGGTGTACGACATCGCGTTCAGCCGTGCAGGAGGCGGTAGAGACATGTTTGCCTCAGTGGGAGCTGATGGATCCGTCCGCATGTTCGATCTCCGGCACCTGGAGCACAGCACCATCATCTATGAAGACCCCCAGCACCACCCGCTGCTCCGCCTGTGCTGGAACAAGCAGGACCCAAACTACCTGGCCACGATGGCCATGGACGGCATGGAGGTCAGTATGAGTCTTTTTTCTGCATTAAAATTGAAGCATCGGCAGGACGAACAAGCCTTGATGGAGTCCCCCTCTGCATGAATGCTTCTGTGTGACAGGTGGTAATCCTGGATGTTCGTGTGCCCTGCACTCCGGTGGCTCGGCTGAACAACCATCGCGCTTGTGTCAACGGCATCGCCTGGGCACCTCACTCCTCATGTCACATCTGCACTGCAGGTAAACACACCTAAAGATTGTGTGATTAGTAAGGGTAAGAATGATTTATCCGGGCAGCTGTCACGCTGTGAAAATGAACAAAATATTAAAGGAGTTTGGTAATCATGCTGGGATTTTTATCTATCAAAAACAACGTCAGATGGGGCGAAGGTGATGACACAGTTATGGTAAAACAACGCTCATGCTGCTCATGGTGTTATTATATGTCCTGCAGGTTTCTGCTGCCTCATACTGAAACATCTCTTTTTACTGTCATGTTTCCTCAGCCGACGACCACCAGGCTCTGATCTGGGACATCCAGCAGATGCCGCGGGCCATCGAGGACCCCATCCTGGCCTACACCGCCGAGGGAGAGATCAACAACGTGCAGTGGGCGTCCACGCAGCCGGACTGGATCGCCATCTGCTACAACAACTGCCTGGAGATCCTGCGTGTCTGAAGCCACAGAGATGAGGAAGAGAAGCTCCTTCTTGTTTCGGATTTTTTGGACTTTATTTCAAGACAAGGACACGACTGAACTTTCTGAATTTGGAGTACCACGCAAACACACACACGACACAAACAAACGCACACACCTGCTCTACAGTAACTGGTTTACATTTTCTCCCTTTTACTCCATTGTTCTTCTATTAAACGTGTTTAAGCTCTTATTTATTTTTGCTCACAAGGTAGTGTTCAGAAGCTTTGAACTCTGTCTATGAAAATCAGATTTTTATACTTCTTGGTGTGATTTCAGCCAGCTGTGAGATTATCCTGAAGGGTTTAGATGTTGTGTGTTTCATCTGTTCGAGTTGTAAAGGCTGATACAGAAGACGACCTCTCTAATGTGTAGGAATACATCGTAGCCTTCTCGTGGATTCATGCCATTTTATTAGTGACTCAAAGATCAATGCACTATGCTTTTCTTTCCCCCCGTGGAATATTGTCCAGTATTCTTGATTGAGGCTCAAAACTTGTGACTCTGTGCATATTTTCTAACTTAAAACAAGCTGAGAGGGATTGTCACTGCAGTGGTGTCTGTCATCTAACGGTGTGTTTTAGTTTGGCCGGTGACAGAAACACTCAGAACCTACCAGAGCAAAGTCGCTCAGCCTTTTTAACTCCCTACTTATCCTCTTCTTCATTTGTAGACGATTGTGCTTTGAAAGCTGCATTTTTCTTTCTGTGCTTAGAGTGAGTTGTGAAATGGGGGGAGTGAGAAACGGCTTCCTGATTCTCTTTTCTTCTTTTGTTGTTTTCAATAATAATAATTAAAGGGTCATGTCCTTGTAGCATGCCATTACAAGGCAAAAATGTACATACATATAAATATATCAACTCAACATGTTGGTAAGACAAGTGTTCATGTTGTAGCTTTTTCATAAAGTTTATTATTGAATTTGCTCTAATAAATGGTATTCCTCCATGTCCTAGGAACAAACTTGTCAACGTTTTGCTTCGTTTTGTTCACATCATTTCACTTCTCGCCACCTCAGCTGTTTGTCACCAGGTCGGATTTTAATTAAGCTTGGTGAAAGAACCCATAGCATATTTTATCTGTAGGTTGTAGTTACAGCCGTTTAACAACACAAGAAATGGCGATAGGTTAATTTAACTACTTAGATCATGAAACAAATAGAAATTCAGGTACCTACGTTGCCAGAAAAACATCCCAACACTGGTGAGAGGGAGCATTATCAAACTTTCCAAAGCTCTACCATATTGTTAGCACCGTTTTATTTTCTAATTGAGAATTATTGGGACCATGCCATGCTTTTGGGTTAAGTATAAAGAGGGGGCACCCGGATTTGAACCGGGGACCTCTTGATCTGCAGTCAAATGCTCTACCACTGAGCTATACCCCCTTAACAAAAATGTTCTCTGAAGTGTGAATAAACCCTTTTTGAAAGCGCCAGGTGTGTTTGTTTTGCATATCTCTGGTTCTTTCATCTTCCAACAGGTCATACGTGTGAACGTGCCTGTACCTACTGGTTTCACTGCTAGGATGACCGCAGTCAGGATGGCCGAGCGGTCTAAGGCGCTGCGTTCAGGTCGCAGTCTCCCCTGGAGGCGTGGGTTCGAATCCCACTTCTGACAGCAAGTATTTTTCAACTAAGCCTCCTCCTGAGTCTAACTGCGCTATTTCTTCAGCAGTCAAAAAGCAATCAGATCCCTAACCAAGTGGAAAGGAATCAATTGTATTGCAGGTGGGAATTCTGTATGCAAACTAATTAAAAACGCCTAATTATGAACATTAAATATCAAAAGTAAAAGTACCTTATCTGCTAAATGTCCCCACTCATATAATTGTATTTATTCTAAATAGATTATTTGTATTAACAAAAGACATCTGTGTCTGTGACAGTTACCATCCACTTCACTTTGCAGTTTTTATCTTTACGTCTTTTAGTATGAAAGTCCTCTAATTTTGGCACTTTCAGATAAATACATGTGGTACGTTATGAAACCATGTGGTCATAAAAAATGATCTTAACTGAGAGAGCAATGTTGTGTAAATGTACAAAAACCATGATGTTTTTGTGTCGCTGAAATACTTTTTCATGATCAAACAACACACTTAACAAGTCTGTTGCCTCATGAACATGAAATATGAGATGAAAATGATCCTTTTCCTATAAATTATCGTGCTTCACAGTGTGCCACACAGCTACAGTATTCCTTTTGATATATTTTGAGCATATACCAAAATAACAAAAGTCACAAGTTTCTACAGTAACTTAAAACACTCAGTTTATTATATTTTCTAGATGCATCGCTCTCAGTGTGACCGCTACATCTCTAACATTAGGAAAATAAAATTCAATTCCAAATAAATGGTTACATTTTTCTACGCTCAAGTCTAAATGTGCAACTCTTATACAAACTGAATGCAGATAATTCTTCACATGTGAAACACATTATTAGTAGTCCAGATCCAGTTTGTGTAGCTTTCAGATCCAGCGGCTGCATGACTTGTATATGTTTTTAATGTCTTTTTATTATGCGTCATAATCTCTTCATTGCACAGGACCCCGGGTTTGAAGGGACCGGAAGCAGCCTGTGGGGGGCGCTGTGGAGTCCGCATGTAAGAAAAAGGAGGCACTCTGAACCCTCAGTGACGTGGAAGGCAAGGCGTCCCACGCTCTACAGCAGCGTCTGAGCGGACAGAGGAGGTCTGGAGGGAGGACAGAGGACAGAGTGGGGGACAAACCGCTGTCCAGGCTTCTCTAGCTGCCTGGCAGGACCGGGTCAGAGACGTGCCTCTGGATCTCCTGCAGCTCTGTGGAGGTTTCCAGGTGCTCGGGGAGCGAGGGGAAGCGCTGGCTGACACAAAGCAGTCCAGGAGGCTCGAGGGCCCCTGGCGGCTGAGGGGGGGTGATGTCCACAGAGGGCAGCTGAGGCAGGTCGGCCTCCGGCGACAGGGACATGGTGTCATCAGAGGCCACAGTGAGGTGGATCCCGCTGGACAGAGAGTCCTTGGATTTGTGGTTGAAGTCAGAGTCTGGACTCTGGAGAGAGAGAGGAGGATCAGGACTTTAGGACACCCTAAATATGACGAAACATGTTAATTAGTGAGCTTTAGAGGGACTGGTAAGTGGATTGTATTACCTTTGGAAGATCCAGAACCAAATTCCCCAAAACTATTGCTTTATTTTGAGGCTAAAGCTAAAGTTACTTGATATGTCTCTAAATAATATTCCCAAAACAAACCACACAGAGCAGAAAGGGGCTCGTAAAGTGATACAGCACCTGTATGAGTGAGGCAGTGTTGTCGATCTGTACGGGCTGGAGAGGAGGGACCGTGTGGATGGTGGGTGTCCCTGTGCTGTACAGGGTGGTGGGGTGAGGCGGGTGAGGGCTGGGAGACACGGCGCTGTAGGCTGGAGGCACCGGGGCCATCTGCCTCTGCAGGAGCTGCAGGATCACGTTGATGTCTGCGGTCATCCGGGTCTCCAGCCTAATGGACAGAATAAAGAGACATTAAGAATTTATCTTCATTAACAACAAAAACACAACGCTAGATTTTTCTTCAGAGGTCAGAAGGTTTTTATTGGGAGACAAATTATTTGCAGAAGTCTCGAACAAATGAAACACACTGTGGTTTAAATTCTGATTCCTCTGGGTATGAAAGTTGTTGGAAACATTTGGGATTCAGCAAAATATTCAACATAGATCTAGACTTTTTTTTTTTTACATTTTAATGCAGGAATGTTGTATATAATACCTTTCTGATGTGCTTATGATGAGTGGAGCATGCCATCATCTTTTTATAGTCCTCTGTCTTGTCTGCTTTTTCATAAATGTCCACTAGGTTTCCCTCTTGCTCTCTGTGAATGTCTCTCTCTGTGTCTTACACATGAGAACAGCATGGCCAAATGAAGCACATGCATGGCCGGCTTCACATGTTTCTGAATGTCAGTCTCACCTTTGACCTTTTGTTGTCTGTATGTGTGTTTCCCTCCTACTCTCTCTCCACCTGTTTCTTAATACACTACATAATACACTACTCACCTTAACACCTTTCACACAACCAGCTGGTATGTAAACACAGCAGGAGAGAAAGGGAGGAGCCTGTGACGTGTCAGTAAACACCAGCTGAATGATGAAATCTAACAGTAATACTTCAGCTTGTATCAGGGGGTATAGCTCAGTGGTAGAGCATTTGACTGCAGATCAAGAGGTCCCCGGTTCAAATCCGGGTGCCCCCTCATTATTTTCCACACATAAACCCACTGACCGGTTTAACTGGGACTGCAGAAGCTCCAGTCTGGACTCCAGCTCGCTGGGCCGGTCCTCAGCGCAGGGCGGAGGGTGGAAACTGGCCCTGACTGAGGACGGCCGTCTCTGGTTGTCTGAGAACTGGCTCGCTCTGCGGTCCGGCCAGTATCCATACAGGCCTGACATGCTGATGGGAGCTGCTGCTGTGCAGGAGAAGAAAAACCCTCCGTTACTTTCTGAAGCACTTTGTTTTCTGTTGTTTAACACAAGCAGGAACAGTCGGTGGTTGGTTTGGTTGGTCAATACTTTACCAGCAGTCTCAGCCAAAGTATTTTCCAAAATTTCTTACGTTTTGTATGTGTGTTTTTTTATGTTATATTGTTTATTAGTCTTTTGTTGATCAAAATGGGACATTTGGACAAGTCTTTTTTTTACATCTCAGTATGTAAAATTGATGTAAAATTTTAAGTTGATTTAAGAAGTCTATGTTTCACTGACTCAATTAAAATTTATCACTTAATTAAATTTCTGAGATTTTTTCCTAATTTTACTCATTAAATGAAATTACGTGTCATCACTTAATCAAACAGAGAAACCCAGCTTTTTTTTCCAAAATATTCAGTGGCATGTTACATTTATTTCAATTTAATTAAAGACACTATTTCATTTTCTGGTGGCACCTGATGAATAATAAATTAGTTTGGTACAAATCATAAATGTTTTTAAGACTGACATGACCGATGACAGGATTGTAGTTTTTACCTGAGTATGGTGGTCCTCCGAGGTCTACAGGCGGTCCCCTCCCAGCTGAGGGTCCGCTGTGAGGCAGCAGGTTGACCACTGCAGGGGGGTAGTCTCTGGTGTCCCCCCCAGTGGGGTACAGCTCCCCCTTGCTGTGTGCAAGAGGCTTCAGCTCATCATCACTGGACTGCGAACAGATGCTGGCGCTGCTGCAGAGGTCCTCCCAGTGGGATCCCGCCATCGGGCCCTGGTGGTGGTTCGCCATCGGACAGGACTGATCCGGGTACGAGTCTTCACGGTCCATACCGTCTGAAAGGATAAAACAATAAACCAAGATTATATATTTATTTTGCAAGAGACAGACAGACCAATACAAAACAGGACAAGAAACAGAAACAATGATACACAGTAATTATATTGTGTGTTTGTATGTTTGTGTTTGTGTGTTTGTGTTTAAAGCCATCAGTCTTGGGTAAAGTGAGAATAAGAAAATTGGAAAAGAGACAGCCCAGGAAATTCCAGCAAATAAAATAAAATATTAAATCAACAAATGAATAAATAAATATTGCAAATAATACA
>JAOWBC010000458.1:4849873-4861782 GCA_028566105.1 Hypoplectrus providencianus
TACAAGGACCAGTTTCAAGCATTTGGCATCTATGAACTCATAATGTGAAAATTATGTATTTCAGATGGAACACACTGTATAAAAACAATGGTTTTCCTTCATTTTTCAAAAATATAGTGTGTGATTTTGAGGTGATCTTTCAACATTGTACCTTCAGATAGTGTTATATTTAAAGACAATTGTTGTGGCATCATCAAACTTATAATTTTGTTAACAAATGGGTTTATAAAAAATCTGAACCCTCGTCCTTACATTTTCCCAACATGCCCTGAATGCAGCACAGTTCACTCATCATATACCTGTCATCTATGTCACGTGCACAACCCTCACCTGTCGCCTTAAAGACCTCTGTGAGGACAAGCCCAGTCTTCTCCCGCGTGCAGCCGGTCACCGGTGTCTCGCGGCAGAGTTGACGCAGTCGGTCCAGTTTATGTCCATCGGTTCCCCCCTCAGTCAGACCGACACACCGGGGAGTGTGTGCGCGAGAGCGGGGGCGCCATGGCGGGGCTGACCCCCCCAGGTAACTCTTCTTCAACGGAAAAGTAAAATACTCACACAAACGGATAATTTCCAAGTTGTATAAACAAACAGACCAGGCAGCTGTGAGTGAAACAGAGAAAATGTTCCAGTGGAAAAAAAGTCTACATCAGGCTGCTCCAGCTGTGGCCCAGGGACAAACTTCTGCTCCGCTGCAGCCTCGGATCTCTGGAAAACTTAAATTTCCAAAACATTTTTAGCCGCACGCTTTCGGGCTTGCAGGTCAGGGAGCTCTACCCCATAAATTGAAACCAAAAACTACCAAACAAGGTGTAACAATAACCGTGTGGCCTGTATGAAATCCATAACAGCTTCGCCAGAGGAAAAGACCGAACGATTTCCGTGATTTTGATAGCCTCTCTTCCTGCTAAGTTTGCAGATTTTCTTTCTCCGTGTTGCCAGGTTGGAGTCCAAAAACAGTCTAGGCTGCAGAAATATTCACTTTTGCATGTAAGTGCATGGCTTTGCAGCTCGAAAATGGTCAAACACATGAACTATGCAAGAGCAGACAAAGGCCCATAAAAAAATAGTTAACTCAATTTAATTCTGTCCGCGACAAGATACCAGTTAAAAAAAAAAACGGGCACTTGCAGACAAATTCTACTTAACATAACGCTGAAAATACGCATATAGTCGACCTATTGTGTCAAACGAAGCCAGGTTAGATAAACTCACTTGTTCGGTCCCTTAAGTTTTTTAAATGAGCAGCAAACTGACTTTAATCTGAAAGAAAACGCTGCTTTCCCTCAAAGTTGTCGTGCGAATTTTGTAGCAGACAGAGGACCACAGCTTTCCCCCTTCAAAACCAAAACAAAGTAAGAAATTATCTTCTACCCTGGTACGTCAAACTTCCTGGCACACAAAAAAATATATCGCCACCGGAACCCGTTTTAAAGCCTTCAACAAGTGGTGAAAACTAAACTCCAAAGTCGCGTCCATGTTTCCCGACTGCTCCGCTGTCCGTCGTCCTTTCGTGTGTAATATCATGGATTTATTCCCAGGGGGATTTCTGGTTACTAAACTATCTAAATAAGCGCCGTACAGCGGCGGGAGCGCGCTGTTACTCGGTCGAAGTCTTTCTGCAGGCGCGCGCACGATATTATTAATGGGGCGGTCCAGCTGTGACGTAACAGGCCGGTGCTGCCTTCAAAAGTTGTAGGAAAAACCGTGATTTTAAAACCTTTACTGTTATTCTACAGATGCTGACAACATATTGTTAATAACTTAAATAGAAATATGTTGAATTGTGTCTTTCTACTCAGTTTCAAAGATATTGTGTTAATCTGACTTGTTAACTTGATTCTAAGTGATTTGCAACCAACCAATTACTTAACACTAGAAGTTTAACTTGAAGTACTCTTGGGGGGAATCTATTTACTTGCTTACTTATTTTCTTTACTTTTGTAGTGTGCGTTTGTATGGGAAATGTCCAAGTCTTACCCCACAAAATATTAAGTAGAAGTATAAAGTTACATACTTATGCACACGTCAAAAATATACTCAAGGTACCAAAGGTAAAAGTTCTTATTGTGAATTTCATAATGCACATATATTATTGCATTATAATGATTAAGCTAATGGGTTTATCTTGCAGCTGATGAAAGCTGATCTTATTTTGTATACTGCTGGGGAGCAGCAACATCATTATCTGTAATAATATATTGTTTTGCATGATTATATTTTGTTTGATTAATCTTTAAGGTAACTTTTTAACTGTAGCCTAATATTTGCAGTATTTTAAACATTTAACCAGATAAACACATATTGAGTCAAGGCTTTCAGTGAGGAATCTCCTGAAAGGATTTAACTTTGTGTCAATAACACGAGCAAACATCTTTAAATCAACACCAGCATTTTATTTTCTCCAAAAGCATGTAAAAAAGAAAAAGAAAACAAAATGCACAAAATGATTGTGTATATTGGCGTAGAAAGGGGGCGCTTACATCTTAAAATGTTACACTTCCATACCACAAATAAGCAATAGAGAGAAAGAGAGAGAAGGGGACAAAAGAGGAGAACGACTGAAAACACAGTCCGAGCGTCCTTTTGCTGTAAGGCCACCTCAATCCACAGGTCAAGTCTTTAATACAGAATACATTTTCAGAGATGCATACATTTAAAATGTCTCGATGACAACAGCATTGAAAAGTAAGTCCACATCAAGATAAGCACAAAAATGAAATGACTCACAGGTTTAACATTTACAACGTTACACCGCAATCATTCACCTGAGCCTCTTGGCACCAGTGTTAAGTGTACCTTTTCTGCTCTGTTACACTTAAGTTGCAATTCACAGATTCTGCAGTTGTACCTTGGCGAACTGCTAACAGAGAATGACAAAGACAGCATTTCTAGATACAATACTCTTGATTTTAAAGCATTCTCAGGGATCCAGAGGACCGTTAAAAAAAAAAAAAGAAAAAAAAAAAAAGGAAAATATGAAATATACATTGTCACACACACAGAATTACTGGAAATTTTATGTGGATAAAAAGTGGTTAGTTTGGAAAAAATGGTTGCTGGTTGAGTGAAGTAATCCTATGTTAAAAAGAGAGGGGTTAAAAAGTAAGTAGGTCTGTTTTTTTTTTTAAAAAAAAGGCATGATCAGGAGATTTCTTTGTAAAGATCTGTGCACTCAAAGAATTTTTTGAAAAAGCAACAAGGTTAGCTATTTATTTCTAAGGCTTCTCTTTTAAAAAAAAAACAAGTAGCAGATATCCATCTGTTTCAGTTTAGCTTTCTATTCTGCACAGCATGCTCAAATTCACAGTAACCTTCAGCCACAAATTACTTTGTGTCATTCAAGTGTCAAGTCAAGTCTCAGTGGTTATTCAGACATTTCCTAAAATGAGATATTTGAATGGCTTTAGACTCATTCTTTGTTTAGAATGAAATATACATGTGGAAATCTTGTCTAACTGGGTTAATTTCTCTTAGGTGTTTGAGTTAAATAAAAATAAAAGGTGTCTGGAGTGCAGTAGCTGCACTGCAGACAGAGGCAATGTATTCAAAAACTTTGAATAAAGGCTATGTTGAATTCAGGGGTAAGTTTTTTTTTCTTCCTCACACGAGATATTACTGTCACACTTTCCCCAGCAGGGGGTGCTCTGCAGTGGGTTTTGCATGCAGCATGCAGGAGCACATCAGGGGGACTGATGCTGTGACAAACCCTCCCTCTGCCACCTACTGTAGATTCAATACTAAGAAGAAATAGGTCCAGGTGCTAAGATGCATTTAGCTAATAAGACAGGAGATGAGAACAGGAAGGCATTTATTTCAAAGGAAACCTGTCCACGCTTACCGGGGGGAACAAAACAATGGATGTTAAAAGACACTGATTGAATTTGTCTATATCCCCCATAAAAACAGTCCAGCTATATGAACACACTCAAATACAGCAGGGGAAAAATCACCACAAGACGCCAACAACTGACAAAGCGTGAAATGATGAAGGAATAAACTTGTGTGTGGTTTCTTGCAAGGCTTAAACTCCGTCCATCAACATCCTCATTTGTGAAAGATATCTATCTGTGTGACCAAATGTTTACAGCTCCTCTAGAGACGTTTCATCTGACGGAGTGCGGGATGTTTTACGAAAACGAGGCCTCAGTTTCCCTGTGATTATCTTGTCTGGTGATCATGTGTGGTCACGTGTGCAAGACGAGAGTACAGTAAGGTGGGGAATGTTCACAAATCACGAACTACAGCTCTATGTACAGATAGTATACAAAACACAATCTGAGAATTCCATTAAAATTTCAACCATCAATAAAAGCTCAGAGAGGATTTTAACTTATGCCATGACATCAATCAAATCCAGACTCAAGTGCTTCTTAAAAAGTGATCATCAATGAAACAAACAAAATCATTCACAACACAAATAGATCGATACAGTCATAAGATAAGGCTATTAAGACCCAGTCATCCCAACATGCAAGGATACGACTTACAGTGGTCAATAAAATAAGAACAAACCTTGGGATGAAGCCAACAACAATGAGACTAAAACACGAAAATTAAACATGACGAGAGGTGAGCTGTTGCTGATGTGCGCCGTTATTCTGACAGTACTCTGTACCCTGTTTGTTCCTCAAATATATGAAACCTGACAAACTGACATAACTGTCTGACAGCAAAGTAACAATACTGAGGACTATTATTTTTATTTGTGTTGTTAAAATGAGTGAAAATATGCAATATTATTTTAAAAACCCTCGGGTGAAAATTGACCTGAGTGTATGCTCTACTGCAAAACAATTATGCTCTGTAACCCCTCCGATATGTTTGCCTGAGCATACGGTTTACTTTTTCAAATAAAATAAAAAATAAAAGGGTGCAAAATATTAAAAAGAATTTTTAAAAAGGAAAGATTATTTAACTCCCCACACCAGAGAAGGCTTTTGGTCACAATCAACTGCCAATTCCAAACAGGAAATTGGAAAATAAAAATGAAAATACAATAAAACCTAAAATATACCCCAAATAATATTATTTTTGAGTTGTATGGATTATGACTGGCCAGTCATTTCCTATCTGTTTGTGCATGTATCTGTTTTGATGGCATTTAAAAAGCGAGAGTGAGCGCGTGGGTGATTTAACAGTGCCCCAGCATATGAGGCATGTGTTCATCGTGATGTATCGGAGGTGTTAGGAGGAGTATAAGGAAGAGGCATGGCCGGGATGGGACACAGGCAGATATGATTATGCCGTCTTTGTTATAGTATCTGTATCCTTGGAGGCCCAGAGCTCTTTGTGCTGTTTACGTCCGAAGCCCTCGTCGTAGTTGCCTTTGCTTTTGAACAGCTGCTGGAAGTGAGGTTTACAGTAAAATTCACCTTGAAGAGCTGCAAAGGTGCCAAGGCTGCAGGGAAGGAGGAATCAAACAGTTATGTACAAAACAAAAGGAGTCAGAAGAACAACAAAGTCAAGCAGACTCAGAATAAAAGACTAGGCTTGTGACAGTGCCAAGTTTCACTGACTTTAAATATTATAGAAACTTACACCAGTGCTATTTTCTACACACCAGCTCTAGCAGGATTTGTAGTAATGAGATGAGACGTGTGTTTCATGGCATTGGGACAAACAAGGAGAGCTCAAGAAACCAACTTCCTATATCTTTATATATTGCATTACAGGTGTGTAACATGCTTAAAGACTGACTCAAAAATGTTCCTTTCTGTGTAATTACAATGCAAAAGCCCACTCAGCCTTAGTTAAAAGTGATGTATATTACCACAGCAAAATGTAAACGCTGTAAAGTTCGGATCTGAAAATCAAACAATAATGGAAACACCTGATGCAATAGTAGTGGCCGTAATGTAAGACCAGTAACACATGTGTTCCACAAGGTACAATTACTGTTTTTATTTCTGATTTCTCTTAGACCACTCACTAGTTTTTGTTTTCTTTTGCAGATAACGGATACGTTTTAAAACCTTTTCTAGAACAAGACTAGAAGACAATTTTAAATATCGTCACCTTAGTTTGGCATTGCAGTGCTTGCAGCAGAAGCATGTTGAATGGAAGACCAAGTTGTTGGCAACCAATCTCTCCATTGGGTAGACCGTCTTCTCACATGATGAGCACACTTCCTTTTGGGTCTTAAAGCTGAAAGACTGAGCACATAAATATAATCATTTACTAGCAGACACACACAGTGAGTGAGGCCTTGATCCTCAGTGAGATGAAAGCTAGCATTTACAAAAGACACAAACTGCAGGAAAGACTTCCTTTGCTCTTTTCTGAGATCAAAAGGCTGATGAATGTGAAGTGGGGCACAAGTAACACACACAGAAGCACAACAGAGCTCCATGAATGAGAGGGGAAAGAAAGAAAAGACAGACGATGCATATTTACCTTAGATCGCTGGACAGGTTTCTCTTCAGTGGTGCTTCTGGTGTCCTGGATAAGCAAACAGAAAGACAAACTTAACATTCAAACAAATGTATTCAAATTTGTGTCAAGACTGCAGCAAATATTCGGACAGAAGAATGTATTTCTCACTGTCCTCTTTTACCCTTTACCAGTGTGTAAGTATTGTCAATCTGATCCGTTTCTCTCTCCTCTGTTTCTATTTGCTCCATCTGTCTCTTTGCACCCCTGGGAGAGGATCAGGTGCCTTCTGTCTGGTCATGTGAGCCGAGCTGTGGGACGCTCTGCATGGGGCTGCCCTCAACATAGCAGAAGAGCTCTGAACCAGCCCTACAGTTAGGAAACTTCATGTGGAAATATCACATAAAGTGTCTGATATCTTAGTGAAATACTTTGACAGACACCTTTTCTGGTAGGATTTATCTTCGCAGCTTTGTAATCCATGAATGTAATGAAGCAGTTCTTTCACTCGACCCTTTAATCACACACAATTGTAGGTTTAAATCTCTGGCTGCCATTTAACATAGGTCACCACATTTGCCTGCACATTGTAGGTGTCAGGTAATTACAGTTTGGTTCAAGATGACAGAAGGAATTGAAAGACTTCCCCAGAGGTGCTCGGAAGGTGAAGAAAAAAACAGCTTGCACCATCTCAAGCTGGAGGACGTAACACAGCAGTAATGACTGTATCTGCCCTCTTGAGTATTGCAGCCGGTTCCCAGCAGCAACAAGCACGGCCACATCTTTAAGCAGGGCTAACAGGTAGTTCAAGCGGATAATAAACAGACAGAGAGACATTCAGAAATGTACACAGTAACTGCCATGGAAAAGCCAGTGTGGGGGAAGAAGGGCTGCCTCTGTTTAGGCAGGGGAAAAGTCCACTGCAGACTTTGCTAAAACCCTGTTATGTAAGGCAGTTTGGCTGGAGCTGGAAGAAGTGGTGGAGGTGGGGTGGTGGTGTGGTTCATGGGCTGCTATCAGAGTTGCAAAAAAAGGACATCTTTAGCATTAGAGGCAACTGCTGACCTTCATTTTTGCACGTCCTCATAAAATGATGGAAGACACAGCACGGAGTAAAAGCAAAAATATGAATCTGCTTGACGTGAAATGTGATCAAAAACCATATGTGATCAATAAATGTGTTGCACTTACAAAAACTTGAAGTACTTAAGCTCGCTGATTGTTGGTGCATACAGGTGAAGTATGTAAATATAAGGCTGGAATCTGACACTGTTGTTTAATTGGCCATGAAACACAAAATCATTGGAGCTCAATGTTTGTTGATCTGTTCTTTAAAAGATGCCACTGCCATGATCAGCACAAAATGTTTAGTGTTTATTAAGCTCACAGTCCATGCTGACAAAGAGGTTCTGCTCACTGATGTGCATCATGTCTCTCAACCTACAGCAACCACAGACCGACTGACAAATGGACAGCCTCACAGTATTACAACACAGCCCTTCCTCTTTTGAATGTCGTGAATTGATCTGGTACAATTAAAGTGGCCTTCTCTGAAAAGCAATCCATGAATAAATGTTGCCTCTGCATTGTGATTTGAATACTATTTTGATCCTTTTACCTTAATGCACCACTTAACCACAGAGAGGGAGGAGCAGCAGGGATGTTGTCTGCACTTGAGAACCGGATGACATGCTTTGAAAACGATTGGCTCATTAAGTGAGGCCATGCAGCTTCCTGTAGATGCAATCACAACCGTCTACTCTTCATCCCTCAGTCCTCTTGAGCTCAGTTGCTGCTAAGCTAGCAGACAGCTCAATTTGCTGGTTGTGTAGACTGCATGCTGGACCACTTCCTGTTGCAGCAGCACGACTGCTGAACCAGCATGACTTTGATCATCTCTTTAACACTATTGAAACCTTTGAATGTGTTGTTCTCACATATATTTTTACTGGAGGGTTACCTCAGCAGGAGGCTGAAAGAGCAGGGAGATAAGGGTCAGTAAGGGCTTAATTCGGACATTATGAAATCATAAATAAATGCAGCCAAAAAAGGAAAACTGATCTGAGTGAAAGCACAGAATTGGCAATGTTTTTTTGTAAAAACAACAAAGCTAGATTAGTTACCATGTTAGGGGGCAGGCTTGCATACCAATCACACAGACACACATACACAGGCATCCTGGAAGAATTCAGATTAGCTTGTGCCATCTTGTCTTCCTTTACCTTATATGTACATTTGTCTCAGTTGCCACCAAGCAGCTTGGATGTGGCAGGAAGTTGATATGACACATCTGGCTTCCTCTGTCTTACAGAGTCCCAACGGGGACTTCAGCGGCTAAAGTCCTGAATTACTTCCATCCCAATAAACGGCTTGCTAAGGACCACTTGTTCTGTATGAATGCTGTAGCTGCAGAGTGAATAAACTAAGGAGATTTATGATCCCTGTTCAGAAGGAAACAACTCACAAATTAACTCAAGAGTCCTTCTGGCTAATGAAAGAGACAAAGGATTACCAAACACACAAAGATGTGGGAAATAAAGAGCCTTCATGAGCCTAGAACAAGGTGTTCCATGTAAACATGAGAAAAAGGTTTGTAGAGTAGTTAATTAGATCTGCTACGGCAAACACTGTTGTAGCTGTGCAGCCATTAGACATACCACTGTGTGAGAAGAAGAAGCGAGAGCCAGCTGGAGTTGTATCTTACAAAACAAAGACCACTTTCACACAAGTTGTGAAATCTTCTTGCAACAGAGGTTCAACCCTTGCCCCATGGCATCAATCCCTGGCTTCAATTCTAATCACACCTGCACAAGCCTGCCTGTGTTTGTTTCTGTGTTACCACCCAGAGGCTTGTAGCAGGATGGGGCCAGAATCCCCTTTTCTCTTTTAATTTGTTTAAAAGGAATAGTTTGACATTTTGGCAAAGGAATTCATTCTGTTTCTTGCAGAAGGTTAGATGAAAAGATGCGAACCTCACATCTGTACAGTAAATATGAAGCTTAAGCCAGACATGAGCACATAAATTAAGATTCTGTAGGAAATGGGACGTTATTTTGGCATTGGTAGCCTTCTGGTGTCCACTGGTAGTCTCATTCTGGATTTTGGTATATAGACTAGTGCATGATCAATGAAATTGTTAAACAGGCACATGGAAAACAAAATCTTGGCAAGGATATCAGTCATTTGGATATCCCCTGTAACTCCTGAAGTATAATATTAAAATATTATATTGACCACTGTCCTTAGAGGCTAACTTTGAGATTAGCATACAGACTGAAAACGGGGGGAAACTATGTTTTTAAAGAGATCTGGCACATAAGCATGCATTAAAAACTTACAGATTTAGACTTGGACAACATAAAATAAGACATACTTTCTTACTCAGGGAGCTTAAGAGGTGCTGGCAGGTCGATATCACCTTCTGACAGAACCATGTTAGCCATTTCCCCCCCATTCAGTTTTTAAGCTAAGCTAGCTAGCTGCAGCAGTAGCTATACATTTATCATAAAGATAGAGTGGTATCTATTTTCTCATTTAATTCTCACCAAAAGGCAAACAATTGTATTTCCAAGCTATTCCTCAAGTATGCATCTTTCTCTGTTCACTGAAGCACCAGTTTGAGTTTAACCTTTTATGTTGAGGATCCATGACCTTTACTGTCACAAATCTTGCTGCCGATTTCCCGCCTGAGGCCACAGACCACCCATGTGACAGGGGGTAAAATGTCCTTATTCTTTAGAAATCAGGAAAATATGCAATAGGGTGAGAGCTTGAAGATGTAGTTTAGAAGGCATTGTCGAAAAAATGTGTGCAAGCCAACTTTACAGGCGCCAAAAATACAAACCAGACCCCTTTTGTCTAAATCTCAGTGTTTACAAGGGCTATCTGCTGACGTAACTCACAGCTATTAAGAACAGTTACAACAACTCCAAAGAATATTGTGAGGGTGAAAGGTCAATTTGTTCATCAAGAATTCAAATGGGAAGAAGCAACTCTTGTTTCTTTTCCTAATGCTGATGGACACAACACAATTAGCCAAACCCCCACCCCTCCGCTTCATACAGTCATCAGTGAATACACACTGTGGTGCACGATTTGCAGCAGCAAGCCCCTAGAAGGGAAGGCAGGCGCTATGTTAACAAACGTCTTATGTCATTCATCCAAAACAAGGCTCCCACTCTCCCATCCCTTATTTTTAGAAGTGCGATCATTGTTTAATCATTCGGGACATCAGAGTGGAGAAACAACAGAGCAAATGTGAAGAAACTCATCCTTCAAAACAAAACAGTGTTAATGACTCCATCTATCAGCCGTCAAGGAGATTGACTTTAAACTTCAGCATAGCAAACAACTTTTTCTAGTCCAGTGCCTCACACCATAAACCACATGTCTAAAGTGTAATATTTTTTGCAGATAGCATCTTTCTGTATATTGCACTTTCTGTACCTGCAAGCCAGGGCACTGATCCAACAACTAAAACAGCTGCTGCAGGATAAAGATATATAGGCTTCCCCTGACAGCAATCCTCCATCAAACACTCTAAACATAATGAGACGAAGCAAACCATGTCAACAAGATGCCTGTGAAGAAGGAAACCCCAAGCTCAAGATTGGTATGTGGTTCATAAAGAACTTTTCTGTGACAGAAAAGACAGATTTTGGAAGCAAACTGGCTCAGAAACTGGTAAAAGTAGGAGGAAAAAGTCCAACACCAAAGGATAAGGAATGTCCATTTCAGAAAGTTGAAATATTCTATATTATACCTCCTTATTTCACTACAAAAAGCTAAATAAGCTGGCAGCTGGCTTGAGGGAGACCACTAGGGACCTGAACAACCTACTTGATGTTGTCTTCCTCGTGTGTCGTATATTATAAAAAAAAAAAACTTGTTTTCTGTTTAAAAGGATTGTAGGAAGACAGCAAGTAGGCGAACCATCCTTCTTTTCAGTGTTAAAGTCTCCAGTCTGAACTTGAGTGCACAGTTGGTTGTATGAGGTTTGTCTACGTGACATAGAAGTTCGCTTTTATTGCATTCAGTTCGACACACAGCATCAAATGCAGTACAACAATCGGGACATAGTGTGAGAGAGCAGATGGAAGTTCACCACACCAATCTGCAGAGTAATCACATATGGGAGCCTGTTGGGGTGTTTGGTCAGCCTCTACTTCTCTTCTCTTTTTGAGCTTCCTGTATGTAACGAAAAAGTGATGGTGCATTTTTCAAGTGTTGAAAAGGCACAGGACATCGAATGTCTCCTCAGTCAGCTGCTGCCAGACACTTGTTTTTTCACTTCCTGTCTGGGGAAGGCTGCTAACGTCCAGATAAAACCTTTTAAAGGATTTATCTATATATGCAGCTATGTTGTTGGAGTGTGACAAGCACTTAAAACTTCTTAACTTTAAAGAGGTGGAAAGAAGGTGAAAACGGTTGCCACCACCAATTACTTCCATGTTTTTCAATTAAACAACCTTCCATCTATTAACTGTCAAACAAAAGGTGACATCTTCATGTATTCAGATGTCTTATTAGCAGTACAAAAT
>JAOWBC010000458.1:4864568-4875642 GCA_028566105.1 Hypoplectrus providencianus
AAAGAATAGCAGCATCTTACCCTGGGCTCAAACCTGGACAAACCTTCATCCCAACCTCATTAAGGTTTCTGATCAATCTCTCTTGGTACAGAAATAACTGGCAGAGAAAAATGATCAGAAATACGTATAATACCCTGATAACAGGGATTTGAATAACCCATTTTCCCATTGTTTTCTGCAAAATGTAATTTGCAAATTATATTACTAAATTGGACGACAATCAAAACTTGGGCACTCATGCAAATGTCTCAGTAAGATCAATATGGTGATATTTACGAAATAAAAACTAATCTTAAAATGTTTTTCTCTGCCGTTTGTGGTCAGTGGGGTTAAATCCTTATCACAGAATACTTCACTGGCTGTACATACCTTGCTTTGCTTTACTCAACACCTTTATGTAACACTGGGCAGGTCGAAGCCTTTAATGGGGCCAGTTACAACATATTTTTTGCAACCAAAACAAACCTCGCATTAATCTGCTAAAGCTTGTAACGGCTGCTCAGACAAAACAAGAACAAGAAATCACACCACATAATCAAAAATAATTTACAACCGGCTGATAGGGAAGGGTATTAACATGTATTATCAGCTGGAAATGTGGCTAGTCAAATTAGGTGGATAAATCTGAATTGAATGTATTATTTAAAGGATTTAAAATCAGCTTTGATATTAATTAGCCAGCAAGCTAGCTAACTAATACACGTTAAAACAAACGGCACACTGTTAGCATTTTGAGGAACACGACGGCGGGCGTTTAAATCCCCCTCAAATTCAACACAAAGCCCCCTTTAATGTTCGTTTAACCTAAATAAACAATTTAAATGCAACATTTATGCCGGGGCTTATACAACAACCCGGCTCCTGGTTAGCTAACCCTGTAGCGAGGAGACGGACATCATCACCTCACCTCATCTCACAAAAAAAGAGGAGCAGAGAGGAGAGCGGCGGAGGGAGGGGAGGCTGCAGACTAACTGACGGTGTAAAAGCACTCACCATCTGCGTTTCTGGTCTGCGACACGCTGGGCTGATAACGTCTGTTCACTCAGTGGCTGGAGGTGGATATCTGCTCTCTCATTCACAGTTTTCTGCGAGGCTTTTGTTGTAGACGCTGCTGGCCCCGGTGCCGGTGAGTTTCTCCCCTCCGCTTCGCTTCACGTCTCGGTTTTCAACAGAACGGTTTTTTTCTTCTTCGGCAGGATGTCGCACGCTATTGGTTCTCATCTGCTCCGGGTGCGTTCAAGGGCTGTCGGACAACTCACAACAAAAAGCTTTTACATCAGATTCAGCTTCAATAGCGAAATAAGTGTAAACATAGAAGGGAATTTTATTTGTAGACAACATAAATAGCGATTGAAATGTATTCATCTATATAAAGGACTGAGGTCTTAATTTGAAGGAATTTTACCTTGGTTGCTGTGCTTATCATTTATTTTTGTTGTTTTGTTTTTCTTTTTTAATTTCAAGTATTTAAATGACCTATTTTGATGAGTGATGCATTCATGTTTAAATGAAAGTGGAAAATTTAAATCACTTTATTTAACTGCTATATATTTCCTCAAAATTAAATCAATACATTTTAGTTTATTCATATTCTTATTCCTCTTATATACCTGAATACATGCATTTTTACCCATTCATCTTTTGACCTGCAAATGCACAACAATTCCTATAGTATGGGTGAAAAAGTGATTTTCCATTTTATTATGTATACATGTATTTTATGCTGTGCTCTGTGGGGGGGGGGTGATCTAAAAATTCAGGATACACTGATGATATCTAAGATTTTTTTGGAATGCTAGGAAGTATCAAATCCAAAGTAAGTAAAAGTGAAAGTAAAAAAGTTTAATCAGAAAAAAATGGATGAAAAAAGTAGACTACATCTCAAGCTTATTTGTAACATGATTGTTGATAAAATGCCCTGTCACCAAACAGTATGAGGTTGAGTGCTTTTAGAATAGCTGTTCACTGCCCCCTATTGGTCACAATCAGGAATTACAAGGCAAAGTTTGTTGGTGATAAAACCTTAAAAATTAATCTACAATATTTTGTAGCAATGTTATCATGATAGTTTTCCTTTTTTCCCCCAAATTTAATCACACAATTGAGGCAAAAAAATATAGTACAACAGTGCACTATTTTTTTCTTCATGATGGGTGGTTCACAGGTGGGTGGTGCAAAAAAAAGGAAAGTGACATTTTGGCTGTCACAGGAAGAACATACAAAAGTAGATGCCAAAGGAGTCTTTTTAATCAAAACTTCACATTTTCCATCCTGTGAACAAACACTTGAAATTCCTCTCATACAAACAAATGCATCTTTCTTGAAAAAAAACCCCCAACATTTTAAAAGCGTAGACAGACTAAATGCCAAAGAAAGGCACTTCACTAGAACTCGAATACAAGACACAGAAAGAGCTATACATAGTTCAATATGTATGTGTGTAACTGTGAATCATCACAGAACGCTTTCAAAAAAATTAAACGGTTTTAAGAATTAGCTGAACAAAATGCAAACACACCAACTCACTTTGCAAATATCCATTAGGAAAAAAAAATAATAAAGCTTCAGGTTTGCAAGCACAAAAGCATGTTAGGAGCTCATTGAGAGAAAACAAGACGATAACCAACATATCCTAGCTTTGAATTGTTTACTGACAGCAGGATTCTTTACAGCTCTATTGCTTGATCCTATTGACTTACAATAACAACAGTCTTGATGATTTATGTACAGTGACTGTCTGAGCTGCTTGTGTTTATCTGTCTGACACACTCTGTTGAGCTCTGACTGAATCATGAGGTCCTAACTGACCCGATAGGAGTATCGGAGTAACTTGTATTCAAAGTCCGAAAAATCTCCCCTGCGTTCCTGTGCTTGTTTCAGTCTCTGATATGCTCTGCTATCTGCCTACACAACAGACAAGCCCATCATGGAGCAGTTGGTTGCACGTTATTCTATGGATGTGTTTTAATTTTTTCTTTTGTTTAGTTGTCCCACCGGCTCTTTCTACGCTTTGGTGGTTCTGGGACAGCGAAGCTATCGTCTCCTCTTTCTCTCCCCTCCCCACTCCCTCTGTCTCCCCCATCCCTCTCACTCCTCCGATCCTCTCTGTCCCTCCTGCTTCCATCCCCGTTACGACTGTCGCTGTGGCGGCCACTGCTGCTGCTGCTGCTGTAGCGGTCCCGGTCCCCGTGGCGGTCCCGGTCTCTGTCTCCATGCCGGTCCCGTTCCCCATATCGATCCTCTCCACTGTGTCGATCGCTCCTGTCGCTGTGGCGGTGGTAACTGTCGTGGCGTCCCCGGTCCTCCCCGTGTCTGTCCCGCAAGCTGTCTCTCTGTGGGGGAGGTGCAGGTGGAGGGTAGCTGTGCGGTAAACTGGGTTGACTGGCAGGCACAGAGCTCAGGGAGCCAGCACTGGTGAAGCCAGACATGGACATGGACAAGGTGGTACTCTGGGAACGCTCTGAACCGTTGGCGGACTCTGTTGGCACAGAGCTCAGGCTGCCGGCGCTGGTCCAGCCTGAATTGCTGTTAGACTTGGTGCTGAGCTTTGGAGGGCCACTGGACGCTGCCACAAAGTGGCTCTTATACTGAGCCTTGGAGAAAAAAAGGAGACATTGAGCAAAAGAGATCAGCTGCCTGGGAAATACAAGAAGCAAGAAGCTTTAAATAAAACTAAGCAAAAAAATTAATTTAAAAAAATTAAATTTACGAGAATTTACCTGCCTTATGACACAAAATAATTAACTATGGGCTTATAGTATAAAATTGATTAAATTATTTTGAAAAATAAAAAAAATAAACATCAGGAACAACCAGATGACATTTCTACCTGGAAGGCTTGTTTCATCGCAGACATGCGGTCTCCCATCGCCCCAGTGGCTGGTTTGCTGTAGCCTTCAAAGCTACTGGTGGAGGACAACAAGCTGCTGCTGCTGCTGCTGCTACTGCTGCTGCTGCGATCCTGCTAAAGAACAGAAAGTTACACACATCTCTTAGCATTTTCTCCAAATATCAAAATTTTTTGTTTAAGTGTATTTTTAAAATGGAATGTAATTAATTATTAGTTATTAGAGACTTACAGAACTTTCAGCCCCAAGGCCTGGTCTCTCTCTGTAACCAAGACCACCTCCACCAATATTCAGCTTCTTTCCTTTACCCCCTTTGAATCTGGACTTCCTGAACCAGGGATTCTGGGGAAAATCAGAAACAAAAGAAAGCTGAGTTAACATTGAATCCTAAAAACCAATACTTTTCCTGATAGCTTTCATGACTCATCTTTCACCTGCATGGCCAAATCCATCAGTTCTTTGGAAACGGCTTGATTTGCTCCCTCTAGGTTTCTCACGAGGTCACCAGCGAATGTGGTGTCTTTGTTGGTGAGGAGAGTGTAAGCGACGCCCTTTTCTCCAGCACGGCCGGTACGACCGATCCTGTGTGTGTGCGTGTCAATGTCTCGTGCCACGTCGTAGTTCACCACTGTGCGAATGGACGGGATGTCCAGACCACGAGCTGTGGAGGAATTCAAACAGAAACGTGTTGACCATAAACTGTCACTTCAAAGAACGAGTATCAAAAACTCAAAGGACACTCCTTCTCCAGCACTCACCAGCTACATCAGTTGCCACCAAGACAGGCAAATTCTTTTTCTTGAAGTCGCTTATGACTTTGTTCCTCTCACTCTGGTCCATGTCTCCGTGCAGGAGGCCCAGGCTGTAGCCCTCCTGGATCAGGTTAGTAGCCAGCTCCTCACAATTTGCCTTCTTGGTGACGAAGATGAGGACTGACCCAGAGGAGGTGAACTCAACCAGCCGCCGAGTCAGCCAGCCCCATTTGTCTGTTGCATTGGGAAGCATCTCCACCATCTGAGTGATGTCTTCATTAGCCTGGTTAGAGATGAAACACAATTAAAACAGGAGATCTGCATGCGTTATTTATTTTATTAGGTACTCTTTGTGTAGGTAGACACCTAAAAAAAATGATAAAGTGTGATGCTGCATACCTCTCCAATGTCTCCCTGCACTACACGAATAGGATCTACCAGGATGTCCCTGGCCAGCCTCTCTATCTTCTTGCGGAAGGTAGCGCTAAAGAGAAGTGCTGCAAAAGAAATAGTTTAAAAAACTGTTTAAAGAAAAGCAGCTAAGAAGCCTTGGTAACTAATAAAAGAAAAGCCACTCACTTTGTCTGTCTGGGCGGACATGGCTAGCGATAGATCGAACCTGATATTCTGAAATTTGAAAAGAGGAATAAGCTGCAGGGCACAAAACAGATTCAAACACATGTGACAGAGCCCTGACAATAACAACCCACCAAATCCCATATCAAACATGCGATCGGCCTCATCAAACACCAGGTATGTCACTCTCTGCAGGGAGGTGGCCTTCTTCTTCACGTGGTCAATCAGACGACCCTGTGCAAACACACAGAAACAGCAACTCTCTCAATTATTTGTGGATTGTAAAGGTTCTTTTTAGAAATCATGATATTGTAATATCTTTTCTTACCGGAGTGCACACCACAATCTCTGCTCCCTCCTGCAGAGCTTTGGCCTGCTCCCACATGCTGCCTCCTCCATAAACCGCCACAGAACGAAGAGAGTAGGCTTTCCCAAAACGCTTACATTCTGCATGGATCTGGCATGTTACACACATTAGTAACGCATCTCACTTCAAAACACATTTTTTAGTTAATACAAACACATTTCACACAAATCTTTTTTCTTACCTGCTGACAAAGCTCTCTGGTGGGACACACAATGACAGCGATGGGCCCTTCTCCTGCTTCCAGTTCCTTTTGGTCCATGATGTGAACCAGCATGGGCCAAATAAAAGCTGCAGTTTTACCACTGCCAGTTTTTGCAATACCAATCATGTCACGTCCGGACAGAGCTATGGGCACACCCTAAAAGCAATAATGTGAGCAAAAACAATAAATTTTCAATAAATTGTCAAAACTTTTAATATTAACTTATGTTGCAACATTCAGATAAACTTGCACTATACCTGGCACTGAATTGGTGTGGGCTGAGTGTACTCAGACTTGCGGATTTGGTGCATCAGCTGCTCATCAAAGTTGAAGTGGGCAAAGCTAGTGCAAGGTTTTGGAGGGGCAGCGCCAGATACCTGAGGCAGACAATAGAACAAGACAGAAATACAAAGAATTTAGGCACCTATTATTTTCATGTGACACATGTTGACAGTGAAACAGATCTTTTGATATCATGAGAGAAACATTACACCTTACACTATCATGTCAACTTATCAGAAATCACAGTCTTACCCTTAAATTCAACTTGTGTCTTAAATCTAACATTTGAGTTCCAGTCAGGTTGCTGAGCTCTTCATGCTCATTGTAGAAGTTTTTCTCAAAGGGCGGATAATCAATCTATAGGAAAAAAAACAAACAGAATGCAACAAAAATCACTCATATGACACACACAAAAGACATCCAATGCTCATCCATATGTCAGACAACTGTTGCATCAGTAGCATCATCCGTACCTCAGAGTGGTCAATTGGAGGAAGTGGCAAGATAATTTTTTTGGTGGTAGAGGCAATTGGGTTTCCATCACTGTCATAGTCAATGTTCTCCTCCTCTTCCTCCTGGGTCAGCCCGGCTGTGGGATTCTCTGCCATGTAGCGGAAGTAGGCTTCCTGCAGAGAGCAGAGCTTTTCATGTGAAAAACTGAGCTGCCGTGGTTGTTACCACAGCGTCCAGGCACCAGTAACTGACAAATACCTGAGGAGTCATTCAGCTCAACAAAAAGATAAATTACTATGCACAATATTCAACATAAATCAACAATGAAACATGCCGTTTCCATTCTTTCTTAACATGAAGATTATTCTAGCAAGAAAAACAACTTCATCATAATAATCCTAAATGCAACCTGCATGTTGGGATAGAGGGGAAGGCATGGGGCTTTAAAACATTAGAGAAGGTAGATTTAGGGACTGTTTGGTCAGAAGACCTCTCTGATCAACGATGTAGTGGATGAAGAACTTTGGAGAGCTCACTCACTTGTTCATCTTCTTCTTCAATGTCATCACGAATACCCCTGAAATGACAAGCGGAGAAAAAAAAACTTCCCTGCGGCTCGTTCATACACCCAAGACAGCCCACCACATCCCATATGACTTAAGTCAGTGCTTACCTGATGATAACTATGAGGCCAGTAAAATCATTGATGGATGTGCCATGTTTTGTGCCATTGTACTGTAGTGACTTGTAGGGAAATTGCATGTATATTTATAGGATTTTAATCTTATTAGTGGGCTTATAGTTTTGCTCACATTTTTATAATTCATGTGGGCAATTTTTTCCCATCAGGTCAAATTTCAAGTCAAGCACCTACATAAAGATAAGAAGTGACTAAAAATCAAACAAATGAAAGAAATAGAGCACATTTGAGTCTTACTTGGCTGACTTTTTCTCCTTCTCCTTTTCCTCTAGTTTCCTCATGTCTTTAGCAGCTTGGTTCTGGAGGGAGAAATACAACATTTGTTCAAGAAAGCAGCAGATAAAGCACTTTGAAGCTAGATTATCCTCTGTAATTTTCTTCTCACCTCAACCTCTGCCATGAAGGCATCCAGTGGGTCATCTTCACTGTCTGACCCACCACCTGCCTGCATCTGCTGCCGTGTGGGCGAGTTCTCAGCTGGGATGTACGGCAGATCCACATTGCTGCTTGACTCCTCTTCATCATCTTCAAAATACCTTGTTAAATAAAATTAAGATGCCATTGTATATATAATTCAATACCACAAATCATAATGTTTAATGTTAAGGGTTTAAACTGAACATTTAAAATGTTCTGGAGAAATTTAATACTTACGCATTTTCCTCATCAAAATTAGCTCTTTTTGTCCCTATTTTGTAGAACGATGGTAGCTGTTGGCCCTTCCCATATCCCCCACTTGATCCTGAGGCTCCAAATGATGTGTGAGATTTCTGAGGGACACTAGGTTCCTCTTTTTTCCCAGTCAGGGAAAACCCTCCAAATCCAAACCCTCGCTTCACACCCGGCCCACCTTTGTTCCAGTTCATGGTTGTGCTGCGATAACATAGGGGGGAAACAACTTTTAACATCACTCTATTCTTCCATTTAAGTTTGTTTTAAAAATGTGGGATTCTTATGACTGCCCTGGTTCTTTATGGAAGATACTCCCAATAAAATGTGACTCAGCACTGAATCACTGAAAATTCGCCAGCTTGTCATTTAGTCAAGCCACTAATAGCAGGTGCATTTTGAAAACAAGGCAGATAATTAGTCATAACACCAAGTCGTAAATGGGTAGTCCTAACTGCCATTCACTGTGCTTAGTTTCTTTTGAAATCAGCAGAAAAAAAACCCTTCCCATACTTTCACTTTTATTGACAGGGGCTTCCTCCACCCTTCATCAATTGCTAGGCATCACAATGCAGCAAACACTATATATCCACGTATTTGGCATATCAACAGCACGAGACGAATGTTGCAATAAATACTGGCAATTGATAATACATGTACATATGGGTCTCTGGAAGTCCGCATGTTTGTTAAAAAGCAAAAGCACATTAATCAAGCATAACTGAAATTGGGTTCTGCAGGATAGACCGTTATTAAAATGAGAAACCGACGCAACCGCGCTCACATGAAGCTAGTTAGCCATTTGCTAAACACGGCGATAAAGACTAATGCAGAAAAAATAGACAATTGGCTCCAGTTGTATTCTTTGAAACACATAAAAGTAATGCAAAACCACAACATTAGCTATGATCGAACCAAACAAACGTTAGCTTTAGCTCAAGGCCGCAAAATGAGGCCGAAATGGGGGTGTGCGAGGCTAGGGTCGACACACCGTGAATGTGTTGCAATTAGGGTGCTTTGCACAACCCCGTCGAGTAAACAATAGCATTACAAGTTGGCTGAATACATCGATAACGCTGTTAAAGTGGCCAATATGGCGTATTTACCAGTTTCTGATGCCAGTAAAACCTCCAGTGTTGAAGACCCCAAGCTGTGTTTACGTCATCTGTGGGCGCAAAGTTCCTGACGTCGTTAGAAGGCGACACGATGCTCAACCGAGGAGAACTGCCAAAAACATCCCGCTAGAGAGGATGGCAGCTGAATAAGTTATCGTCATATATAATATAACTCCGGCCAGGCATTGTTAAACGATCGAGGTAAGTTATTAAGGCTTCAAAATAACCTACTGTTGCAAAGTAAGTCTAGGTAGCTGCTTTAGATAACGGTCATCTACTACTGCTAGCCTGTGCCTCCATTAGCGAGCCATTAGCAGGAGCTGAGCTCTGCTTGTGACGATTATCGTAAAATTTTGTGTTTTTATTTTTGCTTTTCGTCATTACGATTTCTTTTTTTTCCACATTTGAAAGTCATTATTTCCGTGTTTGCATCATGACCGCCAGATTTGGAGTGGCGGTCATCAGAATCAGCTAAGATATTATTATTAAAAGCAGCAGTAAGAAAGATTTAATGGCTGGTGGACTTTACTTTGCTTCATATTCACAAAGTTTAATACTTATTTAAAAGAATTACCTAATGCACAGGATAGGTTCGGTAAGGTAAATTATTATTTTTGCCTATGTGTCAAAAAACAAAACAAAAAAACATGTCATTCAATCAGTATCAATACAATTTAATTGTAAATCATATTCACATACATGCTCAAACAGGTCCCATAGACAGTGGTACTGACTAAGAATATCCCAAGGTGCTCTTTGTGTAGACACAATTTTAAACTGATATTCCAAATTATATTACTGGAGGTTTCAGATCACACTATTCCATTGTTTTTCTGATGCACTGAAAATGATCCACATGTTCTTCAGTTGTACTGATTGTTTCTGTCAATAGCACACAGAAGGCTTCTTGGAAGCTGCTTTAACCTGGAGAGTACATATGGATTATACTCATAGTAAAATTTAACCAATGTTTTAACTTTAAATTAAAATGAGGTAATTTGGGTCAAACAAATAGATGATATTATTACAGAATGCCATGCAGTATGGAGTCAATACATGATTCACTTATGTAGGCAGACAAGTCAGGCATTTGTTCATCCTCTTAAAGCTAAACTGACGAGACTGCTGTGTATCTGCTCAAAGACTGTGGGTCAAATGTTTGAGTCAAGTTTTTAAAGTGCATTTACTAAAATAGAACTGTCTCTGGCTGGTAATATTACATCATATCTGTCTCATATTTTATTTAAAGAATATCAGCTTATTCCATTAAAGGGAAGATTGCCACAGGCTCAACTAAAAGAAGTGCAGCTGTCTTTTGCACAGCCTGAGTGTAACAGTGTAGATTAAGCATTGGATGTAGTTTGAAATGTGTGATGTAATATGCATTATTTGTTGTTTAGCTTAATGCTGTGTTTATGTAAACCTTGGGATACATAGAACTATTCTGCTAATATATTTAAATCAAATCAAATAATGTAAATGATAGAACAACAAAAAGCGAACATTGTCAGGGCAGGAGGAGGCCAAAACAAAGACATCTTGTTCATAACAGGATTTTATTTGATTTCACAGGTATTCCCTGGATGTGTTTTCAGCATTTCATATGTAGCACACTCAAGAGGATCCATGTCTTTTCTTGTAAGTGCAGCATTTTTCAAAAGTTTGTTGAAGACCTAGGTGCAGCTAATGATGTATTAAGTTGGTTATTTTAGGGTTCTCTGCCAAAATAGTTATGTTTTACGTTAAATATTTGCATTCTTCACATAATTTCAGACCGTTGCAATATCTGTGTACAAGAAAATGGAAAAGCAAGAGAGCAGGTAGTCAATAAACAGCCCCTAAAAAGCTGAAAGACAAAATGTATTTATTAAAGCCACTGGGGAGTAAATAAAACAAATAGACAGAGGAAAATTCATTGAGTTAATTTTGATACTCTGCACATTGGTTTTAAATTCATCTGGCTGAGTTGTTCCCAAAAAGGTGTAAAATTGTAGTTAAAACTCTGTAAGTGTTTCCAAGTTCCTCCTGTGTTTGACATTTTGCTTCCAAGACCAGTTAAATGATTTGCTGTAGTCTGTGACCTGCAGAAGTTGTATGTTTTTAATCAATA
>JAOWBC010000458.1:4882535-4903861 GCA_028566105.1 Hypoplectrus providencianus
TTTTCGTTGTTTTATACCACTAAACTACGATCTCTGACCAAACAAGACATTTAAAGACATCACCTTTAATTTTGAGAAACATTGACAGCCAATTTCTATCAATGCCAGTCTAACAGACCAAACTGATAATCAATTATGAAAATAATTGTGAGTTGTTGGCCCTTGGGGGCATATTTAAACTGCCCTATAAATGTTAATTTCCCCCCAAGATCAAACGCCGGCCCTCTGAGGCGCTGCCTGAGCTGTTACGGCCTGTGACCCCCATCACCAGCTTCGAGAGCTCCCAGCAGCAGGACTCTCCTTCTGGCCTGGCCAGTCTGGAGTCGGGCCTCAGCCACCTGGAGGTGGACGACTGGGACTTCTGACAGTGGAGGACCAGGTGGGGAGACACTTGTGGGATTCTGATGGTGAACTCTCTGAGCATACAGGACAAGATTTGTTTTTTTAAAGGTCCTCTTGTAAATAGTTTAAATCCCAAACTAAAAGGAGTTGCTGTTCTCAGACAGAGGTTAAAAACCAGCAGCCATTTTGCCTCTTTTTGATGTCTCTCACATGCTTCGGTTCTCTAGTTATGCACAGATTCTTGCACTGCACTGATGGCCTCTATTTCTCTATTTCACACACATCCAATTTACAGATTGTACAGACACATTGTTAAACCCCTGGAGCCAAAACACAACAGGACTCCTCTAACCCTCATGCTGCTGCTGAGGTTTCTGGAGGAGGATCTATGGATGTAGATGTAGCCGAGACCTTAAGATTCTCAAATGGATCAGTGGGAAGCTGCTACGAAGTATTCAGAGGGGCCACTCTACCTCTCTGAACATGGCTGCTTGATGTGGCCCATCTGCTCAGTGAGACCTCCATAAGGGTGCACACCGGTCCTCACTGCTCGCTCCGTCCTCTCTACACCAGATGGAGGGCGCTGACTTTGTGCCGGGGGTCACCCTAACAAACAGCATGTATACACACTTATGTCGCTGCCTGTGTTACAGTGTAAACCACATCTCATGCTTTACACACCTCTTTTGTTGCAGAGAGGTTAAGAATAACGTCTGTTCAGTTTAACCTTCGGAGCATAGGAGTGTGTATTTCCTTAAACCTACTCTGGGTGTGATGTTACTTATGTCAGAAGTGAATGTTACATTGGTGCTTGTTTTGTCTGCATGTACAGTTGAAAGTGAGAGCAAAGTGTTGCAAATGTCAAACTTGACTTTTAACAATAAACATTGTTCACTTTAATGTTTTAACTTGAAGGTATCACACAGTAAGGCTGTTAAGTGTCTAAAAAAATCAATTTTATTACAAATTTACACAGACAAACACAGAAAGGGAGGGTTGAAGAGGTCCAAATGTTGCTAATCTTCCTCATCTGATGGAGGCTGATCTGCTGCTGCAGCATTGCGTTTCTCAATCTTCGCCATCAACTCTGGAATAATGTGAAAATAAAGAGACTCATAGGTTGAATTCATCACATTAATTTCTCAGAAATAGTTTATTCTCCTGCCTCTAAGATCTTTTTGTAGAATCATCTTACCCTTAGCAGGATTAAAGACACCGTTGGTTTGAGTGTTGCACACGTAGCAGCGCTTGGACTTGCGATAATGCTGAAGAGCACAGGTCTCACAGAAGTAGTGCCTACACCTGGAAGAAAGTTAAATGCTTAAAATGATAGTTGGGCTTTTTTGTAATTGATTACTTAACCTAAGTCAGTTCATTAACTACAGTTGATGGTTGATGGAATTACCCCCAAACGTTTTTGTTTCCTGCTTTCACAGCCCACTTAAAACATCTCAACCATCCCTCCATTGCATTAAAACTGGTGATGCGGAATACTGAAAAGAGGCTTACTTTGTGATGATTGGATTCTTGAAGGACTCCCTGCAGATGAAGCACTTAAAGGGCAAATCCTCGTCATCACTGCTCACCTCATAGTTCTCATCATCTAGATGAAAGCACCTGAAGTTATTTCTCAGAAAACACTGAAGCAGACACACAAAACTGCCATGGAAAAAAGATCCCTGTCCTGAACTCACCATTGGCTCCATATCTGCCCTCTTCCAGCTCCCGCTCAATCTGCCAGCCATGTTTGTAGTCCGATCTGTCGTGGAGGAACTTGCAGCTGTCTAATAGCAAAAGAGAAGTATTAAGGCTAAATTTTGAAGGTATAGAAGAGTTAAAGTTATGAGCAGACAACCTCACACCCACCTCCAAAACCACAGAAACCAGTCTCCTTATAGTCTTTGCAGATGTCGGGCTGGTAGTCCCACCTGACTGTGGCTCTCAGGTGTTCAGGGGCTCGGATCGGGCCTTTTCTGTTGAAAAATGACGTATCAACCCCAACTGATTAAACATTACCATTCATGGATGAAAGTAATAAATGTGATGAATAGGTTTTTGTTGGTGCTCACCTAACCATACCAGAGGAAGCATTACCCATCGTGGTATCTTTAGGTTTGATGAATTTTTGGTAGTTGTTAATACCGCGGTAAATTTTGTCGTCTTCTTTCCCTGTCAGCTCCTGCAGAAGGGGAAAAAGGGATCATCTCTTTTATTATTATTTGATACTTAGCAGGAAAATAACTGTGCATACATTAAGGTTTGTGAAAAAAAATGCAATTTGATAATTTAATTCATAACGTTATGTTTACCCCAATTGAGCATTAATTTTAATACTATGCCACTGCTTATCCAACACTGCACATTTTACTGAAACACACAAATATCTGTAGATTAAACTGAAGGTGTTTGCTAAAATAATATCTCCTGTACCTCTTGGATTTTCTGACTCCTCTCAAAGATCGCCTGAGCGTCCTTGTCTCTCTCCGTGTCCAGCTCATATGTAGCAGTTGCACCCATGTCTTCAGGTCCCTCTGGTTTCTGTTTGGGGCAAGATTAATAGAAAAGAAAATAATTTAGAAAGTTCCTACAATTTCCAAAGTCAAATTAACAAACCTTAAAAGTATTTTAAAGGTGCATTTCCAAGCTGACTTAAATTACATTTATATATCAAGCAAATTGACTCATGGTCCCGTCATTAGATACACCAGTAAAATTAAGTATAATGTTCTTTCATGAAGGGAGATCTAAATCATTGCACTTTTTGGTGAAATATGAAGAAAAGTCTGAACTCACGGCTGACCGAGTCGACTTGTAGGCAACTGTGATCTTCTTCTCCTCTTTCTCTTCTTCACTTTCACTGGACGATGCTTCATCTCTCTCCACCTTCTTTGTCTGTGCACACACAAGACCAGGGTCAGGCTAACTGCACACTTAAACTGAAACTGGATATTAAAATCATGATCAGTATGATGGTACCCTTTGAATCATCGGGTTGACTCGAGAGTCTTTCTTGCCCCTTCTGACCACAGAGCTCTGGTCCTCATCACTGTTGCCATCTGAAAAAGAGAATCTGAACTTCAACTTGTCTTAAAGTCAGAATGCTTTTTTAACCTGCCACCATTTAAGACACCAGCTCACGAGATCTGCCGGTTCCAGTCTTGGTTAATAACTAATTACACTTACTCAATGACTGCAATTAACCTCTGTTCATGTTCTACATTCCTTTTTATAATAAATCACAGTGCTTTGCAAAGGCAAATTGAAAACTGGCATTAAAATGTATGGACATGCATTTATGCGTATTGGTACGATTGCTAAAGTAAAGGATCTGTATCCACCACTTCTGATAACATGAGAAAGGTAACGTCAGGCTGCGCTATCACCTCACACTCTTCCAAATTCCGAGGGAGCTTTAAGGCAGCACGAATTAGGGAAATGTGTGGAGTTTTTTTTTTTTTTTTTTTTTTTAACAGTAACGAATAGTTATACAACCGGACAGCGGTTGATGGAGCTTCCTTCATTCGTCGGAACCTTTGGCTCTTATCAGGTAAATTTAATTGTCACAGAGTGAAAGAAAAACCTTCGTCAGTAAACGTTAAGCTAACGCAGTATGTGTTTGACATTATCAGAGCCGCTGAAGTGGTTCTAGTTCTGGAAGACGTAAGAAACGCAGGCTAAATGATAAATTACTACCTTTGTCGCTGTCGCTTGCTTTTCTTTTTCGTCCGGAGAATTTTTTCGTAGATTTTTTGAACAGAAAAGTGCAAGGACCCGCTTTTGGCTCTTGAGACTCCGCCATCTTGCCGTCACTGCTACATAAATAACCGCCGTCAGCACAGCGCCCCCTGGTGTCCCGGAGGCAAACATGGGATTGGTTAGCTACCTCCTGCAGGTCAAAAGGAGAATCACTGCTGTCCATGATTAATTTATCATAACACTAGATCATAGTTCATTGCATACAAACTCACTAGACCCTTCTGTTTGATTCATGGGGCTCAGAAAAGTTTTATGTATGTGTATTGTATAATGTATATACATTTTTTATAACTGAAATGGATATAAAAAAAATCCCTTAAAATAGGTTTTCAAGGAAATGAATTATATACATACTCTTCTTTAGATAAAAAAAAAAAATGTAATTAAATTCAGAGTTCCTTGGATTTTCTGTTCAAGTTTCAATCCTATCCAGTAAAAAGAACAAGGAACTGGTGAAATATGATTATTTGTTCCTGCTGCTACATTTGGTGCTTCACAATAATGTTGTAAATAAATTGATTTGCCATATCACCAAAACTAAAATCTATTGGCTGTTGTTTTGAATCTTGAAAAAGTAATGAAGTACGATTATACAAAAAGTACGTGAAGGCATCATTTTTCTCAGCTGTGCCAAGTACATGACGTATCCTGAATCAAAGCGGAAATAAATGTGGAAATAAAAGCATCATTAATCCGCAATCAGCATAATGAAACGCATATAGGTGAATGTCGTTTTATTTTGAAAGGTCTAACAGGATGTTGTGCATTTACTGATATTAACTTGACGCTCGTGGCTGCTGTCCTCCTGTCCTCCACCTCCTCTTCCTCCAGCAGCAGCATCCGTGGCTCCCCGCAGAGGACAGCGGGTGTTTGTAGGACACAGGGCCCGCGGAGGGAGGGGTCCTGGCCTGGGCACGGATCCCGAAGAGGCCCCGGGGCCGCCGCTGGATGGAGTCGGGCTGCATTCACACAGCAATGGCTATGGGTCTGACATCGAAAAAGGCGTCTACTCGGAGCGTCGGTGTGGAGCGAAAAAACCTCATCACGGTTTGCAGGTACACATCACGACACCGTCGATTTATAGCTTTATGAGCAAGAACCAGCCCCTGTTTGCTGTTTAGATCATTATTTAAATAAGCCAACATCAGTGAGGGTTGTTTATTTATTCCTGGAGGTGACACAGGACACACAATGTATGAAATAATGCAGAGAACTTGACACATTTCTAGAAATTCTTGGGCTGTGGAGGAGGCAGGTACGTGTTCACCTTCACATACCCCTGTTATCACACCCGCCTATCAAAACCTGTAATAATCCCAAACTTGGAATGTGGCTATTTGCTTTTCCTGCATGCATTTTAGCTCTAAAATTATATTTTGGTTGTAATACATGCAGGATCTCTTAAAATATCAGTATTACTATATAAGTATTATTATTATTATTTTTTAACAGGTTGAGACACCTGATTGATTCCTGTATACACTGGTAAATAGAGCTTCAAATGATTAAAAAAAATTAGTCATATTATCTGTATCAGCTCTGGAGAGGAAATACAACCTCCAGCAGCAGGTTTCATCCTCCATCACAGTGAGGTCGAGTGCCTGAATGGGACAAGGGCAGTGCAAGGACTCCTCCCCCCTCAGTGTCCCTCAGCCGCTCAGAACAGTGAGTGCTGATGGGCCGTGATGTGCAGTCTCATAAATCATCCTCTGGTATAGTATTCAGAGAGGTCACAGGGCTGTAAAATCACCTCGTAAGACTTCTAGGGCTGCTCGGTCATGAGGAAAAAAAAAATCATAATCATCATTATTAAATACATTTACCTTTATGAAACAATATGCATTTATTGATCTAAAAAAAAAAGAAAAAGTTTAAAAACAGCCCTCTTTTTACCAGTGGATTTTTAAAACTTTAAATACATAGACATAATTTGAAATTAAAATAATTAAAAAAATGCATATCTATGTTATTTTATTATTATTGTATAATGAATGAAAGGTCATTGAAAATAATGTGAAAATAAATTAGATGAAAATTAAAACTATGTTACAATTTGCATAATCTACTGAAAACTACATAAATGATATTCAATACATAAATAGAAATGTATTTGTATACAATGTATATTGATTGATTAACTGTTTCTGTATATAATTTCAGAAGTCATCAAAATGATTACTGAAGTATAGAAAACGTTGTATCTTACTTTTTTGTAAATTGACAAATCTTTTCTGCTCTCGTTGATAGAGGTATTTTATGGCAACATTTTCCTGCTTTATCGTAATTTAATATTCTGTGTTTTCAAGGTTCAATGTTTATCAAATGGCAGAAAATCTTCATAAAACCTGGGGTGATAATTTTCAAGTTTCCCAAACCCAAAAAATATTACTCCCTATTATTGCTACCAAAGTTGAAGCACTTTTAGCCTATAAAATAACCAATAATACCAGAACTACTCAGTGGTTGCATGTTATTTTCTAGTCCATTAAATCTTTTCTGCTCTTTTTGACAGAGGAATTTTATCTTGCCCTGCTCCTGCTTTATGATATTTTAAATTCTGTGATTTCACCAGAGCCTTGTTGTAAAATCAGTGCCTACTTTGATACTTTTATAGTGCCCTTGTAAAATGTATTATAGCATTACTGTGGCTCTTCAATTGAAGATTGACTGTAGTCATAAAAGGCACTGCTGAAAGGGACGCAATTATTTCTGTGAGCAGGCCTCCTGCCAAAGTGGCTTAATGCATCCAAACCTTCTGTTTTCTTTTCTATGAATTCTAATGTTCTCAGTGAATATAAACAGGTAATAAAAATAAAGACATAGTCCAGACTCTGAAAATAGACACACAATCAAGCGTTTTTATTCCAGTTCCTTTCTATCCAAAGGTCCTGTCTGCGTTTTAGTGACACGAACAGAGAAGCAAAACACACGACATCACACAGAGCATGGCTGCAAAGAAATAAAAGGTCTCACAACAAACTCACAGGACAGAGAACGATTAGCGAGGGAACAAAAACACTGTTGTTTCCAGTGCGGCCCGACCGTGCTTAGACCGGTTTAATCATGTAAGCATTTTAATGACAAACATGCAGGACAAGACAGAAATAAATCTCAAACAGCTTTCCATCAGTAATGCTTACAACACAGTCCATTTCCTCTAATGAACAACACTGATTAGCTTCACTCAGAGGGCGTGCCTGTCAGGTCTGCATCTCCTCTTTCATGATGTTTCTGACCTTTCAAATTAAAAAAAAAAAAGTTTCTCTTCTTGATGCTATTCTGGTCAGAGTTGATTCAAGTAGTCAGAGGTTGTTGTGTACAGTCTCAGTGGACTGGAGAGAGATCCTGAATCAGCAGGAGCGGTGCATTAAAGCAGGCTGGGCGTCGTGTTGGTGCAGGATACAGGATCCAGGCTGTCGTGCTGCTGCTGCTGCTGAGACACGTCCACAGCTCCAACTGCTGCCCGGCTACAGTAACTTAGCTGACGTTAGTGCTCGATTAGTCCACCAGGCCAAGCCTTTATTTATTCTCCCCTAAAACATGCATGTGTATATATATATAAAGTCTGACCTCTTTTTTTCCCTCGCTGTCACAACGTACACTTAAAATTCAATCAGCACACACACAGATTAACAATTTCAACTCCTAACATGTTGTTTGGTGAAGTTATGTCTTTTTTTGAGAGAGAGAGAGAAAAGGGGGATGTTTCTGATCAGGTTTGGGGTCAGATAATTCAGTTATTATTGTTCCCCTGTTGGTAACCAAGGGGTCATAATGAAGAAAAACTGGCATCAAAGTCCGTTTTTTTATTTTAAAAAGTGTAATCAAATGATCTGGGTCATGAGGCAGAGAGGTGTGTTTAATGTCTCAGATAGAGCCCGACAGATATTTTGGTGGACTGATATTAATGGCCTATGTAAAGCATATCGTGTTGGTATATGATATGTTCCATATTAAACACTTTTTGCAAAATATATAATGTGGAAATGTTGCTTAAAAAAATAATCAGCAATTGAGTCCCTTTGAATAGTAATTTAACTTTTCATTTTATTCCTATTTATTGTTTATTTTCTCAGTTACCATTGATAGAATTGGCTGAAAATGTATAATATATGACGATAGAAAAATAAAGTTGTATGTCTGAGGAAGTAGCTCCCTGGGTAAATTTGCAGAGGGGTTAAGGTCTATTTTCATTTTAGCTCAAAAACTTACTATTGGCCATCATATCAGTTATCAATTAATTTTTCTGTCTATAATCAATATCAGCCTCGTTTTTTTTTTAAAAAAAGAAAAACTATCTGTCGAGCTCTCAGTGCCTCAGTGTTTACAGTGAAACAGAATTAGAAACACATATGTACAGCAATAGACATTTGTGTGTAATAAAGGAAAACCTGATCAACATTTGCACCATCACAGGGAACACTTTGACATGAAATTAAGAATGATGATGGCAGAAAATTTTTTAAAAGGGTCTGCTGCAGTCAGGTGAAAAAGTTGCAATTTTGAAGAATATTCAGGCATTTTTCTGAGTCTGAGACTTCTTGTTCTCCTACGTGATGAATTTATCTGCAATGTTTTTTACCCGACAGCATCAGAAAATCCAAAGGTGCTTTGTCTTATTGGCTCTGAAGAGACTCGGTGATATTTATCGTGTCCACAGTGACAGCAGTGCCACTGTATCTCTGTGCTGTTGCCACTAGCAACAGGTTTTATTTAACACTGGCAGGGCCGAGGGTTTTTCTGCAGTCATTTGTTTATCTGAGCCAAAATATTAAAGATCAGACAGTCACATTTTGTTTACAGGCAACATGTTGTGCCGTGATGTTTAAAATTTTACTGTTTTGTAGCTTTAGTCCATCATCCGTGACTGGAGGAGCGGTGGTGCAGCGGACACGGGGAACCTAAGAAAACATAGATAAGATGAGTGAGACTTCACAGGTCTGATGTGAGGGGTTTTACCTGCAGCTGTAAACAGAGAGAGCAGGGAGTGGGAGGAGGAGGCAGGGCGTTGTGGTGCGTCTTGGCTGAGGTTGGAGCTCTTCCGGGGCGTGGCTGCACAGCAGAGTGGGGAATAAAATGTTCTGTGCCGTAGTAAACACGACCACATATTCATATCTCGTAGACATGCCTGTGCAAGTGGGAGTCTCCTGAACAATAGTAAAGGCTGCCGCTTTGCATCTCTCTCAGTAATACCGTAATAAATAAACAGAAAGGTCAAATCCTTGCATGACTGGAATAACATTAGTTTTGTTTGTGTGCAGCCTTTTTCAAAGCTGCTTATTTATACCAAGATGCAAATAACTGCAGAAGTTTCTGTAGGCGTGACTAAACAGTCGGGGAATCATCCAGCTCTCTCACCAGCAATTTCTCTGTGCCACCCCTAAATTTTACCTCCCTGTCAGGTTCAAACATCTTTACCATCCCATCGCTTCTCAGCCAAACACCCTCACTGTCCAACCTGCACGTTAATCCATCTGCACGTCCTCTGACCATGAAACACTTTGCCTGGACTCTCATTCACAGATGGGGCTGGTGAGAGAGAGAGGGACACACCCTGCTGTGGATGCATTTTCACATCTTTTCGTCTACTTGGCCCAAATTATCATTCTTTTCTTAATATCTAACAAAGGCGCACGGCGTTCTTTATCTTGGCTGTCTGTGCAGATCCAGAACAGGACAGGACGTCTCCCCCGACAGTCCGGGACGATAAACAACAGCACTTGGCTGGCGTTACACAATGCTGCGGGCCAGTGAGGAGTCTGCCTGTGTCATCTGATCCTGCTGGTTATGGCAAGACTAAAGAGAGAGACAGAAAGAGTCGAGAGAGGGAGAAAGAGAAAGGGAAAGAGTCAGGATAGGGGGAAAAAGTAAAAAAAAAATGAAAGCTGAGAGAGTTAATGTGAAGCCTTGTGTGTTTAGGTGAGGTGTCACTGCTGATAACAGTAGTTTTGGTTTTCCTAGGTGGTGCTGCGGATCAAACCCGCTTGTGTAAGTACAGTAGAGGGGTGAGAAAGGAGAACAAGAGGGCATTTAAAGAGAGCTGAGAGTGGGCTTGGCGGCGGTCCAGGCTGAGCGAGAGGGGGCACAAAAGAAGCTTGTCAGAAGGGCCCGCAGTTGTTTTTCAGTGTCAAATCGTACCAAGAGCATGCTGCTATTCCACTCCATCCATTTGCATTTGAGGCACGCCAGCAATCCCCCTTCAGATCAAAGGACTTCAGTTCATTTAAAATAATCTGCTGTAATGTTCCCTCTGAGATAACGCTGCTACTTTATCGGGTCAGACAGGCAACTTTCTTCTGGTTTATGATTTTTAAATCACATCAACAGATGATGGGACATGAATCAGTGGTTACCATGCTGGGCCCTGGGAGCAACCAGGGGCTCTTTGAGGTTTCCCAAAGGCTCCAAGCTCTGCACAGTGAAAAATTGCCAGATTTTCTGCATTTTTCTGTCACTGGAAGTCTGTGCAAACGACAAGATTTGACTCTTTCTTTTATTATATAGCATTTATGTTAAGTTTTAGACTGAATAAAATACTTCTGTACATAAGTGATGTCAAATGAAGAACTGCAGCCTTCTTCAGCATAAAGTTTTCTTCCCCGACACACAGTATTTGTGCACACGAGCAAACCTGCCACTTCACAGTGGAGTGCATCACATAACATCCTGCAGCTCTTTTATCTCGAAACCTCACTGACATTCTTAGTCTTTGCAGATAACACAAGTAGGCCTGTCACAATAATTACAGCATGGACTTATCGAGCTCAGCAAAGTGTTTGAGGATTGTTTACAGAAAATGTCACTAAAAATTGAGCCAACATGATCATAAACAGCAGGGTTTTCCCCGACCATCATATGACTTCGCCTAAGCCAAATAACAAAAACAATCCTGAGACGTGTTTGCCGTCAATGCTAGTTGAACTGCTTCTCTCTGAAGGATGTACTCTCATTATCATGCTTTCATATTCTCAGTACATCAGCGGCATTTCTTAGTTTTAAAATCACATTAATATTGTTTATTGCAACTATTTCTGGGACAACAAATCATCCACTAAAGTATCATTGTGACGGGCCTAATCATGAGACAGACTATAGATGCCACTGACCTGTTTTCTTGATAAATCCGGCATGACTGAAAATAGGTCAAAGGTCCAAAAGTAAATTTATTCCAGTTTGGGCTCTCAGAAGGACCAGACCCTGTGTAGATGCTGTGGTGGTGTCCAGTTGTTCTCTGTGATGGCGTTTCTTTCTTCTTCTCTCCTGTAACTTTTTGTGCCAGTCCCCCCACCCTGTGCTCAGGGCCCCTCTCATCTAAAGCGTCTTGCGTTTGGGAAAGAGGGCTTTCCGAAAAGAGGTGGTGGTGGTGCCCCTGCTGAAGGAGGCGCCCCCCAGAGCGAGCTTGGTCTTCGCGCTGGTGATGGTGGAGGAGCCCAGAGACGTCGTGCTCTTGCCCCTGGTGATGGAGGAGTTCCCCATCGCCAGCTTGGACTTTCCCCTCTTGATGGTGGTGTTGCCCAGGGTTAGGGCCGTCTTCCCCTCGGTGAAGCTGGTGTTGCCCATTGAGGAGAGGCTCGTCTTCCTGACCCAGATTCGACGACGGGGTTCGGGGCTCACTCGACGCAAAGCATCGCACACTCATGCAGCACGTCCCGCTCTGCCCCTCGGGGGTAATAGTAACATCAGCTACAGTCCAGAGCAGACCAGAATGCTCTGGATAGCGCGACCCCCGTGTCGCATAATGCCTTCGTTGAGCTGATCGACGTGGGCTCTGGAAGGCCACATACCACCCATGTGTCCCTGTGAATGGACAGAGGCAGCCGTAGGTGGACACAGCCTATCTGGGGGGACGGGGACAGTGGAGCGATTGTCCCATCTCCACGACGACACCGGACGGTTGAAGGACACATTGTTGCAAAGGGGGCAATCTGTGGTGACATCACTTTCTTCTGAATCCATTGTTCCCTATAGCCTCTGATTGTAAGACATAGCCTCTGTGTACGACTGTATGCGCCATATGTGAAATGAGTGGCACGGCTTCAGATTTGATAAGGAAAAGGATGAACGCGTTCATGTTCTCCACATGTCATCGAGGCTTTGATTGCAGCCCCTTTATTTGTGTTGTCCCTCCATCTGAAATATGGGTGTGGTTCCTTCAGTTGGCGTCTGCTACTTATTTGTGTCCTTGCTGAACTTTTTGACAGCATTTAAGTCTTTTATTTCCACCATTTGTGTCATTTAGACCATAAAATATTCAACAAATCTCTTTACAAAACAATCAAACCAAGCAGTGTTTAGACACGTTACTTTTATAAGCATTGTTACATCAACCAGCTTTTACAGTTTCTAGTTAAAAACTGTTTTCTGGCAACAGCATAGTTATTGAAATGCAGGGAATCTTATCAACATGCACAAAAATACCACATTTATACCAAAGATGTAGACGATGATGGTGCACAATATACAGGAGGACAGTGCTGATGAAAAACACACACTCTCTTGTGTCTCCACATACATCCCACATGGCTGCTTCACACTCTCCCTCCCTGCCAAGTAGACACACCATAAACTCATCGCTGTCACATTTGCATAACACGCTCAGCAAGGCTGGAAAATCTCACTCTTGATTGCAAACCCATTAGATCTGCAGCTCACGTCTCTCGTACTTGTGCAAACAGATGATGAAAGGACCTGCACACACATTAATCACAAACATAGCAGCTTTTTTATTGACTCGTAATGCTACTGACCTGCTAAACTGACCAGATAGAAATATCCTTGGGTGTTTTTTTAAGTGTGTCATGTCAGTCATGTGTGAAAATCCCAGTAGGTGTTGCTGTGCTTTTCTGTGCCCCTGATGAGGGTGGTTTTGATCATAGACACAGACTTGGTCCCGTAGGTGAAGGTCAGAGTGGTGAGAGAGCTCGTGGTCTCCCCTCGTGTAACAGAGGTCGTGCCGGCCGCTATTTTGATGCCGCCCAAAGTTACGGTGGTTCTGCTCCAGGAGATCGAAGATTTGCCCCAGGAGATGGCGTACTTAGTCCTCAGGATTGAAACCCTGCCTTTGGTGAAGGAGGTCTTGCTTGACAGGAATGTGGTTTTCCACTCATTGTTAGAGTCTTTTTTGGACTGCTTGGCTGCTTTGGGTGTCTTAGCCCTTGCTTCAGGGGTCCTTTCCATCTAGGTGTTCCTGCGCTTGGCAGTCAAGGCTTTGCGGAAGGAGGTGGTCGTGGTTCCCCGGCTGAAGCTGGCCCGTCCCAGAGCCACAGTCGTCTTTTGCCTCTGGATGGTGGAGTCTCCCATGGAGGTGGTGGTCACTCCCCTGAAGATGGAGGAGTTGCCCATGGCTACTGTCGTCTTTCCCCTGGCTATGGAGGTTTTTCCCACTGCCAGGGCAGTCTTGCCCTCGGTGATGCTCGTGTTGCCCATCGAAGCGGAGCCACTCAGCCCGAGCCCGTGCCTGGTTGCCGGCTCCCTAACATGCAAGCTGCATCGCCGCCTGTCCTGCAGCAGGGTCAAAAGCCAAACTAAAGCTGCAGCCGCGGCTCCCCTAAATAGATCAGACCACCATGTATAGATGAGGGGGAGGGAATTATTTGATCATTCTTTGATGCTGTCCGGTCCCGCAGAGAGGCACGACCCAAAGGGACCTGGAAGCACAGCGTGCACAAAGGCTGGAAAGACAGGGGGTTAATTGTATTGTTTTCATGATAACACTGCCAAAGAGCTGAAGGGGTACATTGTGCAGTACACAAGACAATTGGGGTGACCTCAGTGTGATAAGATGGCGTGGTTCCCAAAAAAGAAAAAGAAAGAACCCTCCTCCCTGCTATTGTTGCATGGTTCAAATACAGTAGTACATTTGTCTGCTGGTGTACAGTACTCGGCTGCTTCTCAGCAGCACAACAGAGAGAGAAAGTTCAAATCCTTCACACTGAATCCTCCGCTGTGCCTCGACTTGTGTTTCTATAATTCCTCTCTCTCTTTGTGCTTCTATTTCAGATTCTCTGTAAAGACTCTCCTCGAAAAGTACACCGCAGAGCCCATAGATGACTCATCCGAGGAGTTTATTAACTTTGCTGCCATTTTAGAGCACATCCTCAGCCACCGCTTCAAAGGTAACACTGCAGGTAACATATCGCATCAGAAAAGAAGGACAGATCAGTTCATATGACTTTTAATGCATGAATGAAACACAGATATGTAAGGTTTTTATATAAACTGAAGTAGATATCGACGGGTTGTGAATGTGCATTTTCAGGCTTGCGGTGTGGCTCTGCTGCCAGTGCAGAGTGGACTCATTGCTGTGGTTTTGTGTTGCACCAGGCTCAGGAAGCTGGTTCAGCTCAGATGGACAACGCAGTTTCTGGGAGTACATCCGGCTGGCGTGCAGCAAAGTGCAGAACAACTGCATCGCCAGCATCGAAAACATAGAGAACATCAGCACATCTCGAGCCAAGGCAAGAGGATTGTATGCAGGATTGTGTGTACCTTTGAATGTGTGTGCGTGTGTGTGTGTGTGTGTGTGTGTGGGTGGGATACTGTTGCAAAGAAAGCCTTCTTACTCACTTCTTACGTTGTCCTACAGGGGCGTGCGTGGATTCGAGTTGCGCTGATGGAGAAACGTCTGTCTGAATATGTGTCCACGGCTCTGAGGGACACAAGAACAACCAGGTCAGACTCACAATTGAAAGGGACAAGCAGCACATTTATAATTTTGTCAATTTTAGCCACATGTCTGCTCTTACTAATCGCTCATTTCCAAATAAAAGACATCCGTTTTTCTCTGCACTAGAGGGGAGTTCATGCTGCTACAGTTGTTTTACAGGCAGGATCACAGCTGTATGAGTGTTTTATCTGAGAGTTTAGAGATGAAAACCACCTCTTTACCTGACAGGAGGTTCTATGATGACGGAGCCATTATGCTGAGAGAGGAGGCTCAGGTCCTGACCGGCATGCTGATTGGACTGAGTGCCATTGACTTCAGGTGAAGGCTCACACTCACACAGTTACAGTTACACTTTTAAATGGTTAGATTTTTCCAGTTTTTTGTCAAGAAAAACTCAGTTTGGTATACTTTACACTAGTATTTTATTTACTTATTCTTGCACATGGTCATTCACACACGTTTTAAATAAAAATATAACAAATAAATATCAATATCTGTCTTTGAAATGTTTGTGGCCTCATTTGCAGTCTCAGCTCCTCTGTTTAGTGAGACTCTTAAGGTAACACCATCAGGGTTAAAAGGTTGTATGTGTTTATGAATAATACATTGTGAAAAGATGTATATCCACTTTATGTTTAATGTATTTGTGTATGAATTATGTAGGTGAAAGTATGTCTGACACATATACAGCATAAAGGTTGCCATTCTATATGTTACAGTTCAAGCACTGAGTACATACAGAGATATTTTTGCACATATGGTCTCCATACTGCATTTAAATATACTGATACTAAATTGTGATATAAAAACAAAAATTCCAGGCATTCAGTCACAGATCTTCCTGTAAAGCATGTTTGTTTTGTCTCTGTGCAGCTTTTGCTTGAAGGGGGAGACTCTGGACGGGAAATCCCCAGCCGTGATCGACTACACGCCGTACCTGAAGTTCACCCAGAGGTGAGACTGATCCTGTCACTTCAGTTTAAACGTCACGTCTGTGTTCATGTGCGACGCTGCAACACTGTCGCCTCTCTGCCGTGCAGCTACGACTACCTAAGCGACGAGGAGGACCGGCGCAGTGTGGACAGCAGCAACAGCGAGGAGAGCGTCCCCGAGCATCCCTACATCCCCCTGGTGACCGACGAGGAGAGCTGGAGCAACAAGTGTCGCAAGATGGAGCAGAGGTTTAAGATCGTCTATGCCCAGAAGGTGACGCTCAACAGCCGCTAACACAGTTGAAGCTGTTTTAAAATCCTGTCCTTCACACTCTTTACTCTCGGAGTGCAGGGTTACCTGGAGGAGCTGGTGCGCCTGCGAGAGTCGCAGCTGAAGAACGTGGAGACGGAGAACAAGCGGCTACGAGCCAAGGTGGAGGAGCTGACGGTCCAGAACCAGCAGGAGAAGAAGGAGCTGGAGGCTGTGGTGCTGGAGCTGCAGGCACAACTGTAAGAACACACAGACTTTTACATTCAGCTCATGAAGCTGTTTGGATTTATTGAGCTGCTTTTCTTTCCAGCTGTATACAGAATGTGCATGTTCTGTACATTCACATTATTTGTCCATTGACCTCATTATCAAAATGTGTCGTTCTTCTTCAAAGAAGTTGAAAATAAATTTATGCAATTTATGATGATGCATTTTCTCAACAGTTGTGGGTTGTAAAAGTTTGTTTGCTCCAATTAAAAACCACACCTTCTGACTTCAATAATTTGGACTCTGTGCTTCCTGCAGCTCAGCCCTCATGCCCTGTGATTCCTCCCATCTGGCTAAAGATCTCTCCATCCCGCTGGTCAAACAGTGGTCCACCATCACAAACAACCAGGGTGACGTCAAGCTTTTCCGCAGGTATACTGACTATAAAATGTCTCCTCCTCCAGAGAGGGCTCAATGTGTCTCCTGGTTTATTAAACAGAAACACAGCATGTCAGATATTGGTGCCATAATGATGTTTCTCTCCATCTAGAAGGAGTTTCCACAGTTTGGAGCAGCTTTCTACTGAAGTCAGTCTGAACTCTGACTCCCAGAGGGCTGATGGGAGACAGAACGGAGATGCTGCTTGGACTTCAGCAGGTGAAAATACTTTTTACTGCCATGTCTGGGGATTTATTATATATACAATACATACTATTTATTAGTTATGTCAAAAATCTTGTTGTGCCTTATCTATATCTTGTTTTTTTCCAGCAGTATAAACTCAACATACCTTTGAAAAACAGCTTTTAAATATCTCTGTAAATGTGTCAGTCTTAGCCGGCTGCGTCATTTTTAGCTGAAGTCCTTCGGTGAGATATTTTTGAAACTAAAGAAGATATATAGTTGGAGTTTCACCCACGTCCTGCAGCCTCACCCTATCAAAGATTCTGCATTATTTTAAAAATCAGAAACTTGTATTTACCTTGCACCTTTCGTAATGCACAGTTTTGTAAAGTGCAAACATCAACAGAGATAAGAAGGAATCAAGATGGCTCCCTCTTTAGCCACATCTATCATCAGCTCTATAAAAACTGTGTGTTTAATTCTTTGTACTAGTCGGAGTCAGCTCTTTACTTGCCCTGGTTAACCCTTATTGTTAAGCCCTGTACACTCCAACAACATTTCTGTTTGAGTAGGAATATGTGCAGCATAAAAGCCTTTCAGAGACGGCCACCCATGCACTTGTACATACATGCTGGTACAAAGGCCGTCTTCATGGCCGTTTAGGGTCCTTCATGTGGGCAGTCTGAAGTATGCACCATCGAGGCTTCACTTCTTTGTGCTTTTTTCTCTGCAGGAAAAGATAACACTCCGTCCATGCTGGGCCTGTGCGGCTCTCTGGCCTCCTTACCGAGCTCCAAGTCGCTGGCCAGCCTCAAGTCCAGTGAGTGTTTGGTGAACATCAGCACCGAGCCCAGCCCTGCGCTCACCCCCAGCTAGGAGCTCCAGACCAACAGAGATTTACCCCCCCCAGCCTGTCTGCCTGGTGATGCTGCGTTGACCTTAAAACCAGACCAAACCCCTGCTCCACCAACCCACCGAGACCATCCACAGCTCCATGAGACACAGGAAAGTCATGACACCATCTCTGGATTTTTGTACACATGAAAGGATCCATCTCCTCTGGTTCTCCTCGCCTTTTCCGCCCGGCTGTTCTCTCGCACTTTCCCACAAACACTTTGTACTCTCTGTGAATCCCTCCATCCGACATCATGCCAGTCCTCTGCAAACTCCTGTTTTTCCAAAGCATCCCATGTTGCTCATAATTTAAATATCAATTTTCTTCCCCATGGCATCATCCCCTGTGAGTTTGTGCGCCTGTTTTATTGTCAAAATGTAACCAAAACAGCACTTGCAGCTCTTTGGATGCAGCCACTTTGCAAAGAGAGATGTGATGATCATTTTAAGAGATTCAGATTATCCATATGAAGTAGAGGACGGGTTTTTACACGCCGTCCTTCCAGTGACGTACTGAGAAGTATGTTTCATCAGTGTGACTGAATTGTATCTGGGGTGTGCCGCCCCTGAACGTGCATATCATTCCTGCTTGAGTAATCAAACACTGTTTAAATCTGTGCAGCTATTTATTGAATCGATGAAATCTTAAGCAACCACATACATTAATTTATCTGATTTTATCCAATCAAGCAGTATGTTCTTTTTACACGTATGCATTGTAGTTATTTTTGTTTGTTTTGTGTTGCAATAAACTGCCTTTTTCCATGACATGTTTGTGTGTTTGGTTAGAAAACAGCGCTTAACGGAGAGTGATAAAAGAGACACTGCCTTTAGCAGTTTTCTTTCAAATAAATGTTTCACTGAGAAAGTTAACAGAGATGCTCTGGCTCCATCTTGTGGTTTCCTATGATGAAGTCGTGACATTTTGCATGAATGCCCAAATGTGTATTACTAGTTTTACAGACAAAACATGGGTGGCTAGATTATAAAAATCAAATCAAGAACACCTTAAATAAGACACTACTGCATTTTAAACTAATTGCACTTTTGATACATTTCTATGGACAGGTCATACATAACTTTGAGTGTAACCATTTTTTATTTATTTGTTGTTGTTTTTTTTACTTGTATACATACCCCTGTTCTCTAAACTAAAACAAATGACAATTATTATATTTTTTTAAAAAGAAGACGAAGTGTGGACCCACTGAGCCTCTGTAGTGACCTTTAGGGACCCCTGAACCACACTTTGAGGACCACACACGCACTGTGAATAGACCGTGGGTTAGGAGGGGAGGGGCATAGAAAAAAATCCTAACAAAGTGGATGGGAGCTTTAAGTTTTTGGGGGTGGAGGGAGGGGATCTGTAGGTGACAGATGGATGAGATGACCAATAAGTGCTCAGTAGTATTCTGCAGCAGCCAACCAGCTCGCCCTGCCGCGGACTCTTTACACTGCACGAGAGAGTTGGTGCAGGTTTAGCTGTTGTGTTGTCAGTTTGCAGACAAGAGAAAGCAGCAGCAGAGAGTCCCGACCAGGCTGCAGCATGAAGGAGAGCGCGCGGTCCATGGAGAGGCGTTAATCTGCACGGCTCCGATCTGCTGCTGCACCACGAGAGACAGAGAGCAGCTCCAAACCATGGTCATCTCCACAAAGGAAGGCTCAAGCTGGGGGCTCAACAAGAGGCCCGACCAGAGTCCTGGAGCTGCACTGTGGATGAACTGAGTGTGTGCACAGGAAGAGTTGCAGTGAACGACGGGAACAAGAAAAAGCCAAAGCCCGGTGTGTGTGTTTGTGTGTGAGAGTGTGTGTTTTCATAAGCGGACCGGAGTGGGGGATGTCGGGCAGAAGTGGAGGAGCGCCTCGGGGGTGCAGCAGCAACCCCAGCCTGCAGCCCCTCAGAGCCACAGTCCCATACCAGCTCCAGAGGGGCTCCGCTCTGCTCTGCAGGGAGGTCAAGACGGGTAAATACACACTCAGGAGGGGGGGTGCATTCACTTCCATGTGGTCCACTGCTGGAAAGTTAGTCTGGGGCCGCTTCATGATCAATATCTGACTCAGAAAGTGTGAGAGATGTAGGAAAGAGTTAAATTTACAGAAATTTTTATTTTTGAAGCCAACATGTCAAATGTGTTTTCCTCCACAGTGAAGTTTGCTGCTTTTTTCGCTGTTTTCTAAAATTGAATCAATATTTCTTTTAGCTTCTGGACAAAAGTATGTCCCTGAAAAACTTTTAAGGACTTTTTTTTTTTTTTTTAGGTCAAACAACTGATTGGTTATTTAATAAATCAGCCTCTTTTTGTCCATCAGTTGACTCGTTGGTAGATTTGGTCTTTGTCATCAAAGAATTATTTTACAGTCTGATGAATATGGTATTTTTGAGACTGATATTGATAATGATATAAGAAGCGGAAAAAGTCACTGATTACAGATGAAGCAGCAGGTTTTGTGTATTTTTGAGCTGGATTTAAAACATACTTTTCTTTGTTGATAGTCCATCAGTTTTGCACTGCTTTGGCTTTACTAAAGTGTTCACAAGGCTTCGCTTTTAAACTGCAAAACCTATTTAAGAATATGTTCCATTCATATACATTTTACAAATAAAGGATAAATAATATTTTGAAAAGAAAAATAGCTAAATAACCCTAAACACTGGATGTTCAGTATCAGTTGGTTGGCTGGTCATTTAAGTAAATAAAAATAAAATAGAGTAAAACCGTTTATAAATCCTCCAAGCATCCTTTTTCTAAAAAATATGTTCTGTTAAATGTTTTCCTTATTGAATCATGTAGGAGTACAAGTATAACGCGTCAATATCGGCCAATAATAGCGGCTGACCGATATATAGGTCAGGCTTTTTTTCATTCATTCATTCTTTTTTGTCTTGTTAATCAACTTATTTTTAACATACTTAGGAGCACATAAATGGTTGACACGAGATTTAAAGTTGTCCTTTTGCAGAATTTGTAGAAAAACTATAAAGATTAGTCAAAAAAATCAGTTTAGTGTTAGTCGACAAAAAACATCTCTCATTGAGGACGGCCCAATAAATATCATACTCTTTAATGTGCAATAATTCAGCAGTCGTTGACTTTGATCATTTAAAACAGGCTTATTGTGATGACTATGAATGCCGGGTTCCTAATGCAAATCCCGTTAATATATTTTATTTAATCTTTATTTAACACGTCAGTCTTTAGACAAGAAAAAAGTTAAAAAGAATCATGAAACTCAGATTATAAAGCTTAAATACACCCCACTTTAATTTGCAGACATGAAAAATTGACTTTTTCTAACACGCCCTGTGGTAAGAAAAGTAACAAATTCCAGCATATTATGAGGAAGTAAAGTCAACAATGAAGGCTGCTCACCCTGAAACATAACACTGCTCTCATAATGTTATTTGGACACTCGGTCGCCCCTCTGACCTCTGACCTCTGCTGCATGCTTCACACTGACACAGCAGCAGCGCTCAGTTGTTCTAACTGTATCCAAGCAGGTCACATCTGCATGCACAGTGTTTATTTATACATCCTGTCTGCCCTGCAACATGACAGCATACTGTGTGTGTGTGTGTGTGTGTGTGTGTGTGTGTGTGTGTGTGTGTGTGTGTGTGTGTGTGTGTGTGTGTGTG
>JAOWBC010000458.1:4903961-4918527 GCA_028566105.1 Hypoplectrus providencianus
TGTGTGTGTGTGTGTGTGTGTGTGTGTGTGTGTGTGTGTGTGTGTGTGTGTGTGTGTGTGTGTGTGTGAGTTTGTGTGTGTGTGAGTTTGTGTGTGTGTGAGTTTGTGTGTGTGTGAGTTTGTGTGTGTGTGTGAGTTTGTGTTTGGTGGATGTACTTGCGGCCTGTGGTGACTGTTGCTGGTGTTGTGGAGTAGGATGGCTTTGCTCCAGGTCAAAGGCACCGTCCACACCTGCCAGAGATTACAAAGAGCTGCCAACATACACTCTCTCTCTCTCACACACACACACACACACACACACACACTGCATGCTAGTTGGTGGAGAGGAAGCCTGGGAGCAATTTTGTGAAAACCACCACTGGTGTTAGAATACCATGTTGTCGGGCTGAGCGGTTATTTAAATGCAAGTTTTTACTGTCAATTATTGTTTCGCAATGCTGCTCTTATTTTGTCATAAATCAGACACACACCTTTCTTTTCTCTGAGCTGCTGACTGGGACGTTTAGAGTTGAGTTTACCAAAGAGTAAAAGATATGTTTAGTTTTTTCATAAGGTTGTGGCAGTAAGGACAAAACAATTATTTGCAACTTTTATTTTAATTGCAATATGGGCTCGTTAAATGTCTCATTTTACAAACACATATATTTTTCCTTTTTTTAATTTCACAGCTATGATTATTTTAATATATTTTTCAACGCAAATGAGAATAATGATGCAAGAATTTATATTCTCCAGTTTTGTAAAAATGACTTTTTTTTTAAGTTAAAAATTCTAAAGTAAGTAAGTAAGCTATAATTTATTTTTACATTTTTTTTACGGTTTGATTTTATTTTTTTAAGTTTATTATGTCCATCATAAACTTTATATTTTTTATTTAATTTGAATGATTTTTTTACGTGGTGAAATATTTAAACTGCAAGAATTGTTGGAAAGACAACATGTCTTGTTTAAAAGTTCTATTAATAGAAAAGTCTGGTCAAGATATTATAAAAATAAGTTAAATAGTGTGTTAAAGTCAGTGAGTAATCATGTTAAATAATTGTGATCTCAGTTTTGGCTGAAGTGTTTCCTGCAGTGTTAGAGCAGCAGGACGTGATCACACAGGCAGTTTTCTCCTGTAACACAGACGCTGTTCTGACAGGTTTGAGCTCAGGCTTACATAAGACTCACTCACTCACTCAATGTGTTTTATTTCTCTTCACCCAATAAAAACAGCTGACAGGACGACAGCTCGCCCCCCCAAACCCACCATCCGCCGGACTCTGTCCCTGGACGCCATCGTGGGGCCGTACCTGCAGGGCCAGTGGCCCAAAGAGGCGGAGAGCCCGGCCGTCTCCTGCGTCAACGACAAGGCCACACAGGTGATCACAGCTTCATCACGACTCTGAGGTGTTATTCACTGAGCCGGGGAAGAACTCTCCTCTGAAAACCTGTTGCTTCAGGCTGAGCCAGCGCTTTTCTCGCCTCGGCTTCTCTTGTGTGTTCAGGGTTTCTATTGAGATAAGAGATGTCGGCTCTGCAGGTGTCTGGGGGTTCCAGTTCCTCGCTGCGGGTGGAAGGCAGCCAACTGGAAATAGTCGTTTTTGTTCATAGTGAAGCTCGGCTCCCCCGCCGCCCCCAGCCGACTGTATCTGCTTCTAACTGGTGCACAAAGCCCCGACCACCATCACCAAGCTCCGCAGCTTCGCCTCCGCTCCTGACACAGTTTAAACCCGGGCGAACCCCCTTTGCCTCCATTGTGAGGAGCAGACCCCTCCTGACCTCATTATACAGACACCCCATCCCCCAGCACTCCTCAGCCACACACACACACACACGCACCAGCCAGCACCTCCTTATGCCACAGTTCCTCTGCGTTACATCAGAAGAAATAACTGATTGTCTCTCTCTTCTTCTGCGTCTTTTTACTCTCCCTCAATGTCCCTGCCTCCAAAAATATTTACATTTCTGGATATTTTACTATCATTATTATCATAATATTATTATTTATTTCTCATTTCTTTGTCCTCCCAAACATTTGTTTAACCCCACATGGGCTGGAGGTCGCCATTTATGAAACTTATCATGATACCAGAACTTTAAATAAAACTTTGATACAAATTAGAGTTAAAAACGATGCTTGATACATATGACAATATGACTGCACACAAAATAGGATAAGTCTTTTCATCTCTGTTGTTACTGGCAGCTGATTTTCTTCCCTCTAGATTAATTTGTGCAGCCTCCAGTTTAAAAGGTTTTTTTGGATCTGATTTTTTTTTCTTTTATATCCGTTTGATGATCCAAAGAAAAAGAACTCAACTAAGATTTTGAGTCTTTCCTGCCTCCTGCCTTGTTAAATGTGAAGATTTGCACTCGTTGCTGCTGTCAGTTTGTCCCAAACCATCATATATAATAATAAAGCAGTGACAGGGAACTTTTACTGCACAGTGAATACTTTGACTTTTGATCTTTAAACTACATTTGGTGATAATATTAATTTATGAGGCATCTATCTAGCAAAAATGCAAACAATTCTCTGCCTCCAGCCTTTTAACGTGTGCTTCTTATCTCAAACAATTAAATAGTCCAAAACATCATATATAATACTGACACTAAACATTTACTGCTTTAAGATTTAAAAAAAACAAAAAAAACCAAATGTGCATATGCATTAATTATGTTTATGTGGAACATTTTCAAGCCCAGAATAAAATAGATGAATCCATAATATATATTACAATAATAAAAATGCAAAAAAGTTATAATATTAATAAAATACAAAATAAACTTCAACTTAACCAGCCTCCTTTTTAAATGCTGCTTTTCTCTGTTTCCTGTAAATTTAAAATTATTTTTCAGACAAAAAAAGTCACTTTTTTTTTTTTTTTTACATTTTTCAGGATAAATTAACCACATTGCTGTCATTGTGGCTGAGCTGCAGACATGTTAATGATCTGTCTGTGCTGGAAACACAAGCCACGCCAAATGTTCTGCTTCCACCTTTGGGTCTTTTTATAGGTTTGTGTCCCATGATCCCCTGGTGCTGTTTGGGCAGGGTGGGGTTGTTGGTGTTGGATGATTCGTGGGGGGGTCGGCAGCTGTAACTCTACACCAATGTCACCGTATGACTGACTCATGCCGCATTCTGACTTATTTAGCCGGGCGACGCCGACGTAGACAAGATGGTGTCTGTCCTGCAGGAGGAGAGATTTCTCTGAGGCTCGAACTTAAAGAGCAGCTCGTACGTTGGGGACAGAGAACCATGACAAAATGTGTAACACTGGACTTTGGCAAGGGGATCAGATTGTTTTTGAGTGTGTGAAGCAGTTGACTGGACGCGCCACAACTGTGAGTATCTGATCTGAACCTGGGCTTCACCTGGTGATGATGGACTCTGCCTCAAAGCAGCAGCCGGGGGCGGTCACCTCTGCTCCCTCTGGGAGAAAATCAAGAGTCAATGTGAAGAAAATGGTACGAAAACATGAGTAAAAGTTGTGACTGACAAAAGAAGAAGTGCATAAAAGCTGTTAGTGTGAGTTGTTTTCCCTCCACAGTGCATGACTCTGTGAATAACAAGGCTGCTGCATGTGCACTGAGGTGTTCAAGTTCATCTGTGCTTATCGTCTGTACGGTGATGTGGTTTGGATGTTTTTGTGTGGAAGCGGCTCGCGGTGGTTTCCTCGCCGCCTGCCTCTGTACAGCTGTTGTGAGGCAGGTGTGCGAGGCAGCTGCGGGGCTGCACTTCTGGCTCCTGCTCTCAAGTCCTGGTGCTGTTTGGAGTTCAGAGGGTTTAACAGAAAATGTGAGAGAGAGCTCCAAAAGGTCAGCCAGAACGGCTGCCAGGAAAGGAGATTTTGGAAGCTTTTTCTCACAAACACTGGAGTCTTTATTCACCGCTGTGTGTGATCATATTTTCCCCCATAGACTCCCAGTTCCTGGGCAGAGGAGACCCGAGGAAGGAGAAGCGCCGGCGGACACAAGCGCTCGGCGTCATGGGGCAGCGCCGAGCACCTGCGGGAGGCAAGCGCTTCACTTTATCACTGTTCATTAATCAGTTGTGCTGTCCTCCCCCTGAAACACCAGCAGCCCCTGAGGGGAGAGCGACTAACCTCTCCCTTTAACAGGCTGGATGTGTGTGACTCCATGTTTCCCTCCACTCTGCCCTCAGGTGGCCAAGCTGAGGAACCAGCTGCAGAAGCGCTCCCGCCACGTCCCTCCCCCAGCAGGCTGCGAGCTGCCCCCCCACCCCCTGCCAGCAGGCCACGCAGCCGGCATCACTCAGGTAGCCCGGCGCTCCTTTGTCCTCCAATGACAAGCGAGTGATAAAAGACACAAAGAGCAAAGTTTTCAGGGCGGCTTCAGATGCCGAACGGCCTCACGGGCAGAAGGAGACGCTCTTAGTGACAGGGATATAAAAACAGCAGAGCTTTTCTTAGAAACAGCTGTCATCACGTCTCCTGTGAGACTGCCACGCTGTCACTGAAACACCAGCTTCAACCCTCATATCGCTCTATACCATCAAACCTATAACTATATACATTTAACACATTTGTAATGCATTAAAATGTGATAAACTGCATTAAATAAGGCACTTATGGAAAGTATTGCTGAGCCTAAACTCTCTTTTAGAGCTCCAAGCTTCTATGAAAAATAAATCAGATGGTTTCAGTACATTGTCCTGGGGGGACCTTTATCTGTTTTATTAAATGTTCTTTGTAGGATTTTCCTATAAAACAATATATAGGCTTAGAAAAAAAACTCTCTGGGGAAATTTCTGGACATAAAACTACAAAACCTTAAATCCAGTAAAGCAGAATTTTCTGCTCATGATTTGACACACCAGAACTTGGTCCGATCCTTTGAACATCCTTTTTTACTGATGTTTTTAAAGTGATTGTTATATTTTATTATTTAGCATTTGGGATCTAGGTGTTGCACCATCATGAAGCAGGACAAATTTAGGGAACATTGTTGTAGGGAGAACACATCTTTCTTTTTGGTTTTAATGGGGAGAAAACTCTATTTTTCATATGAAATAAAGTTATTCTGTTCTCGTAAATGCAAGACCTGCAAAATTGTGGTTCCTACAGAATAAGTCTTCATCTTGTTTCCCTGCAGACGCCCCTGATGCCGCTGAACAGACTCGCCACGCGGCTGCGACGAAGTGTTGAAGGTCTCAACTTGGAGCTGGAAGAAGTTTTTGTGTCAGAGAAACCTGACGATCAGCACGAGGTGAGGCCGCCGAGCTGTGCTACGCAGATAAATAGCAGTAAACCAACAACAATTTGCATCGAATAACAAAAATAACAAAACGAATGACAATAAATATATACGAATAACATATTTTAAAATAGGATTGTTTTTCTCTTTAAACAAGAAGATTCCCATTTTATATAAAGCATGTTTCGAAGGTCTTAACAGGGATTTAACGTTTAATGGATTTAAATCATAAAATAAGCAGGCTATTAAAAGCAAGAGTGGGGGAAAAAATCAGCATCTTATTTTGAAAAATTTTAAATGTCCAAATGTTGCTCTAGTGTCTAACTACATGGTTCAGGCAAGCAATCAAAATTCTGACAAAATGAGTCCATATCTTCTAATCATGAGGAGAAAATGTATTCGGAAAGGAAGTTATGTTTTCATCTGTTGACTGCTTTCCTCGTTTCCTCCTGAATGTTCCAGATTTTGGATATCCCAGATGGCCACAGGGCGCCGGCTCCCGTGCAGAGATGCAGCAGCGGCTCTCAGAGTGAGCCGTCCCCGGGCCCCCTGGACCTGGATCCGTCCCTCCTGTCTCCCTCTCAGTCCCCCTGTCCTCTGGATCCATCGCTTCTGTCTCCTTCAAATTCCCCATCGCCACTGAACGCATCCCTGCTGTCCCCATCCCAGTCCCCCTGTCCCATGGGAGAGCCAGGTGAGACAACGTGCCTTCATTTCCACACTGTTGGCTGAGCTTTTATACGGTTATGTAGAACTTTTTGGGATATTTGTCCTTTTCAGAGCCGGTGGACTGTGAGACGCTGTGTCCCGCTCCGTCCACATCGCTCCCTTCTTTTGCACTGGATCCTCCTCTGCTCCAACCCTGCTCCTCTGCTCCCCGTCCCAACAAAACCTTCTCCTTCCAGCGCGAGCCTCCAGAGGGCTGCGAGCGAGTCCAAGTGTGTGAGGAGGCCATGTGAGTTTTCACCTTTCAGACAAGTTACTGTGGCTGGAATAAACCACGAGAGTCTCAGTCAACGGAATTAAATTGAAAGTTAAAATCTAAAGATCAGATCAAACCAAAAACGCCACACAAGTGAATTGTCGGAAATCACTAAATTTAAATACTTTAATGAGGTAGAAACCTTGAAACGTTCACTTGTTTCAGCTTCTCAAATGTGAATACTGGCTGTTTTTTTTCTGTAATTTTCAGATGAGTTTGTTTGATTTTGAACTGTTGTTTTAATGGAGTAAATAATTAACTGGAATTGGAAATCGATCGTACATGCTTTCTCCAGTCAGATATTGTTGCAAACAAATTTGTCCTATTTCATTCACAGACATGAGCAACCTCTGAATAACATATTTCTCTATATTTTGAGATTTTGTAAACTAAATAATTCATATGTTCTTATACTTTACATGCAAAGCCCTTGATGATGCAGTGTCCCAGAGTACATGCCAACCCCTCTGTCCGTCTCTCTGCCTCCAGGGCTGCCTGTCAGGACGAGCCTCTCCTCCAGCCGTCCTGCCCTGACCCCAATAAAGTCAACTTCACCCCCCACGGAGGCTCTGCTTTCTGCCCCGTCAGTCTCCTGAAGCCCCTCCTGCCCTCCATGGACCTCCTCTTCCGCGGCCTGTCAGTCTCTCCGGTCACCGGCTGCCCCGGCCAGGCTTCCCCCACCCGGCACCTGGGCATGCAGTAGTTGCGTGCCTGAGCCTTGCCTCTCCTCGCCTCGCCTCAGGACTGAACCCACGCTGCACTGCCAGGACCTGCAGGAAACTGGATGTTTGTTTTTTACACGCCGACAGATACCTGCGGTCACCACTGCTGTTACACGCCACTGTGATCAAAATGAGACTTTAGATTCATTCTGGCATTCACTAAATCATTTCCACTTGCAGGATGCTTCGTTTCAGCTGATATTTACCTCGTCAGCACTTAGTATTTTTTGTGGATTAACTGTAAGACTGAGGCTCTGGAAAAAGTTTTTGACATTTTTCATAAAAGTGATTATTGTTTTAGGTTCTGCGTCAGTGGTTCAAAGACTTTAGTCTGCTCGGGATGTTTTCGTTTTCAGCGTCAAAATAATTCAAAAACCCAAGCACTTACAACACTCGAGTATTACTTTATGTGCTCTCCTTTTAATGAAATGTTCAGTGATCTTAATTTTAGAATAAAAACTTGATGGGTTTGTTGCTGAAATTGCAGTTGGTAAATAAAAAAAAAGAAATGTTTTTGGCCCGTAGTTTAATGGTGGCCTGCTTTTCTACAAATGTATTTCTAGAAAGATATATATTTTTGTATCTTTGTTAAGGAAGCTGGCGAAACTGTTTTTGTATTTGCTGAAAAAAAAAGAACTGTATTTCTGTTTGTACTTTTCATGATTTGAGCAGGAATGGATGTTTTCTTAGCTTTACTGCCTACAGTGGGCATTGTTTCAACCAAACATTTGCAAATTTATCAACATTTTATGGATTTGAAAAGATCAAAGCTGAGTTTTGTTTAATCTATGCCTCTTTGAAACACTTATTCTGGTCAAAAAGTGTTATTTCTTTTAAAAAGGTTGATTTTTAATTCTTAAATGGAAAAACAACATACCTAAAGTTCATAAAATAGGTATTATTTGTCATGTTTAGTGTGCTGTTGCCCTTGTGAAGAAAATAAAATACCCAGACATTCTGGGCATTTAATTACATCTTCTGTACTACTTATAATTCCTGTGGTTTGCTGCTTGTTGTTGTTGCTTGTGTTGGACACGTGGATTTGCGGTTTTTAAACCGAAGCCCCGCCCCTTTCCAGACAGATCTGTTCTGTGATTGGTCGAGAGAGGATTTATTTGCCCTTACATGGACCAATGAATTTAATCCACATCCTTGGACGACAAAAAGGCACGCGACTATTTTAAGGAAGGACCTCACATTTTGGTAATAGCTGTCTTCGTAACTGCCAAACCTCCTTTAATTGAAAGACTTATTTGTCTCTCTCTCTCTCTTAAACTTTTATTAATCTTTTAGTAACAAAGGGCATTATCATTGTTGAACGTATTGAACGTACAATAAGGAGCATATTTGAAATAAATAATGAAAGGAACACGAAGAAAACACTTAAAATTTGGTTTAAAAATATTTTGAATATTTGTTATAATGTGTATTTGTAAAGTTGGATTATTCATGAAAAAAAGATCAATAAATGAACAAATTATAATGTATTACCAGGGATCACGCTTCCCTGCAGGATATAAAGTAATTTAAATTATCCCACCAAGCTGCCATATTATAATGATAAATTAAACATGACTAATAATAATAATAATAATAATAATCCATTCTGAACTGGGCCATTCTGCATGGTGAGTACTTTGGTATTTTAAGTATATTTGCATACTTCATCTTTTATTTATTTAAGATATTTTTTTGCGATGCTATCCCCGAATTGTATTCGTGTTTTTATTTAATTGTATTTTTTCACATAATTTTGGTGTTATATTTATGAATTGAAGAATATTATTGTTCAGGCACGGCTGTTGACACCACTGAGGTCCTTTCATAGAACCGATTTTCCTGACGCGAAAGAATTTCCCTCTAATTGTAGGTTTTAATTTGAGAAATGAAAACACGGACTGTACTCTACTGACAGCACATTTACAGCACACTCCGGTGGGGATGAGGTGTTTGTAATTTTACAGCCGTGGTGGAGGAGAAATGTAGACAAATCAAAATGACACAAAACAAACAAATTTCTTGATAAATACCTGTGCAGCTCCAGAGGATTGAAAGTGCCGCTAGCAAGCTTGAGCAAATAGTTTCCTGTGCACGAGAAGGTTTGGAGAAAACCCTTTACCTGCCACAGAAACCACACCTGAAGGGATAACGCGAGCACCATTTCCGGGCTCGTCACATCGGCTATAGTGGAGCGGGACGTCGGTGTGAGGGGCGCGGGGAGCGGAGCGGTGTCAGTTAACATACCCGGGCTGGTGGACGCGAGCATGGCTGCGGGAAAGGGAGCTGGCAAACCCGCCCCGATGTGGGATAATATGCGGATACGGTTCATAGTTTGCTTCCTCGGAGTCTTTGTCTGTTACTTTTACTACGGAATATTACAAGAGACCATGTAAGTAGCGTTTAATTAGCCCGTTTGGTTAGAATTCTAGATGTTGTTGTGTTCCGTACCAAACTCCATTCAAAAATCTTCAGATTTAATGCTTGCATGCATATCGACAAGTCCCGAATAAATGCAAGTTGTATTTTTATTTAATAAAGCGATGTGTACTGCGAAATATAATTCTGCATGTGTAAGGACATTCAATCTTTTCATTACGCAATCTATTACCTGTTATATTGCATTGCCTTTTACCAATGCGAAAGGCCAATCCGACATTAAATTGTGGAACTTTTGAATGGAGTTTTGTCTGGCATCTATTTAACTAAAGCTACTGTGTCGCTATTCCTTACGGGTGGCGTTGGTGTAACGTTTACAGCATTTTTTAATACTTCATTTAAATAACCATTGTTTAAGTAAAAGATGGCTAACTTGCTTTGTTTATGTTAAAGTTGTCGTTCTGTCCTGTGCCAGACTCCACTCAATAATCTGTCAGTTTAATGTTTCCCTTCATGTCTTCATTTCCGAGTGAACACGAGCTTTATTTGAATTTGACAAAACTGCATGAGTTGTGAATGTGTAACTTAGTGCATTCAACCTTTTCGCTGTGCAATCTGAAATGACTTATACAATAATGACACTCAACCGCCTCATTTTTTAAAGTAGTATGGCTTGACATTTTGGTTATAATAGAAACATGCAGATTATGGGAATGCACATTTAGCAGATGCTGCTTATTTCTGGTCGATTTTTTTTGTTAAATTCTTAAAGTTATTTTGACCAGACTTTTAATTCAGTGTCTACTATCAAATAAAAGAAATCAACAAGGCACAGTGGTTATTTGTGGTTCTCTAGAAGGAGTAAGTGAGGCATGACACACATGGTATGTGGTCACTAGACAGGGATCAGATCTGGTTTCAAAATGAAGACTCGAAACTGGTGCCTCACCTAAGCCCTTTCACAAACCCAAATGATTGACTTACATGATATTTTGTTATGAAACAACATTAACATAAAGGTTTCCTGTGGGTTCTTGATGAAAATAAAACATTGACATTAGCGAGCAAGTTACAAAGATTCCTGATCCCTGAGCTAAATGTCAACACTGCCCATACAACCCTGTCAGTTGTAATTTAATGCATTGTGGTTTCTCCTTTCTGAGTGGCCTTTTCATAGCTTGGACATGAAACTGCTCCACTCTTTAACTCCAAGTTAATCATGCTTCTGTTAAAAAGGCCATTGTAGGAAACTTCACTTTCAAAATGTCTGTGATACATTTTACTCATTAATCAGTGTTGTCTCTCTGACTTTTCCAGCACTCGAGGTGAATATGGTCAAGGAGACCAAAAGGAGAAGTTCAGGTTTGCCCGGACACTTGTGTGCATCCAGTGCGTTGTCAGTGCTCTCTTTGCTAAGATCTGTAAGTAAATTCTGCACAGTGAAATCACAAAAACAACTTAAAGTTGATGGTTAATGTTAAAAAAAAAAATCTGGCCGAATCTTCTCCCTTTTATCAGTGATCCAGTTTTTTGAGGGCTCCAAGCCGGATCACACCAAGAGCTGGCTCTATGGGGTGTGTTCCCTTTCTTATCTTGGAGCCATGGTGTCCAGTAACTCTGCCCTTCAGTATGTCAACTACCCCACACAGGTGAGTCCGTCCTTTCAGATGGAGCAATGTTATCTGGGCCACATACTTCAATACGTTTGTTAATGCTTCATGTACTCTAAAGCTGTGATTTTGTTGTTTATAGGTGTTGGGGAAATCCTGCAAGCCCATACCAGGTAAATCCCTTTTAGTTTTCCACCTGCATATCACCTAAATATGTGCATAACACATTCATAATTTAGTTGTATAAAAAGAATAACAATCCCACAGTAAAGGGAATACTTAGGCCCCTAAATCATCATTTGCAGATTAAATTACTTTCCCTGTGTTACCTTGAATTTGGAATAAACCTTTTTTCTTTCTTGCCTCCACAGTGAACAAAGAATACAAAAACAGAAATAATCCTGACCCAATTTAATCATAGCAAAATTTACCTGTTTACAAGCACTCTCACACCTTATGAAGGATTATCAAAGTCTAATTTTCCCTGCCATTTGCTCACTTGTTCCCAGAGACACAGTATTTTCACTCAGGCCTTACTATTTTAAACACAAAGTGTGTGCATGTGTGCTCTACTCGTTGCTGCTGAACAGGATCCTTTTTTCTTTTACTGTAATACATCAAGAATTTTTAGATTTCCTGTTGTCTGTGGAGGCATGCAAGAAAACCTTTTTTTCTCATGAATTTAAGGTTATTCAGAGTCAGGTTTAGGGTGTGCGTTCCTTTAAAACTATTCCTTAGAGCTGTTATGATGAAATAAAATTGCTGGATTATCTGTTGTGAACTGGTATGTGCCGTAAAATCCGGAAGACAAAGGAGTTTGTAAAAGCACTCACATTGTGTGAAGTATTATACATCTCATGCTTATTGCATATAGTAAGTACAGCTCATGACTGCAGGATTAACACCTCTGTCAAACAGATGTTTTCACTTTCACTGAAAAGCAAAAATGCAAATTTTGCCTCAGGTGAGATCTTTGTCGATAATGACTAACATAGAAGCTGCAATGTCCCATAATGCTGATTTACATATTTCCACATGTGTAAAAGGTGTTCAACAAGCAAAAGACACACTGATATCTTTCTAAACTGATCGGGGACACACTGAGTAAGCAAAAACTTTTCACATGTGTGGAGCTGAGGGCACATGTGGCAGGTTACAGTATGTTCTGTTTACATGACGCTCGTATCGCACCACTGACAGTTTGGTTATCTCTCGTTACTCACACACTCTTTCACAATCCATATTTTGCACTTCCAAGTTTGAACACGCTGAACCTAATAATGTAATAAGAAGAAGAAAATTGATTCCGCTTTTGTAGTTTTAAGGGTCATTGTAACTGATCAAGATAATGTAATTATGTAAAATTGTGATATATTCTGAGATAGTTATTGTGACAATCTACATGTTACTATTTCACCATTGTGATTCTAAAACCAGGTTTGTAAAGTAGAGAATAAAACAGAAAAGAAAAACTGCTGCATTGCTTTGGGGTCATTTGTGGACACACAGCCTGTCTGTCCTCTGCTCTCTGTGTTGGTGTTTTACTAAGGGCGGGAACAGCTGCTCCTGATCCAGAAAACTAAGGAACTGGGCACTGACAGATAAATATAGCACAGAGAAATATCCAAATGACTACTTACTGGCTAAAATAAGTTATAAGAAAAACTGTCCTGGAAGTTGCTTGACATGTGATTGACTGGACCCTTAAGAATATGTGCACTGAATCCAAATCACAAACCAAAAACAGGAAATGTTTCGCAGCCACACCAGCAGATCTGTACTGAATTTTTAAAAAAAGAAATGCAATGTTTTTTGCATCGATGCATTAATATTCATCAACTTCCTTACCACTTTCTTATTGAATTGTTGCAACTTTATTCATCCATTGCTTGACGAAATCTAAGACACAGTATTCAGAATAATTAGGATCAAAAACACAGAATTTGCACTAAAATCAAAATGAATATTTGTCCCCCAACCCTGATGTCATGGCTAGAAACCGTCCTCCATGCTGTTGTTGTGTTGTTGCAGTGATGATTCTCGGTGTGACGATACTGAGGAAGAAGTACCCGCTGGCTAAGTATCTGTGTGTGCTGCTTATTGTGAGCGGTGTGGCGCTGTTCCTCTACAAACCCAACAAGAGCTCAGCTGTTGCAGATGACCATGTTTTTGGGTTTGGAGAGATTCTGTTGGTGAGTTAAAACCGCTTTTTGTTCCATCCATCCCACAATCTATCTGCGTCCCTTCCTCCTGCTCTAGCCGTGACATTTCTCTGACACTTTCCTGCCTCACGGCTCTGCACTGTGTTTCGCTGTGTCGTAGCTGGTTTCTCTGACACTGGACGGTCTGACTGGCGTGGCCCAGGACCACATGAGGGCTCGCTTCCAGACAGGCGCCAACCACATGATGCTGAACATCAACATGTGGTCCACTCTGGTGCTGGGAGCAGGTGAGTCCACCGCGCTCTCTGCCAAACTCTCGTCCAAATGAATATGTGCCGTGAAGTGCCAGGAAGCACGGAGGAGCTTTCGTTCCAACCAAAGCCACACCGGGCCATTTCACTGATTGGCACACCTGCAGCCAGAGAGGAGAAACTAATGAGCAAAATCACCTTGATGGGCTTCAGTGCTGCCAAATTATAGCAGAGTGAAACAAGCACCGGAGCCATGAATGTCCTGTTGGAAAACAAATGCAATTTGTCAGAGAGCACTAAAAGCAAAGGTTGAAATATCTTTTCAGTACATTATTGGCTTTTTGTAACACTGCAATGTAATTTATACACTTTTTTTATACACACAAAATTGACCCAAAACATTTTGAAAATGGTCTATCATTCAACTAGTTTAGGGTTTGTATATCCTGGCACTCAATGGCTCATATTTATTGTTCCTGACCTAAAACATTCAATTACTTATAAACATATGTGTATATTGATTTTGTAAACATCGTGAAAAGCCTCTTTATTGATTAATCATTTGGTTTATAAAATGCCAGAAAATCTGTTTCTGCTGTCTTTAAATGTCTTGTTTCATCATTCAAACATTCAAATATGTTCAGTCTAATATATGATTTATAGCAGAGAAAACAGCATTTTCAACCATATTTGCCTTTAGAAAACACATCATTAATCAATTATCAAAATTGTTTGCAATTACTTTTCTGCAGATCAACAAATCTTTGAGTCAACTGGTCGTTGAAGCTCTAATTAACCGCTGACTTGTTGTCGGTGCAGAGTGTTTTAATGTCGTTATTGCTCTGTAGAGACTGGACAGCTGCTGTGCTGCTTTAGCTAATGGCAATCAGAAAAAGTGAAAAAAAAAAAAAATCCAAACAAAAACAGCCAGCAGCTGCAATGGAGGCTCAATAAGAAAAGGTGAAAACTATTCTCTCAGGAGCCAAAAACTCATTAATTCAGTCAAGACGAAGTGTTCAGTGTTATCTCCACAGATAAGGAATCCTGCACCTCAAAGTCTGCAGTTCAGTGAGGAGGTTACAGTAATATACTGAAGCATAAGGCACATAAAACAAATACAATATAATGAGGGGCTTCCTGAGGTTAGGCACTAATGGGCTGTAAGATAAAGATCAAAAGGTCAAAGCTGGTACGGGAACTGAGAGCCTGTTAGAACTAAACTAATTGGCAGAGCCTGCTATCGCTCAGTAAGTGTCAATCT
>JAOWBC010000458.1:4933588-4950285 GCA_028566105.1 Hypoplectrus providencianus
CTCTCTCACTCTTCACAGAAGCTGCCTGAAGGAGGCCACCGTCACTCTTTACTGTAAAACCCCACATCTAAGGAGACATTTTTACAGGATAAGCCTAATCCACTACCCAAACCCCTGTCCCTGATCAATGCATTATAACAGTGATTATAATGCAGTTTGAAAATATGGTCAAACTTTCTACGAGGCCATTGTCTAAAATGCATCATAAACGTAAGTATAATGTTTAATAAATGTGTTTAAAGCACTGTGTAATACCGTTATAGGCAATCCTGGACATTCAGAGGGCTTTTTAACATCATTTGTAACACATTATAAAGCATTTAATAAGCACCTATAATATAACGTATCACATAAGATCCTAATTTATGGTAATTTCTTTTGCAAGAATCATATTGTATTATTGCATGTTCATAATTCCATATAACTCATGTTGTGACCAGCCGTCATATAGTATAATAATGAAACTCATAATGTGCAATGATTCTCATTATGAGTCATTATGGATGTTTATTATTGTAATTAAACAATGCAATAGGCAATGTGCAATAATTACTATAATCTATAATGTGCAAGGATTATTGTCATACAACATTTCAGATGTTTATTACTATAATAATACAATAATATTAGCATGCATAAGCATGTTTATAATGTATTATATACCTAGACTGCAACAGTCATGATAATTATTTACCTTATGAGTCACTATAAAATGCTTTAAAATTCATAATGATTATTTATGAGTGTAACTTGTTATATAAATGTTAATAACGGCTGCAGGAAGGAATCGGCCTCAGTGGTGCGCTCTCTACCCGTTGAGCTACCACGGCGCCCCAAGAAGCCTATTTCAATATCGATAAGCACCTTGGGATTTGGTCCGATTTGTTTATCGCTGAAAAGAAGCCTTTGCTACAACCATAACTTTCTCCCTGAATGGCAGAGAATTCATTAATGTGCTCTAAAGGCACCTCTGGGAGCAGCTGAGAGGAGAAATAGCCCTGTTATGCTGCTTTTGGAGAGAGGACCTTAGTCATAATTCAGATCTATTGTTAATGAAACAGACGCTCACAAATATCAAGGCTCAAAAATGGGAAGAATTTATTAATTTTCAGGGAGATAATAAAGAACAGGTAAGAGGTCTGGGAGAGGAACTATAACTAGCTGCATTTTGAATTTTCTCTTTTCTCTCTCATTTAGACCGCCTCCTCTTAACGAGTGCTGTGTGCATCGTTATAAAACAAATGAGCGGGAGGTTAATAGGAGGTCCAGTAGAACAACTGGTGTGGGTGGCACACTTCTTAAAGGATCCCTAATGAGCTGTCGCTGCTTCTTCAGAGACTCCATCCATTGATTTATCACAAAACCAATGACACGAAGGTCACAGAGCCACCCTGTGATGGACTTCGGTACTTTGGGGTTTTGACACGACCTTTTGACCTCCACAGGGCTCGCTCCATCACGCTGCCACACAGAAACATGCATCACTTCAGCACTCCTTAGGGATAATACAGCCTCACATCAATATGTACGACACATCCAATTTGGCAGCTCTCCCTCACTCTCTCTTTCTATCTCATTGAAAAACGAGCCGCTTACATGACGCCTCCAGTCTTGATTATTTCAAAGCTGGCATCGCTGAGAGACCTTGAGAGGGCATGTTTAGTCTGAATAAAGAAATGCCTCCACTCAAGCAGGACTTCAAAATAAGTTTACAAATAGAGATCACATCTTCCTGGACATTTGGCAATCCCTGTGTGATAGATGTTCAGCTGCCTGAGGTAGAGCTTGTGCACTTAAAAATACAACATGCATTCAGTGTTTATTGATTCTGTAGATCACGCTGGCTGTCAGCATGTCTATTAAACCACATGCTGGTGTCTTTGTGTCGTTTCTGCTTTATTATTATCTATTATATCCGCCATATGTAAGCATGGGGAGTTTGTACCCTTGGCCTTATTATGTGAGTGCACCTTTTTCTGTTGAAGGACCTTCAATGTTTGTGGGGAATTATATATATATTTTTTCTAAAACTGTTTCTCTTCACTTCTCCAGCCAGTAGGGGCCACAAGTCATCATCAGCTTCAGTTACACACACACAGGCATCAGCTTGCTAAAAATTAGTCTTAGCTTCTCTGTTGCGGGTCACATTTTGGTTTATGCATCACAGGTGCACCAGAGAACCTCCTGCATTTTATTTCAGCACCGCAGGATCATTTCTGTCTATTTATGTTATTCATGGGAGAAGCACCAGTGTAAACAAGTCGCCATTACTTTCTATCTTCTATCTTCTCTGCCACTGTGACCAGGATAACCACGATAGCTGCTTTGTATCTGTTGTGAAAGTGCCAGAAATGTTGGGAAACCAAACCCTGTTGTGTGCAGAGTAATGATAATATCATCTGGAGGTGCACACAGCTTGGCGAATTTCATCACCTTCTGCAGGACTGTGTCTGGCTGACTGCCAGTGCAGTGCTGCTACATTGGTTTGTTCCCAAAATAAACTGATTTTTTGTGACTTAATTGCAATAAACAGATGAAAGGCATGCTGGAATAACTACGGCGTGATGCTGATGTGTGAAAAGGCTAAACTGATGCTTTGTACGGTCTGATAAGTAAATAATCTTAAACAGCTCGGATGAATCAGAGATATGCTATGCAGGAGAATGTATTATTATATCCAGTTTTTAAACAATATTCAGAAGGTGGTGAAAGTCTAATTTGTTTATAATACTTTCCACATCTTATCTTCTTTTTTGTCATATGGAACTTATGCCTTTTTGTTTATTTTTACCTTATGAGCATGGGGGAAGAAAATTTGAAGGAAAACTTGCATCTGATCTTAAAAACATGAAGAAAAAACCCTTCAAAGCAGAGATGCAGTTGTTTGCAGGAGAAACGGGCAGCGGGGCGACCTCTCTCTGTAAGTGGTTGACCCTTGTGGCGGTGGAGAGCCGGGTGATGGGGGCCCTCATGTTCCCCTGGCACGAAGCCCTCAGGCCGGGGCGGGAGAGAGCTGGACAGACTGGAGAAGCAGCGCCGGGACTGGAGCAGAACCTTCGGACTCCATCTGTCGCTTTCTGCAGGAGGGAAGAGGGAGACAGGGAGAGCCGGAGACAGGTGGGCCCACCCCGCACCATCTGGCTCTGGAACCAGCATCTGTCCGCAGCCACGGCAACTTTCCTTTCCCCTCGTCATCACTGATCAGACAGCCGCAGCCTCCTTTCCTTTTTAATCACTCACCTGCAATTCTTTAAGGTGCTTCCGCAGTGTGGAGCTGAAAAATGAGCAGCGCTTAAATTCCAGCAGAGATCCTGATCAAAGATTTTGCTCCAGTGCCTTTATTGTTCTGCTACTGCAGTCTACAGTTCCACAATTCAATACTAAATCAATGGCAGCTAAAGTGGAGCACCAGGGGCCTGCAGAGGGATGTAAACAAAAGACAAATTAGGAAAGGATTTTTATGCTTTCAGACAACTGAGATGTGAACTGTGAAAAAAGGCTCTGCATCTGAGGTTAGAACATAAACCGTATATTTATATATAGGCTGTGTGTTTTGTAAACAGGCAGAGAGAGAGATCTATCAATAGCACACGTTCCAGCGTTAATCATGTTATCGTGATGCAGGGGTCACAATTTAATTGCAATAAATTGCTTGACTCTGATGTTTTTTGATTCTGAAAAAAAAATCTAATGTTAGGACCAACATATGCATAAAATCTGAGAAAAAATGCAGTGAGAACAGTGAGATCTGCATTATTTATCACACATCTCAGTAACATCAACACTATAGAAATGCTTTTTGTGCAATATGTATTGTTACAATCTTTGCATGTACGCTAAGAATTAACAAGAAAATAGATGCATTGCTTACAGGAATTAATACAATATATGGTGCATCAAAGTTTCTCACAACCTGACTCATATTTCTTTTATAAGAGTATCAACTGGATTTTAGAGCAGTGGCAGCAAATGAGGAGAGAAAGATTGGGAATAAAATGCAACAAAGGTCCCCAGCCAGACTCTAACCCGAGTCAAAGCAGGCGTTTATCCCCTCAGGCCTTCAGGGACCCTCCAAAAACTTCTTTTTAAGAGTCATTTCATGCTTTGTTTCTTATCTGTGGCTGGTTATTTTTCAGGATTTTTAAAAATAAACAATCCAACAAAAAAGTCATGCTAATTGTACTCTTTTTTTTCCATGATCCAGACTCTTTTTTGTAGATAATTTTAAAACTCTCGAGTGGAATAGCTTTCTTAATTAAACAAATGTGTGACAATGTGGCATATTACTATTATATTATTATAAGTTAAAATGAAAAAAAAAAAACATACTGTGCTATACAACTGCCCCGAAGATAAAGGTAGTAGATAAAATATTGTTATTTATTTTAAATATTTGTTTTAAGATGATTGAATAGGAGGATTTAAACACTTTTCTCTGTAAAAATTGGTTCTTCACTGTAGAGTTTTTCCGGGCTGCACACATGAAGTGGAGAGGGCCCCAGAAACTGTCGCCCCAGCTCAGGAATCTGTGAGGATGAGCCGGGCCTACAGGGGGCGGTGTAACCTCTCTGAATAATGCAGGACCACAGCGCTCTTTGACACATTAACGACAGGTAACACAGGGCATGGACTCAGGATTTACTCCTGCGAACACTGTGACGCTCAGCCCCTTCTCTCCTCCCCCTGTCTAACTCTGCTGCATCTCTGGTGAACCCGCCTAATTTGGTTGAAAATTGATACAAGGATGGGGATAAAATGTTAAACAAGACAATCCAGCGAGTGTGATGAGGCTGTATGCAGCCAATTAGGCCTGCAGGCTCCCATCTGATGTGGAGCGGGCAGCAACTGCAGGCACATTAGCCTACTGCAGAGCTTTTCGTCTGTCCCGTAACATAATTATCGCCTCACTGTAACATTTAATCAGATTCGTGTCAGATTTAACGTTCTTTTAAAGAGCAGACAAACAATAAAACCAAAAGGGCAAAATGCAGCTTGTAGATCTATAATTTCAGGAACAATCATAAAAGTGTGTTTGGGAGTTCTGTTTGGTGTCTCACATCACATACAGGCTGAAAAATGTCACTTAATGTGGATGCAGCTACTAGTTTACCAACTAATGTGTAAAAAAAACAATGACCCGGGTGTTGCAGAGAAACATAAAAGCATCTCAAAGACATTAAATGAGGTTTAAAGGCCGAAAGTGATACAGGAGATTAACCTTATTGAATTTTCTTGGTTGCACTAAAAACAAAAGGAAATAAAACTGAATCTATTCCAGTTATATAAAGAGTTTCTTCATAAGAGACTTTTTCCATAATTGAGTTAACAGACATGTAATGAAGAAAAAAAGGTATTTACACCCTATAATAAGTATAACTACTCATACCAGCTGTGAAATTACTCCACTACAAGCAGCATTTAAATCTAACTTAAGTAAAAGTAAAAGAGTATCAGCATCAAAATGTACTTAAAGTATCAAAAGTAAAAGTACTCATTAACCAGATCTCTCAGTTATAAGTTTGTTCATCTGTATTAACTTTTCAGAATAGCTTTGGCTTTTGTTTTCTAGGTTTTCTGTTTTGTTAGAACTTCCTGTTTTATTTTGTAGGGATACACTTCTTCAGTGCTATGTCTTGTTTGCTCTGTTCTGATTGGCTGCCTCGCCCTGACTGGTTTCACCTGTGTGTGATCACCTTCCTGTCCTCAGGCTGTGGCTCCCTCTGCTTGTCCCCACTTCAGACTGGGAGCTTCGTTTGCTGGGATTTTGGATATTTTTTGTCTTTCTTTTTGATTCTTGCATTTTTGTCCATTTTGTCATGTGAGTTTTGTGAGCAGCAGGTGAGTATAACACCATTTACTATGGGGATAAACAGATGAGCTAGCTAGTTAGCTTTTGGACTTGTCAAACTTTTTTTTGTTTGTTTTGTCTTGTTGTGAGTGCCATCCATACAGTCCTTAAAGTTCAATCCCCAACTGCAGTGTTTTCTAGTTTTCTAAATGGATACACCAACTCAGTGCAGGGAAAAAGATGCACTCACTCTTTGAAATTAAGAAGGCCTTACACCCCTCTGGTTGGCTTTGGTTGATGATCTATAACTAGTGTTGAAGTCTGGCTGTATTATAACATTTTCTTCTTGAACGTATTGCTTTCTTTTGTTTATGGTCTACTATACTTGCTGGTGTCCCTTGGGTCCCCTTCAAAAGAAGAGGAGTCTCAATTTAAAAGCTTGCTCCATATTTCCTGTAATCTTTGAATGAGTTTTAAAGTGAACAGCAGTTGGTGGATGGCTTACCCCCAAAAATATCATGCAAATTACGTCCTATATATTGCTTTCATGTTAAATGCAAACCACAATGCAACTGGGGGTAAAAAAGAAAAAAGAATTGATGCTTAACTTTTTTATTTGAAGTCCAGACATCGTGTTCTTTGTCACTTGTGCCGGGCTCATAAACAGCTTGTGTGTGCAAATGTAAATTCATCATCTGAAAACATCGGCGGTCACGTAAAGAGACGAATGAGTGATCAGTGCAAAATAATATTGCTTCTGTTTTGTTTTTGTCTGCATATTAACTCCAGTGTTGTTTGTCTCCGCTGCCCGCTGGGTTTAATCTCGGCTCTCCGTGGACCTCAATGTCCATCTATTCACGATGATTAGCCTTAATAGATGTGCAGTTGGGTTCTGTTTGATGACCCAGGTTGTTTGTTGACAAAGGCTTGATACGTTCTTTCTTGAAATGCATTAAGCAAGAATCAGTTGGTTTCCTCCATGCAGGAGGACCAGAACGTGAGTATTAATATGCAGCCCTCATATAAAGAATCTATTAATACATTCCCAGTTGCTCATTACTCTACCTCTAATTGCAGTTTAATGTGATAAGACTTACAGACCAGATTTATAGCAAGAAAAGTGGAAAGTAAACGTGCACAACACCATGTGTGACGGGTTATACAGCACACTAAAATGCTCATATTGGAATTTAAATTAATGGGTCAAAAACATTCAGATTATTTTGCTCATTCTCACAATTAACTGTAAGGTTTCAGATAATGTTCACTGCAGTAATAAATGATATGTGACAGGCTCCCGCGTCTTGAAATCAGTGGAAGTTAAATGAAGCAGAAATGTGTATTTCAAGGTGTGATAAAACGCCTCGATGAGGACACGGTATTATTATCACTGCTCTGAAGCGTCTGATCTCTGCTGCAGGTAACAGCACACAGAACTAATGACACGAAGTGAGAAAAGGACGACTATCAGAACGGAAAGTTTACTTCTAAAACCAGAGAGCATTTCAGCGTGAAGCAAAAAAATATCTAAAATAAGTTCCAGTTATAGACATTGTTTCAAACATGGAAATCTATTAAAACGGTTCACGGAGCATTATTGTTACATCTATTTATATTCAGTCGAACAAATAGGGAGTTAACAGTTATGGAAAGTAATTAGGTAATTATTAAATTAAAAAGTAAAATAAACTAGTGTATAAGAATAAAATAATGCAAGAATTTGTAAAACTATATACATATGAAAATAAAAATAGAATAATTACATAAAAAATAGTAAATGCATATGAATATAGATACACATGGTATTGTTACATTAATAATACATTATTGTTAAATTTAGGTCTGTTTTTTTCACCATTTTGAACTGTAATCTTCCCGCTCTGTCATCCTTTAACAGCAGACTTGTTCATTAAAATGGCCAGATATTTTTATTATAACATGATGACTATAAGGTCTGAATCAAGCAGCAGTTTAGTTTTATTCTTTTAAGTTAATAAATCCTGTAAAATAGAAATCGAGCTTTCTTCTCATGCAAAACATTGACTCTTTCGACCTCTAACTCAGCAGCTAAATACACATGAATAAGTGGTTTTTATGTGTTAAAATGTATCATGACATTGTGAGCTAAATGCGGCACATTAAAAACAGTCTCTCGCTGGCTGTCAGCTAGCTGCGATATCTGCACTTTAGTGGAGCAGACAGACGTCCCAAACCTCCTCCTTTCACACTTCTATAAGAGGTCTAATCCTATTGCTAGTTATTGCCTTCATTTGTCTCCGGTATCATCATTACTGGAGGTGATTGGCAGTCCCCGGAGAGGCTTTTTGGCGGGCTCTCTCTTCACTTGAAATGTGTGAGCCAGGCGGATGGAGGCGCCTCCTGGCACCACGTAGTACCTATCTTCTGATCATCTGTTATCTCTGACTGAACATATTGGATTATTGATTCGAAGAGGGAATGTGTTTTTGTAGGCGTTCAAAGACCAACATTAGTCTGTAGAAGCCTAACATGCTCATTGTAGCCTAACCGTGACCCAATAAAATGCTCAAATTGTAAGCTGGCGAATCACAATTTCCACACTGGAGCTGTCCGTGGTGCTGAATCTGATATCTTTTCCTTTGCAGACTGAAAGCAAACAGGGGAAACTGGCTGCAGTGCTTTAGTTATATGTAACATCCTTCAAGACTCTTTATCAAAATGAGAACAAAATACTGAGTTTGGTGACAGAGTGAAGCAGTGTAGGATTATGGGAGCCATCATCCTCCAGTGTTCAACATTCAAGAGGTTATTAACAGAAGCCCAATTATCCTCAGAGGCCTTCTCCTCCAAAACAAACAGACTTGGTGATTAAAACTGGTATAAAATTCTAAATAAAGCAGTTTCATGTTAAACATCTCTGTTTCATCAATGCTGTTTGGTGAAAGCAGGGTTTGCATGTTAAACCTCTTCTTATATTCTTTAACCTTCAATCCAGAGCATTTTTTCTAGACATTTCTTCAGTGAATATATAATATTCAACACAGCTCTTGAAAGTAACTAGGTAAATGAAAATATATATTTAAAAATAATATATATAAATACATAAAAAAATAAATTCAGGTAAAATGGACAAGAAACGTAAATAAAACAACAGTAAAAAATAAACAATGAATCATAACTGAATGAATCATAAAATAATGCAAATTTAGATATATGTACACATTTTTCATTCCACTCCAAATTAATTCAAAATAAAAATTTCTGTTCATGGTTGCTTAGCTTGTTTATTTGATAACCTTTAATCCAGATTTTTTAATGAATGTAATTACTGTTAATGCCTTCAGGTTCTGTCAATGGCCAAGCAAATTAAACTTAGGTCATTTCTATTGAATAGAATTATGTAATTGTTGCAAAAAAATAAAAAAGAAAGAGAATAAGAAATTAAATTAAAAATTACATATAATTTATTAAGAAAAGAAGTAATTCTATTAAGTATGAATTAAAATAAGGTATAATTATTTTTTTCCTATTCTATAGTTAGATGCATTTCTAATAGTCTCACTTTTGTTTGATCAAATTACATAAATTGTACTTTTTAAGAATGTTTTAATCACTTAACTTGATTGGATGGAAGCTTTCTATGTAACTGCAATGAGTAAACCTGAAAAATAGACTAAATATTCCTCTAAAGAGAAGCTTTCAGCAGCTGGCCTCCAGCAGAGGTGAGCAGCAGGTTACAGAGATGTGCTAAAATCACTTCTTTCACACTGCACACCTCCAGATTGTTTTCATTTTCAGATTCATCTTCAGCTCCATCCAACGCCGACTCAACTGATCACCCGAGGCACTTTACCAGATTTTGCTTAGCTCATCTCACAAAAGGCTCTCGGTTTTTTTTTCCAACATGCAGTAAAACTCCCCAAGACCTGTAAACAGACTTTAATGTGCAGAATTGGTGGAGTTCCCCTTTAACAAACATGCAGTGAAGCTCCTTCATGTCAGCTTTAAACACATCAGGCTCTTGTGTAAGCGCCTCATGGGTAATTTTTCCCACACAGAGGTCCAAACAACAACGCTTCAGCTACGTCGAAGAGAAGAGGTGGTGAGAAATTAAAAAATGTGCAAACACGCACATCTACAAATGCACACTATAAGCTTCACCATCTGGGAGTAGGATTAATTTGTGGACTGTTACTCAACCTCCACTATTATGGGCATTCCTTGCACCGAATGTGTAAAAGTGTGCACAAAGGGGTGAAATGAGCGGGTAAAGCAGGATAATAATAACACAGGAGGCACTTTGATGCTTCCTCAGGAGGATCTATGGATTCAGACAGCCTGAAGATCAGCAGAGGAGTCTGTCAACAACCCGAGAGCAAAATGAGAATACATGGCGCCGTGGCAATGAATTTTATTGATATTTCTCCTGCTTTTTATGTCTGTATGTGTGTGTGTATGTGTGTGTGCATGCATGTGTGAAAGAGGGAGCGAGTGAGACAGATTGACCAGAGACACCAGCCCGCTCTGCTGCCAAGTCACATTAATTGTATATCAGTAACTGGCTTTCATTCCTCCAATCTGCAGCAACTTGATGCTGCTTCAAGTAACACCATCATTATTTCAGAAAGGCCTCTGAGAGAGACTTCCAATGGTTTCTATCTTTAGGCTGCTCGTGCTTTCAGCTCTAACTGAGTTTATTTAAATGCACCTTGCAATTAAAAACTCTTCCTTCTTTTTTAGGCAGATTAGGGCTGGTGATTATTCAATTTTAGTAGATTCTGTCACACCTAAACTAAAACTCTGGCTCAGTCTTGCACATTTCACTTCTCTATTCTTTTCTTAATCTGTTAACCAATATGAAGATGGAACATTTCATCCATTTTATCCAGCCATCAGTCAGAAATGTGCTCAGTTATGCACTAGTTTCTTTTTAAACCATATTCCAGTCAAGCTGTACAGTAAAATGCATAAACTCCTGCACACTGTATTTCCCCTGAACCAGAGAGTGGATGATTGGAAGAGTTAATGTATATTCATGAACTGGGAATAGGTCGACTCACTTTTATGTTATATCATCTCTGTCGCTGATTGATATAATCATGCAGAGAGATTGCTGCTCATAATCAGGGATGAGACCAGCATTTATTTCAGTGACACGTTGCCAAATATTCATTAAAACAAAGCTGATTTTCTCCCTCAGATGGTTGAGTTTGAACTTTGAACTCGTTTCTTTCTGCGCGTTCCCACGTTGGCTTGCTCTCCATGTTTACTGACGTCTCACTGGAACAACGGCGATCAAAGTGTGTCTGGCTGCAGAAATCCTCGGCTCTCTAATTGATGGCCTCCTTCCTCAGTTGTACTATTACCTGGGCCTGTCTTATCCTCCACACACACACACACACACACACACATACACACACTTGCCCCGGCGATATTAGCTGCCGACATGCTGTCTGGAAGCGGGTGAAGCACTGGGGACCTGCTCCTACTGTCCCCAGCTGTCTATATGAATTAGTAACACACAGTGCCACTAATGCGCGCGGATCACAGTCTCAGGCACCACAACATCTGTGCACATCTGAGTACATCAGTGTGAGTCTGAGAGTCCTTGAACCTAGCGGGGAATCTGCCCTGAGGACTCTCGCAACTGTCAGACAACCTGTGGGGGCGCTCTCTGGTCTAACCTCCACAAAAAGAGCAACACGTCCTCTTATTTACTCGTCCTGACTGCTGCCATATGTAGGGGGACGTGGAGACAGTCGCTTTGTGCTCAGGTGGAGCTCCTCGTGTTGACAAAGCCCTCCTCATCCTCCATCCTCCATCCTCCACCTCTGCCCGACCGTCACTTCACCCCAGAGCTCTGCCTCCGTTTCTGCTCATCACTTCTTAAACAATCCCTTCCATCTCTGCTTTCTATTTTAGCTTCCATCTGTTTGTTTATCTGTCTCCCTCTTTCTCTTGCCACACAGCCCCTTTTTTTTCCTCCTGCAGGCAAACAGAAGCATTGCCAAGAACAGCTCTGCTGGCCTGCTTAGAATTTACATATGTAAATGAGAGCCAATGTTGCTCGTAAATCTGCAATTAAGCAAACAGCTGAAGCTTACAAACAACGTCGGTCCCTATTACTTTACCAATAATAGAGTTTCTTGTGCACTGATTTCTATTGCCAACCCCATTACCTTCTTTCTCTTGCCTTTATGCAATTGGTTGAAGATAATGTCCTGGACCACACTCAAGGACTTTGATTAGCCGAGCAGCACAGTGTGTTCAGGAGGAGAATAAGCTCCGTACTGCTACTCCAAAGGCGAAACTCAAGCTCCCTTTTATTTATTTATTTATTTTTTCTTTTAAGGTTCAAAGAGTGAAACAGCATGTGTTCATCAAAGCCCTGTAAATATATTTACATACTGTATTCCCCAGAGAAAACAGCTCTCTTAATGAGTTGCAGGGGTCAAAAGTCAAGACCGAGTTTCAGTTTCTAACATCGAGCATTAAATCCTGCACACTACAAAATACTATCGCACAACTATGTATTTATTTAATTATTTCTGTATCAGTTTCACTGACCATTTTATAAGTTACCTTCCAGACAGTAGATAAGCAAATTTACAAGTTATTACAATGTCAACACTGTTGGGGAAAGGAAGCATTTAATGGTTGATTTTCAATTATTAACAATACTAAAAAATGTTTAACAAAAATACAAATAAATATTAAAAATAGCAACAAAGACGTAAGAACAAACATGTACAAGGTTAGGTGGTTACAAGATACTGTTTATGATTATGTAGTTTTAAGTTTATTATTATTATTATTATTATTATTATTATTATTTTATATTTATTATTATTAATAATAATAATAATAATAATAATAATAATAATAATAATAATAATAATAATGTTAGCATTACAACAAAAATACATTTGCTACAGAAGCAGCATGCTAGAAATAAAACACAAGATGACCGTAAAGATTATAATCATGTTAAAATACAGTGTACTCTGGCAGGCTGGCATAATATCAGATAATTGCATCTTGGAAATCTCACAGTGAACCCAACCCAGTTTCTGACTTGGACTTCCCTGCAGAGGCATAAAGTTGGACTTTCTGACTTTCTAACATCTTTGGGATGTAGCATTGGATTCGGTATCTTGTGCCAACACGTAGATAAGGAGGTCGGGCTTGTGCTCGCCCCGGTCCTGTTCAGAAGTTTATCTGCAGAGATTTGAGGTCACTGTGACCTGCCACATGTGTGAGGTGACTGAAGGTGCTCCAGCATCACCTCCCCTCTGCATGGCTCCTCCACTCAGGGAGTCAGAGGAGGGATTCAAAGCCTGTTTGATGGTCTGGGAGCCTCAAGTAGTCGATCCAGGTCATGCATTTTTGTCATGATCTCTTTTTCTCGTGTTTTTCTCACACAAACACTGCACACTTTCTGCAGAAAAGAAACAACTTAGGAGCTGTAGTTCACGCTGTAAGACTAAATAGACTGGACTAAAACCTAGATTTTTACAACCATATAAAGAATATCACAAAGAGTATAAAAACACCAACTGAGGGATTTATGTCCAAGTGAAACTTACAAAACTTCCACCCACAGTTTTATTTACTTTAAGTGTGAATGTGTCTTTACAGGTCTCTCTGAAAAAGCCCCCAGTCATTTAGGGCAGAGTATTTACTCTGAGGAAGAAAGAAAAGCACATTACTACAGTTCTCAGATCACTGCACCGTGCACAGGCTACCTGGATGTCAAAGAGCTGCCTTTTTAAAAACCGTTAGCGTTTCCTGTGTGAAAAGCACTAAAAGATTTAAGGCCAAAATATTCGTCTGTGACCTGGTTGTGTGCTAAAACCCTCCAGACGCCTCAGGTCGTCTGGGGCTGGTTTGCTCACTGATGAGACGAACCACAAAGGAACATTTAGAAGCAGCTTTTTAAAGAGTATACTACATGTCTGGAATAAACGTCTGAAGATCAGCTCGGATCCAACCCATTTCAGTCCAACACGAAAAAATAAACCACAAGTGATTCTGCTAGGAGCCGTGCACTCAACCCCTTAAAGATATAATCAATGATGTTTGAGTGGAAATAACAAGAGCAAGATGATTTGCTCTGCTCAGGCTCATTTAAATGTCTCCCTCTGTTTGTCTTCTCAGCTGTTGGATTAACTTGATCATGAACTGATGCTTTGGATTTTTAAAAAGGTTTTAAATTTTATCTAAATTTTAACAAAATGCTAATTTATGCTTTTATTGCAATCTATTAGGAGTTAGTTTGGTAGGTGACTAACTCTCCAGTCCAACAAACAACCAGACTATTACAGTAAAAGAAGCCCCAACAATACAACATAGTTAATCATGTGCCTTTTAATCCTCTAAACAATTCAACCGGTGGTCATATAATCCATTATCAATATAAATGTATTGATTACAAAGCCCTTTGATAGTTCACAACACTGGTTCAAAAAATAAATAAATATAACAAAAAGGAATTCTGTGGTTAATATAAATAAAATAGAAAGCACCAAATTAATAATTCAGTTTTTATTATTTGTTATTTTATTCATTTATTTATTCACGCATTGAAAAAAATGATCAGTTTGCACTTACAATACACTTTCTCTGTACAGCTTTCAATTAGATATATGTCAAAAAAGATTAGAAAATTATTGTATTCTGTATTTTTTTTACCAGTGGAAACACTGTCCTCACTCTTGTGCCTGTAAAATAAATCATGCTGCCTCTGTTTTAAACGCTGTTCTACGAATAAACTTTCCTTCTCATGTGGGTTGGGTAAAAAGGAAAAAAAAGGTCATATGAAATGTTAGAATTGGATTATGGCACATGATGAGAAATTAGGCCTGGGACTGCTGAGATGTTAAGTGTTACAGTCCCAGACCTTCTCTAATAGCGTGAAATGAGAACAGATCTGTTAAAGCCTCAAAGAACACAGAAATGGGATGGGATTGGCTTTACGCCGCCGTACATTACCGTCCTCACACTGATAGGCCCTTTATGAGACTTAATTTAAAAGTCGATGGCATCTTTAATGGCCACGGCGCTGGTTGTTTTTCTCTGTTTTTAAAACGCTGGTTCCCTAATGAGCACAGGCAGCCTCATTTGGGGGACGGAGGCCAGAAAAATGTTTCGACCTGTGGCACGAGGTCATTATGCCCCAGCTGTGTCAGGAAAACAGACGAGCCTGAGCTGAACTGTGCTCAGAGTCAGCGAGGGGAAGATGTGAGCAAACAGGTGAAGGTACGGAAACACAACCAGGTCGGAGATGGAGCGGTTAAATGAAAAATACAAATGGAGAGGCTGTTGACTGGAGGATGCTCAGTTTGTTCTTCATGCTGTGACTTTTTGGCATTTTGTTTCATGTCCTTGTTTATCTCTGGAATTAGAAACAGAGTAATAGTGCATCATGTTTGAGATGGAGCCAAGAGTGTCAGAGTGTTGAAAGACAGCCAGGGTCCTCTCTGTCTCAGAAACTGCTTTAGATGGAGTTAATGACTGCAGTTTGAAAGACACAGAGGAGAGCCTCTTCAGATATTTGACGCTTATCTCACTGATTTATCTTTGAATTGGCTGATTGGTGACTGAATGAACGGTTGGTTCAGGTTCTTACTGATGCAGGTTGCGGAAACTTGAGCTTTATGCTGCTTTTTCATCCACAATGACTCTGTTTATGTACTGTACTGTACAAATGTAGTTATGAGTGGCATACTGATGTACGTTAGTGTTTGAGTCAATATGTGTGAACAGGCCTCTAAAACTCACGATATCTCCGTCTTTGCTGCTCAGTTTTGCTCAGTATCCCTTTAAATTTTAGGGTTTGAAGAGCTGCTTTGATCTCAATCAGCTATTTCATAATAAAAAGTCTTTCAGACATTGTATCTCATTGTGTTTGTGTCTTCAAATGTAGTAATTCACATATTTTCACCCTGGAAAACTTGCAGCTTCTACAGTATATCCCCCTTTACTATGCAAATGTTTCTATACAAGTCAGTGCTGGAGGGAGATTCACTTTTTGAGTCAGTCAAAGTGAGCTGCAGCGCTCAGCCTCTGACAGCCTGGAAAAAACAAAACAAGCCTCTTTCATTTCGGTTATGTGTCTCACAGTTTTCATATTGTAGTTGTTAATTAAGATATTAATAATTTGGTTCACTGAGGGAAACTACGCTCCGAGCAAGGATGTGCTACTTTCAACACAACAATTCGCCTAATTCAGGGCAACACATCTGCAAGTGTGCAACTTTTCAGTGCAGTATTTATGTTGACAGAAAAACATCATTAACCCTTGCTGTAAGTGCTGGTAAAAAGGTGGTGGAAATGCATTTAAATCAACAAAAAGTGAAGTGGAGATACTATCGCTAAAACACAGTGAGGGGATGTTGAGTCTAATCCAGCAGATGCATTTAACTCTCTTTTTCATAAGCTGTCAACTCCCACGAGGCTTCACTCGCTGCCTGCCACTGTTAAAAATATTTTCCCACCTTGATAGTTTAATGTATTTCCAGCCTGTTCGAGCCTGACATGAACCAGGGACCGAGCGTCAACAGCTCTTCCTTCTCTGTCTCTGCAGAAAAAAAAAAGAAAAGAAAAGAAAGATCCTCGTTTAAAACGGCGAGCCTGTCTTCCAAAGGATGCCTCTAATTGGAGGAGAAAAGGCTTCTTTCTGACGGAGCTGGAGATTTCAAATAAAGCCCATTTGCAAATGTAAGGAGTCATTAAACATGTCATTAAATTCAGCTTCTTTGATATAAGTAGATGAAGCTCTGGATCCCATTTAGTCTTTGAAAGGGATGATGGAATTTAAACTGGTCTTGTGGCGGTGAAAGACTCATGCTTGACCTGCCACACACACACACACACACACACACACACACACACACACACACACACACACACACACACACACACACACACA
>JAOWBC010000458.1:4950385-4966283 GCA_028566105.1 Hypoplectrus providencianus
ACACACACACACACACACACACACACACACACACACACACACACACACACACACACACACACACACACACAACTCAACACTGTTCGTACACAATATGTGGGTGTATATTGCGTTCACGACTTAAAGTCTATCATTTTCATACAGGAGGGCACCAAATCATCCCATTACCGAGGGAGGAGAGTATGACATTCAGCCACCAAAAGACGGGTGCTTGATGTTCTCAGCCTGGTCACGCTTCTCTGTCTGACTTGCACTTCTTTGTTTCACTGTTGCAGCTGATTTTTTTATTTTTATTTATTTATTTATTTTTACTCAGCGGTCTGATTTGGCCTGCAGCGAGCGGCTGGTAAGTCCCAGTGGAGATGTCGGCCTAAACAGCCGGGTCTGAAGTGATTATGTGAGTGCAGTGTGAGAGATTCCTTTAGGGCCTGTGGGAAGCCTGCACATTCTTTGTTGACAGTAGCAATGAGAGAGAGAGAGAGAGAGGGAGAGAAAGGTAGAAGGGAAGGAGATGATCTAAACGGACAGAAAATTGCTGGAGACTGGGAGATTAAAGGTACGTGCAGATATAAAATCCCCTCTCTGCAGTAAGCTATTAGGTTGTCCTTTATGTCTTCATCCACATACACAATTAGCATGAGCTTCGCATTTATGTAACAGCAGCTTACATCTTATAACGCTGTCAAATTGAATCCAGGTAACCTCCCCCTTATGTATCTTATAACAGAGTCACCCTGCGTTCAAGCAGCCTCAGACTCATTATTCTGTTAAAGTGATTTCAGAGTGAGTCAGAAGGTAATAAAACCCAGCAGCAACCGTCGTGTCTGAAAAGTAAAGCCAATGCAGATGTGCCTCGAACATGCATTCTTTCTATTGGCCAGCAGGGGGCACTGGTTGCATGAAGGAGTCTCATTGTATAGAAGTCTATGAGAAAGTAACAGGACTTTTTCACTTGATTTGTTACCTCAGTAAACATTTTCTTAAAGAGGTTATGATGCCAAATTATAATTGGAAGTCTTCTTCAATACAACATGATAGTCCTTTCGTAAAGTATTGTCCCATTTAGAGTGAAATAGATGATGAAGCAGGAAGAATTATATCCAAGTTTTATTTCTAAAACTGCAAGAGCTTGTTATATTTTCATTGGTTGAAAATATAACGAAGGCCAAAACTCAAACCATTTTGTCCCAGTGACCAAATCCACTGATTTCATACTGTTTACCATTTGTTTGTGGAACAGACTATAACTGTGCACCTTTTATAATTTTACAATAACCTTGTTAAAACCTTGTATATATTTATAATTAGTCCTGCCCTGGTTGTCAGTTTAACCCTGGTTGATCCCTCGGTGTGTAAAAGGAAAATGTAAGAGATGGGACTGGAAAAAAACACATTTTGCTAAAGTAAATAATAAAATAAAAATGATGGCAGAAATGAAAACACAAGCACTTACCCCCAGCTGCCAAAGAGTTTGTGTGGCTGATTACACGGATACTTATTGGAGCAATCCTGCTGGGAAGTTGGCAGTGTGTTTCCTCAGTCTCAGTCCCTCCATCTTTTTTTGTCCTGCTACTGAGAAATGAATGAAGCCACCATCAAATGTGGTTGGAAATGTCAAGATCATAAAAACACTCTGACGGAAAACAATAATTGTGAAATATAAAGTCTACTTGTCTGCATTGGAGGATTAAAGTTCACAATGTGACGTGACACTAATGGACCATTGAAATACCACTCCCACATCCTGTGCTAATCACCACATGGCCTGTTACAGGATGGTGTGAATACAGTCTGAAACTCTCATTTTCTCTGCAAATTTTCTATTGAAATCTCTAAAGTCTATCTGTGCCTGAAGCTAACATCTCAACCGGTAATTAAGCCCCAAGAACCTTTCATAAGGCACTATAACAATTAATTATTCACATTCACAATCCTACATTGTCTTCATAAGAACAGCCAAGCAATCAAATTGTAGTTTTTCCTTTTTTCCCCCTCTGCTTCACTACCATTGGCCTGTTTACTCTAAAAGCATGTCCTTCAAGCATCTCCTTCTCTGAATCGAGGAGCTTAGCTGTAGGAAAGCGAGCTGTCGTTTATCGCTGCCTCACAGACAAATCCACTCTAAATGGCCGGTGATTTTCACTCATTGGCTCAATAATCCATTTGAGAATTAACTCAGGGACTCAGACACATTGTTGAGGTTGTTTTTTTGGGGGTCCTTTTGAACACATTCCTCTGAATGCCCCCTTAAACTTGAAGGAGACTTGTTTTAACAACACAGAAAAATGGAAATGAATGCACATACAGAGGCATCTCAAATTCAGTGTTGTGCGACTCGGTGCGGCGCTGGGGGAAGTTAAATGCCTCAGATGGCTTTATGTTTCCAGATGTCCTTGTTGAATCCAAGGCCAGAACTTTGAGCGAGGGAGACCTGAGTCACTCATGGATGGATGTCCCTCCAGTTGTTTGTCCTTGCTGTTGCATGGCTCCGTCCTGATTAAACACTTGGCTCAGGCCGTAAAAACATTCCACGTCTCAGACATTTTTCCTTTTCTGCCACCTTGCTGCTCTGCCCTGATGCCTTCACTGTCCACCCCTCCTGCCTGCTGTCCCTCCTCCCGTAGTACACTGTTGTAATTGAGTGAGAGCAGTGGCCCTGGAGTCCTTGTGTAATCCACACTTTATAAGCACTCTAATTGAAGTGCAAATTCAATACTCCCTCATCAGCCTTTTACTGGCTGTGCTTTTGCCTTCACCCCTTAGGTAATTACAAGGAGACTGGCAGTTCAATCATTTTGCAGAAAATAATGTAACAAAAACATAGCTGCATACGCCAAATCGTTTTACTGTGGCTGTGTCGAGTGTGTGATTGTCTGGGTCACACAAAACACCCCGCCTGTGTGTCTGCAGGAAGTTAACCTGTGTGATGGAGAAATTTAGAAGACAATACAACATGGGAGTTTTCTACACTCACATCTCCCTCGTCTTGTACGGCTTTGTCTGTTGACACATTGTCACGTAGGGACACACACTGCATGCACACCCACGTTTTCCCCTTTTGTAGCTACAGACACACATGCAAATGTATATAAAGGCAAGTAAAGCACACACGCGCACATAATTATTGTGTATTGGTTTTCCTATATTACTGTGTGTGTCTGTGTGTGGGAGTGCAGTTTGCAGCTTTAATTAAACTTCCTCTATTTTCTCTCAGCTTGTCCCCATAGGGCCCTGTCTTCTTCCCGACCACATGCTTATTTATTTATAATTGCATTAAACTCCAGAGCTGAGCCATGGCTGAACACGGTGCCAGACCTGTGGAGTAAGCTTGGATTGTCACACAGTAATACAATTTTATGTACTGAAACATCCCACCAGCTGGGAATATTCCACATTATGAATCATGTAGGGATGCACTGTACATTAAACAACAACAACGATGGAAAAAAAAAAAGTTAGGGTTATTATTCCAAATGAGGAAGAAGCAATACAGAATGCCAACATGGATATATATAATTCAAAACTGTGGGAATGTGTTTCATACAACAGAGAAAATATCTTATGGATATTATCCCTGCAGAACTCTGCTCCTCAAGAGATCAAACATCCCGGAGAAGAAAACAATCCAGGTGTCATAACAACTTCTTCCCTTTATTCAATTGCCAGATTCCTGTTCCCTTTTTGTTTATCTTTCTAATTTGCTTTGCCTTAAACTAAATATCCCAACAGACAACTGTTTGGATGAGCATCACAGCAAATCTGTGGGGTCTCCCAAGTGCTTTTGTTGAAGTTGGATGAATGTGATTTAAATCTTCAAAAGGGAAAATCATATTATGATTTCTTATAAGATTGCAAAATTGCCAAGCTAACCTACATGGGCAGCTTCCCACATGTGGTGACTTAATATTTGCAGCGCTGCCTACTCACATCTGCAACATAAACAAGCCTGCATGCCATTCTTTTCATAGCCAATTTAAATGCTGGCATCGAGATCATAATCATATTATAGCACATCTTTTCATGTCACATCATCAAACTGGTGAAGCTGTAAATCTTTACAAAGACACGGCACTGTAATTTATGTTTTGCATTATTCACAGTATGCTTTTAATTGCTTGTTGCATTACATCCTCTAGCCTTACGTCAAGCTTGCATATATTTATCCTGGTGTGATGACCCACTTCCCTGAGGGTAATAATTTACAAAAACCACATGTATGGCAAAGTTCCTGCATTTAAAATGGTTTACCGTTAAAAAACACTGAATTTCACACTTATATTGACCAAGATTCTGGAAATAAACTGCAGCAATTACTGGTGACAAACAAATAAAATCAATCTGTGGGTTCGTACAATACATAACCAAGCAGAGAGCCTAAATGGGTACTGAATGCTGCAGTACAAGATTCAAGATTCTGTATTCTATAAAACAAGGAATATTACATTGCACACACTTAATAATGTGCACATGGTTTTAACATTAGGATCGTTTAGGATTCATAATAAAAAAAAAGGAATTCATGGACTTCTTTGCTTGCAAACAACCCATACTAACTTACTATTCAGTAGGTCAATAAAAAATAATTTCTACACAATGTAAAATACCAACAGTACCAAGATGTCCAGAAACAACCCTCTGTTCATTGTGGTTTCATTTTCATTGCAATGTGTTTGGAAGAGATTTAGTCATAACGTTTTGAATAGATAGTCACTTTATCTGTCAAGAATAAATCACATAGTCACAATGTCTCAATCATCATCATAAGCAAAGGTGCTTAGTAAAATTACTAACCCCACACAGTGAATAATCCATGAAAGTAAATATACTCCTGTCAGTGTTTGAATATTATATGTGATGTTTTGGGATAATTACACTATAATGTACACAAGCTTCTGCTTGCAGTACTTGTATTATTATTTCATCATAAATATTTAATTATTATTTAAATAGAAATAGTGTTCTCTGTGTAGTGGTGCAATTTAATATATTCTCTCTATATATTTCTATTTATTGCTTCTAATTTAATATTTCTTAGCGTTCAAGTGTTAAGACTTTTACAGTTGTTGCAGCGTTTCACCCAGAGGATAAAACCAAAACAATCTCAGCATGGCCAGACGCCTGTACACGTCACAGCCCAACCCGGAAGTACAGAGACAGCTCCTATCAAAAAAATCCTTCATCCTTTTCTCGAAACAGCGAAACAAAGGTGAGTTTTAAAGCCACACGAATGCCCCTACACACACTTATCGCTTATATTTTGTGCTGTTCTCCGGTATTCGTTGAGTTTGGGCTTGCTTTAGCGCTCGCAGCACTTTTACAGGGCTGAAATATTAGCCGTTAGCTGGCTAACGTTAGCAGGTCACTAACGCCTGCCGTTTTTGACGTTGAGCTTGTTCGGAGGACTTTTTGGCTGATTTTTGTCATTTTCTGTGTCGCGGCGACCTCTTCCTGCTCTAGGTGTGCGTTAGTGGAAAAATAATTTGTGTTGAAATGTAAAAAGACATGCCAAATAATGAGCTCATCATACAATAACGCGATGCTGATTTCTTCAGCTCAGCCTCAGTATCCTGCCAAATAGTGATCCCACATTCTGTTGCATCTCGGTGCAGGACAGCTGCAGGATGCACCGTTACCAGAAGTGTAAGAAGTCTACAGACCCCAGTAGTTCAGTAAAAGTACGAATATCACACAGCAGAATTAATCAAGTACAAGTAAAAGTCCTGCATTCAACCATTACTTAAGTAAAAGTACACAAGTATCAGCATCAGAATGTAGTTAAAGTACAAACGAAAAGTACTCGTTATGTAGAATGGCCCACTCTGATTTTAATATATATGTCAAATGTATGATTGCATTATTATTATTATTATTATTATTATTATTATTATTATTATTATTAGTGATGCATTTATCTCAGAAGCATTTAACAGATTGACAGAATTAACAGAATTTTTTGAATATTTTGAATTATGACTCACAAAAGTAACTAAAGCTGCTAGCTAAATGTAATGAGTTCAAACATATACCCATTATTGCATTATGAATGCAGGACACTGAATTTTTGATTAAAACATTTTAATCATTCTGGCATTACTGAAATTAAGCAGAAAAAATAAAAGTAGTTTCAAGCTACAGGGAAAAAGAGGGTGTATTTTCAGTGGTGGGACATATCATCATATACTCATATACTGTACTAAAGTATAATTTCAAATGTATTTTATTCAATTTCATACTTTTATTCCAAAGATTTAGTCACTTTAAAGACTAAAGAAAATTATTAGCCTATGTAGAATGGATTTATAAAGTAACTAAATCATTCTATCCATTAAAATGAGGTTACTCTTATTATCCCTTGCATATTGTTCATTCATGTGGTTATTAACTTACTGACATTTTGCCTGCATTATATGATCTTATTTCTCTCATGCAACCTAACCCTAATCAGACAAAAGACCAATCCACAAGACATAGTCACAGAGTATTTTTATTTACAAGTAATTTACAAACAATTCAACTGAATTGATGGAAAAAGTCACAAAATAAAGCAGCTTTTCATTAAACTAAACTTCAGGTAAAAACGTATCTTAGTTCTTTTTTGTTGACTATTACAAAAGAAGGAGGATAGTTTGAAATTGTGGTTGTATTTGGCAGTAAAATTGCTGCTGTCTATATTTTTCTATAAATGTAAGTGCATGAACAAAAGAATCAGATGGTTTGTCCCACAGTGTTTTTCTGCTCGGCGGCGCTGGAATTGTGTGCATGTGCAGGGAGGCGTGTGGGAGTTCAGAAACGCGCTGAATGGGAGTCTTGTTTGATTCATAACAGTCCATGGGTGAAAGTATTTGAATCTGAAAGTTAAGTCGCTGGCTGAGTTTGCATTTTTCCCATTTTACGGCTCCTCTCATACTGCCACGCAGATTTTTCACATATCTGGTAGGAAAGACGGTTTCTTGACACTATCATGATTTAAATGGTAAAGAGATTAACCTTCCTCCTCAGGTCATCACTCAGTCTCTTCACAATTGTAGAAAGTCCAACAAAATGAGTCTGAACTCCTGAACCTTACAAAAGAGGATCCGCCACTGTTTTGGATAAGTAATAAAGACATATTAACCAGAATGATAATAGACAGAAAATACTTTCATATTGTACCAAATGGGTGATGATCATTGACTGTATATGAAGGTGGATGATTCATTTCAATTTCTTCCCACTGTACAAAAATGAAGCCAAAGTATCCAGTTTTGCCATCTTATGCTGATGACACCATGTACAGTCAGAGCCTGTCTTTAACTTTATTTGATATTTTACATGATTATTCATATTTATAAACTAACATAGTTGGGATTATGATTTTATGCCCTAAAAAGGTCAATATATACCAATACAACACAATAAACACATTGAGGATTTATTATTGTCATCGGCTTTAACTACTATTTATTAACCATTTATCATAATTCCGCTATTGATTATCTGTGTTATTCTGTATTATTTGATATACTTTCTTTCTAAAACTCTGAGTAACACGTAGCTGTTAGTCACAGCCATTTCCCTGTGAGCAGCCTTAAGCAGACCGAGCTGCAGTCCAGTATTTTTATCTGTGTGATGAAATGTGTTTGAAAGGCCATCTCACAGCCATAAAATAACTTAATTCAGCCACAGCATTTCAAGCTTTGCATTTGAATAATTGTTGCCAGATTGTTTTACCCCTTTTTCTTTCACTCTTGGGGCGTTGAGTTTATAAAGAACAAGTGATTCGGTTTCAAAATAGTTCAAACAGTTCACAGTTTTTGGTGGACGACGACAACAAATAAATCCTCTGTGTGCTTCTGATAAAAACATCCGGTGGACATCTGGCAGTTGAGAGTTGTTGACAAAACTGCATTTAAAAGCCCTGCTTGGTTGAATTAATAAACTAAAATTATGTTTTTTTTTTGGGAGGGTAAAACCTATTTGGGCGAAATAAATTCTATATAAGAGGAACACAGATCCGCTCGCTGTTAACAAGATCAGTGTGGAGGGGACAGGCCAGATGCTCAGTTTCATATTGCTGAGCTGTACGCATCAAAAACAGTTATTAGACAGGTGGCCTTTCCTTAGACTTCCACCTGGCAGCTGGCAGATAGACACACTTTTCCTTTTGTTTATAGGAGCGTGTGTGTGTGGAGTGGAATGAGACCACTTGTCTTGATTTAGAAGTGCTTTTCTCGCCTCGCCGCTTGTATTCTTTTTAAACACTAGTCAAATTTAAACTCCTCGGCTGATGTGTGTCGAGCTCTCCCTCTAGTCGACTGTGTCCATTCAGCCCGGTGCTGGATATTAAACTATTCAACCACTCTGTCAGATGTTCTTTACACACAAGTGCCCAGCTGCCCAGAGCCCCCCTCTTCATACACTACAAGATGCAGCCATTTGGTTTATTTACGGGAGGTGCTTCTGTAACTGCTGGGAATAGGCCAAGAGCCAATCGAAACACACGGTAGAGGCCAAGCTAATAGAATCTGACAGGAATGGAGTCATAGAGGCCGCTCAGGCATCGTAAAGCTGTCGCCATTTAAGCCCCTAAATTTGTCGCTATTACCTGCTTGCTTCTCCCTTTACATGGCCAAAGAGTTGTGAGGAAAAGTGCTTCCAGGCGTCGGAGTTGCAGCAGGTGTTGTTACTCATCTTTTTCTGTTGCAACAACATCAGATAAGTGTGGGTATATTGGTGTGTTGTTGTGGTATTTTCTGCATTAAAGCACTGAAAGCAGATGTGAGGACAAGTAATATCTAGTTCAACATTGTGGTATCAAGTGAGTATTGCTTTAGAGTATGGCGTATTTTAAAAAAACAAACTGTTTCTGCACTGCACCATTTCACAGTTTGACTGCTGCACCCAGCTAGCCATGTACTGCATTTGTTTACACTCATATTCCTATTTGGCTGTGTGCTTTTCGGGGAATTGCTTTGTCAATGGTGCTGCAGGGGAAGATGTCAGGAAGTGTGAGTGTTTTCTAGGTCGTCACGGTGTAAAACGCTACAGCAGTTAGCACATCAAACACAGGAGAAGTCATTGGAAATCGTTCCTTTGTCAGAAATCTATTGTATCTCTAAATGAATGGAGTTTTTTCTCCACTAATGAGCCTGATTAAGAGAATAGACGTAAATTCCCTTTAAAACTGGCCTCGTCACTTTAGCCAGTCTGGCTCCTGAGCTGCATTGGTGAATCGATTCCAAAAACTGTTGGCCGATGGCATCACAGCCTGCAGCTTTTTGCGTTTTTCTGTTCGGCTTTGTCACAAATCACAAATCAAAACTGATGAATGCTGCAATAATAAATAAATGTGATATATTTTTTATAACCTGATTTCCATTTCCACTAAAGGTCAAATCTCAAATTAGAATATATCATGTTTGCAGTAGTCATTTTGCTGACATCCCACTGTTATCTTAATGCTTATTTAATTGGTCTGAAAACACGAGGAGTTAAGCTCATGAGTGTGTGATGTAAAATATGAGGTTTAAATGTGGCTAATGTGGGCTGAATACATTCTGAGTACAGAAAATATGGAGAAAAGTGATCTGCATACATTACAGTTTGGTGAGAATGTTGAAACGCACCGATTTTACATCCTTTAAAACGGCTTCCAAGAATCTCCTTGTGTGCAGGCCTACAAACACATAATTGATATAGGCAGAGGCCCACTCAAAAATGTCTCTGATTGGGCCTTTTATGGATGCAGCATAAGAAGAAGCTCATTTCTCACATGCCGATCGCTTGTGAAGGAAGGCAACAAGTATTGAATTAGTTTGCATGAGAGAAGGGAAATTGAAATATGGATTGGGGTCGCAAATGCCTGCCAGTGCTATTGGCTGTTTCGGATATGGAGGATGAAATGTATTTTCTGTGTGTATGTGTGTGTCAGTGTGTGACTGATGCAGACAGTGCCGGCATCGAATGGTTCTCCAGCGTTCCTATTTTCCAATAACAAGTTGGGAGCAGGAGTGACACAGATGAAGTGAATGTTTTAAGAGGAAAAGTAATCTTAAAGACAAGCCAAGCCATTCCTCACTCTAATACGCAGCCGCATCCTCTGCTTCTCCTACATCACCGCTTCTGTCTCGCAGCCAGACACGAGCCAGCTCTCTCGCCATCTGCCATTTAGATGTATTTAAATCATGCATGCATGCTGAGTTTGGACCTGTGATTTGAACTGGTCAGGTCCCAGGTCTCTGCCAGGCTGCTCAGCACAACTCGTGACCCAGGAAAGCCATCTGAATAAGAATTAATGACAACACAGTTGGTTAAAAGTGTCACTGCCCAAAAGTCAGATCCAATTTTGCTGATATTAACTGGCATTTAAGCCTGAAAGATGGCGAGCCATCCTAATGGTTTGATTACCAGAACAAGTTCCGTCATGGCTGAAATGTTGTCTGATTTGGCATTTGAGAAGATTATTATTTTTAGGTTTAAATGTTGATGGGAGTGGTACTGTATTATACGCAAAAGTCAAGAGACTCTGTTAAAAGTTTCACATTGTATATTTACATTATAAAAATTGTCAGGTCATGTGTTAAACATTTACTGCTTGGAGCCCGGGGTTCCTCCTGAGTCTGTAATGTACCATATACAATAATAAAAATGATTATAGCATTCTTATTCATAATCATAATGCTAATTATATAAAGGAAATGTTTAACAATTTGATTAATTCCTCTGGTCATTTATCAAAGCAAGAATGCCCAAAATCCCCTGGTCTGGGAACACTGCATTTTTAATTTTCTGCTCATGCTGGTTTTCTTAGTCTTTCATATTATTAATTTCAATTGTATTTTAATTTTTAACTAAGGAGGATCTTTTTCTATTTTGTGATTTTTAATGAAAATAAATTAATCAGGAGCACTGGGCCGATTTAAAAAATACATAAAGATACTTTTTAGTTGCATCTCGTAATAAAAGGAGCAAAGATACTGAAATACAGCACTAAATAAAGTTGGGTTGATTCACAGTTTTGGCACTTGATATTATCTAAGCCAGCTGAAACATCATTTGTCATTAGGACTTTTTCTGATCAATAAATATGCAGCTTTATTCAGCAACCTCTGTTGACCAGATAACGGCTCTTAATCCAACTTGTAATTCATTGGTAAATAGCAATAAGACTTCAAAATTTGTGTCAAATTATTTGTACATAAATGGACAAACAGAGCCACAGGGCATGTTTTGTATAGCACAATTCAGCAGCGAGGCATTCAAAGTGCTTTACATCGACGAAAAGAAAATGTACAAAGTATAAAAGCAATAAAATCAACACTGAGAAAGACATTAATATTAAAATTTAAATTATGGTGTGAGATATGAACCAAAAACCTCAGATTTCATTTCATAAAAGGCAGCAGCAAACAGAAAAGTCTTCAGTTTTGATTTGAGATAAGACATGCAGATTTAGGTTGAAAAGAAATCTGAAACTCCATATGGCAAAATGTTTTATTTATAGTTGAAGAAAGAGTTGTGAAAACAACCGAGTCAACGTGTGAACTCTACATGAAAAAATGTCCTGTCTCAGAGCAGCATTACTGCCACAAGGTGGACTGGAGTCTCCACACTTTGTCAGTGACTCTCATTCTCAGAAATCTGGTACTGGATGTGTAGCAAATAACTAAAGTCAGAGCTTTATCTGAAAAGAGAAGGACAGAGCAGACAATATAAACAACAGTGAAAATTAGACCTGTTACGGAGTAAGAAGTGGCTTTACCATTGTGACATTGGATAATGTGAAAATCAACAATAAAAGACCGTAGTTGCCATATGCAACTTCTCTTTCAGAAGGACCTTGTCCGAAACCAATCGAAATAAGGTCACAGGAAAGTGTTCACAGGTAACCACTCCACCCTCCTCACTCCCAGCTGAAAACACTCCTTCGCAAAGGAGCTACGCGTCAACAATGGGGGACTGGAATAGAGAGAGGACAGGAGGAGGCGGAGGGAGAGTAAGAATCGTGGCTGTGAAATCGATAGTTCATACTGTTCTGAAATTGAAGGGTTTTTTTGTCAGAAACTGTGTGTAGAAAGTGGAATATGAAATAGCTTTGGTAGAGGCCCCTGATGTAAGCAGCAGTATTGATTTACAGAGACCTGGTCCAATTATGGTACCGCAGGTTTTGTCAATGCCCTTTAAAGGGCCAGAGTGACTCTGGTGGTGCAAATTTTGGGGCAATGCCCAACTTCGCCTCATCTCCTCCTCCCTGAGTGACCTGCTGCTTCTGTCACCAAAGTCACTGAGAAAGACTCAAGGAAATAGAGTCTTCTGTTTCTACAGTCTCTCTGAGGGCACAGCTGCAGTATGGGAGATTTCCCCTGTTGGCAGTTCATGTTAAGAGATTCACTGGCATTACAACATAAAGAGAAAATAATCCTCCCTCTATGTGTGGTAGTATCTGTCTGCATGTGTGTCTGTTGGCAAGGGGCTTAGAGAGAAAGAGTCTGACTGAGTGGTCTGACAGATTCACTGTCTGCGTGCGAGACAGCCAGGCTTTTGAACGTCTGTATGTTCAGATGTGTTGTGTTACCGAACAAGGATGCATGAGTGTCTGTTGGCTGCAGCTTGCGTCGAGGTGTATTCACACATATCCCCTACAGTTTAGCAGTTATTGTGAACACCCAGACATTAGCGGAGAAATTGCAGCTGTTTTAAAGCTTTTATTGCTGGAGGATTTGCAGGGTAAAATGGTCTGTAATTCCCATCCTGCGCTCCCGCTGTGCTGTCCCTGCTGCTGACGCTGCTTTCATACTGCCCTAGTCTGGCTTCATAAGGAAAAAGCGACAGGAGGCTATCAGCTCCCGGAACAATATAGGACAGCCCCCCCTCCCTCCACTCCTGAGTCAAAAAAAGTTTGCTGGCAACGAAAAGAAGCCTCTTACTCAGTCTCTCTTCCCCTTTGCTTCCTCTACAGTCGCCATGTGTCCCATCTCTTCTTCCCCTTTCCTCTCCCTCCCTCAACTCTCGTCCTCTCTCCAAGTAACGGGAGTCTCATGCAATATGCTGTGTTTCCCCACTTGAGTGTTAATGAGGCAGATGAATATTCATGAAGAGGAGGCTGACATCGCTCTATGGCGATTGTGCAGAGGATGTTTGTGTGCACCGGCGCTGTGGTGGCCACATTTCTGAGGGATCTGTTGTGGGGAGACATCAGGGGACTCTTGGCTCCTCTGCTAATGATGCAGATGTGCGTCCCTCAGTCTTCTTTTGGTTGGTGATTGTTGATGACCCCTTCCCAAGGCCTCTCTTCTCTCCCTGGTGGCTGTTGGCGAAGCTTAAGTTTAGCCTCCAGCTGCTGGTGGAGGACAGCCAGGGAGCGGGAGACTGAGAAGAGGAGCTACCTCTCATCCTGCTGCCTACACTCCTCCTCCTCTTCCTCCCTGTGGCTCTGGCTTGTGACAAGCAGATGCCATGGGCCGCCTCTCTGGGGATCATGGCTATCCTTTTTTATTATACCTCTCCCACTTTCTTGCCACCTGTATTCATCTCTTCATTTTCCGAGGCCTGCATTTTCTTTCTTGGAACATATTGTGCTGTGATGTCTACAGCCGCCAGCACTACTTTTTGAAGGACATATAAGTAAGCATACGGCCCATTTTAGCAGCAAAAGGCTGCATGATGCGTGCTCGTCATGTCTCATGCCTTGCCATTTCCTCCTGTGCTCCCCCCACCACACTTTTTTCATTGTCAGCTTTGTTCTGCTCTTCAGATTCTCTTCCAACACTCCCTATAGTAATCTCTCACTTTCTCTCTCCTCTCTTTCCTTTTTTGCTCAGGCAGCCTCTAATTTGCATTTTCTCACTTACCTCCTCATCCCAGTCTTCCTCTTCGCTCCCCACCGTCTCCAGCCCGCGGCTTTCGCTGCGCCCCTTTCCCCTTCTTATTTGCCATTACTCCCTCTTTTTTCTCTCTCTCAGCCTCCCTCTTTCCTCCCTTGCTCCTCTGTAAGATATCCGACCCCTGCAGACTCCCTCTGAAGGAGCTCCTATTGTTCTGTTAAACATCTTTAAAGTCTTTGATCTTCCACCAGCCATTTTCGACATGAGGTGATGTGTGTTTATGTCTGCGGCAAAAGGTGGAAGTGTGTGTTTGTGCCTGTCTCATGCTGTTTGTACTCGGCAACCTTTAATTTGGAAAAGGTGAGTCTGTTGGCGCTGAAGAGGAGGACAGATAGTCTGACTGGCTTCTTTTATGTCGACTGTTTGGTGACATAATAGAGGCCTTCCTGCCCCTCGGTTCGCCTGGCCTCCCTGTGTTCATGAAAACTGTGGCACTGCCACTTAATATTGTCAGTTCCAGTCTAGCGGGCGTCCATGCTGATTCTCATGCACACACACATCCTTCCCGCAGTTGGGGAAAGGGTGGAGGCTGGCCAATTTATCAGCGCTCTGACTGTAAGGCTACAGGGAGCCCTCCGTCTTCATCAGTTCACTCAGCAGATAGGCACACCCCAGTCACCGCTACTAGACTTACCTCATGTGTCTCCATTACACGTTAATAACAAAGCTGTGAGGGTGAGTAGAATTGGCGCACCATGTTATACCATGTAAGGGAACAGGGGTCTGTCCAAATCACAGGTGGAGCAGGTTAAAAATGTGTTTATTGACTCTAAAAAATGAGAAGGCCGTTGTATCGCAGTCATTTTATTACAAGTTAATGAAAATAACATTTGCCAGAGTGTAACTGCAATATTAGGTGACTGTTCTGCTCCATTTTGATTATTGCAAGTGTGAAGCAATTATACAGCTAATAACAAATAGATTAACTTCGAAACATCTTGTACTGGCTGCAGTTATTTCAGTTCTCCACTTCTATCTGCAGTACTTGGCTCTGTATGAGCAATGCTTTCATGTTTCTATGTTTGTTAGTTAAGCACCATCATAGGGATTTATTATCATTATTTATTAATCTGTAGATTGTTTTGTATATAATGCAACAAAATGCTGAAAAATGTTCATTTTAACAAAGCAAAAGGCACAAGATAAGATGTGTTGTTGTCTTGTAAGGGAGTCACACAGCACACTTACCATGAACAAACACATAAAAAAAGCATATATGCAAACAAAAATAGGATGTATATTCACATTTAGAATAATAAAAAGTAATAAAATGGGTTAGATTCAAGCATCAAAACCCAGTATCATCAAACCAATGAGCCAAGATACCATAATTTCATATTATACCTCTACTTGTTGTTCCTGACTTTTTCCCTGTTATCCTCAATGGTGTTTGAGTAACAAGTGCTAGCTTAGACTTTAATTGTCCTGACAGGTTATCATACAATATGCAAAATCACATAACACTTCAAAATGATTTGATAAATCTTGACAAGCTGACAACATCAGTTCTACCTAAGAACAGAAGTTTTCAACAATCAGATAAAATCTAATTTCCCTGGTTTTCTTCACATCCCTATTTCACCAGTCCACGAGCCATTTTATTTTGGAGCGTTAGAGTGTGTAAAGTTTTCAAACCCCAAGATATTTAAAATTCAGTAATTACCAAACAGAGAAAAACAGCAAATCCTCACATCGATGGAGCTACAACTCAGTATTTTCTTTTAGGAATTTTGATTGAAAATGCTTAAAGGTGCTGTACACAACATTTAGAACATTAATGAGCACCAAACAGATATTTGCTGTGAACAAATATCGTGAAGTAATGTTATCCAGAGCGGAGAATAAAGTCAAACTCCCTTGGTGTGTGTTTTAATCCAAGCTTCTCTGTTCTTTGTTTTGGTTGTCAGTCCAGCCAACTGTGCATGTTCGTGCGTATGAGTCCTTCCCTTGGCGTCAGTGTTTGACAACCTGGGAATGAGAATAGGTTGTTGAAATTGTCGGCCCTTTGTGAAATATCCTGCTGGCAACTCGCCGCA
>JAOWBC010000458.1:4984367-5003261 GCA_028566105.1 Hypoplectrus providencianus
GAACTCGCGACCCTCTGCACCAAGCACTCTTGCTGTAAGGCATGAGTGCTAACCACTGCGCCACCGTGGGGCCCCATAATGAGATGCATTCACTCATTAAATTAAATATGAAATACCTGTGGTTGTATAACCATCGGTTGGTGAATCACATCATTACTCGGCACATAATCTTTGTTTTCCGTCTTTGGGTGTTATGAGATGCGGCCTCACATCAGTAAGCAGCAAAGGAGAATAATAAGTTGCCTTGTATATCCGAGTTTCTGAAGACCTTACACCTTTGTTGTTGATCTGTACTGAGTCTCTGCTCTCAGGAAGCCAATTTATTCACCTCGGCCGAGCTGATGGAGCCACAGCTGATTGCATTTTACATTGTGCAGAATTTGAGGAGTCTAGAATTTGCTTTACTTTTTAATTTGTGCATTTGTGGATTTCTCTATCTGCCTGTCTGTCTGTCTGCTCTTCACACAGACTGGTCAATGCAACTTGACCCAATGAAAATCTTGCCTTCAGTTTCTGCTTCGATACATCTGTTTGTATAGATTTGAACAAACCAACCATGAGTGTCGATTAGAAACGGGAAACAAATATTCTCTGATGATCAAACTTTTGTTGCTAAAAGTTTTGTTGACCCATCTGCTATTTGGTGCTTGGACATCCCATTTTCTGAAGCAAGTGATTCTGTCATTTTTCTTGGGGAGGACAGTCTCAGCAAAGGATGACCCAGGACCACCGCGTATGATGACCCTGTACGGCTGCTCCGTGCTTCAGCGGTTACTGCTGAATGGTCTCAGATGTGAGAGAGAGATTAGATATGACATCTGGTAAGAAAGCAAGAATATTGTCCCCCGAGGTGAAGATGGGCTGGTGTGTGGAAAAATGCCAGTTTTGACCCAACCTCTTCCCCCTCTTGGCATTAGATTGCCCTTGATCCCCACATTTCAGCACAGCGAAGTGACAGTATGACAAGTTAAGTGAACAGTTGATCTTAATTGGCTCCTCTTCAGTCTGTGTGTGTGGATCCACTTGGGTTTGAAGTACCGTATGCTAATGAGAGGGCCAACAGTGGGGACACATCTATTTAATAAAAATATGTTGACTTTTCGTGAATAGGGGTCTCGAAACGCGATACTGAACCTGGTACACCTTGCTGTCAATTATGCCTTCTGTGTTGTTTAGATAGATTTTAGAAATTCTTGCTGCGTCTCTGTCTTTTCTCTTTATTATGTCCAAAAACAGTGAGCTTTAATCCACACCAAGTTTCCCCACACCCCTCTCCTTTTTTTTTTTTCTTTTTTCCATCTCTGTTTAAGATGACATCTCACAAATTCAGTGACTTGTACTGCTTGCGGCACAGTTCATCATTATAATTGTTGGAAAGGAGGGAGGAGACGGTGAGGAGAACATTGAGGGGAAAAAGGGTAGTAAAACCTCACTGTCTCTGAAATTGCTATTCCCTACATTTTAAGCATTTTAAGCACTCAATAGTTTGTCCTATTATGAGATTTAAGACGCTAATCTTGCATCATTATTTTGTGTCACCATTGTCATCTTTGGGGAAGTAGCAGACTTTTGAATTCTACATTTTGTGTTCCACTGAGGGATTTTTTATGGCTTTATAGTACATAAATGTAAGGCATAGAATTCAGGCTCTCAAATGAAATGGCTGAATGTAAGTATATTGCACTTGGTAGCAAATAGGGAGCGATTCTGGACAAAGCGCTGTAGCGAAGGGAAGATGAAATTGTCCCTCGCTGAAATAAGCCTTTATTTGAATCTGCAGAGAGTTTTACCTGAGGCGACATTCCTGTGCCAAAGCAAGCTGACATGATTTCAAACCATAATTAAAATGGAAACAACATGAGGAGGAGGTTGGTGACCAGAGTCCAACATGGTCCTAACCTTTATATTTGAAATTCTAATCATGTCATGACTGGATATTGAATCGATTTTTTTCACAATGCTATATTTCTGTGAGAAATGTCATCACAAATACACGTTGTGATTTCTGCAGAAATCAGAAAAATATTGGGCTGGGTTCAAAGTGAGTTGTAGCTATTGATGATTGTAAAGGTTAAAGTTATTTAACTCTATAGACAGTATTTTGAGAGTATGAATAATATTTAATTACTACTTTACATCACTGGGGGAGAAACAATTATCAATTTACACTTTTTGCTCAGTATTTCAGGGATAACTGATATCTATGTAAATCTATTTTGTATTGCATACACAGGGTTCTACAAAGTCTTAAAATATTGAAAATGCTTAATGATAATGATAAAATATGCTTGAATTTAAATATACACCTTTAAAACTGCTCAGATTCTGAAACCTTTTTGCTTTTTTGCTCTCCTGGTACCACATACCAGACAGTGTGGCAGTCGAATGACATGCTGTTATGAAAAGGTGTTTTTCTGTTGCAATATGAGAGCAAAAATCTGCTTTTTATTTGTTGTTTTCACAGTTATATTTATAGTTATAATTAAGATGTGATGAAAAGGACATTTTTGGTTCAGGTTTCTTAGAAGTGCTTGAATTCTGTCCTGAAAAAGCTGTAAGCCCCCTGCATACAGCATCGTCATTATAACCCACAGTCAGAGTCACTGATTTTCTATTCTTATGCATCAAATGTCTCATTTTGCATCATTGTTTGTTCCATAAAAGCTGAAACCTGTTGGCCTACAAAGGCGTCGACTGAGTGCATACATGATGTCCAACACACTCTGTGATAAGAGACGGATCAGAGGAGATTAGACAAGCGGAGGCGATAAAGATAGAGCTAAAGACAGGCTTTGTTTTTGGCCCCCTTATGAGCCAGGGCTCCTGCTAATTACCAAGCTCTCTGGTCCTTGCTAAATGTGTTTGAAATCCACTGGATGCAGATAATTGAGCTGGAAATGTGTTACATGACAAAGTCACACTGAAGGACAACCACTAAAAAAGGCCTCCGCTCCCACTTCCCCTCCTGTTTTCTCTGTCAGGCACACTTTTGAAATAAAACTCCCCCAGTTGATTCATTCCACAGCTTTTGTCTTTGTTGTTTGTTGAGATTGAAGCTTAGGGGATGTTGAGCCACCTATTGTGATAAGCTATAGTCAAAACAGAGACGGGCCAATGGCGGATGTGTCAGACAGGCCTGTGTTTTCTTGTTGCTGAAATAATTGCTTTTAGCCTTCAGTTTAGGGATGTGAGCTTTTAAAGATCCTTCACACATCATCATAGCAAAGTGGAAAAATGTTTTATAGCCACAGGCTGGATGTGTCTGTCCATGCATCTCAAGTTTTCTCTCAGCTAAGCAGTCGCTTGTACTTGTAGCCTAAATCTCAAATTGATTTGAGTGCTTCGTATGAATATTGATTTACTGGCTGGGATACATTGATCCCGCCTGAGATGGGCCTCCCCTGAGAACGTTGGGAGTAAAGTGAAAACAAGGTGAAGAGAGACTCCTTGTCGTTCTATTTGCATTTTAATTATAAATTGCATCATTGCACTGAGTGCGGTAACAAAACAACTCCCTCTCCCTCCATTCACTCCTCCCTTTCGCTCCGAGCTCGGCTCACTTCATGAGAATGAAGCTTCATGCGGAGAAGCCTCTGCAGGGCGGAAAGTAAACAGGCAGGCAAATACGTGAGCACACTTCCAGTCGTCGTGTGGATGAAGGTGAAAGAAGCTCCACCTCAGTGGGTGCATGCAAACGTCGTTGCACAGATAAAGTTCTCTCGCATCTTAGTTCAGAAAAAGGGAGAAATATTTTGTCAAAGAAGATTTTTATTTTGATGCTTAGACTTTGCTGTGTTTCGGCGGGCACTTGTGTTGGATAAGAATACACAGAGTGAGAGCGAGCTGTGGACTTGCTGCAGCCAGTATCATTTTGTCATTTAGAAAGCACTTTTCTGTTGTTATCTTGGCTGCATGGGCTCACTCTGGTTTGATGTCTGCCTCAGAGTATATAATTTCTATTTTTTCTAAGTCTCAAATTTTCACAGTGGATTCGTCTCTCTTTGTGTGTGAGTGTTTGTGCTGAAGTGTCGCTATGCTTTGTCACATACAGTAAGTGTTGTGCTGTGAATATACAGGACTAATTGATCACATTGGAGAACTGTGTAAGGACAAATCGCAGGGGTGCAGCCTGAGAGGCTTTACATGTGGGGCTTTAAGCTCCAGTCTGGATTTTTCACAGGATTAGCATTATGTTTATAGACACACACATACACATATGGTCTAAAGAGTTGATGTGTGTACACAATGTGCACCACTGCCAAGGAACACAGTCTCTGCAGGGTTTTTGAGGATTGTGTCCCTGCAATAGGCTCTCTATCTTTCTTGCGTGTTGAACTTGTTAATATCAGATGTTCCAAGCTGAGTCTGCAAAATATTAAGAGAAGAGTATGCAGATAGATCGATTTGCATGTGTAATGTATGAGATTGAAGTCGTTGCCGTTAAGGCATCTCTGTAGGTAATGAGGTACACAAGATCATGGACTGACTTATTAGACATTAATTCACAGTGTGCAGCTTTGTGGCAAAATATTCACTTCAATTCAGTTTTATTTATATCGCCTGTAATCACAAATTTACCTCAGAGGGCTTTACAATCTGTACAGCATACAACACCTTCTGTCCTTTAACCAACAGGGACAGACGTGCAGAGGATGTTGTCTGTAGAGAACAGATCAACATAATAAAATTACAATAGAATAGAATATGAGAGGGGAGAGGGAGGGAGAGATAGAGGGGGAGGATGGAGAGGGAGGGACAGAGACAGATGCACAGCAGTAACAGGAACAGCACAATAACAACTATTAACAACTGTAATGATACCGTTATAATTATAGTTATAATAGAGGTGAATGATAAGTAGTATCAGCAATGAAAGCAAATATAATAATGAATTTAAGAAGTATGACTGAAAAAATGTAGTTCGATTGAATATCATGGCATAGTAATTAAAGCAGTAGTATTAATATTACTACCAAAAATAGTAACAATATTATATTAGTCTTATAATCCGTAATGATATCAACAGTAATAACATCAATATATCTAATAATAATAGTGACCGTTTCAATAAATATACAATAATTACAGTATAATATCAGAAATGACAGCAGTAATAATTATAAATATGAGGAATAATGATAGCGACAACCTGCGAGCCCTTAACATAGAAACACAACACAGACTTTGAGCTGCTCTCTTGTTTGTGTTTGCTTGGACTTTTTTGGATCTTTGTACCGAGGAACTGAGTCACACAGCAGCTGGTCAGATTTGCAACAGAGAAAAGCAGAGGTTTGTGGGGGATCAGAAAGGATGGAGAGATGAGGAGAGAGATGAGATGATGCTGGCAGGGCCAAATGCTGACAAAATACTCTCTTCTTTGTCTTTTTCAGCTCTTCACTGGATGAGGCTAAAACAGCTTAACTATCCATTGTAGACAATTGATTATATCTTTTTATGATTGTTGAAGACAGATGACCTTTGACCTCTCATGTCACCAAAGTGTAACCATTAAACCGCTCCCTATGTGGCATGTTTGAATTATTTAAAACATCTTTGTGTTTTTGCTGTGACTGTGTGTCTTCGCTAGCCACTAATTCTGGGTTGCACATCAAAGTTCTAGCAACACTGTCTCTTAGAAATGGAGTCCTACACATCAATGCAAAGGCTGCTTATCTCTTTAGGTGTCACCAAAATTAAGTTAATTAATATTACCAACCATAGTGGTGATAGGTATGCTCCATGCTGTGAAGTGCAGCAAGGATATTAACATTAATAATTCGGGCTAAGCTATCTCACTTTCCTGATGTGAGGCTTCTTATGGTAATTTCCGTTATCTTAGCTGCACAAATTAATACTACTCTCAATTTTATATCTTCTAAAGTAGGAAATGTGATCAAAACGTGGGAGGAAAACAATGAGGAAGAAGCGTTGTGTTCGCATGGCTGTCTGGTTTTATAGCATTCGTGACTGGATTTAAGACACGCAGAAGAAATGGGGAGTTTTAGCTTTAAAAGAGGGAGAGAAATAAGGAGGCAGGAAAAAAAGAGAGAGGAGACGATCAGCGATATGGAGAGGGATGGTGATGTTGTTTCACCGGGGTTTGCACCGCGGTGGGAGGGCCTCTGTCTCTGCCAGCGCCTCTTAATCCATCACACCTCCTGCGGCCCTGGATCCGACACACTCCAGTGTCTCCCCAACCCGCCGCCGAGTTCACGCTCAGCCCTGTCATGGATGTGTGCCCACTGTTCCCGCATTCTCTTATCCCTGTTTTCACCCTCTCTGAGTGAGTGTCAGGGCTATCAGCAGTGCCTCGGGCAAGATGGACAGACACTGTTTTACAGCAGACATGTTTTCATACATGCTCCACATCCAGCCTTGTTCACACGTGTGTGTCTTTCACTCGCACCTGAGAGGAAATTCTCTCTCCCTCAGCCTGGTTTGCCTGCCAGTCTCACCGGCGGCAGCTTCTCATATACTTTAGCTTTTCCTGGGCGCTGCTTTCCTCTCTTACGTCTGCTGCCAAAACTCCTGAATCTCTCAAAGCAGAGAGCTGGATTCACTTCCGTCATGTGATCCCTGTGTGTGCGCTTATCTGACAGGAAGTGCGTCTCCAGCCAGCTGTGTATGATTTCTAGAAATGGGAGTCAGCTACTTCACTTGATCAATCTTGCTGATCCCCCGGATGCATCTGCACATGCTCCCTGTAAGCTTTCATTGGAGCTCCTGTCCACTTTTAATGCTATCTGACCTTATAATGAACAGGCTTCATTAACCCTCTGTCAGATTTCTCACCAGAGCTGTAGGGAAGAGGGGAGTGATGGTGGGGGGTTTGTTAAAAAAGCTCAGGGTTGACTCTAAGCTGTGGAAAGTCAGCTAGCATGTGGGCGTTTGATTTACGTTCATAAATGCGTCACGCATACGCTCAAAGCTGCAACACTCTGTCACTTAGCCTCAGCTTTTTGGCATGTTTTCAGTCTTTGTAGTCTGTCCCTCTAAACTCTGCAGCCCGTCTCTGTACCTCACTGTTGTGCTCGCTGCCTATTGTCGTGCAAGGTGACCCTCTAAACACTCGAGGATCCCTGCTGTGCTCCCTTCCTTTCCTGCAGCAGCCAAATCATACATCCCCCTCCCCCTGTCCACCTGGTGGTGTTGCCTCCGCACCGTGCCACCCATTTTCTTCTCCTCCCAGCAGGAAGCAGGTCCCTGAGGGAGAGGCCGGTGGGGAGTTCTCTGTATTTGATGCTTCTCTTTCATTTTGCAAGTTAAAGGGAATTTAGATGGCGACACATTGTGCACGCATGTGTGTTTGTTGTTGTAAGTGCTTGCATTTATGTCGTGTGTGGTTTTTTTCCTTTTAATACTAAATTTATTTCGCCTTTTGAGAGTCCCAGCAAAAGCTGTAATGAATTCCAGAAGGCTTTCCATCTCTCTATTCTGTCACTCCTCACCTCCTATTTCACAGCAGGTCTGGTCGCTTGAAGTCCCTGCCATATGGCCATACTAAAGGGTTTCTGGGATAAACTTGACTATTTCATACGAATCCATTGATAGGACTGCATATGAAGACCCCATCATCACTATTATTAGCAGTCAGTGGTAGAATATCATCTTTGGTTTAACTTGAGTAGTTGCACTCATTTCTCATGGTTTCAAAGTGCTTTTAGTTACATTAGCATTTCCATTTTTTTTGTTACTTTGTACTTTAACTACAGTTGCTTTGTGGGTGCATATTCTTTATGCATAATAATAATAATAATAATAACAGCAACATGTCTAGCTTTGGTAACGGCTCCCATACACCATGGCATCATTTTAATAAGCTTTTGCAGTGTGACAACATTTATTTCTGTCCAGAGTTGCATTCATTCTTCTTGTGTTGATGAAGGGAGAGTCAGTCCACTGCGTCAAGTCTTTGCCAAGACTCTCAATTGTCTTAAAGTCGAGACTCTGTGTCGGTCAACCCATGTGTGAAAATGTTGTCTCGTGCTCCCTGAACCTCTGTTTCATATTTTAAATCTGATGAAACATTGTCTTCATGGAATATGTCTGTGCCATCATGTTAGAAAAAATCATCAAAATCATCAATCACAATACTATTATAAGTTTAACACCAGCTAGTTAGTTAGCTAGTTAATCTAGATAAGTAGAATAAAACTGATCAAAGCTGAATATAATTGGATGAGTGTTTTTTAGATGATGATTTTTAGTTTTCTATGTATTTCACTTCTGCTTATTTGAGGTCTTATTTCAGGGGAATCAGGTTAAGCAACATAATCCAGATGTGCCTCTACTCAACAACATTTTCCAGCTTTTCCCAAAGTAAATAGTTTTTGTTTTATGAAAGTACTAAAGATAGAATTGATGACACTCTGACAGCTGAGCATGTTGAAAATAAACCAGTTAAATATGCATTGTCTTCACAGACAGGCTTGCAGGTTGGACTAGCTGTGCAGGCGACATGTGCATCAGAACTATTCAGATTGTCACGAGCACAGATGGAAAAACAAATGAGCAGAAATGTGTCCTCGAGTGTAAATATGCATTGTAAGCTGTTCACATTATCAGATCTGCAGATGGAGGTGACATATGTGCAGAAATATATGCTCTCACCATGTAAAATTTACAGATGGAGATAATATCACAGCACAAGCTTTATTGCTCCATGTGCTGAGTATCATGTGTCGACTCAGGGTGGAACAGGAGCTTGTTTTGTGGTCACTGTATGTGGCGCAGCTGTAACGTCCCGGTCAGTATCTGGGCAGCCGGCAGCCTCCAGCCCTCGCGCTGATGGAAGAGGCAGATGCAGCATCACCTCGCTTAGCTCTTGTTTATACAGAGGAAGTTGAATCTATCTGTCTGTTGGTTTGTCAGACTCTCGTCCCTGGCGTGTTGAGGTGTGTGACAGAGAGATGGAGAGAGATGGAGGCTGGACTGGCAGAGGGAGAGCAGACTGTCTCTCTGTAATGAATATAAATGGGCTCCAGGTCTCACTCTCCTCATCTGGCTCCCCTCTCTGAAAACAGGCATGGGACGAGGATGTAGGATAGAGGCGGCCTGTGCTCTCTTTTCTTACTCCCACACCTGCAGCATTGTACATGCAGATGACACACAGTCTTACAAATTAGTTTCTTTCTTGATTTTGTGGTGACTGCTCTGTGGTTTCCAAAGTCCCAGTTCAGCCAAGGCAGCTGTTAGAGAGACTCTCAGCTCTGTGAAACGTCATTATGGTGTGCTGTCAAAGTAACTGTGTTTAAATTAAGCCTTTCATGTTTTTCACGATGTGTAATGTGCTACAATAACACACTTGAAGGGGCCGTGGCGCTCAATTTCAGCTTCAAAGCTGTTTTTCTGTGATTCGGTTAGAACATATTCATTCACTCATCCATTAAATAACACCTTTTCTGTTGGTTGTATTGTTCTGTCTGTTTTGATTGGTCTGTGTTTCAGGGTTTTATGCATCTCTGCACCATCATTGCAGCCAGCGAGTTAGTGCATCATAGCTAACCCTTTTTATGTATTTATTCATATGATGCTTTGGGACCAGGTTTGCAGAGCTCTGGCGGTTTGGGAACCTGTGTTTTTTAAGATAAGTTTGAGCAAAATGAATGGTGACAGCATTGAGTTTTCTGTACACTGTCACTGTGGCGGTCAACCCATGTGTTGAGGACACAAAGGCTTTCAGTGTTGCAGAACACTTGAAACAGCTTTACCACATAAAGCACAATTAACCTGTTAAACCTTCCTCCAGGATTATGTCTGTTTAAAAATAAAAATATGATTTTTTCCCCCCATGACATTTAAAACGTTATATTTTTGGGGGGTTTTAAAGACTCATCAAGAAACAATCTACAGATGAATGGGACATTAAAAAAAGTCGTAATATGCAGCCCGACATCATAAATTAACTTCTCTATGTGAAGCTCATAAGATTCCATTTGTGGTTTCCTGTTTTTCAGAAAAATGCAATTTCTATTACTCTAATGTTTAATCAGGGCCTTTGTATGTATGTATGCAATGTGATAAGCTGTCTGTTTTTTAAGTTGCTGTATTTGCCAGAGAAGAGATAAAGATGTGCAGAATTAGCCTCTTTCTGCTTCATTCTCCCTGAGCAACTTTACCCTCATCCTTATTTACGCTGCTTTTTATCCAACCTTCGAGAAGCCGATGGAGCCCAAGTAGCAGAAACAAACACTCCCTTATCTGAAGCACAGCACCTCCATTACCGCCTTACTTTGTCTTTTAATTGCCTTTGGGGGAACACAGTCTTTGTAAATCTCCTGGCTGCCACACACTGTAATGTGACAATATTTATTTTCTCAATGCTGTGTGCATTATCACCTATTAGTCATTCTTTCCATTCACGCTGTCATCGTCTGATCCCCATGACAAATGAACTGTCTGAAGACATTTCTTCTGAGGGAGTCCTATGATTAGCACACATCTCCTCCATCTCTCCGAGTTGTTATTGCTGCTTTCCTCCTGCCGCTCTGCTCTTGATGTTTGTCATGAAAAGGATGAAAGAAAACATCCTTAGCTTTATTCTGGTTAAGTGTCATCTGGGTCTATTTAGAAAGCTGTGAGGCTGTTAGCAGTGCTGCCAGTGTTGTCATGTTTTCTTAAATTGATTCCCTGTGATTACTTGGCATTCATGTTGCTCTTTAAGGGACAGGATACAAGAAAAGCTCTTGGTAAATTGTGCTTCAGATATGCTCTGAAACAAAGCCTGGATGTTGACACACACACACACACACACACACACACACACAAACACACACATACTGAAGTACACATGTGTGCAAGAATGTGCGCATACGCCCTCACTCACTCATATAGACTATAATTAATTGCCAGGAAGTCTCAGGTAATTTAAATTGCAAATCAGTGCAGCCTTGTTCTCCCAACTTTTCTGATTAATATTTTATTGTTTTACTGAGCGAAAATGCCACCAGTGTTTTCATCAGATACAAATAGCACAAAAGAAGAAAAGGGGGGCAACGGATTGAGGAAGATCAGATGCGGGCGTTATCTCTAAACATTAATTAAGTCGAGTCTGGTTCTGGAGCTGCTGAGGTCGCCTCTCCTGTCTACAATCCACTCGTGAAGACAGAGGTCTGTGTCACTTCTCACCCGTTCTCTCATTTCTCGCTCTGTCTCTGCGCTCTCGGTCTGATACTCAGTTTCTGCCAAGTTTTCTCAGGTCCTGAACTTCTCTTTCAATCAGCCACTAATTAAGCAGCGGAGTGGAAGGGTTTCTTTGGCAGGAGATCGGGGGGACGTGCAGGTTGAGCGGGAAGAGCCAGATCCTGAGACCTTGTGTCGACTTAGGTATGAAATGTGTGGAGAGGAGCGGAGCATGAAACCAGCGGAAATGAGAGATTTAGGTGCCAGAGAAATGAAGCTTTGAAACTAAACTGTCTTGTGTTCCTTTTGCTTTTCTTTTTTTATAACAAGCTTTTCAATCCCAGGAGGGTTCCAGTGTAGAAGAGGACCAGAAATTAGACAAAAATAATGAGGAGGTTTCACTTTGCCAATCTAATGTGGTCACTGCAGCACTGCAGAATGAAAAAGATCTTGGATGTGGGTTCTTAAAGGAAAACAACTTTGACCTTTCTTAGCCAAAGCTGGCTTTAAAAAGTGCTGCATGACCTTGTGGGTGTGTTTATGCGAGTACAGACTGGCAGCTAGAGATGAAAGTCTTGCACTTCACTTCAGCCAGGCTGCACCCGTCCACCGTGGCTGGAATCAGATGGCTGGCACAGTGCTCTGCTGCTCTCAAAGCAAAACAAAGACGAAACCACGCGCAGATAAAGGAAGGCTTCCCCCAGTGAAGCAGAGCTTGCGCTGCTGCTGTGCTTTGAATGCTGAATCCTCCTTTAAAGCAAATGAATTCAGACCCCTTACATCCTACTTACTAGGAAATACCGCTCAATTAGACTAACCATTCAATTAGGAATTGCCTTGACATTCTCAAACACAGACACATACACACTGGCGCTCATACAAGGTCACAGCTTTTCATACTAGTGTGCCTCACTAGTTTAAAGTTATTTTAATGACTGTGTTTTTGTGTCCCCACAGAGCGCCTGTAGCTATTTTGGCGCCTGGACGTCCCGCTGCACTGGATTCATCTCTCTGCAGCGCTCCGTACGGCAGGTGTTGTTTAAGAGGCGGCCAGTTTGACTGATTATTGGCTCTTCCCCGCTCTGCGCACCCCTCAGCACCTCACCCCACACCTGGCCAGCGCTCAGGCCTCCATTCAGGACATCGCTGCATCAAGGCTGGCAATGTCCAGAGCCCCAAGCCCCCCTCCCCCGGTGGAAATGTCCAGCGGCCCCGCGGCTGAGAGCTGGTGTTATACTCAGGTGAGGAGGGAGTGTGTGTGAGTGTGTGTTTTCATCAACAGGAGAGGAGCACAGTGCTGCATAACTAACACTGATAGTCAGTTTGTTCTGTAGAGTAGAGGAGAGTTTTTGCAAAATGTCAAACGCACAGTGAGTCGTCTGTGCCACTTGGGGTCTTTCAATCAAAACAATTACACCACAGACTTTGATGACGCTGTGAAGTAGCAGAGGATCATGGGAACTGTTGTCTTCATTGTTTACCTTGTTAAATCTTTCAGATGTGACTCAGGCAGAAATAACGATCTAGCAATTATTCATGTTACATTTAGTAATGTTCTGTATGGTATGTTCACTTTAATAATATAGCCACAAGCAACATTACCTGCAAAAATTGCAGTTTGATTGTTACTAAGTACAATTCTGTGTATTTGCTTGAGTTATATTTGATTTATTTACTTTTCTGAATTATCATGCTGCTTTTCATAAATTTCCCACAAAGTTAGAGTAACTAAAAGTGTTTTACGTGTTGAGGCTGTGAGCAAGGGATCATGGGAATTATGGACATGAAGTTATATAGAAATTATATCAAGTATTTATTCATATTACACTTAATATTGTTGATTCATTCAAATAAAGTAGTGAGTGTCAGAAACTAATGCTGTATTACTATAGAAATCTGAGACATTGAGATACATGTTTTGCTCTGTGGTATTATCATGTGTTTCCTTTATTTCTGTGGAAGTGGTGTGTGAAGGTTATGTGAATGTGGAGTGGTGACCAAATGTAAACACAACCAAAAAAGTAAATACATATTTTTCTGGATTTAAACATAAGGGCTGTGTTTTTTATGCAAACATTAAGCTTTTTGTTCCCTTCTTTGAGTGTGTTGCATAAAGCAGAATTAAGCTCTTCCTCTATTAGAGGAAGTTCTCTTGAAATATACATCAGTGATGTATAAAGCTTAATATTTAATGTGACAGGTCAATGAAGATGTGAGTGAACCACGTGTAGATTTCTCCTGCCACTGTGTTTTCCTGACTGATTCAATACTAGAAGCCTAATTTGGTGTCATTTTCAGCTTTGTTTAAAGGTTACCTGCACTGTGAAATCATGTTTGTTTCAGTCATTGCAGTACAGGCTTTGCTAGTTCAGACATCACTTTCCTGTTAAGATCCGAGGCGGATAAAGTATGTCATTGATGATGTCTGTTTTTTCATCTCCTCCTGCAAAATTGTTTTGTTTTTTCTGTTCCCGCTTTTACAATATCCTTTCTTCTTTCCCTCCGTTTGTTGTCAGTGTTTATTAAGATGAAAGGCAGTTTTGATGTGCGGTTTTGAAGTCCAGGCTGACCAAACACCACTTACCCATATAGAATAGATAGATAAATAAATAAAAAGGTCCAGCTTCAGCTTTTCCTGTGTCTTTTCTGTGCAGATCAAAGTGGTGAAGTTCTCCTACATGTGGACCATCAACAACTTCAGCTTCTGTCGCGAGGAGATGGGAGAAGTCATCAAAAGCTCCACGTTCTCCTCCGGAGCCAACGACAAACTCAAATGGTTAGTGAAGGCAGGTTGTTGCAGACATCAGTCACTGTTGCTGCTGATGGAGAACATTCTCTCTCACAACACTTCCTCCAACGGTGTCTCAAGTGTTTTCTACTTGTTGCATCTGTGAGAGGAACATCATTGTTTTCAAGAGACTGAAGCATCTATTTGCCGGCTTCAGTGGCATCTAGTGTGCCTTCTTTTCGTCTGATGTTTACTTACACGTGTTTGGAATACTCATTTTTTTAAGGCTTGAGTTTAGTCAAATCTGGCTGCATCTTCACTTTGTTGCATTGTAATCAGAGCAGAGTGAAAGAGAAAAGCACAGTCGGTGCCAGGATAAATGTGTATGTGATAAGCATAACTTAAAGCAAACTGAATTTAAACTGTACAGCCAGTTCACTCCTCAGAGCGACTGTATGTTAGACATATTCGTCATGAAACAGCCTCTGTGGAAGAAGCAGAGGGGTCACAGAGCTGGTCAGAACATCTGCTGTGGCAGGGGGGTGCACGGCTGCTTCATACGTGAGAGTCAGCTCCACACACATCAGGGTGTCGCACTGCTCAGCCTCCCAGGAAAGAAAGCAGCAGTCAGTTGGTTAAACACATATTTAGTAGGAGAAATAAGAATTCAGTAGACTTGGTGAACTCAGTCCGAGGCCTAGAAAATGCTGGTCCCACTTGGTCTGGAAATTCCCCCAGGATACTCCTGAAGGAGCAGGGATTGGGTGGAGGACTTACAATTTGGTTGTACCCTGTGCAATGACTATAAAGGCTATTTTAGTCTATCTGTGTAATCTCTGACAATTACTCGACATTGCAGGAAATTGAAATGTTTGTACCAATGCAACATCTCCAGTCCCTCTTCTTCTGTCTTTAAATGAACTATATGTGACAGGGCGTGTTGTACCCAGTATGCCTTTAAGCGCTTTAACAGGAAATAGGGGTCACTCCTCAATACACTGTGCAGTTTGTACATAATGCACTCATAAAAAATATGTCCCATAGATCTAAAGAGCCTGTACTCAACACTACACTTATCGTCAAGAATATAAAAAGGAAGAAAATCAAAGAACAGACTGATGTTCCTTCCATTTCACTAATGTACAGTAAGCCACAGATTCAGATATAAAACATGCTTGATACTGAGCAGTGACATAAAATGACAGTGGATCATGTTCTCAGAAGAGCCTCCACAGAGCAGCAAAAACAGATTCTGTATCTCACACAACAACATGGCCATTTAGAGGGGGCTGAAAGTAATGACTGTAGCCTCGGGTAAAATAACACACAACAGTGGCTCAGGGATTGTTAAGTTACCTGCCTAAATTAGAAATAAATGGCGATGCACAATTTCAGAGAAACATTGGGCTTTTCTTCAAACACCACATGGAGCTAAATTGTTTTTGGACATTATGCCATTAGTCCACTTCCTGCTGTAAAGTGCCCAACCAAGACTTGTTTACCTGCTTTTTCATCTTATCTGAGTGAACAATTGTGACTGCTCTGTTGTAGCCGGCTGTATCATACCTCACTGTCAGCAGCATTATTGCTCGCTTCGCCGATGCTCCCATAGATGCTTGTTAGAGAAATGAGATCCATAGTGCTCTGCAGGTCAGACCCACACCTTTAGGCATTACAGCAAGAGAGCACAAATTGCAACTATAACAGAAATGAAAAGACTTATTCTGATGAATCCAGGAGCTTATCAAAAAATCTAAAATACAGGGGGAAAATGGTGGGATTTTGCCAGTTCGAACAATCTTAAATGTTCAGTCACTGCCATTTTTCTCTTATATTCCATTAGTTTTTAATAGAGGGCATTCAACCAGGCGAGTTATTCGGCAGTTGCCTTCTAAATGAAACAGATATTACAGATTATATGTATAGATATTGATTTTTCCTGTCAGTGTTTAGACTGGATGTCTTGCACGTAAAATTTAAAATGTTCATGTCTCTAATAGTCCAACTTCCAGTAATGACGTCTGCATGGTAATGTGTTTCAGCTCTTACACTATATAACAGCCTGCGCAACAGACACTTTAAAATGCACAGGAGTTCTTTTGTGAAGCTGCTCTTTGTAAATATGAAAAGACTGTGACGCACCTGCAGCATTAATGTACTGAACACAGCTAATCTCTCAAATGCGCCGGGGAAAATATATTGTTCATGAGCCTGATGTATTTCTATTTTTGACAGAGAGTGGAACAGTGGATCCACAGTGCAGAAAATTCTAGAAATATCTGCTCTCATTTTAAGTTCAGGAAGGTTATCTGACACAGAAGTTCCCAAACTTTATCATGCAAAGGGCCCCAGATAGCATTAGCTCAAAGTTGGAGTCCCTCTTTAAAATTACATGAGTTATTATTATTTTTACTGGCAGGCAAATAAAAGGATAGGTGTGTCTTTTTTATATATATAAAATTATAATAATTATAGTAATAATGAGCATTTATAAAATCACTAAATAGTCCATTACTTTGAAAATTCCTGAACTGGAAAGCCACAGTCAGATATAGATATAGGTGAAATAATAAATGTTGTGTTGTATACTGTGTATACACTGTGTATACTCTTCCACAGTCTGTTTAATATTGATGCAGCAACAGTACTGAAGTACATCTGTTTTTTATTATCTATTTTTTCCTGTGCACACTTGAACTATGAAATGTTTTTGGCTTTTGGCAGTTTATTGCTTTTTGACATTGAAATTCTGCCATACATGTTTATGTTTCTGTGTTCCTGTTAAAAAGGCTCATTTTCCTGCCCCGTTTCATCTCAGCTACCTATGAAAGTGTGAAACTAAAAGCTTTTCATGGTTTTCATTCCAGCTTTGAAAAAAAAACCTTTTAAGGCTGTATACTCCACTTCACTTAAACAGATATAATGATATGGTTTAGTGCTATGAACAGTCGTGTGTTTTGAAATCAAGCCCATCAAAACATCAGCTCGGCATAAGTGAAGGGTTGTGGATGAAATCAATAGAACTGACTGCAGAGTCAAGGATGCAAAATTTGTACAGGTCTAACTGAATGAGTCTGAAATACATACTAATAGCCAGAGGGCTTCTGTGGATACAATAATAATTTTATTGCATACAAACACTCAGAAAAATGCATCCATGAATTGAAGCTTTCCTGAACCTCTTTACTGAGCTTCATCTTTCTGATCAGTGTGTGTCCTTCTTTTCCTGCCTCCAGGTGTTTGCGTGTGAACCCTAAAGGTCTGGATGAGGAGAGCAAAGACTATCTGTCGCTTTACTTGCTCTTAGTCAGCTGCCCAAAAAGTGAGGTGCGCGCCAAGTTTAAGTTTTCTATCCTCAATGCCAAAGGAGAGGAGACCAAAGCCATGGGTAAGTGTGACCAAAAGACACTCATACTGACCTCCTGCTGTCTGATGCATTATCACTTATACTGGTTATTAAACATGAATTTAATAATGATGCTTCTATATGACTAACTTATGACACTAACCGGTCTTGATGCTGTAACCTCAAGTTGGTCTCCTGCATACTTCAGAAGTAACAAGTGGTTATTTGAGTTACAGTTGCCTTTCTCAAACAATCTCAAATCAAGTCAGGCTATTCTCCTCTGACCTCTGGCATCAACAAGACATTTTGTCCCAGAGAACTGCTGCTCGCTGTGTAGTTTCTACATAGATATGTGTGAAAATCCCAGTAGATCAGCAGTTTGTGAAATTCTCAGAACAGCCTGTCTGCTGCCAACAACCATGCCACGTTCAAAGTCCTTTCAATCACATTTCTTTCACGTTCTGATGCTCGGGTTGAACTTCAGCAGCTCGTCTCTACCGTGTCCACATGAGTAGATGCATTGAGCTGCTACCATGTGATTGGCTGATTAGATATGCTCATATGTGGCGGTCTAGATGGTATTGACCAATGCTTCCACTCCAGTTATAGACAGATGCAGACAGACTGACATGTTGTGCATGGTTGCCATTTAAATTCTTGTTTTGGGGCTGATTGGAAGTTCACCATCCACCAGCACATGTTCTGTTTGAGCAGTGTTGTACATTCCCCGGCATTGCTCAATGTGTCCCTGACAACCTCCAGAGGTGGTTTGGCTGATTGGATCACAAGCCGTCCACAAAGTGTTGCATTTACATTGCATTTTGCATTTCAGTGCATTTACACCTGAACTTTCAAATAGCCATGCACTGTCTGACTGCTATCCCATCACCCAAATTGCTTTTTTAATGCCAGGTGTAAAGAGGGTCATAGACCATGCTGCAGCTAAATGAGAGTTTTTCTAACAGCAGTCTGGGGCTCATGGAAACGCTCGCTTTTGACTGCAGGCGCCACCAAACTCCACAGGAAAATTCCATGTAGCTTTAAACATCCAGCACATTTATAATATTCTTAACTTGTCAAATAAGTTGGTATTAATAAGTGTAAAGTCTCTGTTCAGCAGAAAACTGAGGATATCTCAAAGTTTTAGAGGTTGAAAATTAAAAACTCCTGTCACACCTGTGTCTTTGGGGCTGAAATTTGTAAATGCAGGACTTGGGGAGTGTGTCTAATACTCCAAGTGTGTCTAATACTGTGAGGTATTGATAGCCATATGGGCTTGTGTAATCACTGCCGGTTGGATTCATTTCTAGTAAATATATAATTCAAAGTAGCGTGGGGCAATTTTGATTTTAATTAAAAAAGACCCAACCTTTTTAGAAGTCTTCGTCCGCTTCTCTCCTCGTTGATGAATTGGAAATGAATGTGCCTCCAATTCCTGCTTTTTTTTTAATTAGGTTATGTTATGAGGAGGAAAAGCAAACTTGTGTGGAATTGAATTAGTGAGGGCCAGATGTGACCGCTTCCTGGTTATCAGGCTCTCTGGCTGCCTCCCTCTCTCCCAGTGCCCTGCAGCATACTGTACAGGAAGCGTGGAGGAGGGAAGATGGGGCGGGGTGGGAGGCAGGAGAGGAGAGGAGAGGAGAGGAGAGGAGAGGTGGGAGGCGGAAGTGTGTTTTGAATCGGAGGCGTATGCAGTGAA
>JAOWBC010000458.1:5033301-5044859 GCA_028566105.1 Hypoplectrus providencianus
TTTTTTTTATTTTTAAACTCTTTATTTATAATTTTTTACATTTTAAACTCTTTGTTACTTTAAGTACATTTTAATTCTGATTACGTTTGTAAGTACGTTTTGAATGCAGGACTTCTACTTGTAGTGGAGTAATTTCACAGTGTAGTATCAGTACTTATACTGAAGTAAAGGATCCGGATACTTTTTCCACCACACCTGGATTACTCACAGTTTGTAGCAATACATTTTTTTCAGTTTAGTAATTTCATTAGTAAAGGACATTGGAGTCAGTGACAGAACTGTGAAGTGAATTTTTAGGTAACAACCTAAATGCCAGTGGTGTCATTACTCTACGGCAATTACATTGTGTAGTCAACATTTATTTCTTAATTAAAAATGTAATCAAGGACACAGGACTGCTACAGGCAGCAGACTCGTCTTTATTTATATTTTCTGAGGGTAAAATTCTCATCAGCCATTAAGTTGTTTTTTTGTTGTTCCTTTTTAAAGTTGTCCAGCTTTCTTCACTCCCTCTGAAACAGACTATCATATCTATAATCTATAAGATGAGGGAGGAATTGAGACCTTATTCGCCTAAATATATCTTGAAAAGTTGATTGTTAACGTGAAGCGTTGATGAAAAGCTGACCCTGTTCCCCTAATCAGTATTTGAATTGTGGGGATATGGAGGGAGTGTTTTTATGGGCCGTACCTTGGAAGTAGCTCTGACCTTCAGCCACAGCGTGAGTGAGAGCTGGATGCTGTGTGGCCTGCTGGTAGTCACTGTTATATTTATTTATTTATTGATGATTTGAATTAGTAGAGAAGCAGCAGGCGCAGACCCTCTGACCACGACGTCCCATCGCTAACTTATCCATTCACTTGTTGGCCGCGCTTTCCTGACGCTCCCACTATTCTGCTTATTTGTGGCTAGTGCAGAGTTGATGGATGACACCACGTTTCCAAATGAGTAATTAAATGGGTAGCTAGCTCTGAGGTTGATAACTCATTATTAAGTACTTAAATTAATTAGCATATCACTGACTTTGACACGTACTTAATAATGTGTTGAAACATTTGTTAAATTTTAATCACTAGTTAATTAAGCATTCATTAGTGAACAGTAATGTAAAGTGTTACCCAGCGAGCGCATAATCAAACAAAGTGGACCTTATAAGAAGAGGATGACACGGGTTGATCTGTGATTTTTAGTCAAAGGTTAAAGGTCCAGCGTTTGTGTGGACACTTTGTCTCTTTACTGTGAAACAATCCTAAAAGTAATCAGTCGGAGAGTCTGTCTGCGAGCTCCAGACAAATCTGTGATGTAAGGGAGAAAATCCTCCGTTGTGTCGCCTTCAGCAGAACAGCCGTGACAAGATGTGGTGATTATTTTAAGTGTGCAGAATTATCATACAGCAGTTGATTTCCAGCAGCTGAAGTGAGACTGATTTCATAATTTCGAGTGCTGCTGTGGTTGGATCAGACCGCTGGCATGGCCGGTCTGTGCTGCAGATTAAATTTAACCCCTCCAGCTGGGTTCAGGTCTGAAGTGGCCAGAGAGGAGACGCACTGTGCGGAGAGTTGTTGGTCACCTCGCCGGCTCAGTGATAGAAACACTTAAACCATACATGTGTGTTTATTTATCAATTGGTCCAGCACACTCAGGTCTCAAGATAAGATACGATTGGTTTTATTTTCATAAAATAAACATCTATATATAGAAAATAACCATCACCCTAATTGGGGTTGCATCAACTGTACATGCACTAAGGAGATCATAAAACAGATACAAATGAGAATTAACAAACAAAATACATAAAAAACAGAACAAGTAAAGCTGATGTCATAATAATAAATACAAGGTGGTGAGTATATTAAACATGTTAGATGTTTTTGCATTTTAGGGTTTTGTTATTGCACATTTTCTGTGATTATAAAAGCAGATGATAAATGAATGAGTCAGTGAGTGTCCTGTTAGCCTGAGGAAGATGCTGTTTTTGAGGCTGTTTGTTTGCTTTTTATGCCCCTGTGCCTCGTTCCAGAGGGCAGCAGACTGAGTGTTGTCTTAAAGGTGTAGTGTGCAGGATTTTCCCATTTCTGAAAAGTGAAGCCAATTCAGGAGTGCCTTCAACCTGCATTCTTTCAAACAGCCATCAGGGGGCGACTGCACTGGTTGCAAAAGAAATCTGGTCATATAATAGATTTATTCATTCATATTTATAACATTTCCCTCATGAGTTTATGGTCTCAGTTGGTAGTTTCAAAGCTCTTTGAGGAGAGGATGATTGTCATTTTGTAAATTTTGGTCTCAAATCTGGATAAAATTTGGATGAAAAATTAAAGATTTACTTCGAGGGACTTTGGCACATAATCAGCAGCAATTTGCATTTTGTCTCCACTTCACTCTTAATTTCCAGTAAATGGAGGCAGAGCCTGAGCTGCCCTTGTCTCAAGAGGATTTGCAAACTGTTGAGAACTGAATCCTCTTGCATCGATGGACAGAGAAAACTTTGGATCTGCAGCTGTGTGGAAAACACTTTAAAACATATCTGCTTCTTTAAAAAAAAAAAAGAAGTTGGATTTTTAAAATGAAATTAAGCCTCATTAGTTCCCTATACTTTGATAAGAGCGTCTATGCTGAGTGACAGCAGGTGGTCATGTTCTGCAGACAGGAAGACAGACTTTAATTAAAGCATAATGCACAAAACAAGCTCAAGTCAAGTCAGTCTATCAGCATTAAGTCGGGCTAAACACCTCGGAGGTCGTCATGAGTCTGTCAGCAGGACGGAGCTGCAGTTGACTTTTTTCACATGAAGCTCCGACTGCTGTCACTGCTGTCAATCACCCCCCCCGCTCTCCTCTGGCCCTGTGGCAGCCTGTTAGCGGATATCAGAGACCTCATCGTGCATCAACACTACACACAATAACAAACCTCCCTCTCTCTCCCTCTTTTGTTTCTCTGTGTCTCAGCCCGCTCGCCGGTGTTCAGTGCCATGTTTGAGCACGAGATGGAAGAGAGTAAGAAGGTGAGTCAAGCACTTGACTTTCTTGTTCCTGCTCCCTCAGCGGCGAGCCGAATGTCTAAATTTTAATCTTTCTCTGTGTTGCATCAGGAAGTGTTCACCTCTAAAAATTATCCAAGTGTGTCTGCACATGTTCCTTCATGTCCTGTTGACTGGCTCGGCTATATGAACTCCTTAAAGCCACGATGTGCAGATTTGTTTCTTGATTATAAAAGCTTTGAAGTGATTCTGACAGAAAAGGCTGAAAAAAGAGACAAAACTGTTATTTAGTGCTTTTTGTTTTCCTTCAGCACAATCATGTCACTGTTTTTCACAATGTAATTGTGGCTGGAGGATACTGGTGGTCTGCCAGGGAGCCTTTTGGGGGGCTAAACATCCTAATTTTCAGGCTTCACAATACTGCATATCTGTGACTGATACCATTAAAAAAATTGAACAAATCCAATATAAACAGTGCATTGGTTTTGAAAATCAAAACATAACCTAAATAGTTCTGATAAGAACTAAAACCCATTTAGTTAATTTCTGCATATCAGCGCCCAGGCTTATCATAGAAAAACACTTGAATTGGTAAAATACAGGCCTGTTATCTGCTCCAGGGTGCAGCTGTTCTGGATTTTGTTCCTTCCTCTGCACAACCTGGTGGAATGATAACAAAACTGGAAGTGTAGCAGAGTCACAATCCGCCTCTCGTTTGCTTGGTTCAGAAAGAGAGTTGACCAACAAGATGATGGTGGATGATTTCGTCTCCAAGTGAAAAGCAAAGGCGGCTATTTCGCGTAATTTCTGATTTAAATCCAGTCAGCGAATGTTCGTGGAATGTCTGCTTGTCTCGTTTTTGTCACAAGTTTATTAACCAGTTGGAAAATTTCCTCCCCATGACACTATGACATCCCTTCGTATCAATTAGATCGTTATTTAGACGTACTAAACAGAACGTTACAGTTTAGAAAAAAAAACATTTCAGCGCCCTCTGGTGGACTAACCTGGTGATGACAACACTTTTAAATTTTGAACACAGTGCTGTTGTGAAAATGTTCAGAAGGCAAAAGGTGGCCTCAACAAATATTGATGCCATTCAGATTTTTCTTTAGTTCACTCACTTTGCATTTTGATCAGTGATAATAAAAAACTATTAACATTTTTTCTTTTTATTATTATCTATTTAGAATTTTTTCCCACCTGCCTAAAACTTCTGCACAGTACTATCTGTCTCTGGCATTTCAGTGCTAGGATGTCTTTTTAAGTCCCGTTCTCATCTGCATTTAGGGTGACAGGGCTTTGCCTTTTGACCCGTCGCACGCTGTCTTGACAGGGTTGTCCTTTAAGAAACGGAGGACCCCAAACGGGGGAAGCTGCTCTTGCTTATTAGCTGCGTTGCATAATCACTGCTTAGCGACTGTCTCAGTCTTCCTGCCTGCTTCTCCAAACTGACCCACCATCTACTGCTGCTGATTCACTGAGTGTGAATAATTACCTCATAAAATCCCTCTTCAAGAAATCTCTACTGTCTCTTTAAGATGTTTACCTGAATTAAAGCTATCTGATATAGATATGTTATTATTATAGTATGTAGATATATATATTATCTATGTTTTTTAATGTTTTCTATCTTTAATATCTGTGTTTTATTCGTGTACATGTTGGTCTTTCAACACGGCATGCAGTGCGTGCATCTTCACATTTTTTTATGTGTCCTCTGTGATAGTTGTGTTTGTATGTGTGTGCATGTTTCCATGTCCGTCTGTGTCTCTCTGCGAGTGTGTGAGTGTGAGTGTGTGTGCTCTGGTGCCACAGTTGGTTGTGTTCGTCTGGTAGGAGGTGGTGAGATTGAACCTTGGTGATTTAGCCGTCATGTCAGCGGAATATTGATGCCTGCACGGCTCGAATGGGGAAATTATAAAGCACAGAGCCAGGAAATGCATCTTAATTGCTGTTTAAGTGGGCGTCTTCATCAGAAAGAGGGAGAGATGGTGGGCCACGTCCCCATACGATTCAGAGGAAACAGATAGATGTGTTAACACTCCTCTGCAGCACTCTATATAGAAGAGACAAATGAGCTCATAAAGAAACACTCTAATAGAGGACTGCTCTGTGAATAGAGGGGAGCTGCAGACACTGTAACTACAGGAGTGGCGTCTATTTATGAGACACTGTTAAGCTCGCCTTCGCAAAACCGTTTGTTTCCCTCATGTGACTTCCAATGTGGCGCTTTTTTATTTCATTAACACTCCAAACACACTTTGTTGTCAAAAAATCAGCAGAATGAAAATAGTTCTGCGTGTTCAAACGGAAAGAAAGCACCGGCTGGATGTGAGACGTTATGATTTTAATCTAATTTAGAAACAATATGTTCCTGCAGATTTTATGTGCGCGGTGCAGCAAGTGCAGGATTGGTGTTGTTTGTTTTAGCTGCACGTCTGCGTTTATGTATTCACGTGTTTTATCTGTAAAAGGCCGCGGTAGCACGCAGCGTGCTGTAAACTCAACCCGGCAGCTTTCAGACTCTCCCTCCATTATTTCTCGCTGTGTTTGTGTTGCTGTTGAGTGGTCAGAGTTGACACAAACGCACTAAGCTGTTGGTACACCCAGCCTGACCCTGCTAAAACGCCGCCGGTCACTGTGGTGACGATAAAGCACTGTTATAATTGGTTTACTGCTTTGTTCTGCCTCACAGTGTGGAAGAGAAAGGTTCAGGTTACCGTCACTGTGCCAGCGTGTGATAAAACCTACTTCTCCTGGCTGCAGGCTCTGTCAAGGAATGAATGTTCAGGATTAATTTTCAGGAATCAGCTGAAAATAATTCAATAAAAGTACTAGAATGTAGTTTGGCTGAAACGTGTTCTGACTGTTCAGAAGCTTCTTCAAGTTTTTCTTATTATTTTCCACTTGGAAGTTGTTTTGTATCACTGCGTGGCTGACTGTCCCTGTGTGTGTGCTAAACAAGGTGAGTGAGTTTAATTCAGGTAGGTTTTTTGGGGATATTCACATGAAATAAAAAAGCCTCTGCTGCTGCGCATCGGGTTTGAAGGATTGTCAAAGCATCTGTCTTTTTCTTCTCTCGCCTTTTATTCCCGCTAAACCCGGTGTGTATTCTCCTCTCCGGTCCTCTCCTCCCGTTCAGAACCGTGTGGAGATAAATGACGTGGAGCCAGATGTCTTCAAAGAGATGATGTGCTTCATCTACACAGGCAAGGCCCCCAACCTGGACAAGATGGCTGATGACCTGCTGGCTGCAGCTGACAAGGTACAGAGAGTGTGTGTGTGTGTGTGTGTGTGTATGCACCTGTTACTACCTACATATATACACAAGCCAGTATGCATAATAATGTCCCCAGAAATAACAAGCAACTGCTGAGTGAACACACTTTCAAATGCACTTTTATAGGTAAATAGGTAAAGAGTTGCACATTTACAGTGAATGCTTTTCATCATTGTTTGTTCTGTTCTGACCCTGTGCAAGGTTTCCTGTCCATTTATCCCACATTTACTCCTCCACTCAGGCCTCTGAGAGCTTTTCATTTCATTTTCCTTTCATTGTTATACGAGAAAAGATAGAAAGTAGCGTAAAATGTGTGGCATTTCAACCAGCCTGTCTGAGGTAACAGCTGATTCAGAGCAGGTTCCTGGTTTGCAGCACACAACAGACAGAATCACGTCGCTGCTGATGATAAAAACAAAAACAAAACAGACAACAGAATATATTGCATGTCCTTTAATGATAGTGTACAATTTCAGAAATTCAGAAATTAGGATGCCTTGCAAAGTGTAAACGAAAACAGAGTTAAATCAATCATATTTCAAATACTTTACCAACAAATAAGCCACTGGAGGCCAACAAGAGAGGGAATTAGGGAACTATAAGAAAATAACTGCTTAATTTTTTTAATGAGCCAGTATGGATGTGACCATTATAATATAATAATAAGGCCAAAATGGATGCACGAGGTTTCATTTGCAAAGTAAGATTTTGTTGTTGCAGGCAGGTGGGTTTTCAGGGTTTAAATATGAAAGTTTTAGCTAATAATTCTGTTTTATTTGTGTTTTTAGACAACACTCCCTCTTGATCCCCCCCCACCCAACCTATTGCTCCTTAAAATGACCCGAAAACGTGCTGATCTCTTGCAGCCGTGGATGTGAGGCATCTGCATGACTATCACTTATGCAATCGATGTGCTTTTTATGCTATGCCCTTTTGATGTGCCATTATGCAGTTTTTTCCCTGACAAGCCATAATTATCTGCTCTGACTTCACACTGATCCTCCCATTACATTGTCTAAAACTGCATCAGTTAAAGAGCGATTAAAAAGTGTTTTTGAACCCTTGTGTCCCAGCGCTTTATAGCACAGTGACGCCCCTGTGTAACAATGTGTTTTAATCACTGGAGCATGAGTCTTATTTAGTGGAAATTCATTTAAATTAACTCCTTAACATGATTAGTGTTAATAAATAAGCTGCTCAATTGAAAATCCCCCTGTAGTCTCTACTGAAGTGTGTATAAATATGAGAGATGGTTATTGTTCCTTGCAATTTTGTAATAAAACTCAGTGGAAATTATTCTTTACCTCTCCAGTAATCCCCTCTCCCGCCATCACTCCCCCTCAGTTTGCATTAAATGTCACTTTCCCTTCCCTTCGCCATATTTTTTTCTTATTCAATCTCAGTCTTGTTGCCGCCGCAGTGGAGTAATTCTGCATTTCCGTATCATTACACAGTGAAACAACAGTTGTTTGTGGCAGCGCTGTTTAAGTAATTTAGTTTACCTGCTGTTTCTGCTCTCTCCCTCGCTCTGGCTGTCGTCGGCAGTACGCTCTGGAGAGGCTGAAGGTGATGTGCGAGGACGCTCTGTGCAAGAGTCTGAGCGTGGAGAACGCCGCAGAGATCCTCATCCTCGCCGACCTGCACAGCGCCAACCAGCTCAGGACGCAGGCCGTGGACTTCATCAACTAGTGAGTCCGCCGTCATTCACCTCCAGAGCTACTTCACACTTATGCAAACATTTTTTTCCCCTCTTCACACACACACACACTCGTACACTTAGCTTTTTGTCAAAGGAAGTCATTAATTTTCAGTGGGAGCAATTTTTGTCTCCAGAGGAAATTTAATTTTATCCCCAGATCAGACCATTCTGCTCCGTATCATATTGGGCCGTTAGCAATAAAGCTCAGCTGCTGATGTTAATCATGTTGCAGGCAGCCTGTTTAGGTAAGATGGGGCCTATTAGCATCGATGACTGCTATTTATTGTCCACGGCGAGGTGATTGATCCAGTATTTGAATGCCCAGTTGAAGCTTTCTCTCAGTCACTACCTAAATTCATCACCTTCCCACTGTTTTCTCAATCCTCTATCTCTGAGCCAGACACATTTCCCATCCCTTTGTTCATTCTTCTGTCCTCTCTTTACAGCTTTACTCCATCTCCTGGCCTTGTTCCCGCACGGGCTCCGTCTCCCTCCCGTCTCCCTGTCCTCCCCTTTCTCCTGCTGCTCCGTGCTTAAGAGCTCATGTATGCCTAAAGGTGTTCAGTAATGCAGATTTCTGCCCCTAATCCCGGTCATTAATTGTGGTTATGGGCGTCATGACAGTTTAATTTGCCACAGCGTTGTTGTGGTGGTGGGAAAATTGGCCACGAGGGACTCCTGGCCAGCAAAGCGTTATCCACCCTCCTCCTGCGGACACAATGGACAGCAACAAAACAAAAATCAATTTAGAGGACGAATATAGAAAACAGACGACACGGAGGAACCAATAATCCTCCCCCCCAGTCGCACCTCAACCTCTTGCCAGACCAGTTTCTACAAGCCGCTTACAGTCATTTAGTGGAAACAATAGGAGTCGCCTTTATCCTACCTCCGTCTCATTTATTCATCCTCCCCGGGGTTGGAGCGCAGAGGAAAGCCACACAGACACTCTTTATCCACTTTGTTTATAGAAAAGAATTTATCCCCTTTTTTTTAGCCCAACATGAATCTCCAGGCCGAGTAAATTCACAGTAAGTGGTGCGAGCGCGACAAGAGTAATGTGAAGCTTTTTCAAGGCAGAAAAAAAAGAGTGCTTTCTGAGAGTAGTTTTTTTTTGATAATAGTGGTGGTTTGCTTTATGATTACCACTGACTGGAGGTCAGGACAGGAGTTTGGCCTCTTTTTAATTTACCTCCACATCACTGCTGCTCTCCCTCCCTCCTTCCCCTCCTGTCCCTCTCTGCAGACTTTCATTACTCTCCCTCACCTCCCTGCTCTATTTATTTATTTCTTTATTTATTTTTTGTCGCTGCCGCTGTCTTACCCTCTCCTCCCTCCCTCCGTCTTCCTCTCCTGCTGTGGCTGCTCTCTTCGTGCCCTTCGCTGCCCTGTTGCCTCAGCAGCAGGGGTTCACCTCCTCCACAGAGGATGGGGTCAGAGGTCGGCTGGAGGTCTGGAGCTGCTGCGTGGACAGCATATGACCACACGCACACATAAACACCCCAAAGTGCCAAGAGTAGCCAAGCCAAGACACACACACACACACACACATGCTGGTTATTTACACGCAACAAAACAGGAAAAATGTCATTAAAGGCCACACAGCGGTGTGCGTGATAGTGCAGCTCAGCAGCCTGAGGCTGTCAGGAGGTTGAAGATCGCCACGGGCTCCGCTGGTGGAAACACATCTGTGGGCGCTGATGACCACAAGTAAAACTCATCAACAAGTCATTACTCGATTTATTCACAGCTGTTTTAGGGCTTCTGCCTTCCTTTAGTTAGTTATTGGTGAAGCTCTAAATTTGTAGCCTTACAGGAAATTTATAAAAATCAAAATGTCAAAATCAGAAAAGCACCAGTGATTAAAAAGTAAGTAATCTGATCTGTGGTCTGTACTCACGATTTCTCTTTAACAAACAGGAGTCGGAGTTCTTCAAGTGTCACAAAATAACTCTGAGGGACTGTGAAATACAAAGACAATATAGAAGATATAAATAAAAATCAGCTACCCAAATTTATGTTTACTTTTTCTCACTTTTTTTTCTCACATGGTGTGAAATTCTGCCGAGCTTTACCTCCCCTGGACTCCAGAAACAATTGAAATGAAGCAATGTGTGAAGGCAACATCATTTTCTCAAATAAATAATGTGTGAAGAGGGGTTGTAAGTAGGTTCTGGTTAGAAAGGGTCACTAAGTTTGCAACCAGCGCTCTGAAGAGTATAATCTGATAAAATATGATGTGACTCAGCAGACTTTATCATCACATGGCTGCATATTTATGACTGCTGCCTTTTATTTATTTGTGTGATGTTATTTCTCTCAGAATGACCTGTGGGGTTAAATATTTAAAAATATAAAGTAAATAACAGCTCTGCCAGCTGGTATGACAAATCCTTAATGCCTCAGAGCTGCTCTCCACACAGATGGAGACGTTGAATCCCAAGGGCTTCAGAAACTTGTTTATTTGTGCACTTGTCCATTTAGTTTCTTCGCTTAAACACTTTTCCTCTACTTTGTTTCTCCTCGCTCTGCTCTCTTTTTCCCCTCAGTCACGCCGCCGATGTGATGGAGACGGCGAGCTGGAAGTCCATGGTGGACTCTCACCCGCGCCTGGTGGCCGAGGCTTATCACTCCCTGGCCTCGGCTCAGTGCCCCTTCCTGGGTCCCCCAAGGAAACGGCTCAAACAGTCCTAGCGGTCCAGAGAGCCTGTCCTGTCCTGACCCTGCTGCGTCCTCCTGCACCGGCACCTCCCCTCCCTCCCTCCCTCCCGGCCCTAACCCTCACCCTCCAGGACTCGGCTACATGTGGCTGTGAGGAGGACTGAAGCTAGGAGGTACTACACATCACTGTTGGTGGTGGGGGTGAATCCTATAACATCTAAACCTGGATATTTATGGATCACGAGCTCAAAGCCTGGCAGATACCATATATCCTTTGTCTACAATATTGGAGAGCTAGAACTATAATCTGCGCGTCGATCACGTCAGGAACTGATCTTCCAGCTCGAAGGGAAAAGTCAACTCTGAGCCTGTAAATACAATATCGTGCTTTATTGTGTTGTACAGTGTCTCAAGTGATAAAGCCCAAACTGTGCTTATAAAGTGAAGAGGATCAAACAAGCAGAAAGTGGAAGCTCCCAGTGTTGATGACTCTCAGTTTGAATGAATCTGAACACGTTTTAATGTTCACTATTCAGTCCGTGCCTTCACCCGGCAGACACTGTGCACCTTCAGAGCCGGGCAGAGTTTCATGCCGTCTGAGGGGCTCGTTGGTTGGATTTCTGGCATTTCACAAATTTAGTTTGACTGTCTTGCAGTTTGAGCAGTCTGATTTCCCACATGGCTGCTGTCAAAGTATCTGTTATAAACTGAACTGAGCTTGTTTTTTTTTTTTTAAATTAACAGAGAAGTGACACGTTGTGGCCAAAGCTGCAGTCCAGACTGAGACTGAGCTGTGACATGAAACACAAAGCACATTGTCTGCATCGTCCAGCCTTCTGCAGCTCCAGAGCTTTCCCTTCTCTTGTGACTTTCTCATTATACTTATGTTCCTGTCTATTTGAGGATGCAGTTTCAATATATTTTATTGGAATTT
>JAOWBC010000458.1:5044959-5056680 GCA_028566105.1 Hypoplectrus providencianus
CAGATCAAAGAATAATGTACTGCAGCTAAATATATTTAACCATCTAAAAAAAGTCTATCTGTTTAAATGAATGCTGCATTGTTCGTTGCTATGTTTCACTGCTTTGCCCTGCCGTCAGACAGCCCGTGTTTCTGTTTACGTTGTGGGAACTGAAGCTGTTCTTAATCTCTTCAAAGCCACCAGACTCCTTCAACAAAAGCAGCAATTTTACCTGCAGAACACAAGAATTCACTGCTGCTGCCGTGATCATTTAGTTTGTTTGTGTTATTGTGTGACTTTGGTAAATCAGAGAGTAACCCTTTAAAACACCAAACGCACACAATAACACAGACTAAACTATCAAGGCTGCAACAAACAGTATTAAAAACTCTCATTCAATGAAGGTGCAACCTTGATTTAAAGAAAATAACAATAATCTAAACAGAATGCAATGATTTTCAGATTTCTTTTCACTTACATTCAATTGAAGACAGCACAAAGACAATATATCAGTGTTCAAACTATAAACCCAGCACGGGTCATGGCTTTCCTGTGCGCTGTTGGCAGGAGAGCCGTGGACTCTGAGCAGCATGCAGAGGAAATAATTACAGTATGTTTTTTTCCCCTGCTGAGTTGCTTCTTAGATATAAAGTTGCCAAGATTGTTTAAATAAGTTGCTGAAGTGATCATGCCTGCAAGTGGGCCACTCCCAATGTAAAATTCCCCTGTTTCTGTTCATTAAGATAAGCCTTGAACAAACCCCTTCAAAATATCTGAACTATCCCTTTAAACACTGAAGGAGATTCATAGAAATGCACAGTGTCTGCCCAGCTTTAAAAAAATTTATCAATGAAACTGGTTGTGGAAAAAAACCTTTTCTACTCACCTTTTTACCACAGAACATTCCCTTTGACTGAACCTATAAAATCCAGATGTTTTAAATTTTGCCCAGCGTGTCTCTTTCATCCTTGATATCTTCATTATTATCGTCATTATTTCTCATTATGCAGTTCGAACACATCTCCCGGTTACTGACTCATTAATGCACAGCCTCTTTCAACTTGCTGCCTGATCAGTGTGTGTGAGTAACACACTGCGGGTTCAAGCTTAATCCTGTCGTGATCAAAGTTCAATCCCCAGTGCCCGTCCCGCTCACCTCGCCTGATCACAGGAGCTCCTATCCAGCTGTTTGGTGTGTGGACTCGGCCTGTTTGACTTGGTCTCCGTGGCCTTGCTTAGATCGCTGTTAGGTTGTAATCACTTCAGAGGGGCTGGACCTTTCTCTTGGACTGTTTCTTAACGGGGATTTCTCTGTGTTGACCAAAGTCAATGCCCGGCGGGCTTTAAGGAAGCTCATCTCTGAGCCCTGCAAATCGCTCCTCATCAAACAGTCTGCCCTGGCCGGCGATCTTTGGGGATACTCTGGCGCTCATCAAACGGGGGGAAGGCCATTATTTGTGATGCACACAGTGGACTGAAGCTTCATGACAGACCACATATTAGCAGGACTGATGATTCAATTGCATCATTTATATTTGCTGGGCGGATTCATACTTTGAAGATATGGTGATAGAGGCGTGCTTGACAGCTCAATGCGAAGAAAATCGTTTTTGAAAAAAATAATATATATATTGGGGGCATTTTATGACTTTATTAGAGAATGAACAGAAGTGAGATGACAGGAAATGAGGAGGGAGAGAGATGACAGGCAGCAGAGGTTCAGCCGGCCTGAAGCTGTGATGTGATATATGCTGCAATTAATTCACTGAGGAATGTTATATACCGCTCACCATTATAGAAAAATAATGTCATAACTATAGATAAATAGTTATTGTTTCAGTCAGCAGAGCCTCACACATTAGCAGATTTCCTCATTGCACGTGTCATCAGACGGATTGAACCAATATGGAGACGTAAAGCTGGACGTATATAAAAATCCTGACAGGAGGCTTTGATATGAGGGCTTTGGTTATCACAATATTGAAGCACAGGTTACATTTGTGTTGTTTTTGTCTTTAATGTGGCTGCTTCACTTCACAGTTAAGTAGGTTGACACAAGCATTTGAGCATATTTTAGTTTTTTATTAGTTTACGTGTATTTATACCAGGAAACACATACAAAAATACATTAATCTCAAGAGAAAAGATGCTTTGTTCCAGATTTAGCTGCTCACTACTGTAGTTTCCATCTGTAGTAAACAATAACAATAACACACAGACCAACAACCTACTGGAGTTCATACATCACAGTACCAGAGAACATTTCCTGTGTGTGAATGTCAACCTAAAGAACATATTCTGTACAGTCAGACATTTTGGGCTTTATAATCAAGCTCAGTTGCACAAATTTGCAAGATTTTGTTATTTTGTTTTGTGTCTGCTCAAATTTTGCTGTTAGTCCACATTGTGTGTTGTTGTGTGCTGTGTTTGTGTGTGTTTTAATGAACTGCCAGATGGACTGATAATAATAAAGTTCTCCCTAAAATATTGTCACATCACAGTGCTGGCCGATACCACAGAAAACTCTTAAACCGTTTTATTTAGCTTATTTAGGATATTGATGTATGTCACAAAATGGCAAGTATATGGGGAATTACTGCTGAATTTATTAGGGAGAAAATGCAATAATAGTACTTTGTCCTGCAGCCTAATCACATGACTGATATACACTCAGTGGCCACTTTATTAGGTACACCTGTACAAATTAACTTTAATGAGGCCTATAATGTTCACTGTAGTTTGAAGCCTTCCAGTCAATGTCAGATTTTGGAATTTCACAGTTGAAGTTTACAACTTCTGACCAGCAGGTGTTTAATGCATTACACATAAAGAAAAAACATGTCTGACCGTGACAAACAGATGTTTCTTACTGACGGTTAAACTCTCAGCAGCGTAGCCTCTCTGGCTATAAATAAACATGAGAGGAAAGACAAAGGTGACAGATGCTGTTATAAATTTTTATTTTATGGCGACATGTTTTGACATGAATGAACATGCAGAGTTGGTTTTACTGTATAATAGTATAATTATTTATTGCATTAAATGCAGACAAATATTCTTTGCATCGCCTCAGTTTATGAACTGATAGTTTAACTGTTCAGATCAGATAACGGCTCCTTCATGAAGCTGAGGTGCAGAGATGAGCTCCGGGTTGCAAGTAGAGCGTCGTTCCACGGTGATCTTTTTGTTCGGAGGTGAAAATGATTTTTGGAGGTGCCATAAGAGTGAATCTCTGTCAGACTTTCAGGGAAATTTGCAAAGTAAAATGCTGCAAGACGGATGACATGTTCCTGCTGTTTGACGAGGAAGAAGCTAATATTAGCTGGCTGGTTATGTCTTGTATTGTCGCACTTGTTTGGCTGTTAGCAAAGTTGTCGTCTATATTTATTAAACATTGTGTTTTCATTAGATTTATACACCAGAAACTGCACCTTATGTGCTTCATAAATAAAAGAAGACCACTTGCATTGCATTAGCTCGTACAGGTATAAAGATAAAGTGTCTGCTGAGAGTATAAAGCTTTCTCCACAGCAATGTCACTGAACCCTTAAATAAGCCGTCCAGTATTCTTGAGTTTGAGTATTTCTCCGGAAAGGTCAAGGTGTGTGTGCAGCAGGACAAAAAGAGTGTGTGAACATGGCAGACATATGGCGCTCTCTGAGTGGGCATGCGTGTCAGCACAATGAGCTTTTTTGGGAATGTCCCTGAGATAGGAAGAGGCTTTGTTCACTGGAGCCGGGCCCGCCGGTGTGACCTTCCTCATATGAGCTGGAATTTGAGGCATCAGGGTGTGATTTTTTTTTCTGGCTTTGATAGTCAGCTTGTGTAGCAGCTTGCAGTCAACCTTCTGTGTCTTTGTAAAGATGTGTGTTTGTGCGTGTTTGTGTCTGTGTGTGTCTCCTCTGGCCTTAGATGAGAGCGTCAGGGGGAGATAGATGGAGCGATGCATGTGGAGAGGCGTTCTCAGTTGTTATGCATGCTGTATGAGTCTGTCACTCCCTCCACCTCCTCCCCGCTCTTCCTCTCATGCCTCCGCCTCGCCTCCCCATCATTCACTCCTCCTTTTATGGGAGGAAGGAGAGCGAGGCGTGGCAGGTCAATGCTGTGAAAGCCTGTGACAAGCTCTGCGTCTGTGTCAGCCCGCCATCACTAAAGAGGAGGAAGAGCCGGGGCGAGATTGATGCCTGCTGCAGCGTACTGCCCGGCAGGAGGAGGAGGAGGAGGAGGAGGGAGGTGCAGAGTGGGGGGGGGGTCAGACTTTCTCAGGGTTTAGGTTCAGGGGCTTGAATTTTAAACCTCAGCCATTTGTATGTCAATGCCACCCACTTGTCACCAGCTCGAGCATCTCTATGAATACAAATATGGTGATAATTTAACTTTTGACTTTCAAGATGAAGGCAAAGCAACCGCAGCAGCACATCAACTTTAAGTTTTAATACATTACAACACATATTTAATTTTCTCTTGATTCTTTGCCTTTTTACCCTCAATGTTAACAAGATGATAACAGGTTACTACAAATTTGTTTCGACTCATTAACGCAGCTTTTGTTTGGTCGAACTCAACAAGCAATAAATATAAAGAGAACAGCATTTTTTATTATTTTTTATTGCGACTGCACATTGTGTTGGGTTGTATAGCTGTTCATAAATTATTGGATTATGTTTAAAATTGGGATTGCTGTTTGTATTGTTATCAGTAAATAATACTCTTTTTCTTTATGTCGTAGTGCTTCGTCATGAGACCTGTGTTTATATTCATTCATATTCGCAGTGAATGTCAATACAACTGGAAAAGATCTGTGAATACATTCTGGATAACAAAAAATGGCATCTATTTAGTTCAATAAAAAATTGCTCACCCGCCACATACAGAAAACAATTATCTAGCTCACTGAATATGCGCATTGTGATGATTTTACTGATCTTTAACTTGTTTTTCTCAGCTTTAGGAAAGCTTTCCAAATATAAAACCTTCATGGATCAATACATTCATAATACAAAAGGTCATAATTGATCTTGTTTGAAGGTGTCCTGTCAACAATCTTTCTTCTCCAGGGAAATTGTTTTTTTTTTATTTTTTTTGTTGCAATACCACAGGTGGCCACTGGGAACCTTCAGATGCAGGCTGAGGTGTGGAGCCATAATTAGGCAACTAAATTGAAATAAAGTAATGGAGAACTCTTGAAATGAATCAGATGAACAGCTCTACTTCTTGTTCACTGATGGAAATTAAGCTGTTAAAATTAGTTTTCCCTAATTTAGTGTTTCTTTTACATCAAATTTAAATCATCAGATCCCTCGTGTTGGGATTTCTGTTGACCAAAACTTCACATTTAATGTATCAGCATGTGTTTTCAATAATGGATACTTTAAAAGGAGGGTTAAGTTCCACCTAATGCTAAATTAGTGGTTAATCATAAATGTTTTAGTGCTGTATAGATCATTAGTAACACTAATTAATAAGGACAACTATTGGGTTGCCAGGTTGTAAAAATTCATTGAGCTGTTGTTTATCAATTACTGCAATTTGTTTTTTAACTGGCTTGTAAATTCCTCAAAGAGACTCTTATGGACAGTTTTACCATTTTTCCACTGGAAAAAAGACTCCAAAGCATCTGGATCTATTAAACCCACATTCATTAAATGTGTTTGTCCAGGTGGTTTGCAGCACAACAAACTGTAAAGACAACATTGACATCCAGTATTATCACCTTTTAAAGGAGTTATGGGAAAGTTGTTATCCTATTTACACGTCCAGAAGCCTGATATTCAGATGATCCGTATCTCTGTCTGCTGCCTGGAGCTCAGCAGGGAACGTTCTGTGGGTTTATCACAGCGTTTCCACTGAAACAGCTGCCTGGTGCTCCTGTTAAATGTGACACACCATCTCATTAAATAAGCTTAAACCTTTTACAGCAGCCGATAACTGTCTTTCTACCAAAAGATCACTAACAAGGCTTTATTAAGAACAACTCTTAGTTTAACATAATTAGCTTCTTCTTATTATTATTATTGTTTTTTTTAGCTTTTACTCTTTATGGTTGTTAAAAGCAAACATTCCCCATATGTGTAGCTATTTCTACACAGTTATTCCTCCTGCGTCATGTCTAGAGGTCAATTGGAAGAGCCTTTGTTTTTATATCAAGATGCTAATTTCAGATGGTGTCCAGAACAAAACTGACCATGTCTCTCTGCATTTTACATAAACACAAAAAGATGCATCATTATTAAGATTATGGCGTTGATTTGCATTCTACAAAAATGAATTAAAAATAGTATTTAAAGAGTGTTTTCTTTTACACTTGCTTCCGAAAGCACAAACGTTGGTACTATGTTTGTCCACAGGGGGCGCCAAATTCCACACGAATTGAATGATCTTGCTTTAACGAGCTGTTAAATTTAATTAATGTACATTTTGACTATTTATCTGTAGAGAAAGAGTTTCTGGGCCAAGAGGGATGTTAATATAAACCTACTAATTATTATATACCCACTTGATACTTGATAGATTACTGGATATAGAAATGGTTAGATTAAGAGGTAAAAATGAAACACCAAAATACTATTTACTTTTTATACTGCCTTGTCATTTGCAACTGCCTTAATCATCTCAAGTGTTAATTGTAAATTCTAAAAAAAAAAAAAAAGAGGTATTAATTTTATTTTTAATAAGACATCAACATAACTGATTGGTAACATAAATAAAGCCTTCGTTAGAACCTGTAATTGACCGTGTGGAGCCACCAGCATTAATGAAAGCGTATCATAACCTCTGTGAGGAGATATTTGACCGTATATCCCTCATGATACCGCAAGTAATCCACTCAGATGGTATCGTGTGTGACAGGCGCGGGGAGCTCAGGCCTTGGGGCAGAGAAATGGAAGGATGAAGTGACAGGGGTAATGGATGGACAGAGGGATGAAGAGTGATCGGGTGTCATACAGGTGGGATAGGGCCAGACATGGTGAATGAAAGTGCGACGGAGGATGGATGGCCGGAGCACCTCAGACATTGACAGCGTTGAGAGATTTGTCTTCTTTGTACTCCATTTGTCTTGTTTCTCCTTCTCCTCTGTGTCCGAGTGAGTTAAATCTCATAAAACTATTTACTCTGACAATGCAGCAGCACGGCGGCGGTGGCGGTTATGCTGTTGTTCTGTACCTGCCGTACATGCTATTTTGGTGACAATCCTCCATCCTGAAAGGGTTTTTCTAAGGATTAAGCGACGTGCACAAACAAACAAACTGCAATCCACAATGAACTGTTTGCTAATAACACCGGATGTAGAAATTAGAGAGCCAGACATGGGAGTTGAGTCACACGCGCACACACACGCACGCAATTACGCATATATATATGAGCTGCTAATTGCTTTGTGTGCACCAATCCGTCCTGTGAATGTGCCGGTGCAATATTGCGGTGCTGTGGGTGTTTGCTCGGCTCATAACCGCAGACCAATGTGGCGGAGACAAGCTCATATATTAAGATAACCCCGAAACGGAATGGAATTGTATTTCCCCGGTGGTTCAAACGACTTCTGTGGTTGTAAACTGATAGTGGATGAGATTTGGCTTTAATGAAGCAAGACTTATTGTGCACAGTGCAACAGAGGAAGGTGCATGTGTTTCATTATTTGAGGGTGTGTTTGAATGTGCATGTGTGTGCCCGTGTCCATTTTTTTCCTTAACAAGGGGCGCCGTTATCTCCAGCCGCGTGTTTGCTCGGGCTCTCACGGCTGTTGTTATTGTATCACTATTTTTCTTGCTCCGAGGTTGGAGTGTGTGTCTGAGGGGCCGTGATTTATTTTCCCCGAAATAATCAAGTGAAAGGTTTTTATTTTGTGCCCGTCCCCGGTGTAATTTTTTCTCAAGGTTGTGTGGGTTTATGTGTGTGTGTGTGTATGCACAGGCTGTATGAGTGTCATCTTCATCTGTTTATTAGAATGTTCCCTACTGGCCTGGCTGTAATGAGACCTGTGGAGCCAAGGAGTGATGGAGTTGAACTCATCAGGACAAGACTCATTGCAAAAGAGGGAACAAGAGAGAGACAGAGAGAGAGAGAGAGAGATGAGGCTGGGAAGGGTAGAAAATAAAGAGGGAAGTTGGCATAAAAAGCACCAAGGCCACTAGAAACACAGCAATAAATAACTCTCTGATTGTTGTCTGCAGCATCATTTGCTTATTGCCATATAACAGACACCATGGATTTTAAAGTAAAATGAGCAGTATTTCACAGGTGATCACAGTCACATAAAGTATCTTCCTCTTAAATAAACACTTCCTGTTCTTAAGCAATGGCTGCAATTCCATCTGGAATTATTAGCTTACTTACAAAGTCGCAGGGGAAACATTTTACTACCCGTCTCCCACTGGAGTATTAATCCTGTCCAAACAGGGCTGAAGATATATAATAGAAGGAGAGATGAATGGAAAATAAATGGGGCCCTGAGTCTATCCAAGCGTACATAAGGGGAGAGGAAGGGAGGTACAAGGAAAGCAGAGTTGAGCCTTATTGTCCCTGAGGCGCAGTTTGGTTTACAGACAGTAGTCAAATGAACAGTGAATGCAAAAATACAGTAAGAGACACAATAAAAACAAACAGGACTCACAGAGCCGCGCCGGCAGCTGTGAGCCTGTACTCAGGCACAGCGGGCCTTCAGAGGAAATGCTGCTGTTTAATGTTGCAGTGTTCAGTGTTTACAGTGCTAGCATGCTAACGTGCTAATTCACACTGAGCACAGAGTGTAGCTGAGACAACGAGATTTCAGGTATTTGGATAGAAGTCAAAGTACTGGAAGAAAAACACTGAAGTCCTTCTGGTAGCACCAGACAGCTGAGCAATAACTGAACTGTTCTTCATCACAGATTTAATGCTGGTTGATATTTATGAGACTTTTCCTGCTATTAAAAGCCCATGATATTTGCCTTACGGTGTTAATTACAATACCAAAGTCATACAAGCTCACATGGAGGTTTGCCCTGAAGTATCCAGCCGTCTTTCCAGGCCTCTGTCCTCTAATGACGCAATATATTCATCTTTGCAGTTTGGACATTTGTGGTCTGTGTAAACTCATCTTAAGAACGCAAAGACAGGGGAACTCACTAAATACCCTAAAAGGCACCATTATATAGATACGTATCTTTTATAAATGTATAAATGAAATAACTATTTGATTTTATTTTTCATGTCTCTGGACTGTAAATTCGATTTGGTAAAATGTTAGAAAACTCAGTAAATGCATTTCAGTCCACCAACACCACCAACATCCCTGTGACTCAGATATTACCACACTCCTCTCTGACAAAGTGCCCACAAACACTTTAGAGATTTCTCGCAGGGCGGTCATATTGGATTGCGTTAGATTGTAAACGTGTACCTTATAAAGTGGAATGTTAAACAGATATATGGCCGACTGATGGAGCCTTTGTGCAGATAAATGTTTGCAGTGGCAGAGGCTGAAATTGCTGTGCAGAAAATAAAATAAAAATGGTGTTTGAAGAGTTAAAACAACAGAGTGCGGGGAGTATAAACATAATAGATGAGAGCGTCTGTGAGTCAGGGTGAGGTCTGGACAGGGAGAGAGAAAGAGGGGAGATACACTGAAGGACATCACAGGAAGAGGGGAAACAGGGGTTGTCTTACTGGCACTGTGGTCCATTTGTTACCTGTGCATGGGTAAATGAGAGCCCTCTCTTAGCCTCGTTAAGCATGATGCACTGCCCCGGCCATCGGCACGGCGCTGATTAAAATTCGCCCTCCGGAGTTTGGGGGAGCAGCTAGCTGAGGCTGCACTCCTGTACTCCCAAAGCAAATGGGCCGAAAGGTCACGGCTGGACGACCCTCACAGCCATGCCTTATTTATTTAGCCTTTTACCTCGCCTGCCTCTGGGACAGGAGCAGAGGAGATCTTCATTCATGCTCATGCTCAGACACTGCACACCATGAACTGCTGCTGCTCCTGAATGATCGATACTGCGCTGGTTGTCTTTTTTAACACCTTAAACTGATTTTCACTCACAGTTCCACGGATGTAAGAACGATTTATATAAAAATAAATATTGCACTTATATTTAATGGAGAGTCTTAGAGCATTTTAGTACAATTGGAGCTTTTTTTCCTGACCGAAGGCCAGCACTTTTGTTGAGATAAAGCTGTTATCAAGCCCGAGTGCGGCTGAGAAAACCAATCTCGTCCACAACAAAACGGTGGTCGGGTTATCTTTGTGCCTGGAAGGTTCCTGTGGCCACAGCAGAGCCAGCAGCACGGCTCCAGGAGAGCCAGTTTCATCCTTTCTCCACTGAAATATTTCATCAAGGATTGGGTGTACTGCCATGAAATTTAGTTTAAATATCCATGTTGGCAGTGAGGATGTATCCTAATCACTTTGGTGATCCTTCACCTTTCCTGGAGCTCCACCAGCAGCTCAGACTTCACCTGTCCTGTGAAATGTCCCAAGAAATATTAGATGGTGAGTGACTGTGTCAGATTGTGTGGATAATTTCTGAACATGAGGATGATGAAGCTTATGTGTGCCAAGTATGAAGCAGATCTGAGTATCAGTAGGGAAGGTAAAGTTTAGTGAGGTTCTTCATGGTACCAAGCTCACTAAACAAAGCAGAAAGGAGCAAGACTTAACTTTGGATGTCCAGTTTGTCTTCTGTTGTCACTATTTGCAGAAGCTGCATGCTGACACATATAATGTATCTGACATATGGTGTCATGAATGCCTCACACACTGTGGGTACAGATCCTATCTGGACCAAGTGTATATTTAAAAAAAAGCCTCGTCAGTCTCCCGGGGTCTAAATGTTCGTCCAGATGATGTTCCATCCTGCCAAGAACAAAATTCACAAGGAAGCAAGCTTGCAACTTTTGCGATGAATTGGTATTGGCTTCCAAAAAGCCCACATCATCAGTCACCCGCAGCAGACCTGATAAACTCCACTCGCTCTGTGCAAAGAGTGTCTGCTTCCAGAAGGAAGTAAAGCTGAGAGAGACAGCAGACGAACACTTTTAATCTCTCCCCCGTTTCATCTCTTCCCCTCGTCTCCTCTCTGCCTGCCGGTTTGTTGCATCAAACTGTTTGATAGGTACAAACACCAGCTGTATAATTACTCTGAACATTTTTGGCGGATGTGAAGAGGATGTTCTGTCATTAGTTGCTGGGGATTCAGTGATATCTGTGTGTTTGTGTTGTAGGAGAAGTGGCACATTAAACTACATAAGCACGGGCGTCTTTGTAATGTAACACTTGTGTAGTCAGCCTGCAACATGCTGCAGGATTATACCGGCTCATCAGCCCACATGAAGTCCTGGCGTCCAGCATCATCGTTGGCAGCAGAACTTCTCCAACTGGTGAAAGCAAATATCCACTGTATCAACAATCAGCTATGCTCTCATGGCATGTCTTAATTTATTTTAGCACTTCTGCTTTCCTGCAGTCTGCCTTGTTAACTTCTCTCTAAATTACTGATTTTCTTCATTCTCCCAAATGTTTTAAGACAACCAGAGAGAGCTGAATGAGCTTGTTTTATTCAGCTGATTGGCTGTTGCTGCGAGGAGATGGAGTAACAGCCAAAGATATTCCCATTCAAGAAAAACCTAATTCCCTCACAAATGATGTCGTCTGACTGCGTTTTTTGAGAAAACAGTTGGTTTCATTTTGACCAGACGTCCCCCTGAATGAGAACAGCACACAATTAAGGAAGACAATGATCCATCTGAAGCTCATAAGCAGCA
>JAOWBC010000458.1:5071319-5088318 GCA_028566105.1 Hypoplectrus providencianus
TGTGTGTGTGTGTGTGTGTGTGTGTGTGTGTTTGTTTGGAAGAGATCCTTGTTGTTGTTGCTTGGCTGTCGTCGCTGTGATAGCAGTGTTTGCAGTGTCGCACTTTAGCACATCAGGGGAGGTGAGCAACGCCGCTTAATAATCTGGCCTGGTCCTCTCCTCTGTAAAATGCTATTACTGCTCTCTGCACAGCAAACATTGTTTACAGCATGTCTGCTATTATAGTTTAATTATTTGGATATTCTGGGCAGCCAGCGCGGCCTTTCTTGTTTGCCCTGTTGGTGGTTTGTAATCTGACTTCCTCGTTTTTTTCTTTACAAGGCCTGGCTTTGTTTTGTTGTTGTTTCCTGTGCGTGCCCTTGTGTTTGCAGATTGACCTTGCTCCAGACAAAGTGAGACAGAGACTCACCCGGGCGCTCACAGTGTGCCTCATTAAATTAAAGTACTGTCAGAGGGGAGTTGAAATAATGCAGCTACGCCCATTGTCTGTCCCTCTTTGTCATCTCAATGAGGCCTGCTATATTTCCCCTCGTGTTGCCGCTCCGCTCACAGATGTAACTACCGGTGCTGCTCACAGGGGACGTCACACTTGCACTGCTCGGCGTGACTCTGCTTATGAATATCTCAGCAGTCGGCCCCGGCTTACCAGACACTCGTCTTACAGGTGGATGTTCATGTCATTTTATTATTTCATCATGCAACCATCTGGGTCTGGGAGAGGCTGCTGAGGAGACACAATACACATGTTAGATTGAATTAGGATTTACACGAGATTCAATAGTGCAAACGTAAACAGGTTTGCAACTGGAAATGTGCACGCATGCATACAGAAGCAAACAATCAACCATTACAGGATAATATTACCGCTCAGAGATCCAAGAGGGAGCTCTCTGCAGCATGCACACTGACCTGAGCGCTGTCTGAACCGCTGGCTTCAGAGCGTCACAGTTGGGTCCATTTATGGTTTTGCTGGTCTGGGTTTCATGCAGACCAACTGAACGAGCATTAGCATTATTATTATTATGGCAAATTAAAAGGAAGCTAGTATTTACAGTGTTTCACACACAGGCTGTATACTTGTTGGGCCACTGAAGCACATTTATGGCCACCAGAGTATATCAGTTGACCAGAATTATAATTTTTTTGCCTTTATGATGCCATTTGCAATTGACTGTCTCCTTGTTTTACTGCAGAGAAACAGAGAGGGAAAGTCACATTAGAGGACGCAGACATGGTGCAATGAGACAACGTGATTATTGTGTTTGTTTATAAGTGGCTAATGGAGCCACTGGTGTCTGGCTCAACGAGCACGATTTACTGCAGAGCCAAACACAGAAACATGAAGGAGATCCATAAACAAAATGCACATGGATCATGTTGTTGTTTAATAAAGAGTTCACGTTTTTACAACAAGATCTCCAACCTCCATGACAGAATAGGTCATAAAAAAAAATAACACACACGTACGCTTCGTGGCTGTAAAACAGACGGCGGTGTTGTGAGTTTATGCTGCGAAACCACTGAGCTAGGACGCGTCTGATGTTGGCACACTCTGATCCAAAAAAAGGACGATCTGAAATAAATTCCCAAGCAAAACTTCCTTGTAAATTAAACATTTACTCATGGGCAAAGAGATGAGATGAGCCTCACTTGGATTCTTCTTCTTCTGTGAATTTCCGTATGGCAGCTTCAAGGTGCATCACTGCCTCCAAGTGGCCAGGAGGACTCAGTCTCATCACGCTCCAGTTCCCAGTATACCCGTCTGATGGGCCTATAAGAAACTGGTTTAAAGATGTTTACACTGGCCAACCCCTATGACACATGCATGATGATTAAAAAGTAAATTTGACTTTTTATCAGAACTATTTACGACCTCCAGGCTTGCTTTTAACGAGTCTGATAAATAAAGCTACTGCATCCAAACATTTAGCGTTTGTTCTGTTTCTGTGCAGTCACATCATCAGGACATAGGATTAATTTAAAGGAAGATGAAGAGCAGTGGCATCCGTCTGATCTCAATTTCTTCACATGCACCCTCCTCATTAACTGTAAATCTTGAGGAATTGCTCTGAGAGGTTGGAGCCATTTTATCTCCTCAAACATCCCCCTTGTTAAATGTGAACAAATTGCCTGCTGATTAACATGTCAGGAAACTGGCCACGGCATGGGTCTACTGTAGTTTCTCCACAATGGCGCTCCAAGAACAGAGAGATAAGAGAAAGAGAAAAGGCAGAATTAATATCCCTTTGAAACTGACGGCGGATGTGCCACATTACTATGCTGCGGCTGTATCTGTGTGTCTGACCAGTTGTGTTGATTGGGATTTCTCCCCCGAGGTAAAAGACCCTCTGACAGGATTCACGGCTTTAGCCTACCGTCAGACGCCTGTCTGTAATTTGTGATTACAGCACCAGCAGAAGGGGTGGCGGGGATTAATTCAATCCAACCCACAAATCTGATTCCCCACATTTGCATATTAATGAGAAAAAATGTTGAGTGTTTTTGGCAGGTGGCAAAACAGAAAAATGGTTAAAACTTTGAAAATTTAGATATTTACTGCTCTTGTGTCTGGCAAGTTGAGGTCAGTGTCTGGTTTTGCATTTATTTGCATACATTTCCATTGAAATGAAGTGGTATAGATATTCCAGTGGCTCCGTGCCTCCTTCCTCTGCCACCGTCTCCTGTTCAATTATTGCAGTTTATACCCTGATCACTTATTTATAGTACAGTTTGTTTACAGACGTGTATGTTTCATAAATGCTGATAGTCAGCTGACCACGCCGAGGTAACCCAACTGAATCTCCCAATAACCTCTAATTATTGTCCCTGAATGATGAATTCAGCCTGTTTAACTGTTACATGAAGCTGCAGTTTATATTAATGTTCAGAGATGCTGGATTCATTCGTTTTTATCTTAGTGAAATTGGTTTCAGGCTAAAGATAATTTACCTTTGCAGGGTGTTGGTTCCATAATAAGACAGATTACTCACATCGTTTCCCTAAAAACCCACAATCACACCACTTAAACTGTAACCGAAACGACAGTATTGTGACTGCTGAGCAGCAGTGGAACAGAGTGTTACACAGCCCAAACATTAAATTAAGTGATAATACACAATGAGCGCTTTGAAATACAAAAATAATGGACAAGATATTGAGGCAAAGAGTGCCATTTTCTTTGCCGAGCCTATTATTTTCTTGTCAGGGCGTATTATCTCGGCTACTTCCCACAAGAACAACACGAGCTGTGTTTATCCGCCACTTTAGCACCATCAGTATTGTCACTGGGTATTTGCAGTTTAATTTGACTTCCACACGGATTCAGAACTGTACGTGAGTTTTCCTGATGGATAATTTTATTAGATAGATGTAATTTTACTCAGCAGCTGTAAAATGTTTAACCCGTTAAAGCCCACAGACCTGCTAGTTATCCAGACATTTCAAGCTCACTTAAGTAATGTCACATTCTAGTAGAGATTACTGTTAAAAAAAAATCATGCACACCCTGCAGAGCTGCATACCATTTGAAGGTGCTGAAGCAACTCGATGCACTTTAACCCTTTATCAATTCCCCATTTTTTTAAGATTTAGGGTTTGTGAGCAGTAGATGTTTAAAGGGGGACAGCAGGTCAATGATAAATATCACATGAAAGTGTTGGACAACATCTGAAAGCTGGAGATTAATTTAAAGAAGCAGCAGAACAATGTGTGCTAAATTACATAATTTAATCATCAGTTCATTAATTAATTCAATCTTTAAGGTGTGTTATAGTTCTAAATATTAATATTTCACTGTAACAGCAGTTTGTTAGTTGATACCATTTGTTACAAACATTTGGTGCTGAATGATGCTATTTTTCCACATCAGAAATTGAATAAAAATGTTTAAATAACCCTCCAGAGGATGACGAGTCTCATGTGATGCCAGTATCTGCAGTGTGTCACTCAGACTGAGTCAGCTACGACCACGGGAGCAGAAATAAGAACTGGTGAAGTAGTTTAATGTATGCACAAGGCTACCCAGAAGGTTACCTCATCCGTCTGGTTTTTCAGCACGATTATAGAAAAAGAATTAGCTGTATTTTCATCAAACTGCATGGAAAGGTGCACAGCAGCATGTCTGCAAAAGGAAAAAACATTTAATAGATATTTAAACTATTTACTGTGTCAGTAAATTGGCCAATGTCACCAAACTGAAGAGACTTCAGTGGACGTTTTTTCACCACATTCGTCCAGCCAGGAAACATTTCCTATACATGACATGTTTTCTTCTTCTTCTTTTCTTGACATTGACGGTTTTCTGTACTGTACATGAATGTCAGGTTTGTCTAACGGCATAGTTTAGTGTGTCACACAGAGTTTTATAGATTCAGACTTCATCTGCAGGTAAAGTTCACTCGTAAGGAATCAGGGAATGTGGGGAGAAAGGGAAGAAATGGCGATAATGTAAAAGTTTAAAATATTTGATTTGTTGTATTCAGTCATAACTCATTCAGTAAAACAGTTGAATAGACAGCTCAGGAAAGAATTTAGAAACCGCTCCATTCGTCTGACAGGCTCATGAAACCTGTGAATGAAAAGTTATTCCAACAAATATGGATTTCTTGACTCGTAAAACGTTAGTGTTTTGTTTTATGGACGATACGCACATTTGTGTGAATTCAGAGAATGGATTTGTGTCGCAGTATGTGAAACTGAAGGTCCATGCTTAATCTCTCATGTGAAGTCGTAGTGATCAGAAAAACCAGCTTTAGTGAAGAAAGCTGCAGTAATTTCTTTACGAAACATGAAACCATGTCGGCTGTGACTCCGGGCTCATTACTGTGTCCTGGCAGTCATTCACATCATAGATATTTATGGTATATACATGGATGTCCGACCAGTTTTGATCATTGAAAGCATTATTCTGAATGTGATGGCTCAGATGATAAAGTAATGTGAAGAGTGTGACAGTTTCTATGCTGTATAATTAAGGGTCTCAGTATCCTGCATTCAATATTCCAACAAATTTCATAATTGTTGTTTCTTCAAGGAAGTTTCATGATTTTTTCTTGCAATGAGTAAAAGATACAACTGAACGGCAGAAAGTGTTCAACATTAGGAGACAGGACATGGACATCATGGAGGTCCTGGAGAGTTTTGAATATTTTCATGCCGAAAATGTTTCCCTGCAAGGCTGAAATGGGATAAATGCTGAACAAAGGGTTCACTTCTCTGTGACAATAAAGAGCAGAGAAAGTTGCACAGCACATCATAACGGAGCTCGTGTGCAGTGCTTGACTTTATCACCACTTTCCTCCTGATTGCTCACAATTGGGCGACATCATGCTTTTAGCCAACAGTGAATGCAGCACTAAAAATGGCTGCCGTGATGAACGCTTTGGCCCTGAGACGGCGTGCGCGTCACGACACAGCACGCCCCTCGCACAGCGCTTCCTCAGCCCGGCTGATCGCTCGGCAGTCCTTGAGGTCTAAGATTGTGTGATTTCCTGCAGTCGTGACTGACTCATGCAAAAAAAAAAAAAAAAAAAAAAAAGAGAAAAGGACCTGTCGTAGCATCCAGGGCGGAAACATTTCTCTGCAGCAGCCTTGAGTAAAGCTGGCTCCCGGTCTCCGTTGCAGTCGGATGCGGTTGTGGTTTATGAGCCAGGCGGCCAGCCCATTAAACCCGGCGCTCTTTTGTAAAGGTTGTCTGCCTCTTAAACGGTGTCATCTTTATTGATGTGTTTCTCTCTCAGCCCCCCTCCTCTCATGTACAGAAATATGCGATATGGCCCTGGTTTAAATTCAGTTCTCCAACACGAGCTGTTTATTATGGCAGACAGGCCAGCTATAGAGCTATAGCTTCACAGCAAAAAAAAACTATCTGTGTGTGTGTGTGTGTGTGACTGTCCCAGCATGAAATGATACAGCAAATTAATGTCTTCCTTTCATAGGCAGCTACACAACCACACACACACACTGGCTCCACATGCCACATCCTGCTTAGCCCTGACAATATAGCAGCTGTAAAAGTGGTCGCCTCTGTGATCGGACGCACAAATCACAGCAGGAGAGATGAGATGGTGCCGTCCCGCCGCCTCACAGAGCCGGGGAGGGCCACGGCGGCAGAGGACAGGCTGTCAGTCTGCTGCCACGGGGAAAAAAAAGAAGAGAAGTCACTCCTCTGCTGCAGCCTCTCTCTATGCATCAATGTCATCTTCCACAGGCCCACTTTGCTGCACACGGCCATTCAGCCCGTCTTTATCTGCACCAACGACCATCTCGGTTTGCTCCGGCGTGCTTATGATGCTAACCCGCCGCCTGGAATCCGCTCCTGTTTGGTTTTGCCTCCACATTATCTTTTATGCTCCTTTGTGCGGAGTCACCTTTGACATCAATTTCACGTGGTTCACAGCGGGTGGCTTTTCAGAGCCGTGGGGCCAATATAAATGTAATACACTAGGTAATAACTCTGGCTGCGTATTGATCCTGCGGGATTTCTACACTGTGTTAAGTACTCCATCTCATCGGCTTCAATCTCTACATGACAGACGGTGTGTGTATGTAAGTGGTTACTCTGCGGCCGCACACACATCCAAAGGGGCTGCGTCTGCTGGAGGAGCGGGGAAGGAGCAGCAGACCTGATTAGCAGTGAAAGCTCTCGCCATGCTGTTGGAGTCTGTCCCTTACCTCCACGCTCCCCAACCCCTCACACCCCCCCTGCTCACCAGAGCTGCTAATGACTGCTAATTGTGGCGCGGCAGGGGAGCGATGATAAAAACCGGATATCACCAGCCATGCCTGGCACCGCGACTGCCCGCCGGCTGGGTGGCTGGTGGCCCCCTCATCTGTCAGCTCCATCTATCAGGAAGTTGACTCAACTTCTGTGTGTTTTGGGAAAGCATCCGGAAAAAACAATGTTTACATCGGTACCATGAGGGATAATTCACACTGACACAGTTTGCTTTATCGTCACAAACAAACAACTCAAGTCGTCACTGAAAGCGCTGCGATAACAGCCACCAAGTCTGCGTTCAATCTGAGTGAGGCTGTAAAAGGATTGGCCATTTAGGAGGCGAGGGGTCTGAGCAGACTGAGGAATTATGGGAAACGTAAGATCCAACGTTTGCTGTAGCATGACACACGCTCAAGATATCTGCCACTTGTACACTGTAATCTGTACACTCTTATAAAATAACTAATGATTTCTGACCTTTACTGATTGTTGGTGTCATTTCACCTCAAGCAGCAAACTTCTGATCAAACTTCTTCTTTTGTGCAAAGACGTTAACTTCCATAATAATCAAGTTCACAGCTGTTTAAAGAGATTACCATAAAAAAAGTGACTTTTAAATAAATCCTGAATTCCCTGCTGTTTTGCTCTAAATGGGAACACAATTTACTAAATGAATACCAAGCTGTTTGAGGAAGTTGAGACCACAAAATGTTTACTGAGGTCACAAGTTTAGTGAGAAATTGTGTCATTTCCTCATAGACTTCTATACAGTCTGACAGGAGTCACCCCCTGCTGGCCATTAGACAGAATGCATCGGCTTCACCTTCCAGACTCCAATGCCTCCACTTTTCTTTACAGTCTATGATAAAAACAATGAAATCTCATTTTCATACCACAGATTAAAGCAGGGAAGTATGAAGAAATAACACATGCAAAATCCAATAATCACTGCTTTTTTATTCATGAGTAAAAGGCTCCGTAGTGTTGGGACTCCTCGCTGTTTTCTAAGAGCTTAAAATACCGAGCAGTTTGAGCCTCCACGGATCTTTGAAAAGATGCAAGTTTTGAATCAACTGTCTGCGTCAAACAAGTCACTTTAAACTTGTTTTTTTTTTTTTTTAGCCACTTAAGGCAGCAATTCAAGAGCTGCTTGTGTATTTCAAACAAACCACTGATGCTTCTGCCAGGATGAAGAAATGCATCAATATTTCCTGGAAATAACTACCAGGCACTGAGCAGCAATTTTAAAGAAGTGGCTGCAGTTTAAATCCATGTTGTGCTGTATGCGGAGAGGCGAACGTTTGTGAGAAAATGATCATTACTGGAGAGAAATATATGGATTAGAGGATTAAAGCTGCTTTGTCTTCATCCTCATATGATGGGGATGTGAAGTTGGACCAAACTCAGGGCTTCTTTCAAATGCACCATCCATTTCTGCTCATGTTTTGGTGGCTGGCTGGAGCGGAGCCGGTGGTGACATGGCTCCCTGTCCTCCCTCCGTCAGGCCCCGAGCTGCAGCCGCTCGCCCACAAACTCCTGGTGGTGTGTGCGGCCGAGATGTGATGAATTGTTTACAATAAGTCTGTGTTTGCATTTTGAATTGCTGGTGGAGATGAAAGTAATTTCGATCGCCTTATGAAGTTATTAAACAGCGCTCGGTCATGCTGTGTTTGTTTTTCAGATTCCTGATCTGACCAGAGATTCCTCACAGGTTGATGTGACTTTTTAATTATTTTTCCAATGTTTGACAATCAATTTTTGATTTGCAACATTGTTTTCTTTAAATTGTCTGACAGTCGGTGTTGAACTCTGGGGAAGATGAAAATATATGAAGGGGAGCTGTTATTCTTCTCTGCAGTATAAACCATTTATTTAAAGTTTTTCATCTTTTATGTTCATCTTAAACCCATCAAAGTGTCAAATAATACGGCTAACATGAGTAAAAACGCTAAATTACCCATCAATGGAATAATTTGTTATCAGACATAATTATTTTGTTTATGCCTTTTTAAATGCATCAGTAATGAACTACGCAAGTGAACTTAATTGATGTGTTACATTTGTTATATAAAAGACAAACTGTTTTAATATTATGAACAGTATATATGTTTTTTGTTATTATTTTCTCCATCATTTTGGTTAAATTTCTGTTGGAACATTTTCCAATGTGTAGATTTAAGGGCTGAAAATCAATTTTAAAAAATAGTTAATTAATACAATTGGTTGTGATCGATCTCTTCTTTTTCATGGTCACAATGCAGTTTGTAATAACTAAACTTTATGTCATGACTTCACAAAATGTTTTCACATTATTATTTCTGCATTTTGTGATAAACAGCTGAATGCGTTATTATATATTCTTTGTTATTACATAATGAAGTCATTACATTTCATCATTTCATGGTTTAAACATGATGTTAATACATGGTGTGTCACATTCATCATAGATCATAGCTTGTAGTTTTGGATGTTTTTTTGCAGACATAAGATTTTTTCTTTGTCAGATTTAACAACATGGATATCTTTTGTTTCCTTCGCTCTTCTAGTTTCATGTGATTTCTGAATCCTACTGTGTCTTTAAGCATCGTCTCCCTTCAGTCTGGAAATCTATTTTGCATTAATTTTATCATTTTTTAAATGACTAACAAAATTTTGCTTGAATTTTTATGCTTGAATATTCGTAGATAACGGTTTTGAAGCTTTTATTGGTGCTTTTTCATGGCAGAAAGTGGCGCTACAGTGCCGTCAGAGTCCTGTGAGGGAGGAGCAGGAAACACTGATAGACGAGAGCAGAGCGGCTCTTTGTGAGGGGGCTTACACAGACAGCAGGGGAAGGGACGAGGAAGGTAAATGCAGCAACAATGAAGCACGTCAACATGGCTGGATAAAAACCCAAGGTACAAGTCAAAACCCTGAAAATGAGCAGAGTTTTTGCCCTTTACAGGAAAGTGTGAAGCCAGCAGCAACAAACAAACAACATGGAGCCTTTCTGTGTGGACGCGGTGATCTCAGCGTCCACAGGGACAGCAGCTAAAGTGTCTCTGAGTTTCAGCTCATTCAGCAGCTGATGGGGGAGTCGCCCTCTGTGTAAATCCACTGTTAAGCTCTGTCCATCCTTTAGTCTCAGCACCGCCTCGCCGCTCAATCTCTCACTCTCACCTTCACCACTCCGCGTCTCCTCGCATCCGGCTCGGAGGGAGCGGGACAAAATGAGGACATGGCTGTGACAGACAAGCAGGGATATACATTCTCTATATCCTTGGGCATTCTCGCTGCCTTTTCCTCAAGTGTCAATTATAACGCCGCTGGATGAGAGATCAGAAGCCCGTATGAAACGCTGTGATAAATTCCTTTGCCAACTCTGTGGCATATTTCATTTGGAATGGGATTTGGCAGAGGGGAAAGTAATGTTCAGATGAAGTGCCTGACCTGTTTCTTTGTCCTGTGTTAGCTCTGCCATATCGCTCCATCTCTCATTTCAGCGAGGAAATTTCCCTCTTGTTTCAAACCCAATTTTTCCAAAACTCCCTGCGTCAGCAGCAGCCCCGGCATCCGCCCAGTCGAAGGCACAGTGTCCAATTAAAGGCTCATATCCATGCAGAAAAGACTCATTTCTTTCTCTTTCTCTCCCTCTCTCCTTCCCCCACTCAATCCATCATTAATATTATTTCCTCCCATTCTCAATTACCTTTCTCTTTCTCAATTACCCAGCCTTGTTAGAAAAACGGACATGCCTGAGCACAATATGAAATACTAATTAAAACCAAAATGCGGAACACAAATTTAGATCTCACATCAGCACCTTCTTTTTAGCAGTTTTTTTTCCCTCCAGTCGTCTGCTCCCTGCCCCCCCGCCTCCTCTCCCTCTCCCTGCAGCAGATGGCGTTGGTCAGGAGGTGGACAGGTAACAGACGACCCTGTAACTCCCCACAGGGCACCTGAGCCCTGCCCTGCCCTGCCCCGCCTGCCCCCCCTCCGTCCCCTTCCTTGTCCCACCACCAACCCGCTCCGCCCCTCTCGCCCGGCCCTTTGAACACCTCCAGCCCTTCCTGCTCCTCCATCACACCCCCCCTGCTCCTCAGCCCTCCCCTCACTCCCTCTCCTCTCCTCTGGGCTGTATCTGGTGGGCCAGCCCCCCCCTCCTCCCCCCAGTGGTGCAGACCTTCTGGACGGAGCAGATGGTAAGAGAGGGCCAGGAGGAGACGTCCTCTAACCTGGGAGCCCAGCCAGACCTGGCCCACAGCGAATGCCTGATGCCTGCCTAATAGACCTGGACTGGGCTTGCAAGAAACTGTCTCCCTCCGTGTGTGTGTGTGTATTAATTTGTGTGTGCACATGGCAATGTGTGCTTTTCATGGCAAAGGATGCTTTTCATGCTGTTGCAATTAACTGTGTGTTATTGGAATGTGTGTTATTTAAACCTCAGAGTTTGTGCAGATTTCTGCATTTGGCTTCAGGGTTTCTCTGAACCCCAGAAAGGCCAAAAGACCGCGAGTCTAAAACTGTGATTCTCACGGCTTGTGCATTGAATCAAGTACCTACATACCCGTACTTTACTTGAATATCCCCTTCCTGCTGCTTTCCACTGCGACTCTGCTGTATTTTAGATGCAGGATTGTCATTTTTACTGCACTACAGACATTTGATAACTTCAGGTGCTTTTCAGATTCAACAAATAAAACTCTGATGTTTTATTGGAGGTTAAGATAAAACATTATTGATCCCCAGAGAGAAATTCAGAAGCTACCCATCTGTATATAGGCTCATTAAAATGAGCTCCACCTTTAGCAGCTGCAGCATAAAAGTAATGAACACATGAATGCAATTATAATTATGATCCTGTTGTATAAAACACATTATACTGAAACGGGCCATCCTGCATGATGAGTACTCTTAATTTTGGTTCTATAGGTTTATTTTTATATACTTATACTCTTGTTATTTAACTTAATTTTGAATGACAGACTTTTTTCTACACTGTTTTCATTGCCATATTTGAAATAATAAGAAGTACATCAATATTAGCAATAATAATAATAAATATTGCTTAGTGAGAGCTTTTTAAAATACTCAAAGAGCAAAGCTGATATTTAGTAAATTATTTATATTTCTCATGATGAACAATAACTACCTGCTTCTATAGGAAATAGCTCCCGCCAAAGTAAAACACTTTATAAAACTGATGTTAGTGAGATTCTATGAAAACTTTAGTTAGCAAGCGAACAAAGAAGATGAAAAAAAGATGCTGAATAGATTAAATGTTCATCAGCCAGTTTGAGATGTAATAGTTTTAATTGCCATTTTAAATTGAAAGCGTGACTATGGAAGTTAAAATAAAAAAATAAAAAAAATACAATAAAACAACTCAATTTAACACATTTTTTAACAATATTTAACATTTATTATGTTTATTCTAGTAGATCTGTGTGGTCACATCAGGTTAACTTGAAATTAAACGCAAATTAGTTTAGATCTTTTCAGTCAGTTTTTGATTTCAAACTTGTGTTTTGTTGTTTTACAGATTTGGACCAGACTTGAGTTGTGATGATGTGATAGTGAAACATCTTTAATACTCTTGTGATCAGAATATTGAAAAAGATATTTTGGGAGTCTTCCTTCATCTGAATCTGCAGCTTGTGTTTTATTGGGTCAAACAACATGATAATGTCAAGGTCACTGCGACTCCAAAAACCATGTTCTTTCTCTGCCATAACTCATGAATTCATGAACTAATTATGGCAGATATTCACAGAAATGTCTGTTCAGGATGAAATCATGAAATTATATTTAATATCCAACAGATTAAAGGTCACTGTCACGTCATTATGTTCTACAAAAATCGTTTTTTGGCCATTATTAGACATCTTAACTCAGGGACAGAGAGGGGGACATTTGGTCGGATCCTGAATTCTTTGAAACATCTTGACTGCTTGGATCTTTTGGGTTGAAAATGTGTTGCAAGCATCCAGATCGTAATAATAATTTATCATAAATTAATAATAATTTCTGGCTGATTTGCATCCATGTAGAAGGAATTGTCTGCAGCTACATCTGCGTGTGGACAGATTAAAGCCCGGCCGGTGATTGGCAGAGCAGTGGTGTTTGGTCCTGCTGGTATGTGGATGTGTGTGTTGATTTGTGGTTGCATGTAATTAGAAAATATCCAAGCAGTTTCTATGGTAACGTGCACATCCCTGGACCGCGGGTGCAGATGCATGGTTACTGAGGTCGTACTCTGGTGGTGTTTTGATGTTTAATAGGTGCGCTGAGCCTGCCGCTAAAAAGACTTCAGAGACAAACTTTGAGCTCAAAAACTAATCCGACTCCATTTCCTGTTTTCGGATGTTTAACCCAATCTGCATGTGTGGGAGAGCTTCGTGCGCAATATGATGGATGTGTTAGATTGAGGAAAATATTGAGTTGAAGATACATATCCCAGAGGAGAAGCATTTTCCACTGTAGCTGGCGGAGAATAAATGTCTCTATCAGATTTACCTGGGAGAGTTCTCCGATCCGGATAAGCCTTACATCTGTCTGTCTGCTCCCTGTACCACCTCCAGCTGTGGTTTCAGGGCACCTTCATGGTAAAGAGACAGATATTCTGCTCCACGTGAAAGCTGAGAAACACTCCCCGTTACTGTTTTCCAAGCGTATTTATGGCTATTCCATAAAATTCATTTAAAATTCATTAATACCACAGGGAAAAATTCAATGAGCTCAGCCTAGTTTCCCTCATTTGCCCACCGAGTCCAAACGGATTGTTGTTCTCCCCAGACGCTGCTCCTCTCCAATCTCTTCCTGTTATTAAATATTCAAATCTCCACCGCAATCACTCTGTTTAGTAAACACTCAGGGGACCTCACCAAGACTATTAAAGCAGAGATGATTGCAATGCTTTGTTTTTGTTTAGTTTTGTTTCTTGATATGGCCGACATGCTAATTGCTAAAGGATTGCTAGTTAACTGTTGGACCATAGAGGGAGGGTTCCCGTCACCTTCTGGATGCATCACTTTCATCTGCAAGTTTTTCCGCCTCTTCCTGTTGTTTGTTTCCCCTTTCATGTTTGCATGTAATGTCACATACACCCACCCGATGTGCACATGCATCCTCTCAAAAATCATTTCACACTCCCACACCCGTCCCTCTTTGATCTTTTATTCTGGTGTCCTCGCCCGCCATCAGATGATGAAGAAGGAACATTGAATTTATCTTCTATTTCCCTGTTTTACATCATTTATCATTCCGCAGAGTTTCTCATCCGATCTTCAGTGTCACGCTGTTTTCTAATAAGCGCCACCGTAATTTCTGTGTGTTATTAATGGCGGCACACACCGAGGAGCTCCAGCTGTGCAGAGGCAGGGACGGGCATCTCGTGGCCCCCTGTGCCACCCCACGCTCAAACACGCCGACCGCCGCCTCCGCCACCACCGCCTGGGGAGCGTGCTTGCCTGCCCTGGAGGTGATGCTAATGGGAGATTTTAACTACATTTCCCTCCTTCCTCCCTTCCTCGCCTCCTCTCCCACTGGTGCTGCGGATATGAGCCTAGAGCAAACACAGGGCACTCTCATTAAGGGACTAGTGCTGGTATTAAATTCGCTGTTATTAGAGAGGCCTGCTTTCATTTCACTGGCACAGCAAACCACAGACACCCACAGGAGACTGAGGGTGAGGACTAGATTACACTCATACACTCAGATGGCTTTTGGTGTGTGTGTTTGTGTGTTTTGGGCCTGAGCTATAAAGGCTGTTTAGAAAAATAGAAGTTGCAGTTGCTGCATCCTTTCTTGTGAGTGCCAATTGCATCAAGAGACCCCCGTTTTAAAATAATGGGCTGTAATGTGGCTGGGCAGAGGGCACCGCTTTAATGGCAGGCTGCCCCGCTGTGTTTTGGCCTTGCCTCATTGGCTCCCTTGCAGAGAGGTGGGTCATTTTTCACATTACTGCTCACCCCCTGCCTGACATGTCAAAGATGGACAAAATCGATATACATACAGCAACAAAGACTCGGGCTCCACAAAATCAATGCCACTTATTTGATGAAAGACTGTTTCCACAAGCCGGAGCAGAATGTGCGCGGGTGCCGCTCCAACGTGAGCTGGCAGGTTTGCATCCAGACTCCTGTATCTGGAATGAGCGCCCTGTAGGACATCCTCGCCGCCTGCCAATACTGCTCTTGTCAGCGGCCCCTCAGGGCACGGCGGGCTGAGTGACGGGAGCGAGCCAAAGTGACTGTGACAAGGGAACTCGCATCAAATTCCCTGACAGTTACCTCAACAACCTCCTCTGATACTGCCATGTCACACGCATAAGGAGATTACTGAATGGATTTAGTGAATGTGAAATGTGAGTGAACGCTCCTTTTTTTTTTTTTTTTTTTTTTTCCTCCTCCTCCCTGGAGCCAAAGGAGGCTGCCTATGTGATATGCTGCTATCTGGCGTAGGCACTTGGCTGGCTCATCCGGGGAGACGACAGAACAGGTGGCAAAGAGGCGAAAGCAAGGCAGAGTGAGTGCGTGCTGCGAACACGCCGCAGGTGTCCCGGTCGCCTGCGATGGCAAGAGGCTTAAAAACACCCTTACACACCTTAAGAGACACACACACACACATAATTATATTGGAGATTTACAGCCAGAGGACCCCATTTGACTCTGTGTGTTTGTTGTGGTGTTTTTCATAGTGGCAGGCCTTTCTGTTGCTGCTGTAAAGCACAGCGGTGTGTTCAGCTGTGACTGGGACTCATTAGAGGAGCAGAGTGTCCGTCATGGTGCCTGGCTCTCTGTGTGCTGGTCATCCAGCGGGGCACTGGGGGGATACGGGCGGCAGAGGAGGCGGCAGGGCCCAGACGAGCCTCCCTCCTCCTCCAGCCCGCTCCGTCCTTCCCTTTCTCTCCTCTCTTACTCATTTGCCCCGCTGCTCTCCTCCATCCTCTTCCCTTTCCTCTCTTCCATCTCTCAACGGGGGTTCATCTCTTGTGATTCACTGAAGCCCATTATCAGTTCCCCGCCAACCTCCATCCCCAGCCAGCCTCTCCACAACAACACACATCCACTCGATCAAAGCCCCGAGAGGACTGGCAGCTTGATTGATGCTTATCAAAGAATCCATTGTTGTTGACCCGTGTTGTCAATCCCAGTCATCATGTGCGCCGCCGTTATTGCAGCTCTCTCTCGTATTGTATCGCCGTGTCGTTAGCCAGGCATTGTTTCTGCTCCATCCCAAACAATCTTCAATAATAAAAGATAGTGCCAGGTGTGCTGGACAGCCGGGACAGGTCCAGCTGACAGTCCCTCATTTAAACCTCAGTAATGCAGTTTCAAATCCTCCATGATGGAGCCTGAAGCAAACCGACTCACAGAGGCAACAAAAAACGGCCAACAGCGTAAAAACATGGGAATAAAAACAGATTGAACACCTTATGTAATTATTTTCTTTCTTGAACTTGCAGCTTGTAAATAACATTTCGGGGTCAATCTTTTCACATAAAGTTGAAGGTGTTCGGTGTGGCGCCAGCTCCAGCAGGTGTGCAGGTTTTATGTGCGTATCATTTGAGCAGGGACTCTCCTTTTCATGTTTAATAGCTCTCCTTTTTTTTCATTCTGGCTTTCTTTCATCTCACCTGCTTCAAAGGTAAAGGTTTCGTCTTTTCTATATGTTTGATATCATATGGACACACAAGACAGTGTCAGTCCTTTCAGCAAAAAACAAAAAAAAACATATGTCAGGGCTCCAGACTGCGACAAAATGCTCACATTTTGCGACCATTTATTGAAGAAGTACAAATAATTTTTAACAACTAGCGGCACTAGCGCGACCAGGATCATTCTGCCGTTTCAAGCCACAATATTTACGCCTCTGTAGCATCTCGCCTGCACTATGAACGCACCAGAAGCAGGAATGGCGGGATGAAGCGATCCCGGCTCTGTAACGCCTTCAGAGGAAGTAGAAGAGGCGTAAAATTGGTGGGAGTGTTGGAAGCGGGAAAACTATGAATTGGCCAAGCAGACAAGGCGGAAAATATGTGACAAATTATCAGAAACACGCCTCCAATGGACAGTAATCAAATCATGTTTGGCTCTATGGCTTCGCTGTAGTCTGAAGAATATCTACAGACACAGCTGCAGTTCTTCCTCCTTATCGATTGAAAGCATCGCTGCTGCCGTCGCTAACCGAGCAAGTGTCCGCAGATTATTGCAAACAAAAGGACGCCGCTAGTTGTAATCTCACTGCTGCAGCACAAACTTACTGTACTGCTACAGTGCTGAAAGAAGTGCCGTGCTACCG
>JAOWBC010000458.1:5106100-5123997 GCA_028566105.1 Hypoplectrus providencianus
ATGGCGGGGCAGAGAGACTATTAGGATGCTGAGGCATGAAACCACTTATGGTTTATGTGAGTGTCTGTGTGTTTCTGCGCGTGTGTGTGTGTGCATGTGTACATTTGCTTTTACACATTTGTGCCCGGAGTAAGTGTGTGACCATGACCGCCCTGACACACAATCCAGAATATCAAAGAACATCAAGTGTATTTGAATTCAGCAGGAGTGCAGAGAGGTTCGCTACGATAATAAATTGCATCTGGATTGAGATGGTATCCAGGTAACAAAAGCCCTAATCAGCTTCTATAAGAGCTGCAGACCCGTGTGCAACATGATGTGGAACCAGATAACAAAGACTTTTAATGGTGGGAGAGTTTTTTGTCATGCAAATATATATATATGTAGGGCTTTTTTTAAATTAGACATCTGTAGGATTCTCGCTTTCACCTATATATGCCCATAATTTCATTCTTCTCAGGGTGAAAAAGCCTCTGAAACCACATTTACACTATAATGAGACACCAAAGTCTCTGAAACCCCAGTCTAATGAAATTTTCAGACGGGTTGGCAGGCTGACCCAACACACCTATTCAATATAAAAGGAGATTTGGGGATACATTAGTCATTTAAATGAAGAAATAATTTACAAAAATAGATTAAAAAACAGAATTATGCGACAAAGATGATCCTTATTGCGGGGTCTGCGGGCTGGCAGAGAAACCTGTCTCATATTAGTTGCAGATGACTGATGAAATTAGATTTTTAATAAGACCTCAGAATCACTCCGGTGCTGTATATCATCACGCTGGTATACCAGCCTAATCCTCGCCGATGATTTCAAAGTGTGAAGAAATGAGAGCGCTGCGGTTGAGCTTTGACTTTGTCAACAGTGTTAGCGAGGGGATGATGCTGCGGAGTGCAACATCCACCGCCACAGCAATATTACAGTGTGTGGTGTAACATGTCATGGAGGAAAATGACACATAATTATTATTCTGCGGGATAAAATTACAAACCTGATCGCCTCCATGTTCAAAACAAAGTGCTAACAAGGAGTCAGCGCCGTCCCTTCTGTCTCCTCACACTCTCCTTGTCTCTTGTTACATATTTTGTCTAGTTTTTTCCCAGACACACGTTTTCATACCTCAAGGTTATTTTTCTGAATGTCTATTTATCATTTTAAGCTTCGCACGCCTTCTCCCGCCTCCTCACGCCATGACTAGTTATTTTCTCAATTGACTATCGTCCAGCTTCCCATTACTCATGCTGAAATGCCCTTTCCTCTCTGAGAAGCTCACACTCCTGAATTGTTTTCTGCTCATGGACAACCGAAAGCCTCTGTCCTTCTTGTGCAGCCTTATGTCCATTATCGATGATTGTTGTCTGCAGTTTCCGCCCTGCGCGCGTCTCTGCGGTTTTGTGTGTCCGTGTGTGTGTTTGACCCGGTATGCCGCTCTCACAGATTTCACATTAACCTCAATCCTGCTTTCTTCCAAATTAGATTTCTATTCTTCTGTCTCCATGTTGACTTATTTGCTTCCCTTTCATCATCTCCGGCAAGGTTATCCCGAGGCAAGCAGCACTTTTATGGGAACAAGGGGGCGTAGAGGAGGGGTGGAGGGCCTGGCTTTGCCGCCAGCCATGCCTTAATCGATCTTGTTTAAAGGGATGTTGTGAGCTGAATGTTTGAACCCTTCCCCTCGTTAACAGTTTTCTGGGATTTAATTAAGAAGTAGAATGAATTTAATGTCAATTACATCTTAAAATGAACGGGGAGCGCGAAGATGCACAACAAAGAAAGCGAGAAGTGGGTGAGGGAGGGGTGGAGGAGGGAAGAGGAGGCTAATTAGGGGATGGAGTTGTGTTCATGCATCATTCCAGTTGAAACATTTCCTTCTTTTCCCTCTCAACCCCATTTTCCTCCCTGCTCCTTTTTCTCTCTCTCCTTTCTCTGCATGTATTTCTGCAAGAGCCCTCAGCAAAAAATTTTGTCACATCTTTTCTCTGCCGTTGGCACACAGTATGGGTATGCAAATAAGAGAAAATAGAGACTTCAGCATTGTTGACACGCTCTTCCTACACATGAAGCACAGCCAGATATAAGACTGCCTCTCTACAACTGAAGTGGTTTAAGTACTTCTGTGTACTTTATTGATTTTTTTGAATGTTGAAAACCACAGTAAATGCCATCATATCATCCATACAGTATATCATCCACGTGACACAGAGAAACAAAAGCATGAGGAACAAAAAGGTAAAACAGACGACCTCCACTGCATGACCCACATTTAAATACAACTTTATTCAGATCTGAGGACTTTTAGCTTTTATATATATATATATATATGTATATTTATGTTTCTGACAGTCAGGTTTGTTACTATTCTTTGCTGAGGGGACCGGTGTTGTCTTGCAGTCTCTAAGGCCAAATATCCACACGTCTGTTGGCATTAGATGGTTCAACGGTAAGGCTGCTGCTGTGACAGCACCGTCCATCCCACAGCAACACGACTGTCTCTTAAACTTAGTCCAGCAGCCTTGCTTTGACTCGCCCCGGAGAGAGGCGGAGAGGGTGGAGTCTCAGTGAGAGTATTGCTGTAAATCTGAGAGGATCGGTAAGGAGCAGAGTGAGGGGCGTCTTCCCAGCGTCGAGCCCTAGATGTGTCCTTTTTATTTTCTACATGAGTTCAGTGCTGAGGGCCCATGGTGCCCAGCTTTGTTTCCAACATGTGTGAGTATCCAGCTTCTCTCCGGACGCCCTGCAGGAGGCGGGGAGAGGAGTGTTGAGGTTACTGAGGCGTATCTGTGTCGGGCACTCCGTTGGCATGCTCTCGAGGAGATTTCGTGTCCTCACAATCCAGGGGCTTATGTAAGATGCTTTGAACAGGAGAGAGGAAAATACCTAAACCAGCTAAACTTAAGACCGTGTGTGCACACGCATTTGTTTGATGGGATATAGATATAGAGAGAAATAGATAGATAGAGAGGAGAAGAGAGAGGGGAGTTCTCGCTGCTGATGTTCAGTTGGCTCGGCTTTAAGCTCACAGAGATTAGCCAGCTCAGCTGAGCGACGTGCGCAGGGGGCGGGCAGGCGGGCGGGCGGGGCAGCAATGAGGAACTACCCACAGTAGGGTTCAACACCAGGGTAAGGGGGGTGGAGAGGGTGTGGAGGCTCAGGCCAGTCAGCCGGGTCACACACAGGGAGAGGGGGGACATGAAGGCGGCGGGACGCGTGGCTGGGGAGCATGCAAGGACGAGCATGAGGGTGAATGAACGGAGCAGGAGGCAGTGGTTCATTCATGCTGGTTGATATGCATTTTACAAGCTGTGTATCTCATCACGCAGACACGAGCTACATCTATATTGCATGTTCCACTGGGACTCTTTATGTACGCCTTCAAATAAATACTGCAATACGGTGATGTGAATCAGAATCTGTCCCTACGAGCCTGATTGATGGCAGGACAAACTGAATGTGAGACACTTTTTCTCATCCACTGACGTAAAAACTGATAAACTGAATTCAATTAGTTGGAAACTTAAATATTGTGATCAAGGAGATGCTGCTTACTTTAGATTCCCATTTCTTTTGAGAGGGTCAGGGTGGTGGATGAGTTCAACAGAAACAGGTGTTTAACTCAGGAAAGTGCAGTTCATGTCATGTTTGAAATTAAAAGTCAACTCTATTATTTATTAATTTGCATGTAAACTCCCTTACAGTATGTCACAGCCTGCATTGTTTCTGTACATCTTTACATTACATCTTTTTTATCCCTCATTTTAAGTACATACAAATAATTTGTTTCATCCTACCTTCAAATCCTCCAATATGAGTGTAACACCTAAACATAATAGTTTAAGATTTTAATTGATTAATGTAAACAAACTACAAAATGGAAACAGTCGCAGTTTGGTAACATTTAGGCAACAAAACTACTTATTTAAGGTGCATGGTTAAGTTTTGGAAAAAAGGGTCAAAAAAAGGGGGAAAAATGGACCTAACTACCAGAGGTGAGTCAGTTCTGTTGGTCCTGTATTTGTTTAACCATTCCCCTCCTTCCTCCCTACGTGGACCTTGTCGCTCTTTATACTCCATATCAGCTCTTCCTCTTTTACTTTTACAGTAACATTGTTAGTACATATGTTACTTTCTCCGTGGCATCGTCATAACTACTACAACCACTAGAGGGCGCAGCTCACTGGACGTGTTTATTACAGTCGTGTTGCCTAAAGTTGTTGGTTTTTACAAGCTTAACTGCGAGTCAGATTTAGCAACAACGCTCAAAATGTGAAAAAGATCTGTCATATTTGAAAGGGCATTATACGGACCAATGCAGATATATTTTCCTCAGATATCATGTCTGTATTCTGAGGGAAAAGGATTCATGTATTGTCAACATATAGCGGTGCGTATATAAAATGTCTGTCTGATAACACTCCCACACACACAGGCGGAGCAGAGTTTTGACAGATGAACAGCCTTCGTCGCTGCTGCGGGTGGCGTCTCTGTCTGTCCCCTGCAGACTTGCTTTGTGCATGGCTGCTGTTCGCTCTGGGCCGCGACTTGATTAGGTTGCATATGGAGAGAAGAGACCCCCCTCCTTAAGAGTGAATTAAAAAAACACAGAGCTTTGATGTGCAGATTTACAGGTCTTTGTTACTATCTTTAGCCCTATCGCTGTGTTTCCCCTCCTGCTTCTGCTCCTCTGTCTCACTCACAGCGGCCGAGACGATGCATTCATGTCTGGCCTTATGCTGCCCCCCCGCCCCACAGGAGGACGGCGTCACGGTGACCGCTCACCGTCGCGCCGGTCCACCTGGGAGATTGCTGCACAGTTCCAGCCAAGCGTGCATATAAATCCTGGCTAAATCCCCAACATCACAGCACATTAGCATCACGCCGACTACCTGATCTAATGACTCCACACACCTTTTCTGTGACTGTTCACTGAAACGTCAGTGTGCGCCCTCACCAATAAAATGTCAGGTTAATTCATAGCTCCATTGTGCTCTTCTCAGCACTGATATTGTTTGTGAGAGCAACATGAGACGGGCCAGCCAGTGGCCATTTATCTTAATGAGAGCAGTTAACTGTGGGTTGAGCTTTGGCTGCCGGCTCCCTGCAAAAAACCACCAGGCAGCTTCCCCACGAACGTCCTCTTATCCTCCTACTCGCTGACTTGATTTTTAGGAATACATTTCGCCCTCTCGTTGAAACCTTAATTAGTTCTAAAGGAGATTAAATTATATGTAATTATTATGATAATATTTTCATTTATTCAAGATAACGGGCCGACTTTAGTGAACACAGTATTTGTCGGGAGAGAGCAATCTGCCTCACACTGTCAAAGTTATCAAGGCGTGAAATCAGGAATCCTGACGGCAACAAAATTTAATCTTTTTCATACAGAGGGGACAATAGAAGGAGCTGCATACTCTAAGTCTCCTTCTCCACTTTAATTAAAACAGCTCACTGAATCTCTCCCTCTCTCACTCCCCCACCTCTCTCTCTCTCCCTCTCTTAAGTGTGGAGGGCCAATTCTATCTCTGTGCAGAATCTAGTTATTTCCTTCGCACTGAACTTGTCTTAAGCCCTGGCCCTGAATCTTTGTTGAGCAATTGCTTTTTCTTGCAAATTTTTATTATTTTTTCTCTCCCTCTTTATGCCTCTTTTTATTAAAATGGAGGTGACATAAGTGAGAGATATATTGTGATTAGATCCGGCAGGCTGTAAACGACACACCGACAATGTCATGGTGGGATGCTCACAGGACACGTGAGGGTGTGAAGATGGACTTTACATAAAAAAAAATGCCCTTTAAAAAGATTTTTCGTGTAACCTAAATGACGCTGCGGTTGGTTACACTTTACATTCATCTGCTCTTTGTGAGAAAAACAACAATTTACGTTCCCTCTGGTAACTTTTTAATCATTTACAGTGTGCGGTGTTAAACACTGTATGATGTTTGTAATAAAGTGTGGATTTGTATACAACTCTCCAGTGAATCGTATCACAGCATTTAAACGCGCGCTTTCGCTGAAAATGCTGCCTTGCGACTTTGCAAAAGAGCAATATAGTAAAGGGTGATTAAAAGGACATTCAGACAACATTCACAGATGACTTAATGGAAGAGAGAATTAGCTGGCGAGAAGTTGGCATTTAGAAACTGGATTGAGGTAAGAATGTGCGTGTTTGATTTTCACTACCAGTCCAGTTAATGAATGCTGCAGTTACGCATTCCAAATGCCTCATTATCTGCATACTGTCGTTTTTGTTTTGCATATATATTTTTACATCTTACAATAGTCAGGCTACAGAGAGGGTTTTTTTTAAGGTGTCTTGCTGCCACAGTGGCATTAAGGATTCACAGCCCTGGTTTCCTCCTCCAGTCGCTCCTACTCGCCCCCTTTTTTTCCTCTCCCCTCCCACCTCTCCTCCCCCCTACAAGTGTTCTAGCCCGAGGGCAGGTAGGGCATCTCGTTATGGTAGTTGTAGTCCGGGCAAACCTTCTGGACCAGGCGGTAGTCCGTACTGTAGAAGGAAATATAGATACAGATGACCTTGAAAGGCTTGGAGCAAATCCAGGACACGTGGCTCTGGATCTGCTCCTGGAAGCAGGTCTTGGACGGGTCGTAGTTGCACAGCGAGGTGCGCTTGCTGCGGTCCACCTTCTCATAGTCCACGCGGCAGTTGAAGATCTTTGAGTCCTTGGGGTAGACCACGCTCTGGCGCTCCAGGTCAAACTCCACCGCTTTGACAGGTGGCACCAGGCTGACCGAGATGTTGCCCTGGCCCGTGGAGTTGTGGCGGAAGTAGACGCTGAACGTGCCGTTACCGTGGTCCACGATCTTGCCGGTGATGAGCAGGTTGAGCCTCACCGTCTTGATGTTGGAATAGAAGTCTCCCCAGCCAAACATCTTCTTGAACTTGCCGGTTTTAACGATGGGCCGGCGCTTGACCCTGGAGCTGGAGGCGTCGGGTTTGAGCAGGTCGCTGCCCAGCATCTCCCAGAACTCCTGTTTAGAAAACTCCTGCTTGGAGAACGGCACCGGGGAGCGGTAGGGCAGCTCCAGGGAGGTGGTGTTCGCCGCTCGGCTCTTACTGTGGAGCATCCAGCGGCTCAGGGGCGACAGGGGGGCCTGCCCGCTCAGGAGGCCCACCGTCTTGGAGGAGTCGTCCGAAGAGCTCTTGGCGCTGTCGTCTTCTTGACCCAGCGCCACCTGAAGAGGAGGTGCAGATGGAGGTCGGGGAGGAAAGTGGAGAAAGAAAGTATAGTCAGTTATCAGCGCGCTGGAAAGAAACGTGGACAGAAAACAAATTAAAGCTTTAATCGATACTTAATTTACCGTTCATACCTCTCGTGGTAGTAACCGTGACATTCTATCAATGTTATATATATAAATAAAAGCTTGGAATTTTGCAGGTATTGCTATTATTACATTCTTCTGTTTACTCCGCCGTGAGAGAAAATGCTCCTTTATGTCTAGTTTTCGCAGAGCCGATGTAATTCCCTAAGCTCCAGAGTAATGGGCTCGTATGCCTCCTTGGAGCTACTTGAGGCCAGAGGGATCAAAGAACAGATTCAAACAGAAAATCCACACCAAAACTGAATTCACATAAAGTGTGTTACTCCTGTGCTCTTGGGCAGTTTAATCAATATTTGTGAGGGTGGACAATTTTCTCCAAAGTCTATAATCCTGTAAAACAATAAAGTTCTGTCATTAAGAAACACTTTCTCTGACAACGGGGGTTGGAAGGTGATTTATGCACTTATAAAGCATCTGGATGCACCAAAAAAGGAGCAGAATTAATGCTAAAATACTCATCTCTACATCATCCGAGGTGCTGCATTAAAGTTTTATCTATTTTCGCTCGAACTGAGTCAGAAAAGGTCACATGAAGATCATCTAATTGGTGAGAAATTGAAAAATGTTAAAGGAAGAAAGTCATGTAGAGAGGAGACTAAGCTGTGTTTCCTGTTTTAAAGGGAGCTTTTTGCTTCTTAAGCACTGTGGTGTGAGTCTGGGAACAGGGGAAACTATTATTGCCTCGAAAGATTTGGTCGGAGGATCAAAGTGTTTGAGGAAGGGGAGCCGGGCAGGCGGGGGGGCCGGAGAATAAAGTGTAATGTCCAATTAAGACTTCCAGTGTTTTAATTAAAGAAGGAAAATCTGTATCGGCACACACACAAAGCTGTCAGATGTTAACATCAACCGAGGGGAGGGGAAGAGGAGTGAGGGAGATAAGATAGTGCTGCTGTGCTCAGCAGCCGCTTTGTGAAGACTGTATGATTGTGAGAGCAAAGTAATGGGTAATTATTCAACGGTAATGATCTATTAACAGGTAGCGTCTGTCTAATGTGCCATAGAAGTCAGCAGCATCATCGTGTCCTTTGGATATGGCGGCGGAGAACACACACACGCTCCGTTTGTGAGTTTTGAGTTGTAAACGTGAACAATAAGTGATGCAAACGCGGGATAAGTTTGTGTATCTGCGCTCTACCCGGAGAGATTTCACAATGATGCATAATGCATGCATCCCTGTCTGTGCTCTGATCCATCTACTGTCTCCACTGCCAGGGCTTCCTTATACAGGCTTAGTCAGGATTATTAAGTCTGACTCATTTTTATTCCATTTTATGCAGGTTTTTCAAGCTCGCTCACATTTGTTCACTTGCGCCGCAGTCAGTCAGCGGCATTGATTTTCTGTCTCTCTAAAAACATGTATTTCCTTTCATAACAACGTGGGTCGCATTTCAACTGGCTTGCGAGGATTCCCGCTGATGTGGTTGTGGTCTGGTGTTTGGACTCTCCCCTTCTCGCTCCTAATCTGGGCCTGTGTGTCAGAGTCCAGACGTCCTCTCCTCTGGTTACCTGTGTGCTGCCACTCAAACCCCCCCCCACCCCTCCACCCCCCCGGGCCGATAACTGCCCTAACGAGGACTCTTTTCTCTTGAATTAGATACTTCTGACAGCTTTGTTGAGAATCCCAAACTCATTAATAATAAACAACATTTTGGAAGAGCTCATATTGATTTTAATCTTTTCAGATGTATCCGTGTTTCTTCAGAGGAGGAGCTGAGGCCGTGCAGGATGACTTTGATGACAAATAACACCATTCCCCACGGCGCCTATTGAAGGCCTGGTTTGTGTTTGATTTCTCGTCTTCAATGAGCTGGTGGCTGCTGGGCACAGAGGGTAGCACTCTGCCCGCCTCCCCAGATAGCACTTAAGAGCCCCCGCGGCGTCCTACAAAGGGGCCCTTTAGGGTTCTTAAAAAATATGTCAGTCTTGATTTCTAAAAAACTGTCCCTTGCTTTTTAGATCCTCGTCATTTTGCCAGCACCGCCGCTTGTCTGAAGTGGCTCCGATGGCGCCAATGCTCGTATCTGAGCGAAAACATACTGCAAAAAGCTTTGTTGTACATGTTCTATATCGAGCAAGGGATCCCTCCCTCTCTGTGTCTCTCCAGCACAGTGTTCATTAGAAAGCCTGAGAGGCCGGGCTGCAGGAGGGGAGATGAAGTGAGCATTGTGCTATTGTTGAACAGAAGATTTAAGTGTCTGGCACTGCTGGAGGTGTCAGATTCAGTGTGCAGCATCATTGTCAAAGACAAATGTTAAAATGAGCTTAATATGGCTCTGGAAAAAACAGAAGAAGAAGAAAAAAACAGTGCCAGAGTTGCAATTATTACTGCAGTGAGAGAGCACACACTGAGTGGAGTCCACAGCACCGCGATGCCTTCAGAGGTGCTGTAAAGCACACTGAGAACATTAATTCAGCAGATATAATGGAGTAATGGCGCCCTGACAGGAGAAGGAAGTCACGCCCCCACTGTGTGTGTTGTAATCTGAGCTTCTCTGGTTCTTTGTTGTGGTAGCGGCGCATTCATGGTGAGTGTGTGTGAGTCCCCACTGCGTTACAGAGCGACGCCATGGCGATCTGACCAGCACGAGACGAGAGAGGAGGGACACCTGGACGAAGACTGTTCAGAGCACAGTGGGATCGTCACATTGGTGGAAAATGTTCCTTTCAGGCTTCAGGGAGGAGCTGAACGTCCGATGAGACTAAATCAAAGAATGCATTTATTAATCAGAGCACCCACAGAAACGTAGCGGCACCAGCAGGGCGCTATTTTTAATTTATGAACCATTCTCTGTTAAAATCAGCAGCGGGGGGCAAAAAACAGCTGATGGACGCAAACGGCCTCTCTCCTTTCCTCTTTCTCTCTGTTTCAGTAACTTTGTGTGGTTTTGCATCTTTCTTCCTGATTGCTTCACTGCAGGGAATTAAATTAGGCCCCAAAGTTTTTATTTACAACCACGAAAAGGGACAAAATAAGTGACGTATGTTTGTTTATTTTCTGCTCACTGCGTTCACCCTCACTGTCACTTTTTCTCTCTTCTCTTCCACTCCCTCCCCACACACACACACACACACACACACACACACACACACACATTCACACGCTGACTCTGCTGTTCTCCAAATGACCCACAATAGTCTTCCAACATTAGGCTCAAACAGAGGAGAATCAAAGAGAGAAAAACAGAATGATAAGACCATCACACACCTCTAGAACCAAAAATATGCTCTGAATTTTATGTAAACCACCTTTAAAAACAACTTTGGTTTCATGTTGGCAGGTAAATGTCCTGTTTTATCACTTTTTAAACATGATTTGCATGTTTTTAAACCAGTGCATCTCTAAGGTCACAGAGGTCACATGTTACACTGGAGCACAAAACTCATTTTCATCATAAAATATTATAACAATCACTCCTTTACACAGCCGTTCTGAAAAGTGCTCACTGCTACAGCTCTCTGTCCACTCTGCGTTTAACTAGCAGAGTATATGAGGTGTAAGATTTAACTATCAGCAGACTTCCAACTTTGACTTATGCAATGTAAGCAGGTTGAGACTGTAGAAAAGCCCTGAGTTTACTGTTGTTTTCACAGTGCTGAAGGATTAGTGCACGCTTCGCTGTAGTGGAATGTTTTTTAGCGCGCACGCCCGACATTGTTTTGCTCGTATTGAGCTCTCGGTTTGTCTGCTTTGGGGAGCTGCTTTTATATTTAAAACACAGACCAGGAAGTCATCCTTTGATGCTGCACCACAGATAAAATCTACTGTCTCACTGACCTGTGTTGTCGCAGTAAAGAAGCGTTTTGTTTAGTTTAAATCGTGGAGTATTTTCTGTACAGTAGGTCACATATAAAATATGCACCATCTCCGTAGTGTAACACAGTGAAGTGTTGCTTTCAAAGGCCAGAGTGAGTAACTTTCAGACCAAGTTAGTTTTGTTTCGTGAAGCTTGGCGAGATGTATCCCGGCTTTAAGTACTGTAGGCAAAGTGTGGGCGATGGGCTATCAGGTCCTAGTGAGGGGGCGGAGGTTCGGCTGATTCTGTCATTTGTCATGTGCGCTAAGTGAGTCAGTGAAACGGCTGGAGAGGATGGGAGGTGGCTGCAGGCTCCGTCGCTGTGGTAATTGTGAGTCATTCAGCCTCAGTGAGCACAGGCCCCGGGCCTCTCTCCCAGCAGGGAGTGTGGGGAGGGGAGCGGTCCTCACCAGCCTGCCAGCTCCACAGGCAATAATCAGCCTGTTACAGTGACAGGTACAGCGCTTTAACCCCTTTCCCCTGGTGACGGAGCCACACCGCGGCCGTAAAGCAGCCCAGAGATCAGAGAGCCACTTAACTGAAATCTGTGCCATAACTCTCGCAGACGCAGGGGGACTGGGGACAGACCAGCGTGTCAACCGGAGGATATTGTTCCAAAATTAGACTCCCACTTGAGTGTGAACATTCAGACTTTACTTGTTAAGAGCCTGAAAAATGAACTGAGCTCCAACCAAGAGCAGCATTTTAACTTCAGAGATGTGGAGACTGGAGCTGCAGCGGCCATTGATTAAGCAATGAAAAACTATTTTAATAATTGATTTATCATTTAAGCTTTTTTTTTTTTTTTTTTTAAAGAAACCATGCCCTGGTTCCTGCAGGGTTTCCTTCTATCATTGTGAGTTAAATATATAGTTGAACGTACATTTGACTCCATTAATGTACTGAAGCAGAATTTAACATACCCATTCCATTTTATCCTCCTTTATACTTCCACTCTGAGATAATAATATACTTTATACTTCACTAACTGTGTTTCACAGCTTTATTTTTTGTGTTTTATGTATTCTTGTAATTTATTGCAGTATTATACTAACCTACAGTCGTACAGTAATTACATCCAGATTCTAAGGAAGTTGGGTTAAGAGTATATTTATGCTTTAATTTACATTTTTCATAGTGTTGCAATTTTTTAAAAATCTGGGTTGTACAATCACCTCAGGATCGACATAGGACAATATTAAAATGCTTTTTTATATATATTCTTTAGTAATAAAAACAATAACACCTTGTGAAGAGCCATTCTGAATAATAAAGACTTTTGATTGGAGTGTCTTTAAAGACATTAAATGGTTTAAAGGATCAAAATTTATCAGTCACACAATGGCCTCAATCAAAAGCATAACCCCCTTTTTCAGCTGTTTTACTGTAAATGAACCCATATTTCACCAAATCAAAATCACGCTGAACTGAAAAAGACTTAAAACTTAATGTGATTGAGACCATACACTCATTTTACATATGACTCAAGAGAAAAGTGGAGTTATTTTCCTATCAACTTACTTATGAACAGACTTCTTTCTGCAGCCGGTAGAGTCGCCCCCTGCAGGTAATTACAAAGAATGCAAGTTTCCACATTGTCTACCAGAAAAACAAAAACTCTAAACACTCTCCTGCACACACAGGTGAGATGAGGAGCTCCTTCTAACCACTCTAAACAACAAACCGTAGCTGGGAGATGGAAAATGTCTTCACAGAGATCCAGCCTCATTCAGCCATAAATAATGACTTTTATTTGAATGAAATCCAAGATTATTACTTTTACAATTGGTGAAAATAAGTTAGTTGCAGCTGTGATGGGATGTGGTTCAGGGCTCTATTTCATTAAGTGTTTTTATGACTATTGCTATATAATAAAGGATATTTTTATTGCTTTTATTACCTTTTTACTGTTATATACAGAATGTATCCCATTTGGCGCTGATTAGGTCAGAGGCAGGTGAAAAGACACCTAGAAATATAGGCTAAAAATATGCTTTGTTTAATTTAGATGTTCATGATCATAATTGTTTTAACAGCTTTAAAATTCGACATTTATTCACTTTGACTTTTAAATCTCCAAAGTATTGATCAGCAGATTATCACACAGATGCTTCCTGGAAAGTCTGCTGTGCGTCTGTTTGAAATGATATTTTCCTGGATGCCTGATCTGAATGAAAGTAAACTGATTGATTGATTCAGAGAATCTTCCCCCACGAGGCTCAAAGCTGACAAGTTCAATAAGCACTCCATTTTCCTCTGGCTGTTCAGTTGAAATCTTCATCTCTAATATGACATCAATTTTTAATTAAAGACCCAGGCAGCTCAGATTTCTTAAGTGTTCGTCAATGCTTTATTCTTTTTTTTTTTTTTCTCTCTTCTCCGTCTCCTCTCCACGTCTCCAGATCTAATATGCTCACTGCAGGAGACTTCTCTGTTACATGATTAAAGCCTGAAAATGGCCGTGCCCTTATAACTAATTATTCTTCTGGCCAGTGTCGATCCAAGAAGAGGTGAGGGAGGGAGAGGTAATTTCACAAGAAACAAGCCATTTGACTCTTAATGAATAATTTACTCCGGCTTCTTGGGGGTCACTGGAGCTTAGATCTGCAGTGGGTGAACAAACACACTACCCTGAATCTTTTTATTCTCAACTCTATTTTATTCTTTTTTTTTTCTTCCTGCATCCTTCAGCCGCTCTCCTGGCTCATTTTGGACAGGTTCAGCTGTGTCGTCCCAGTGGAGTTGGGCTCATTTTGTATGCTCAGAGAGAAGCTGGGCTCCGAATTGGCTATCAAATTTTTTACATTATAAGATATTGACAAGTTGGCGGAGCACAGAGGCTGGAGGGGGGGCTGTTTCTCTCCAGTTTGTCCCCAGAGAGCGCCGAGCAGCGCGTTCACTGATGGGGCAGAGCTGATTAAAGCGCTGCTGTGATATTCACACCTGTCTGCTGGAAGATGGAAGGACTCTCCAATTGTCTACTGGAGGTTCAGGTATAAAGGTTCAATTGAATGCCGTCCTATCGAGGCATGTTGTGTGACTTATGCTCCAGTCTTTCTGTCGGATTTTCAACACCTGTCCAGGAGCTGAAAAGCATGAATACCTGATGAGTTTCAATCCGGCGTAAAAAAGAAAATGAGTTCTGCTTTTCTTGTTCATTAAATTGCTTCAGTAAAGGTCAAATCAAAAGACAATGGTTTAACTGTGCAGCTCCCACCTGGGAATAAGTGTCACAGTCAGCACTAAAAGGCCATTAGTGGGCAGCTTTAAATACAGATGTGAGCCAGATGTGTCCACATTTGCATGAGTTTCTGATTGTTTTGAAGCTCAGCCCAGCAATCTGCTCCTTTAGCTGGAGTCAAACTGTTTTTTTCTGTTCTGCAGCATTCTTTAACCGGATGACAGCGAATGTGAGCAGCAAAGGGAAATCTGATCACAGTGCTTACTTGTGAAACATTTGACACGCACCCTGACAACAGGTGTGAACTGCAGTCTGTTTTAGCTGCATTAGAACGTCATCGGAGGAAACACTGAGCCTCATGCAAGAACATTTTAACTCCTCTGATCTTATCTTATGTCTTATTTTATCATTTATGAACTCAGAATTGCTTTAAAGTCATAAAATATGCAATTCATTAGAGAAAGACCGCACAGGAAGCAGGATACAAGTCATGGAGTTCCTTATTTAAAATGCAAGAATAGAGTCATTTTGTTCTGTTTCAGCTGGTGATATTCTGAATATAGTCACTCAGTAAAGGGATTACTTTGTTGTGTTTTGGTTTGAAGTGTGTCTGTGTTTGTTGACTGGATTACAGAAAAACTATCAGTGTTAATTTAGTAAAATTTGGTGTCCGGGTGCAGCCTTAGCCAAGGAGGAATCCATAAGATGTTGGAGCAGATCCAGATCATGGTGCGGATTTACTTTTCACATTTGTTCAGACTGCAGGACGGCAGGTCTGCACCCTTCCAGTTTGTTTTAGTCTAATATTCATATGAGGCAAGTTTCTAATGGAAAGTATGTCACCGAGTCATCATGTTTCCATCAACAAATTTCTTCTCTCAGTTTAAAGATTTGCAAAAGAAAAACACCAAATTTCAATAACACTTTCTGAAATTGGCACTTAAGAGATTTAAGGCTCACTTGAGGTGGTTTTTTTTTCTCTGTGGAAATATAGTTAATAACTACAAGACTTTCTCCGAACAAGTTCTGACATTTCGGACATTTAAGTCCCATGGCTGCTTCCACTTTGACATGAAAGAATAAATACAGGTTGCCTAATTGAATCCAATTCCTTAAATCTTTTCAGTTTTCAGGTTATCAACCTATTTTCGGTTGTTCTTTCATTTCTTTACTTCTTCTTCTACTGTTTACTGATGCATTAGCCGACAGCAACACATTACACTGCCCTCTGCTGACCAAAGTATGTGCAAGCCTTATTTATTTGCTCGAGTTCAAACTCTTAAAACAACCTGTGTGTCACATGACAGGTGACCTCCAGTAGTCGGGTGAATATTTACTGTGTTCTCCTCAAAGATGGCAGCATTTTTTTTTCCAGATGACATTTATTAAATTGCAGCAGCAGTAGAGAAGAATGTGTTAGTTATCTGTCTGCAGAAACATCTTAGTGAGGATGTTGGAATGAAGGACTGGAAATACACAAACACTGTTTTCTGTAAAGCCACAAATTATTTTCTGGTAACCATGAAAGCAGCCAAACCAAACCTTTACAACACAGCTTTGAATTTAACTAAGTAAATGAGTACTATTCTTAACCACTGTTTATGAGCTACTTGTACTTTCCTTGAGTATTTCCATTTAATTTAACTTAATAATTCTACTCCGATACATTTTAAGGCGAATATTGAACTTTTAACTCCACTATATTCAGCTATATTTCAGGTTGAGATTTAACATTAAAAAAATGGATTTGAAGTTGTTGGATATTTTTTAAGATTATAACTACAAAAATTGATATGCTGCTTACATTAAAGCATACAGATAATCCAATATTATATTTACAATCGTGTGATCCTTTTGTATAATGATACTTTTGGTACATTAAATACATTTTGATACTGAGACTTGGAGACTTTTACTTCTCGTGGATTATTTCTGCAGTGTGGTATTTGTATGTTAACTTGAAAAGGAATCTGAACACTTTTTTCCCTCGCTGCCACACAGGTAACAGCTGAGTTCTGTGTCACTTTTTAATGAACTGACAAAAATTGTATCTGTGCTTCCGGTGAGCAGCCCTTTCCCAAACAGCAGCTCCTAACAGGGTCACTGTGAAGCGGGGCATGGAGAGGTGCATCAAACTGGAGAAATAAAGGTTGAAATAATTGCTGTCCTATATTCCAGAGCAATACATTCTCAATTCAGTTCAGAAATCACTGCACTCTGCAAAAAAAATGTTCCTATTATCCATTTATTATAGTAGAAACAGTCTTCTTTCAAGCCCAGCCAAACTCCCTGATCCCTGTGGCTGCGCGCTGCTTTAATTGGAATCCCCCGTAAAGACCCTCAGCGGGCCTTGTCTGGACATGTGCACCACTCTGACCCTGAAAATCACTGTACCGTCACCGGGCAGCACGCTGGTGAGCTGCACACTACATGTTCATTCACGCAGAACAGACTGTTTACAGATTGTGAGAGAATATAAATGGGCTTCTGCTCCGCGGTCTCATTGCGATGTGGCATCCAGCCGCTGCAGTCGCACCGCGCCCGCCGAGGTCAGCGTGAACCTTCAGGGCCCGCGGCCTCAGAAACAGCCTCAGTTTCCTTCAGTGTTAAACCGCACTGACAGCCTGATGTTCCCCCTTCAAATAAACCCACGTCCCCTGGTCCCACACTTCCAATAGTGTTTGGATGCCTGCTTGAAACGATGAAAATTTCATTCTATATTGACACTTTCTGTAACATTTTCACAACGCAGTTAAACAACTTTTACTATTGTCAGTTCCAGCAGAAACTCTGTGAAAATTAAAACGTCTGTTATGGATTTTCCCCTCCTTAGTTATTCCTCTGTGTGAAAGTGAAGCGCATCTTTATCTGGATCTCCCGGGAGTTATACCCACTCATTCCACCCAAGGCTACGAGTCGTTTTTCTTTAAGCTGTGCACTGTAATCCACCCTTCACTGTATCCAAACCAGCAGACAAACCTACAGATATTCTTCCAGGATCTGCTCTGTCTCCCCTGCAGCCTCCCAGAGAGCAATGCCACAATAAATTGTGCTGGTTTTGAGCCGACATCGTATTCTGTCTCAGGACAGCTCGCCGCTTCACCATGAAGGGCTGTCAGTGTGTCAGGGAGCGTGCTTTCTCTCTGTCCGTCTCTCTCAGTCTCCTCCTCTGACTGTCTCTGCTGGGAGCTGGGAGGGGGGAGGAGGGGAGGAGGGGAGGAAGGGGATGGGGGAGGGACAGGCGGTCTCCTGCTGGCTTTCGTAGTGGGTGGTCAGGAGGAAAGGGGTGCACCTCTGGGGTCGCCCTCGCTGTGTTTGTGCATTGCTCAAGCTGTTTTACACCACAGAGGTTGTCCATGATAACAGCAGCAGCTCTGCTCATTTACTGTCTCTGTGTTTTTACAATAAACTCTCTAACAATTTAAAACACATATTCCAAAGGCAGCTGAGGAGATCTGTTGATCAGATTAGCTGTGTGTCCTCAGTGGTTCTCATCTGTTGGTGAAACAGGTGGTGGTAAATGAACCCCTCTAAAAATGTCTCCTCCTCCAGAGAAGGCTCAATGTGTCTCC
>JAOWBC010000458.1:5127449-5140452 GCA_028566105.1 Hypoplectrus providencianus
TTTATTTATTTATTTATTTATTTATTTATTTATTTATTTATTTATTTATTTATTTATTTTATTGTTAGCAACTGACTGAGGCTGAAATTACAGTTTCCAAATGGAAATTGTTGTTTATGGGATTTTTTTTACATTCTTCTATGTATATTTATTATTTAATTGCTGACTTTTCAATTTGTAGAAATGGATAAAAATGTAATACACTGTATGAATAATGTAGAATTAATTAAGCAGCCTCTGAGCAGCTTTGCAGAGTCCTATCAGTGCAAAATCATGCAGCATTCACAAAGAAAATGTCTAATTTAAAATCTGGCTCATATGTTCACTATATCGGCTGCCATATTGAGAATCAGTGAATTTTCCCCTCTGAAATCTTTCTCTATATTGGTCAGGCTCTATTTTTTTTCCTATTAACAACCGTTTTCTAGTCCACACATTTAATGGATCCTCATGAAAATAAAAAGCATATTAATCCTTGGTTGCAGCTCTGTTGCACATCTTGGCTCTGCTGCTGAACCAATCATGTGACCACGAATCACAAGGACAGTGAAAGGACACGAAATATTCCCCTAAATATCCCGCAGATTCTTCTCTTGATGTATGCATATCAGCCACTTAGTTCACTGAGACAAATCCAGCCAGCTTGCTGAGCATCAGAAGAAGAATAACTCCAACCGCTGCCAAAAATAAACATAATTTCTCAAGCAGTCAATTACACAACTGAGATGGTTTATATTATTCATAACCCTTCATTCAAATACAGAGATTAATTAACATTTGAAACACATCATTCATCACATAAACAACAACCAGAGTGGCACCTTGTGTTAATAGTCGTCTATATTAGCAGTCATTTGGAAAAGGCCCCTGGAGACCTCAACCCTCTCGGAGAATTGCGGCGCTATTACAACAGAAAATCATCCAAATCGAATTTTAATGCATAGTAGGCTTATACGATTATTAATCACAAGTCTGTTGCATAATAAAAAAGTTACTTAATTTATTAATTGCTCCATAATTTATCAATGTCACGCAGCTAATGAATTACCCAGGATCTCCAGCTGAGGGACGTCATGTACGTTCCTCACAGATACACGCTCTGGACAGGGAGGAAAAAGCCCCAATTAATTTCATTATCATTAGCCACAGACCTTTGGGTTACAATAGGCTGCAGCCCTGCAGCTCACACAATGCCCCCAGAACCAAGACAACACCACAGTGAGTGTTAAGCCTATTATCCCACACTCTTGTATCTAGTTATACAACGGCTGAAAAGGCGCTCATCCCCCCATATTTTAAGTCAGCGTGTGGTCTCTCCTCTCAGATCTGTTGAAACAGCTCCGTCTCAGCTAAATAAATCTGTGTGTGTTTAGTCTTTTACAAGCCCTGTCTGCTAGACCTCAAATCACCAAAAGGGCCATTACTTCCCCGTGAGCACCTGAATAATGCGTTAATATGAAAACCACAAGGTCATCCTTGAAGGGATGCAGACACAAACGGGTGCATCAAACAAGCACTCAACCTCTCTTGAATATTTCCACTGCACTCGGTTTTTTTTTTTTGTACTTTTTTTGTGAGCTTGCTCATTTCCTGGGCCCTGTTATACTCAGCCCAGGGGTTTCCGAGCAGAAGGGTGTTCAAGTTTCCTCATGTGAATCCAGAGCTGATTTCTCATTAAGGGCTGCTTTTTAATAAAATCTGAGAACGTACATGAAAGAGGAGTGGGTGATCCAAATTTGATAGTACAGTTATGTAATGTTGGAGGTGTTCATTAAGACGGCAGAACAGTTCATGTTTACACATCTGGTGTTATAGGTCAGTGGGGGTCCTGAGGGAAGGGATTACTGTTTGTAAAATACGAGCTGGGGTTTTTTCATCTATTATTAGTGAGCTCCATTAGAGAACAGAGATTCTGGTGATCATTTCTCACAGTATAACTCCTGTATTTAATCATATTTGACATGAAGGTGAGTCCTCACAATACAGACTTTGCTGAAAAAAGCTGCTGGTTCAGCTTCCTGCTGACGAAATGCTCCATCCTCTGTCTCACTCCACATGGAAAACACACAGAAAAAACCTGGAATCTCATAGTGCAACTAATGTGGCTTATAAAAACCTGATCAGCTGGACAGGTGTGTGGGCTATACATAATAACATATACATTTTCTTACTGGCTGGCATAAGCTCTGATGAAGCATACTCTTTCCATACATATCAGATTGTTACAATCTTTCACGTGTCTGTCTTTGCTTTTTTTTCTTGATTTTCCTAAAGGTGAAAGGTTACACCTGTCTGCAGTTTGATTGATTTATGACACGTACACTTACTGAGGTTTCATTTGTGACTCTTATGTTAAGTATTATACTTTCAAGGGAGCCAAATATGCAGATTGAATAATTTGAAGGACAGATGTGGCTCCAAATACGCGCACTGCTCCGCACGCTGCCAGCACAAGAGTCCGCCGGGAATAGTGAGTGCACCCGCCGTACCTGAGCCGAGCAGGGTCAAAGTGAATGTTATTTACTGGGTAATTATAAGTTGGAAGCAGAAGAACACAGACATCAGCACAAATGTGTCTCGGAGGCAGCGAGCAGAGCACAGCAGGCGGGAATTATCTCTGCATCTCTGCAAAGAAACACCAATGACCCGCACGGCTGCTGATCTCTCCTCCTGACCAGCATCCGCTCAGCCCTCCACATGTCCGCCTGCACGTTTCACTGCACTCACATCCGCGAGTTTCTAAGTTTTTGGTGCAAATATCGGATGCAGACACCTTGCCGTACCTGTGACGCAGGTGTTACACGGATATCTAAAGCTCATTTGGAGCCAGTTGGTTCAGACTACAGTGAACCCCCCCCCCCCAATCCCACTTACCAAACAAGCGGTTCCGTTGAGGAGGAGCAGGATGAAGCCGCGGTTGGGACGCATCATTCCGGCGCGTAAAAACCCACAGCTCCCCCTCCCCGGTAGCAAAGAACAAAAATTAAAAAAAAAAAAAAAAAAAAAAAAACTCCCGCACACGGGCTGGTCCTCCTTCAGGAAGATGTTCTCCCTCCGGCACCGGATCCCTCTCGGCTGACGCACGGTCCCATGTCCAAAGCAGGCTGAACTGCAGCTTCCACAAACCTTTAAAAACACCGCTGGAAACCACTTGGAGCCTCCTGGTCTGTCTTTTTTTTTGTCACCAATCCCGGGTTTGAGTCAAATTAGTTGTGATGTGAGAAATCCATGAATATGCGTAAGGCTGTTATCATCCATGCAAACAAATAAAGAGATCCCAGCTCAGAGTGAAACGGGCTGACTGGGACGTGGGAAGATCAGATCTGGTCATCGGTGCCAGTGGAGATCCTGGAGTGATGGAGCTGCAGCCTCCTGCAGGAACTGAGCGATGCTGAGACTGGCAAGAGCGAACACACGTTTAAACAGTTTCTACTCTCTCTCTCTCTCTCTCTCTCTCTCTCTCTCTCTCTCTCTCTCTCTCTCCCTATGCCTCTCCCCTCTTCCCTCGCCACAAATCTGTTATCTCTCTCTCTCTCTCTCTCTCTCACCCCCCTTTTCTCTCTCAGTCCCCCACCCTTATCTCTTTCTCTCTCCTCCTATCCAGCATCTCCCTCCTTCTCTCTTTGAGCCACTTTCTCTGATCCCATCCACTCATCTCATTGTGCACACAATCAAATAAAAACAATTAAAATTAATAAGCAGGAGCTACACAACAATAAACATCTGTTCCACTTGTATGAGTGAATCCGCCTCCATTTTCCAATCCCCAACCAAAGTATCTGACATCACTTTCCCACCAATCCGCTGACAACACTGTGGGTATTTCTCATCACCAAGCCTGTCTTTAAGTATAATCATCGCTGTGGGTGGGTGAAAATCGTTGATTGGGAAAGACTGGGTTTCTTTTCACACCACGCTTGTCACAACAGAACACATCTCCTGTGTTTCATATGGAAACTGAGGAGCTGCAGCTACAGGAGCTGCTCCTCACGCATGGAGCAATCAGAGTGTTTGTCCCCCGCTGAAGAGTATCGACGTACTCTGTGAGCGCCGATGAACCAGTGACCGTCACCTCAGTGGGGTGTGATTGATAAAGACTTTCCCCAATAACGCACAGTTCATTAGGAGCAGGTTAATGGACTGAAATGCAAGATATCACTACGCAGGTCCCCTGGCTCCCAACGGCTCCATTTCTGCTTAATTAGACTCATAGATGAGTTTCTCCTGCTCTGTCCGTCTTCTTTCTCTGCAGCTCTTTTCTATCTACCAGCAGCGCAGATTGAGACCTGTTCTCCATCTTTCAGCCACCAGGTCAGAACCTTTTCTATCAGTGTTATTTAGTCTTGGATCAACCCCATTTTAAACCTCTTGATCTGGTGGTTTTCTGCACCTGCTAATAATGCATGTGGTGTTATCTCTCTGCTCTGGTGCAAAAGGGTTAATTGATCTCAGTTCTGGGGTTAATTGGCTCGACAGGCCCCTAATGCTGAGGGATCTGACCCCTGGAGGTGCAAGGTCAGAGGTGAGGGGGTCATCCTCAAGAGGAGATGTCAATCCAGTGTGACTGAGACATCAAAGAGTTCGGCTGCAGGGAAGCCTTCAAGATGACTGCTCGCTCCCAGCCGTCTGCCTGTGTGCACACGTACAGAGTCTCTGCTCATTATGATGCAGTAGATGCTGATGAAAGATGGGAATGAGCTCATCGACTTAGGAGGTTGCTTGATCTCTCTCTTTCTTTCCCTCTTTCTTTCTTTTTTTATTAGATTATTTCAGAAGCTAAACGTGTCTCTGTATAATGCGAGCCAGCCTCTTCAGTTGCCCAGGGTATCGGGGAGCTCTCTGGGAGAGGAAACAGCAAACCTATAAAGGGAGATCCGCTCCCCGGCCCACAATCTGAAGAAACAGCAACCACAATAAAACGCCTTTTAAAACGGAGCACGTTCATTCATACACACACACTTTCACTCCTGCACATAATTATAGGGCCGTAACTCAGTCTGTATACTCTCTGGGGAAAAAGCCAGACAAGCGGCTGCTATTTTTTACTCACTTGAAAAAAAAAGAAGCAGTGTGGATGCTAAGATACCCATCATTTGACACCCAGGATCGACTTATCTTAATGTCGTTTCACAGACGACTCACACCAGCATGACAAATAGGAACGCGTGTTTGTGTATTTTCTTTTTATTCCGCTTTCCTGCCAAACCCCCAACAATTGTGCTCAATCATCGCATTGCTTGACACATAATCCTATTTCACAGTGTAATTCAGTTTGAATGAGGAGCTGCAGGCAACAGACACCCTGGTGAGAAGTCACAGACCCGGGCTGCAGAGTTGATTCACGAGTATTGGCTGCCCTCTAGTGTCTCTGCTGCCTGCTGCAGCCTCAGGATGCAGGCAGAGCTTCAGCCGTGTGCTAATGAGGGACGGAGGTCATTTAAGGACAGCTTTCCCAAACTCTCATTTCCTCACTTAAGATGCTACCTAAACATTCAGATATTTGGGGTTTTAAGATATCTAGCACTTGGAGTTTCTTCTGCTAGCCCTTGTGTTGCTCAGAGCTACATTTTAATTTCGCAGTAGCAGCAGTTTGTGTCTTAACACTGAGTCCTCCACAGAAAAACAACAGTTTGACAGTTTTCTTTGGGATTATGATCATCTGGCCCTGTGCACATGTCCACTTCACAGTCCATGAAGCCTCAGGACCATAAAGATGTTTGAATTGTCTTTGTTTTTTTGATCACTTTAGACACTTTCATCAGATCCACACCTCTGTAGACGTCTGTTCTAAATAATACCTCACAATATTAACCATTGTGATGTGAAAATTAATCAGACAAGAGCTGACATTTTTCTTTTAAATGTATAAATGGATGACTATTTTTTTTCTACAGCAGGGACACTTTTTCAATTGAAGAAGAAGAGATAAACACTCCAGTTCCAGACTGTTTGCAAAAGATCTTTTGTCCCTACAGCCACCAGTCTGTACAATCTGCAGAGCTAAATCAGACTAATGAATTTTCCCCATGGGGATTAATGAAGTAATTTTGATTTTGTTTGATTTGTTGTACCTTAACAGGAGTATTGCACTCTGATTTCTGGACATCCCATGAAATTGGAAGCCACGACTTGCATATTAAAACAACCCATTGTAACAGTTACGATTAGCCATTGACCTCTCGTTACAATAAGGCGGAAAAAAGGACGAAATAAGAAAGTCAGGCAATGTAGTACAGAGACTGTCAACATCTGTTTAAGCCTCATTTAAGCTCGCCATTTGCAGAAAAATAGATACACCATTTTCAAACAATGGTACCATCACTGCTCCTTCACTTTGGCTTTGTTTTTGAGCAGTATGTCCACCAGAAGGCAGTGTTCAGCGTGAAAGTGATATTATTTTAAATTAACATGAAATTATTTTCTGTTCGTAGAAACATCCCCTCTTATGTCAAGTCTGTAACTGCTTTCAGTATTTCCATATGAAAGTAGTTATTTTAGTTTTTATTTTAACAAAGTAGTTTTGTTGTTTTAAAAAAAAGCAATTTGGTCCTATTCACAACATGAATCATGTCTTTTAAAAAGCGACCACGCACGTTTAAAACAAAAAACGTGTGTTTTATATATAGTCATATTTTCAGAGGATATTATACGTCCATGAACCCATTCATCAGAAAACACTGACTGAACTGCAAAGATCTGGAAATATCCGCCTCAAACCTTCAGCCGACTGTTCATGTGTGTCTTCAGATAGACATTAAATCACACAGGCTGCTGTTTCATCACTCAGACAGTGTTTGCAGCCCTCACACACACGAATGCTGATTACACAGATGACGTCAATTAAAGTCTGTGAGGATTTAAAGCTTAGTGGGACATTGGAACGAGGCCTGTTTCTTCTGTTGAAAGTAGTTCCAATAAAAACAGTTTGCAGGATTATGAATAGTAGCCAAGATGTTGTTTCTGGAGAGTTCTATTACTTTTTACTTTTGAAGTGTAATTTTATTTGATGCTTTAAACAAACAAACATGGTTTTATTCACTTTTATTCAATTCTTGAGTCTTAAAAGTTGGGACATAGTGGAAAACGTACAAAAACACAATGCATCAAATTCAAACTTTGTATATCTACATGATGAAAAGTTTCCTAGTATGAGCATTGAATATATTTTTGCATTTAGTTAAGTGAAGGTAGCATGGGATTTGGAAATCATTGAATCTATTTTATTATGTTTAAGTGTTTCAACATTTTTAGAATCTGTGTTTCATTGTCAGTTCAAAGTCAAAGACTATTAAAACATGTGTGAATATCAATATATTTCATGTTCATGTGGGATGTCTAGAGGGGCCGTTCATCCAAATTACATCATTTTATGAGCCCAATGAATCAGACTTATCAGCATTCTTTAGCTGCGTTTTTCTCATGCTGCAGATTATGTTTATGTTTTGCAAATTGATCTCTCAGTGCCAATCATATGTGTTACAGATGTGCTTGTTGAACTGTGCTGCATGCATCCAGATGTGATTGAAGAACGAGGACAAACTCTGAGCTCTTGCAGCCACTAGGGGGAGCTGTAATCAAAGGAAACCTGTTGGTGCTAATGAGCACCTCTGGCTCTTTGCCGCCTCCTCCTGCATAGATATCAAGTCCCATCCATCAAACATGTGAGATGGATGTCTGACAACTTGGACAAGGTGTCGTGTTAGTGTTTGTTCACTGCGACTGTTTCCTCTGTTGTGAGGTGCACATTTGCTGAAAGGAAAGAAATGTGTCTATTTCTAGCTGTGTTCCTGGTTTAGGACATATAGACTGTATCAGGCTTCAAGTCTGGAACATATCTATCTGGTTTCAGGGTGACTCAATCTGATGTACTGCACCATCTGCACACCAAAGTTATAGTGGGAGAAAGGGAATTTACTGTAAAGAAATGTCAGATTAACACCAGCAGTGCACTTTCTCTTTCTGTGTCCCAGCCTTTCCCCACCACTCCCCTTCCTAATCTGTAATCTCCAGAGATATAAATATACGAGGCACTTGAAGCTAACAATGGACTGATTGAATCTCCATGAGCTGCACTGTGACAGAGCAGTCAATCACCGTGTCCTCTGCTAATCAATGTCTTTTCTTAAAAAGAGGACAGGGCACAATAAGAGAGCGGGTAAGGAGGGAAGAAGGAGTGATGACAGATGCTGGTACTAGAAATACAGAGGGCCGCGGGATGAAGGGAGGTTTAAAAGTGGATTGAGGGATGAAAAGAGGTCTGGATGAATGGAGTAAAATCAAATCTCCAGCTCTGGGGAGGTCTCCACATCCAAAATCCATTAATCCTGCGCAGATCCCCCCTTTTCTTTATGTTTCATTTCCTCCTTCTTCCTTGAGAAAAAGAAGAGAGGGTCTTTATTTTTCCATTTGTTTGACCTTCCCCTCATCACCAATATTATATTATCAACTGTTTGATCAAGTTCTCAATATGGCTTCTGTATTGTAATCCTTGTATATATTTTATCTCCTTTTTCCCTCTAAAATCAAAGTTATTGTCCTTCTAGCTTGCTGAAAATGAACCACAGAGGGTTAATTGAGTTTTTAAGAGGGAAGGGATACACATTTGGGGCTTGTCAGCTTTATAATTTTCCTTCTTTCTTTCCTTATTGAAGTGGAGTGGATTACTTCCAGACCTTGACAAGGAGACCCAGACACAGAGGCTGGTTCCATCCAAATGTTCTTCCAAATCTTTTTAGCGACGCTTGTGGTTGTGGCTGCAGAGAAAGATGTTGGCCAGTGTGTTGATCCAACACTTTAATATCTTGACTACAAATGAGTTGAAATAAAAGTTGGCAAAAACAGAAAATGGAGACTTTTCCCTTGACTTTTCATGTCGTATCAAAAACAGATCAACACTTCCCAGTACTCTGAATGGTTTATGAAAGAGCGCATAAGAATTATTATATCCCATAGTTGTTAAAATGTCCTTATATTTATTGTGTCTGGACATATATGATGTTTAAAAAAAAATCATAAAGCAACAGCTGAATAATTCTATATTGAATATTATGTTAAGCATGTGTGTGAAAATTTCAAACTTGGGTAGGATGGTTCCCAGTAATTGTTTTGTTCCTTAAAATCAATGTACCCCTTCAAATTAAAGTTGTATACTTGGCTATGTGAGAAAAAATATTCATGTATTTCTTCATTAGTAGAGTCAAGAGTCCATAAGACATCCACAACAGATATCTCACATTAGGAACAAAACAAAAACATAAGATGAAGAAGACAAAACAGCAATGCAGGACAGACATAATGAAATGTTTTGTTTTTCATAGGTTGGAGGCCCAACAAAAAAGTATTGGACATCATCCCCAGGCTGGTCTGTCAGCAATGGGTGCTGCTGCTTCCACAGAAAATATGAAATAAAAATCAATGTATTTAATTTCATTTTTAAAAAATCGAATTCAATTATTCTTTCAGTTAAACACTTGTATGAAAGGGAACCTGACAAGATTTATTGATTTAAAAATTATAATTTAATGCAGTTCTTTGATGAGGAAAAAAAATCGACCCCGGGTGACCTCTCCTCTGATTGGCTGCTCAAAGCTATAACGTCAGAGAGAGACGTTAAGTTGCGTTAGCTAAAGTTGCAGGAATGAGCCGTTAGCGTGCTAGCTAAGATACACATTAGCCAAGAAAATACATAACGTTTTTGCAATGTGGCATGTCTTATAGATTAATTTGCTGTTCTGCTAACTCCAGAGATGGTAAATAATGACTGCAAGGAAGTAAAATGTCGCAACATTATGTATAAAAGTAAGAACCGATTACTTTCCGGTGAACTTCATCTAGCGAACCGCCATGTTGGAAGTAACAACCGAACCAACGGAAAGCCTAATAGTGGTCACTCCGTGTTTAACGGCCGTATCACAGTGCTTTCAAGGATTTACTCAAGCTGGTGCTTTTCCGCCACTTTACCGTTCACATCGGCTTTATACAAACGGAGCTTTTCATGCCTGGAGTCATCACCTTAGGAGCTTTTGTGGTGATGGGACAACAACTGAAGTGGACGTTGATGCGGATATCGACCCTTTTTCCTCTCTGACCGGTGAGTTGACTTTTAACTGTCAATCAGGAACCTTACTATTATTGTTTGGACAGTTCGGGTAGTGCCATCTTTCTGTCTTTGCCAGCTTCTTTTTTCTTTTTGACAGTTGGTGATGAAAATGATGGTTGTGTATTGAAAGCGGTTGTTATGTGATGGCCATAACTTCTAGCGTCTTTTGAGCCCATTTTGTGAGTGGAATGTGTAGTTTTGTGAGTTAAAACACCTGAAACTTCCTGAAACTTTTCAGGCTAATAAAATTCTTTGAGCAGCCATTGGGAATATGCCAAAAAAGCTTTGCCATCAACACTCAAACCAGACTGTTTGATAATAACACTGCTATAACTGCAAGACAACACACAGCTGCACAGTGGCAACTCTTTTAAAGTCTTATGTAAGGAAATCAAGCTGCAGTAAAGATGGTTTAATTAAAGGAGACAGGATAGTCAACCTACACTTTCTCTGGATGACACTTGATCTCTGAATAATCCCTGCACTGTTTTCACAGTTTCAGTCAGAATAACTCGTCCTCTGCTCATGTGCTTCTGATCAGTGGTGAGTCTCTGCCTGCTGACCCTTCTACAGCTTGTGTTTGGGTCCAGGCATGTCGAAAGGTGTTAGTGACTCAGTGTGGCTGTTTGTTTGGGTTTGGACAACATGGGGGGTGTGAGTGACTCAGTCTTAACACCAGCTGATTTCAGCCTTGGCACCTTCCCTGCTGCCTATGTTGTTTAAACTCCCTCTAATACTAAAAATAAATACATCAGAGAGCCTAGGGAGAGCGTTTAGGATTTCCCACTGTGAGGCATGATGGGTTTCCCCCCTCTAGTGTCAATCGAATGACACAGTTTAAACCAATCTGGCTTTTTATGTAACCTTTTGACCTCAGACAAGCCAGTTGGTCTGCTCGTAAACATTTCCTGGACCGATACTGGAGCCATGTATCACAGCGCAGTGCCTGGGGGGCTCAGCCTGAATACATTTGTACTTTTGTCAGAAGCTTTTCCATAGGAAATCTATTAACACTGCGGTTTACTTAATCAGCATGAATGATGTCCATCACTGTTGGTTAAGCAATGGAGAAAAATAGAGGCTGTGTCACAAGGTCGTGCTCCACTGTTCCCTAATGAAGGGGCCTTTTGGTGGTTTCATTCATCACCTGGAAAGTGTGAGTTTAAAGGAGAATATGAACATTACTGAGAGTTATGGCCTCTTAACTTGTAAGCCTGGTCTACATTGCCATTAGATAACAAACTTTGACCTAATGAGATGTTGAAGGGAGGACTGTAAATTTCACTGACGGAATATTTTCTATGTCCTTTTGGAACCTGCAGGAAAATGCAAAGAAGATAGGGACAAATGCATTTAAAACACACAAAGAAATCAACAGGTTATCATCGCAAACCATCATATAATGACACTGTTTCCTTTTAAAGACTCATCTGTCACCAGACCCTCTCACATGCATAATTAGAACCCAGAGAACAGGCGAGGCTCTGTTGTGGTCATTGTATCTTCTCCTCTTTTGTACTCATCCGTGATAACAGAGAGGCCTGCAATATGTCTTAACCTATATATAATATAGGAGCTTCCTTTTAAAGACAGTGCAGCCACAGCAGGTTGTTCCATATGGTCTATATGATGATATCGGAGGGAGTCTTGTGCTGCTGATGTGGCGTCCTAGAGTTACACTGTTTCTTTTTGGGTAGATCAAAGTGGAACCACTATCAGCTGGGATGCTCTGAGAATCAGACACACAGGGAAGGTCATGAGGCGGGGCGGCTGTGAAGGTGTCCGACTTCAAGGCCATGGATCTGGGGTCCTGCGTCATCCACCATTGTGAGGCGGGCCAGCCGGTTGGGGGTGCCACAGAGGGGAAACAGCAGGGTGCCCTCAGGGACATGGAGGACAGGGACCCTTTGAAGTGGGTAGGGTTGCAGCTCTGTGGCTGCGTGACCCTCCCAGAACTCCACCCTGCTTCCACACATCACATATGGACACCTCGCAAAACTACCCTTGGGAGCACTGTGGCTCCCAGACCCAGGCAGTGTAACCTGAGAGTGGCTGTAGCAGCCTGTCAGACCACTGATGGAGTCTCCCTATTGGTCCAAACAGGAAGCAAGGCTGACCCCGTGAAGCCCTGGGGTCAAATATGTCTCTTAGAGCGGTGACAATTGGATTAGTGTCTTATGTAGACCAGACGGCCTTCAGATCCCATAAACACAGACACATTCACACAGGTAGAGGTAGCCTGAGAGCACTTACACTTGCACTTGCAAATCCTAAAACACACACATTTTATGTCGGCTGGCTGCCTCTGAGGCGCTCATGCTTTCCTCCTGTTTACCGCGTTATGTTCTGACAACAGCAGTGCAGCTCAACAGGCACATGATGTCACCATTTTCATTTCTTTTTTATGATAGGGGATCGATAGTTGAAAGTGTACTTATCTGTTTTCAATGGATGAGTCATCCAGCCTGCCGTGCTGCCCTTTCTATATTTAGCTCTGCATTTATTTTCCAGCACAGTTTTTTTTTTATGTGAACAATCTAGCAGCAGACACACACCTTCTCTTCAGGGAGACACATGGCAACAGTGCTTTATAGCTGTGCTCCCTCATGCTCTTTTCCTCTTCTGTCTTTCTCTTTATCTTCCTCTCTCTCTCTCTTGTTCCTTTCTTTCCCTCTCTCTTGAGTAGATGAGGGCATGCCACCATCACTTTTGCAGACTGGAAAAAAGATGATTAGACAGATTTAATGCCACTGGAGCCAGTTTGGTTGTCTGGTCGAAGCATTTTGCTTTCACGAGTGCATTTATACGCATGTGTACATGTCATATGTGTGCCCATTTGTAGGTACTGTAGGTACTTGTGCTTGTTTGTGTGTGTGTGTGTGTGTGTGTGTGTGTGTGTGTGTG
>JAOWBC010000458.1:5150275-5172447 GCA_028566105.1 Hypoplectrus providencianus
TGGGCCAGACAGGGCCCTGCTCGTATTAAACAATCAGTCAAATCTAATCATTCTGTTAGCACAAAGAGTCAATATCTGATGAATTAGCTGAAGGGTCTGAGGCATATTAGTGAAACCAGTTGTGAAGTGAAGTTTTATGTAAAGCAACAACTCCTCTCTTCTGCTCCTGCAGGTAGAGGGGAAGACATGCATCAAGGTGATTCATCATGAGTGACTCCCGTCTTCTTTCTTATCAGATGTTATTTAGGTCGAGGCCTCTGTCCTGCTCTGGCAGCCTCAGCGCTCTGCCCCATGATGGATGGTGCAGGGGTGTTGTGATTGTGATCCACAGTCTTTCTGAAACAAACCTCCTGCTTTTTGGGCACCACGAACCTACTCGGATGTGTGGCGTTAGCTATGTTCTGTGATACGGGGTGTAACTCAACCTCTGGTTACTCACACAGACTTTATATTGCAAATGTAAATGAGAATGGCCCTGAGCTTAAAATGTGTCAATGTCACATCTGTGAGAGTTTTTTCCAACTTTGACTGGTAAAGCAAATAAGGCCGCGAGAGTGCAATTTCACTACAGATGAAGCAGTGTTCAGTCGAGGCGTGTAATATCTGTTGTTGTCGTTTATTTTCACACCCTTTTTTGCTCAATACACTAATGCTCACCTATTTGTTTTTCCATTGCTTAAAATAGGTGAACACGACCTTGACTCCAGCATGTTGAGCCGAGCTGAGCTGATAGGGAAGGGGGGATAAGGGCACGCCGAGCACGGGTGGCCCCAAAAGTGGGATAGATTAACAACTTGGGGAGATTTGTTTATGAATGTCAGGGAGTTTCTCTCTAGGCTTTGTGGAGCAGCAGAGGCCCTAATTTGTCTGGTTAATGCTGCTAATCCTGCTCCTGGAGATCGTCCGAGGTCTGTCTGCCTCCCTGCTTGCTGTAATGCCTTCCAGGCTGCTGTCAGAGGGAGGAGAAAATTATTTTTATTAATCTGTTTTTAAAGGCTCGCAGGGTTCTGCTGTTGAGGGCTATCACAGTGAACGATGATCAGGCCGAGACAATAGGTTTAGGATGCGCATTAGAGCACCTAATGGTTCTCTCCATCTTCCACACACACACACAAACACACACGTACATATACACATCATGCTCATAACCCCAGCTTCCACACAAATGCACACAGGCACAAAGTCACACAATTCTTCACAGCAGACAGTGAAAATGTTTCTGTCAGCATTTGATCACAAATGAGAAAAAAGAAAATAGATTGGCAAAAAAAAACATGAGACTATTTTCATTCCATGGCTTTGTTAAAGAGAAAGCAGCCAGTTTCCATTACAGTCTTCTGTTTCTGTTTAACACGAGCAAGGCGGCCATCCAAGACTCACCAGAACATGAAAAAAAGGAGGAGAAGAAGAAGAAAAGAAGGCAAACAAACCCCTCAGCTGGCAGCACCATCTATTGTTCAGCCCTCTGCCTTTGTGAAAAAAATCATCCCGGCATACTTTCTTCTCTGTAATCCATATAATAAGCTCACTTTGGGTCTAAATACCTGATGCTGCACATTAGTAGAGTTCTGCATGGGATGGTTGTAATTGTCTGCGGGTCTGTTTACTGCGGTCGCCCTCAGCATGCAGCTACAGCTTGCATTCGGTCCAGGTTTGCTACAAAATAATAGATTTTTATGACTTGTGATGATTAATTTCCGGGTCTGGGTGCTGATTGGAGCACACTGCTGTCGTGCTCTGGATGGATTAGCAGTATTATGACTGGGGCAGCTGCTTGATGGACGTGCTTACAAAGAGGATTGCTGCTGAACACTAATGACTGCTGATTATCTCAATTTAAACCACCACATCATCGTCAGAGACTCATGCAGCAACATCATCATATTTCTGTATATATAGAGAGACTCCTGTTTTGCGTGCTTTACAGCATACGTTGCACATTTGTTGAGTGAAATAATCAAAAGATGTTTCTGATTTGCTCAGCCCCCCACCTCCTCCTCCCAGCTGTCTCCTCTCTCCTCCGATCCCCTTATGCTTTCACTTTTCCTCACAGGAAGTGATTTACTGTCAAACACATTCCAACACCAACCCTAACACACTCTGATCCATCGCAACAGGCCCACTACTTTTATTTTTCCCCATTTTCTCGCCTCCTTTCTTCTTCTGCCATAGTGGAACATCACAGCTTCAACCTCTGTTTTTTTTTAGAGGCTCATCTCTTCATCAGTGTGTCTGTGATCAGCTCTCAACCAAGAGCAGTTTTATCTGTTCTGGCCTCTCTGCGGCTCAGAGGACTGCTTGTTATTTCATCGGGTGTCCGTCCCCATGTTTTTGGCTGTTGGTGCTATTGTTTGTTTGTTCTTTCTCTTTTGTTTGTTCTGACATATATTGAAAGATGAGTAAACCTGGGAAAATTAGCCATCTCACCAAAACCATCATATTTAATTTTCAGATTTCCAATTCTGGTTTTATCAGATTGTTTTTTGATGTTTTTCTTGCTTATACCTTAGAGCAGTAGCAAATAAATCACCTATTTGCTTTTGGCAATGGAAACAGTGGATTTCACCACAGTGCTGTGGCATTTTCAATGCTTATACATGTGGTCAGAACTTTTCCTTTTCTCTCTGTAACTTCCCCATGTCCTCAGTCTAACTCATGCTCTTTTTGTCTGTCCTGTCTTTGTCCTAACATGCGTTCCTCCTCTTCATCCTCCTCTTCCCTCCTGTCTCTGCATCCGAGTCGGAAACATCCTGTTCACGGCTCCATATCGACAAAGACACAGCTGGTCTGGGTCTGCATGTGGGCCGGCTGCTCCAGCTTTATTTATGCCTTTCCCCTGGTTAGGCAGCCGAGCTCTGGAGCAGATGGCTGCAGTGTTCAGTTGGACTCTGCCATTGTACCCCTCGTAATTGGTACTTGTAACCAAGTGCCTTATTAATTATGCAAAAGGGACTGTTTTAATGCATGGTGAGCCTGTCCTACGAAAGTGTAATACTAATCAAGTGAGTGCTTTGCTGCATTATGCATCAGAGAATTTGATTTATTCTAATTGTGGGCTTGTAATCGGATGTTTCGGGCCTGAATCTCTGGACAAAGGTAAATGGGGGGGGAATAAATGATTAACGTAGTTTCAGTGATTATCAGTTGTCCTTGTGGTACCCTCAAGAAAAGTGTTTTAGGATGTTTTTCACATGAGAGGCTGTAAGTGTGTATGACTGAAAACAGCTTGTAAATTCCACAGGAATCCACAAAAGTGGACTGGGATTTAATGATAACAAAAATCTGAGATTTGTGTTAATTGGGAGTGTAGCACAGTCAGCAGCAGGTGTTAAAGCAATTCATCATATAATCTTTCCGTAAATGTGCTCCTATAGTTACATAATGTTTTCAGGAAGTGTAGAGTTTTGTAGCTTGCCAGTCCATCATTCAGAGGAGATATCCTATCTGACTGCAGCTGTTTTTGTTATAAAGTCACCTATGTGTGCGTGCAAAGGGGAAAAGCCCTAAACTACTCGCAATTTCAATGTGTTGTAAACGCACCTAAATATAATTGATGCTTTCAATGAAATCAACTCTGGTAAACCAGCGATTACTACAGTACTTTTTTTACAAGTTGAAATAACAAAAAGTGCCTTGTTGAGATGAAGTGATACACAAAAACACTGTGGTTTTGAATTTTTTTTCTTGGACATGGAAGCAATTTTGCGCAAGTGAAAAACACCTCAGAAGTGATCTTAACTTCAGAAACCAGCTAATCAGCTCAAGTGTGAAAACACCTCCAAACCCTCTCCTGCTTCAGTGGAGCTGCTAAATGATCAGCTGCAGAGTGTGGCTGCAGTGAGGAGCTCTGTCCATTTCTTTGGTATTGTGAAGCAGGTTTTGTTGGAAGATAAGCTGACTTAACCTTCCCTGCATGACTGAGGGGGAAAATAAAATAAAGGCCAGCCACACTGTGGCAGTTCACCAAAGTTAAGTCTTGCCTTCTATTTCAACTTGAATCTATAGCCCTGCGTCGTTACCCAAACCATTTTCCTATACAATACATGTGCTGGTTGTCACAACAGCCGGCCATCCAGTTTCAACATGTGCGTTTGATATGGCGGCCGGTTTTGGTTGGTATGTAAACGGTTGTCATTGGTGGTTTTACCGCAGTGCAGACCACTGCTGCTTGCGGCCGAAACATTACACCGCGGCCTGCAGATTCACTCGACTGGAGCTACCAGGTCTGGGCAGTTGGCTGTGCTGGGTGGTTTTCCTCCTGAGGTTCGGCTGGTATTTCAACTCTGTGTTAATCCGTGGTAATTAGAAAGATCCATCTGGGCCGCAGAGAGCCAGCGGAGTGTGCCATACACATGTTCATGCATGAAGAGCCTTGCTGTGAGCTGCTGCGGCTCTATAATCACATCAGGTGTACAGTATGTGGTGTAGGGTGGCATGATATCTTTAATTCTGCTCCTGAGTTAATTTAGTCACAACACTTACTGACATTCAAGCTTTTCCTATATTTGTGCATGCAAAATCACACACTGCAAACTTACAGTTCATGATTTAGCTGATTGTTGTGATATTTTTTAAGCTCATATTGGTTCTATTTGATACTTTAATATGTTAAAACTGCCTTTGAAAATGATATTTCAGGCATCACAATATTAGTCTCAGATATACTCAAAGTGAAAAGCAGTGATTTGATTTGAGGATGAAATTCAAATCCTTTCAGATGCTCTTAATGCCTCCATCATATAGCAGTCAGGTCACTTTCTATTAATGAAGAAAATGTCAACATAACTGCATAATCCATCATATCATATTCATGCTTTACCGTAATAGTATACTGTATTGATTCACTAGAAGTTGCACTTCTGTATCCTTACCGTATGTGTGTGAGCTTGTGTATGTTGTACTGTAGATCAGTGTGTGTGTGGTGGGCACGGGTGGCGAGTGGAGGAGGGTTGGAGGGATTTATTGGAGCGTGACCTTGTTAAGACGTGTGCCAGCGATCGCCCTGTGCGTTTAATGTAACGTATGAGGCCCAATTAGATCATTGCAGGCGCTAATGTGAGAGGCAGTGTTTAGTACACGGAGCTCTGCTGAACAGTCAACAGTGTGTGTTTGTGTGTGTGTTAGATGTGCGCTTCTAACGCTGCTCTTAAAAGTTCCCTGTAGAGTTTTTGACCTTTACGAGCTGCTGTTGTTTTACGAGTGGGTCCCTATTGTTTTCATCGTGTACATTTAAGATTTCAGATTCACAATAAGGTAGTAAGGTGCCCAGAAGAAAGTTGAAACTGTTGTTAAGACTCCTTCCTGATGCTCCTCTAATGTAAGGTGGCGGCGGACAACTCCAAAGTCCCACTGTCCATGCGAAAAAATGTATTTCAAAACTGAAGAGGTAGAAATTAATCAAAAGAATAGGCTTCACGTGTCAGATTAGTTACACTTAGGGGCTGCTTCCCAACCTCAACCCCTAAGCCTCTGATTTAAACAAATCTGAATAAAAATGGGCACCCAGAAGTCTCCTCTTTACATGAACCCTTTAGACTCTTACTATCCCAAGACGTCATTTCCGAATGATTGATGATAACTTATTTCTAGCTCTGTATCTCTGTGGATGATGATGATGCAACTCATGTGAGACAAGCTTCCTTTCAATTAAATATGTACATGTGTTGGTATTATATGATCATAATGGCAAAGCCTATTTAGGAACAGCAACAGCTTTGTGGCTGTAGCTGTGAGACTCCACATGAGTTGCTTGTAGTCTGAAGCCAATTCTGAACTGATTTCCATCAACGGAAACAATTTATTGTAGTGATTGTGCTCAGCTTTCATCATGCTGAGTTTACTTGTAATTTCCTTTAAAAATCAAAGTGTCCCCCCCTTTGCATTTTTTAATGTTTAGACAACGTTATTTCTAGTTTGCTGTGCCCAGTCAGTTTGTCTTATTCAATGCAGCATCATTTGCATGAAAATATAAAGGTGGAAACCCCACACATCTGTCTGCAGCTCTCTCTTCTGATATCTTTTCTCTCCCTGTCTGTGATTGCAGACCGTGACTCTTCACTGTCTCTGCCATGATGTCCACTAACAGGACACATACAGGGATAATTATAGTGGCGCATCAGGTATGATCATGTCCTCATTGTGTCCTAACTCTGAGTCTCTCTGGCAAAGATAGAAAATGTGTTGGTGTCATGTCATTGAATGGAGCCGTCTCTTCTCCCTTCTTTTTTTCCCCACTTGTGGGCTAACAACATGTCCATTTTACCTGTTCCCAGTCTGTGTAATAACAAGGTTTTGTCATTCTTAGTCAGATGAAACACAAAAATCTGTAATGATGATTACTGTAATTGCTGCTCATTTTGTCAGCCTCCACCTCCCCTATCACCTCCAAAGCGTCCCTCCCTTCTCCCCTCATTCTCTATAATCTGCCATCAGCAGGCTTTTCCTGGGTTTTCTCATGCAATTATGCAGAACTGTGCTATTGGTTTCCATGGTGAGTTTCTAAGATAAATATCAAAGTATGTGATAGAAGAGTGGCTTGTTGATTTAAGAGATCTCGGGTTTTGCTCCCATAATGTGGCCACGTTGACCTTTGAACCGTCTTTATGTTCTTTGACAACATGGCAGACTGTGGTTGTGATCGTGGTTGAACTGAGGAGACACTGACTTATAGATAGTCGCCTCATCCTTCCGCCCCCTCAGTTCACAGTCTCTGACAACCCAAGACCCGCCAACATGACGCACAGTCACAGAGTGCACGGGTGGTGATGACATGAAATTTTCTACACATGACGATACGATTTTGGAAATCCCTTGAAAATTCACAGCTTAGGTCAAAAAGCTCATGGCTGCAAGTTCACAGGAACTAAACTCTGACTCAGTATTGTTTTAAAAAACACAGACGTGCCTTGTTAAAATGGTTTAATCATTTGCTGTGCTGTAAGTAAGAACAGATATATTTATAGAAAGCTTTTCAAAATAAGCGTGACAAAGTGTTACACAATCAGAACCTGTTTATTACTTCTTGGGTCATATTTTTGTGGTTTTTGCCTTCATTTCTCACCAAAGTAATTTCTGAGATCTGGCGACAATGCAACAACAAAGTCTGGCACGGCACGAAACAGAAGCAGTCAAACTGTCAGACTGGTTGTAAATAAGCCAACACTTTGTCAAGATTATACAACAACTGTATTTGGAGTAATCACAAAAGTAAGCGCAGCTGAAATGCTGCCTATAAACTCTTCATGAAAAGTATGATGGGCCAAAGTTGAATCATGAAGTAAACTGTGATAAATGTTTCTAACGGAGAGTCTGGGTTGTATAATTTTACTGCTTATGTTTGTTTTCTCTTCTAAATAAGGTCGTCTAACTTTGTGTTTGTCTAAAACTCGTTACATTTATTAATGGTGCAGATTTCCCAGAAATCATATTAAACCAGTGACGACAATGATATTTCTATCAAAAGGAACTCAAAGTGAAAATGATGAAACAAAGACACAGGTTTTATGACTATTATTATTATTTAAGAACAGAATATCAGTAGAAAGGAATGCTTTAACAAAGGGGAAAAACAAAGTCCCTTGAGTCATGAAGTTCTTCAAAAATACTTACTGAACTGGATGTTATATCCATTGGTTAATTTTTTGGAAATTAATGTACAACACAGTTTGTAAAAAGGGTTATCACACTCCAGCGTGATTAGATACTCTGACAGCCCTGATTTCTGGTGTGAATAAAAGATTGAAGCATGGCAGCCCAGATCACTGATCTCTGGATGACCTTATTGTGGGGAAAAAAGAAGCTCTGACAAAGTACATGACCTTGGAGTGTTTCCGTTTGCTCCATACAGTAACTCATGTGTGGTCCTGTAATCTACAGAATAAAACCACAACCCTTACAGAGGCCGCTCTGCACTTGTTCATCACAGTAAAAATCCCCTTCTGTTTTTTGCACACAGAGCAGCCGCAGTCTAGCTTGTGCTGACAAACTGATCTCTTCATGCTGTATCTCTCCCCCTCTCTCTCACGCTGTCATAGCGCCTTTTCATCACTTTGTGTTTGCGATCAGAGTGGTGCTCACCACCACTCTGTGGTGGGCTGATGTGGTTTCAGCCCCCAGACATCCTCTTGGGGAGTGAGGGCCCTGTCTTGTCATGTGATTTCCAGGCCTGTCTGGAGGCAGCGTGGGTGTTGGCAGAAAAAAAGAAGTAAAGGGTGCAACCGGGTTAAGTCATGCAACCCGTGGGTCGGCTGTGGTTTAGGCTTTGTGAAGTAAGGTTGTTAAATTGGCTCCTTCCACTGACTTTTTTCACACTTGTCTGCTAAACACCACCAACTCATGCCTGACCTCCACTCCCACCGCCGATCCCTCGCGCTATACCTTCGTCTCTGAAGCTGGGGAAACACGACCTTTAGTGTAATTACCCTGACTGCATCTCCCTCATTAGACTCCTGCGGTGGAGCCCATAAACAGCTGCAGAATGTGGCCCCCACTGAGCCACACAGCATTCACCCTGGACTCCTCACCCACAAATAACCTAAATACACATCACATAGCTATTAGCCAAAACTACTGCCATCCAGTTATGAGCACAGGTTTGCAAAAAAAAGAAAAAACTGCTGTAACATCAAATTGAGTGGGCAATGAACCACGGTTTCATTATTAAGCCCAACAACCCTGGCAGTGTGACAGTAAGCATTTTATTTCTTTCACATCCACTGCCAGCATCACCACCTCCTGAGTCTCAAATCAGTGGAATGTAAAGTATGTTGCACTAGTCTGGAAATTTATGTGCATACACGCTTGATTGTCTCCAAATTCGAGTGCCAGGAGACAATAGAGATGCACCACAAAACACGTGTGTGTGTTTGTGTGTTCATGTGGTTTGGTTGCTGTATGGTTTGTTTACAATGGAGTGTGGAGCAGTGTGTGCTGGGTCACCTGCAGGCTTACTTGAGAGTCTCATTGAACCTGAGGGGCTTTGTTCAAAGCCCCTCAGGTTCAATACATCCCTCATTTTCATAATCACTAGACATTTTGATTGTGAAGAGTCAGTTTGTTTGACCATAAGTGCAACAGACTGAATCCATTAATAAAAAGTCAATGAGCATGGTCAATAAGGCAATTTAGACAAATACATGAATCAACAATAGCGTATTAAAGCTCTTGCCAGTAAGTGGGTCCAGGGGGATGGCGTTTTGCTGTGTGTTGTGAAAAATCTAATGCTATTATGATCAGAATAATGCCTGTTATTGACCGGTGTGAGAGGCCATGAGGTGCAGGGGTGGGGCTGCTCTGGGGATGACCCCTTCCCACTTCATGATTGATTGGGTGTGTCGGAGCAATTCCAGCCCAAATGACTCAGTGTGGGCCTGTGTGTCGAGCTGCGTCCAGGCTGGGCTCACGTTATTAACTTACCCAGGAAGAGGGCACCGTAAATAGCCTGCAGTGGAGCCTCACTGGGGGACACTGCAGAAATAAAGAGGGGAAAAGCAGCCCCGCTAAACTCAATTTGTAATTTAATCCAGGGTGCTGCCATCGATCGAGATCTGCCTCTGCAACAGCAGCCAACCTGCAGCTGGGCCATGGATTAAAGTACGAACCAACTTATCATCCTCACCCCACTGCCGCCTTCTGTTTCCCAGATAGTCTTTAAATTGTCTCATTGACTTTTCTGTTCATTTTCTCTTTGTCTTCGACGTACAAACAATACGCTGCCCTAAACACACACACAGACTTCATGCTAGTTAGAAAACCAGGCACAAGTTATTTAAGAAAGACACACTGGTCTTCCCTAATTCTTATGAGGGCTTTATTATGGGGTGAGTCGGTTCTGGAGATAGGAGTGTCAGAGTGTCCTGAGTAAGAAACTGTAGCGATGCTGGCTCTTGTTCAATCCCAGACTCCTCCAGAGAATATGCTTGTGTTGTGGAGCAAGACACTGAACCCCTAAGTGCCCGAAATGTCATTTGTGGTCCGAAGATGGTTATGAAACTGGAAATATACTTTAAAGAATACTTTATATCGTAGAGCAGTCTATTAATACCACTTATATGGATGTCTCTGCATTATTGTGCGTACTAGGCCATTGTGTCTGCTAAGACATATTCCTTTTTAGTGTAATTTATAATGTAAAAGCCATCTACCACCATAGGCAGGGTAGTGTAGCAAAAGTTTCAGATTATGTAAACCATAGTTCAACGCCATTTGGAATGATTTTGGTTACAGTTTGTGTTGTCATAATTGGCACAAAAGATACATTTACGTAATTAACCAACATTATGTTGTTACTTACCATTCTAAGTTGGCTGCTAAGCAGAGTCATTGCCATACAGTTATCTACAATACATTACTTCCAGTACATTTGAACATTTTTTAATATAATGTCAAAACTGTCAATATTCTGTTGATGTTGTCTAATTTTTTAAACAATATTTCTGGTCATATTAAATGTTGCAGAAGGTTGCAGAATTTTCTTTAGCATCTTTCCAGTCAAAAATGACGGTTGGGCTCTCTGTGACCCCAAGCCCATTGTTTCTATAAATCCCTCAGGACCGAGGTTAAGTGTGGTCCTTTTGTTGGCTGTATTATACGATGTCATGGCAGGGAGGCGCTCCCCATTCACCTCCTCTGCGTTTGATCTCCGTCTCTGAGAGACGATACCTGCGTTAACTACCAGCTGTCAGCCGGCACCGGTAGCTCCCTCCACACCAGGGAGCAGGTTCACATCAGTCATGGATAAATTGTTGTAGCTGCACTCCCATCCACACCTTCTGCTTCTCCACATATGAATGTGATTCCCAAGAAGCTGAGTGCTTTGTCGCAAATGAGTGTGGGAGGTGGATTTGATGGATGCCTCTGTCCTGTCAGACGGGTGGTACCGACAACTCCCTGTAAAATAAACTTCATGTCTCTCTTCTGTTGCCCTGACAGCACTATTTGTGACAAAAGCAAGCTCTGTGTTAGTAGGGTAAGATAAACCATACATCAGCCTGATTGGACTCTGCAAACACACTTTGGTTGAACTGTTTGCCATATGGAGCAATGAAAGGCTTTTAAATTTATACGTTCTGCTATGGTTGTAAGAGCAAGAGGCAGTAGGGAGAATGCATGGCAGCTTTTCTGTGAAGTAATATGCAGAATTCCCCTACAGAATTTTTTATGAGCTGCATGTTTTGCTTGCAAAAACCAATATAATGCTTGAAGTACATCATACTTTTAGTTTTATGATTGCACCCCTTGATCAGCTACTTATATTTGTTTCTTTTATTCTCATAAATTCCAAACCTCTCTTAAGGGTTAACATTTCATTGGCTGATTCTGTGTAAAAGGCGATACATTACTGGCTGACCTACTGGAAGCTGTCATGCTTTCACTGACCCCACACAAACTCCTTCATCTTATTTCCCTTGGTAGATAAGGAGAATAGACTCGATTGTTGCAGCAAGATATAAGTGAAAGACAATCCTACCATTTGGAACAAACCGTAATGGACTTCTTTCCCTCCCCCGTAATCTCTCTTTTCTGTGCGCCTCCCTGCATGTAGTCCATGTATTTTGTTCAGCAATACCGTATGACTCTCAGGTTTTTTATCGGTTCCATGTGTTTCGTGCCCGGCCGGGGACTAGGAGGGGATGAATTGATCCCTAAAGAAACAGCCTGCTTCAATTCTCTGCATCAGTTTAGCCAATCAGCACCCCTGCTGCTCCCACTCACTCTCATGATTGTCTTGCTAGAGTTTCAGTAATATCTCCAGGAATGCCTGTGAGCACACACACAAACACTATCTGTCCCTTCATCTTCCCGTCTTGTACGAGCAAACCTTACACGCATCAACCGCTGGGTTTACAGGAAACATTCCCAGCGTGTGAAAGATTGGCTGCTCTCAATCACACTCTTACACAAGCAGGAGGTTTGCAACCTATTATTGTTATTTATTGGCTTTCGGTTACTTTGCAGCAATTATCCCATGTCAAATGAGGCGCTAATATTGACTCACAGTCCCCAAATCTCAACACAACATAGGATGCAGCTCTGTAGGTCTTTCACTGTGGTCCTGATGGTATTTATGGAAAAAGGCCAAGCAGCCAATGAATCCCTGCATGACTCTGATGATGTAATGCTGACCCTTGCCCTGGATGTATAGCTCACTTTTATGATTATTGTGAGCATCAGGAATTACTCAGCTGCATAAAGTGTTGGGGGAGGTGATCCTTTTAGAGATTGGGTTGAGTCTTTGGAGGTAATTTATAGCTAGTCTGTGATTTCTTCAAAAATTGAAAAATGGGCTTGTTTCATCAGGGGCTTCAGTTAAGCTGTTGAAGCCTGCCCCCAAGTCCTACCAAGCGTTGTATTCCCCGACAACTTTCTTTCTATTGTGGTATGATTTATGCGCTGGCTAATCTGTCACAATCACAAGCTGGGAAAGATGTTTTCAGCACCATCGCACGCTGTCAAGGGCATGGGTTGTGATTTAGGGCATGCGGATCCGTTGCTGCTGTGAGGGGAGGAAGAGGTTCGAAATGGCGCCCGGTCTGCACCCGACAAGGGTCAGCTGAGAATGTGAATACCCCGGAGGAAGTGGAAAGATTTCTTGTTTTTCAAGGTTTATTTTTCTACGTGTTGGGGGGGACGGAGGGGTGCTGGTGTGCATGTTTCAATTGAACATGATGGATCAAACATCTTGGAAAATAAACACACGCTCACAGAGACGCACACTTTGTCATTCTCTTTATTGCACATGGACTAATTCACTCCATCAGTCGTGCACATGTGTGCAAAAACACACATACACACACACACACACACACACACACACACACACTCAGTTACTCCTTCAGCTCAGCATGCAGTAACACTCCAGCTCCCCTGACACTGACTATACTCTAAACAAACAGCCAGATGAAAGCTCAGGTACACGTCAGCCTGAGCTCCACTCTAACGAGCTGACCAAATGTAATGGATTGCTCATTACTGCAACTTAAGTGAGTCTCCCCTGGATCCTTTAAAAGGAGAAATTTAACTTTATCCATGTCTGGCTGTCAGCTTCACTGAGACATTTTGCTGTTCTGAAGGTGGCTGCCTCAGCCAAAGGGTGGAAATGAGGGAATTACAGGGCTGCTACAACTGTTGGATTTTTATGAATGAACATTTTATCTAAAGCACTTCATGAGTGGAATGTTAATGAATGATGATGATGTGGTTTTTAATCATGCCTTGTGAGAAGATAAATTATGTGCCACGACATTAGATGATAGATGTGACATGTGAGATAATGAAATGTGAAATATATTAAGTCATTAGAATATCAATAAGACATGACAGATTAAATTACATTTAAGTGAGTGATAAGACACAAATACGATGCAGCCCGTGACATATATTTGCTGTTGTTCTAGATTTGTGTAAAACTGCAGTCTACATTAATGAATGAAATGTATTATACCAGCTTGCCATGAAGCCTCCCCTCATTTCCAGTTGCAGACTATTCTGTGAATTCTTTCTGATCATGTATTTTCTCTTCTCGTCTTCAGCCTGGTAAATTTAGTCATTACATGTTCAAACCAGCAGTAGATCTGTTTAACCTGTTTCCTTCTTTGAGCAACTTTCTTGCCAATGTTGTTTACTGTGAGTTGCTAGTGAATCATCACTCACACAATGTGATTCACAAACCAAGTGCCACATAAATTGCTTAAAAAACTTTTACTTTTGTTTCCACATGGCACTCTGCATCACCATCAGTTATTACTAATATGGGAAGATGGCAGTGCTGGACATCTAATATATAAATATCTATAATATTTTGCTGCCTTTGCAAAACACACAATTTTGCCGTTGTTGAGGGGAGACCAGTCACATTGTAGTTCAGCACATACATAAAACCTTTTTGTCCTGGGTAAGATCTCTGATATGCCAAACACATTATTGATTGTCATCAGAATGACGTTAATCCTTAGCCCTAGAAGAACAAGATATGACCTGTGAGGGATGAGAGGTAAATGATATTCAGGTTACATGAGTGATGGGACATGAGATATGGAAATTTAGACAAGAAATGAGGTGTGGGAGTGGACAAAGTTTAGTTGGGGAAAAAAAGATGGAGAGATGAGCTGAGACATGAAAAATGAGTAACAAGACCAGGCACAAGTATTATTACAGGGTTCGTATTAGGTGTATTAGATGTTCCTTGTGAGATTGGACTGCAGAAATGAGATGGGAGATGACAAACAACACCTCTACTGAATGCTTCAGATATGATATCTAATAAATTCAGCATATTGATTTGTGTTGAAAGTGGCATGAAACAGTAACTACAGGGCAAGATTCCTTAAAGATTGCATCTGTCAAAAATACATTATTCAATAAAGAAAGCGGAGCAAAAATGATATGACGTCTACAGTATACTGCACACTGATACTGGCCTTTATTACCTTCATCATGTAATGCTATTTAATAGGACAGCTGGCAACAAAAAGTATTCTTCCCCCTTGTGTACTTCGTGTAAAAGTGGGTGGACAAAACTTTCGGACCATCTTTCAGTTTAGCTCTGGATTGTATTAGACTGTACAGCTGAACATAATAGACTGATGAATCATTGTATATATGAAGTTTGAGGAAACTGCTGATTGGCGTGCAACTTAATATGACCCACCCTGGTCCCAGTGTTTGTGTTGGTGATTTAGCTTCTTCAAAGACCTTTATCCCTTAGTCCATCATATTTATGTAGTATTGTTTATCTCTGGTATAATGGTTATGATGACTGGTATATGTGAATATAATCACTGTGGATTCCACTGTTGTTGTTATCGCCAGTAACAACATTGATATTATTAGAATCGCTGGAGCTCTTGGAGCAGATCATCATCATGTCGGTGAGAGTTTGGCTCTGTCATTCAGTCAACACCAGCAAAATGAGAAATTCCTCATTGTGACCCCACAGCCCGCACAGCTCGCCATCTGACACCTGTTCAGCAGTGACGGATGCAATGAAGATTAAGGTCACAATGTAAACCGCAACTTGTGTAACGCTCTTTGATGTGTGTGTGAGCTGAGTGGACATGTGGCTGTGTGTGGAGAGTCATAAATTTAACAGACAATGTGGCTGATGCTTTTCTGCTTTGAATAGTTCTCAGGTGTTAGACTTTACAATCCCCCAGCCATCCCTCTGCATTTCACATCTCACATGGTTCATAACACTTTGTGACACACATTCGGCTCATTCTCCTAAGCGCAGAAGACAAGCTCGTGCCCACTACCCTTCCTTTCTCCTCCAAAGCGAGGCCGTCACGGCTGACACCTGCCCAGGAAGCGCTTAAAACAATTAGAACTCCCTGGAAAGCTCAAAAATGTTGCCTGCCAAGAGGAGAAAAAGAGATATAAAAGCATAGTTCCCCTCCTTAGATTAAAACCCCTAAATTAAATCAAGTGTGCCATCAGTGCGTGCCGGGGAGGGTCCCTAATGGCAGGCTTCTCATTCTTTTATTTCATTAATTCCCTCTCTTTGCTCAGCCATCTCCTACTGTAACAGCCTCTCTGACTCATCTGCTGCAGGAGAGGGGGAACGGGGAGGAAGCACCCAAGAGTGGAGGAGTGGGGGTGGGCACAGTGCCCGCTCGAGGCGGAGTGAGTCACGACGCACCGCAGGACCCATTCATCACAGTGTGGCTCTGGCACTGCCTGCACCTTGGCAGTGTCCATCACATCCAACCTGAGCAGCCGTGAAAATTAGGCTGCTTTATCTCTGGGCTCTCATGTTATTGTTGCCTCCCAGCTCCCCTGCCTGTGGTCCTGTGGTTGAAGATGAAAGGACACGAGCACAAGACACTGGTCAGCTAATATCAGGACACTCTCTGCACACAGAAGGGATATATTCTTACACCTTAAATTACACTCATCAGTCTAAATGACTTTGCCACAATAGAAAATAGCCACCATCTTCCTGACAACCTTGCCAGCCAACAGTTACAGTTTCAATGCAGTTCTTTTCCAATAACAGTTATGGTTCTTATGGACCACAGGCCACATTGTGACCATAACATGACAAGATGTCTTCTGAATAGCCCTGAGCTCTTTGAACAGAGACGCTCATGTAATGGTGACCTGAGGGCTTTACGACAAAACCAGTCAGGGTCTCTTTGTGTGAGCTGGCTGGACAAATCCTAGAGCTCTGTTCAGCGAAAACTGATGCCAAAATGCTGGTTATCAACTTGGTTTGTCAAAGCAGATGTTTTTCCTCAGGATCTGATGTTTTGCAGTGTTCTGACACTGCCCCATAATGAAGGATACATGGTAACGCCTTTAGTTTTTGCCCAACACCATATTATTTGTATTAATTCCATATTTCGACATCTGTCAGAAATGCTAATTTATAGAATGTTTTAATCTGTGTTCTTGTTGTATTGTTGGTGCAATATAACAATGATGGATGGATGTATGAATGGATGGATGCATTGATATAACTGGCTGACTTATAATGGTAAAGTTATGTTATGGTTTGAGGGAAATCAAATATGTTAAATAAGTTAACCAATAATATACTATTTAATGCAAGCAGCTTTTGTGGGAATGCAATAAAACGTCAATGTAAGTGTGACCGTAACAGGGACCTGTTCAGCATAAGGCACTTTTTCAGCCAAGGCCAGGTAAAAAGTGGCTACCTTTGGACAGAGAAAATGGTTTTAGACTCAGCATTCCCTGCTGATCTGCTGTTCTCTCTTCGTGGTAACCTCTGCCCAATACCAAGAAAGTTCCCTGCATGTTTTTGCTCATGCTCATTTGTAAAATTACACACTTTTGAAGTCCTTTTGTGAGGACTCCCTCATACCATGATGGTGACTTGGGTGACAAGAATGAATGTGCCGCCCCAGGATACAGCTGTGAGAATGATGCCCTTTGTCTGAGAGTGATGTCCTTTATTGTGCAGGGAGGAGAAGAAGTCAGGGTTTCCATTTTTTAGAGGAGGGAATGCTTCAGGTGTGTGACATTCAATGATCTCTTGGCAATGGAGTCAGGATTTTAGCTCTTTCTAAACATTATAGAGAAGTTTCAGATGTCAAAAGCTCAATGTCAGGAAGGGCAATGCTGTCATGTGTCAGTTTAATCTTCTCTGGTTGGATCATTGCAGCAGCATGTGTTAAACAGATGTATGGAGAAGAAACCTAATACAATAAGAACAGAGCAAAATCAGCATTTAGCAGTAATATAAACCTTTATGCCATTAAAATCGGGTATAATAGGCAGTCTAAATGAATGGAGGCATATCAGTTCATAAAACATACCAAATAAAAACAAATTTGATAACAGAATGGGGGGGGGGGGGTATAAAAATATACTTCTACAATATCAAACATATCCAAAAGCATGTTTTCTTTATTTTAAATAACTAGATTTCCACATGATTCTGCAATATGTGATACAGTTCAAACAAACCCACTGCTCTATGCTTCTGTATCGCTTCCAGCAGTTACCCACAGAGTTTCTCTGTCGCCTATAAAGTGGCTTGTTGCAGCTGTTCTAAATCACTCCTCCTAACATCTTAAATCCACTGACTGTCAGATGCTAAGGATCTGATAGTGTTTGGGGATAAGACACTCAGGGCTTGTTGTATATTTTCTGTGCATCTCAGTGCACTGTGGGTAAATCTGTGTGTGGTACCTATTAGCTCATAAAACCACATCTGTGTTTCCATCTAAACTGTGTTCTTGTTGGGGATTAAGAACAATACTGAAATGGCATTGATATTTCCCACGAGGTATGGCTGGAAAATGGATGTTTTTCAGTTTTTTTTTTGTCTTTCTGGAGCTGGACTGTTGTATACTGGGCCGATCGTTGGGCTCCACTGACTAGATCTAAAGTCTGCTGTTAAATCTTCAATTCAGAATGACTTTGAATTGCACTGGCTGTCTGGTGGGAATAAAAGCGGCAGTAACATGTTGCCTTAATCCCACCTTTCTTACCCTGTAACCTGGTGTTGGCTATTTGTTTATTCAGATCACATGTCGACCATATGATGTTACATTTACATATTGGCTTTCTGTCGTCTTTGATCAAGCTGTCATGGTCAATTTTTCCCAATTTATGCCAGATATGAATAATGCATGACTTCACAGTCATCACCATTTGTTTGAGTCAGCAAAGTTAATTCAAACAGGATCGGATTTGTTTGAAAAAAAATTACTTTCTTGGGTCATATGATGTCCATCTAAAGCCCCGGGATGCTCATTGTTTACAAGTGTTCTCATTTTCGTGTTTCATGACTGTTTTATGGTCAGCTCAGAAATGTGTGGACCATATGCTTCCTCCAACATTCAGTTTAACACTAAAGTGTTGTGCCAATCCACTCATGACACACATCGGGTCTCACATTCCCCTCTGAGCCCAAAAACCCTCTGGCGGTTTCATCCCTCTTGGTATAAAATCATGGATGGACATCACACGTCTTTAGGAGCCTCCACGGCACATCGAGAGCCCTCATAAAGAATTCATTTACAGCTGTTGAATCACCCCTCTGTCTCTTTTGTTTTCTCCATCATTCCTCCTCCCTGCCGCCGCTACCCACATACTCATTGTGGATGACAGGGCTTCCTACCCAGGGCCACTGTGTTACTCACCACTCTTGTTTTTCTACTCAAGACTGGTCGGACTGTGTCGCTTCAACCCCCCTCTCTTCTTCTGAACCCAGCCACCCCAAACACAACAACCTACCCCTCATCACCCTATCATCTGTCTCCTCTGCGCTGGTGTCTGGTCCGCCTCCCTCACTTTAATCTTATAAAAGTGGATTTCTGATATAGAGAGTGAGAGGGCTTTTAAGTGGATGGTATTGAGGTTGGTATAGAGTGTGTATGATGGGTGAGAGGCTGGGGGCAAAGTGATGTGATGGGTAGAGGGCAGGTGGTTCCTGTAATGGCCTCAGCCCCTCCACCTCCTCTCACAGCCCCCCTTTCAAAGCCCTCCTCTATCAGCCACTAATGAGCCTATATAGACACCCAGTAGTGGGTTATGATGTTGTGGTGAAAATGAGAGCTGGACGCAGAGAGCAAGAGAAGAGGAGATACAGAGTGCGGGGTCCATTGGAGCGGCGCAGCACAGCCGGTCACTTACTGATATTGATCCGCATCCTGATCCATCTCAATTTCCCTCATATGTAGTCACATCCAATTATGTTTGGCTCCATCTTGAGAGCAGTGTGTTTCAGCAGAGGCATCCGAAAACTGCAACAGCATAATGATGCTCGCATGTATGCAGCACAAACAGAAGAAAATGCTCAGGGACTTAAGGCTGCGTGCAGGGAAGAAATGTGCGTGTTTTTATGTGTACCGTCCACTTTTCTCTGTCCAAATGCCTGAAATCCCTGGGGTGAATGTGCTACTCTCTTTGTTATAACATCTCCATTTGAGGAGAAGATGAATGCATTCCCTTCTTCACTGCCGCTCCACCCCTCCTCCTCCCATCTTTTCCCCACTAGCTGAAAGCTGCTGTCTGGGTGGTAAAACTTGACTGCAGAGATGCACAAACCCAGGAGACACTGTCAGGAAGGCTGGCGTGTACTTTCCGTGTGAGTTTTTTGCGTGTATGATGAATCGCATATACATACCAAACAGTAGTCTTTGAGATCCATCCTGTTTCTTATTATAGCCAAGGATAGACAGAGCAGGAGCCTCTCTGTCTTAATGACAGCGGTTATTTCAACAAAGACAGAACCCCTTGAAAAATAAGATGTCTAAAGATATAAGTGCTCCGTACAGACTAACAATCAGCCGCCTGTGATCCTGTTGAGGCCATTGTTCTCTGGGAAAAGCTTTTATTTTAAACAGAGCAGTTTTTTTTTCCTTTTAATGTCATATATACAGTGTTTATAAAATCATTGCTCAGCCTTTTTACCAATACGTGTGCCTTGCATTGATGCATGACTGCATGTATATTGGTATGTGATTGGAATTGATAAGATTAATTGAAGCCAAAGCCATTAATGATTCTGCTAATCACTCAAGTTCTTTATTGATTCACTTATTGATGCCTGATCAATTTTCTGAGTGGAAGGAAACACATGGAGTGTAGAAACAGATCAGATCAGCAGTCTGTTTCTGACAAGGATGCAGCCCTTTGGGCCATTTCTTCCTCTCCACCATGACCCCTTCTTTTTTTTTTAAGTTTTTAACAGTGTAGGTGTGTGGGCTTCCTTAAAACCAAATTAATGGTTTTTATGCCTGAACCTAACTAAATTATAACCTTAACTTCTTCATATTTGTTTTTCAGCAACTTTGTGTATAAATCTCGGACAAAAGATTTGTTGATTCCACTAAATTCCTGTATGTTTTCCAGTGTTATCTGAATGTTTGTACAGGTTCAGTCCAGTCTGGAAATCTACCTTTTATTCTTGCTGAATGCATTCTTCTACTATGTGTAAACCATTTTTCACAAATTCAGTTCAGCCTGAGAGCCTGCATCTAATTTGAATCTTAAATGCTTTAGGAGACGTTTCTTCATAATTCATAACATTATAATTCAAAAATACAAATGGGCCCATTCTCAATAATTACATTACTGTGTAAAGGAAGATACAAAAGATATAACTTTAGTAATATTTCACAGTTTAACTTGATTTATTTTGGATTAGGATGGTGGATTTCCTGAGTAGGATATAAAACAATATTTTTACAGCATAAGAGCGGAAAACCTGTTGGAAAGCTTTTGTACTTCAATTCAGGAAAGCCTGTGGGATGAATAAGCCATCATTCATCTTGGTCATCTGGGACTAATATATGTGACACAGTTTAGAGGACCTTGGTTTCTATGACCCCAGTGAAAAACTGACCTCCACCATGTGACAGTCTATAAAAGCTCAGTGCTGTAAAGTGTTTTCACTGATAGTGGGGTTTTTTTCTTTAAGCATTCTCAGGTAGGTTTCCATAGTGACTTTAGGTGCAGCCTGTCTCTTAACTGGGAGTTATGGGACAGGCCATGGTGATGAGGTGGGGGAGCAGCTCTGAGGTGTTAATGGACCGAACATGGAACCATCCCAAAAACAAAATGTAGTTCTCAAGTTTAGTGAGAAAACCAGACAATTCTACAAGACCCTTTTGCAGAAAATATCACCTGTTAAGGTCCTACACAAAAGCATGTTTCCAATGCTGGAACCAAAATATCAAATCAGAATTATATACACACATGTATAAAGTGTAAAGGAGGCCCTGATGGTTTGAAAAGCTGACCTTCAGCCGAGCGAACCGGGTTAAAATCTCATCAGCAAGCATCAACCCAGAAACACAGAGAGCTGTAGTCCTGGCATCAAAATTCAGAGTTCTGTGTGGTGTTTATTTGTAAATGAACAATGTAATTTCTTACAATTATCATTATTAACATATTTGATATAAGCATTTGCAAAGCCATTTTTTTTTCATCCATGCTAACTTGTTAGTGGTCTTGTTCTTCTTCTCTGCCTTTGATTGGGGATAGTTTTTGATTCTTGACAAATGACTTCCTTGTAGATCAGGGTGTGAAAATGAGTGCTGATGATTTTCATAGGACTTATTTGCCCTCCTCAAATTTGCCATTTTCTATATCAACTTCCCCTGGGATTCATAAACTTTTAGCTGATCTTGTCTCTGCTTTGGGCCCATTGCCAGTATATGTCAGCACATTTGTGTGATGTATTAGTCCATATTCAGTGAAGAAGTTATATTCTAAATCATCCAGTTGAGTGTCTGGAATTTAAATTTTATGGCACATGAGTAAAAGCAGTTTTACTTCTTATTTCACCCCTCCATGACCTTCAGGGGACACTCGAAGGGCCTCTCTTTCCATCTCCTCACCAACATTAATGGATGGCCCAAATTAATCTGGAAGTGAATTTACAGTCAACTTTAACATATCCATCCATTAAACAAAATTAGCTGAATCCCTACCAGCTCCATTGCTGCTGATCTGCAGCCCATGACCTTTGACCTTCCTGTGAAGCGAGTAAGAGAAGAGTGGATCTCCCCACAGAGATAAATCACGTCCCCATTAATCCCATGGAAGATTTTTTTTTCATGTCATCTAATATTAGGGATTTGCTCAGAAGAGATGCTCTAAAATATGGATATGGGAATTTTACAGGACCCAGAGGGGGTTTCTGGAATGTGGTCTGGTTTGTAATCGGTGGATCTACTGTTTAATTAAATACAGTTTAGATA
>JAOWBC010000458.1:5179569-5197836 GCA_028566105.1 Hypoplectrus providencianus
AAAACATTAATGTGGGAAAGAGTAGAGAGGAAAATAAAAACCAGGACTGTTCATTCATGTCCAAAGCCTTTTACGCCACTGTTTAAATGCCACAGTGATGTCTTCAAAAACACATCCACCCACTGCCTGAGTAAATGCAATATTAGCTTTAGCCAAGCGTGAATGAAAAGCATTTTACTGCAAATATCAAAAGAAACACCTTGGATAATTGTTGTTTTAAACCAGAAAAATATTCTGCTGTAGAGCGAGGCAGCAACTCCATCCTGCACAACTGTTTTTAATGGAAGTAAAGCCCCACAGACTGTGCTCCTCCACCCCCTCAGATCTGAGCCGCAAGGCCAGCGAGCGGCTTGTGGCACCTTCTTAACACTGTGCAGGGTCAGGCAGAAATCAGATGAGAAAGAAAGGGTCTCCACCGAGGGGGTGAAGGTGTGAATCTGAGATGGAGCAGGTTTAGTTAGTGAAGCAGAAATGTGGGAGAAAGCAGTTTTGGTCCTGTCACATCACTAGCAGTTAATTATCCCGTCTTTTAAACTGTAACCAAGACTATCATGCTTCACACCAGCAGGTATTATGACCTCAGGTTCGTCCATGCTTTTCTTGTGACTTTGTGCAATATTTGAAGAAATCCCTCTCAGGTGTTTCACAAATTTCAAACGTTTGCTTGGACACAATGATGGACTAAATCCATTTATGTGGTCAGAGGTCAGAGTCACTGTTACCTCACACAATATTTCATCACTGAAATTAGGCAATTTCTTGAAAACTTTCCCACTTGGAAGTAGAATGTGGAATTTAATGGTCAATGTGACCCTTTAAAATGGGTTTTTGTCCATAATTTAATATGGTGATTCTGAAAAAAAAGTCACCCCCATGTCTAAAGAGATAAATGATGAAGAGAAAACCTTTCAAATCCAAAAGGTCACTTTACATCATAATAGTATTCTGAAAAGCATTATTTAACATCATAACTCGGGAACAGATGGGCTATTTGGAATTTGAACTTAGATTTGTTTGGATAATGATTTGAATAAAACAACTAATGCAGTCATTCTTTTCTACAGTAATCACAAAATACTGATCTGTCAGCTGTCTGTTTATACTACTGATTTCATACAGCAAGTATCGTATCCACATGCAAAATATATATGTGTGTGTGTGTATGTGTGTGTTTACAAGAAAGCCAGTGTGACCCAGCTTGCTTTTTTATCAAGATATTGGAAAAAAAACAGTGTGAGATCTGGCATGTCACATAATGCTAATGCTGAATGCATAAAATAAAATGTCCACTGACAACGTATTTAATGTATTTTCCTACAATATCCGCTTGTAGGAGCTTTATTAAACTTTTTATGGTCCTGTTTTGGCGCTGACGGTCCTCTTTTATTAGGGAACAATTGTGGTCTTGGTTCAATATTGCAAAATTCTACAGGGACTTACAGTCAGGATGTTCACTTTTTGACATTCAACTAGAATTTGGATGTCCCCTTAGCTTCAAGTGCTTTTCTTTCTTAAAACTAACCACATACAGGACCTTTGCCTCCACTGTCAAATTCCTGAACTTTTTACGCCCACTTTCCACCCTGATCACGTCCTTTCAACTTATTGCATGCAGCACAACAATGTAACACTTCTTCTGCTGGAAAAAAACTTAATCCAGGCTGCATTAACATTTCAAATCAAAAAACCTAATTGGAAAAACAAATTAGCAGCACATAAATCTTCCTGCATGAAACTGATTGCTGTTAGAACCACTTTCACAAAGTTGCATTAGGCCTTTCACTGAAATGATTCACTAACTGTCAGTGTGAGTACGTGCTTTGAGTGCCACTTAATGTGACTAAAATGACTAGAATATGTTTTGTGCATTAACTTTGTGAGACCACAGGTAACTGGTATTGACCTCTGTTTCTTCCTCTCTGGCTGCAGTATCCAAACTGTAACTGACCCCGTTTGGACGATATTGACCCTTTATTGGGCCAGCGCTCTCCTTCTCCTCACTGCTGGAAGCACTGCCCCTATTGATCTCATTCTTTAAGTGTTACCATAAATTCCCTCCCCATTAGTTTAAACTGGACGGCATTTGGTCCACCCCATAATTCATCCAGACAGTGCTCCACAGAGAAAGAGGAGTCCTCTCTCCTCTCTATACCGTCTTCTCCAGACTGCTCTTCATCCCCCCTGCAATGTGTTCCCTGCTCTTATATTACCTCTCCATCAGCCACTCTGCTTTCCCACCCTTTCACTCACGCTCCCCTCTGTTTAAGTGTTGTGCTTCCTGGATTCCTGCAGTCCAAAGTGCTTCTATACAGGAGCGGATTAAATTCACCCCTAATTTGGTTTTGATACTTTTTATCCGAGTCATTTGCTTGTTGGAAGTGTGGCCGCTGTCTTAGTTGTTGATAACTTTAATGTACCCGCTGTACTGTACTAAAATCTGTATAATTCTTAAAGTGGTGTAGGCAGTTTACAGCAAACAGTTCCTGACAGAAAACCTCTCCATGAAACTGAAGCACTCTTTCTGAGCGGGCTGTTTAATGGACTACAGATGAGTTTCAACAGTACACACAAGTGCTGGGTGACATTACACTGGCAAATACATTTTGTGGTTTTCGTAAGCTCGCTTGGGTGCCAGATATACGTGGAGGTTGCCAAGTAGAACAGAAAAGTCAACTGAAGCTTTTTTTCTTAATGTTTTTATCAAAATGTCCTTTAGAAACAGTAAAACACATGCAGAAAATAGTTTTTAAACGTCCATTTGACCCTCAGAGCAACAGACAAATGCAGCAGCCGGCAGTGCCAACGCTGTCAGATATGGTTTCTTGCTCCTATCACATATCTCATGATTACCCTCTCCATCAGTGCTACAGCTTCTCAGGTGTCATGTGATCACTGAGCCCTGGGTTCAATTCCCCAGGTGAGTGTTTTTGAAAAAACCCTCGAATCATTTCACTAAAGCGTTCGGAGCTCTGAAGTGTGAAACGCCGGACGCACAAATCATTTCTGGGTGAAGCCATATGTGAGGCTTTAAATGTAAGGATGGCAATAATAATGTTGGTCTGGAGCCAGCGTCGGCAACAGCAGGGCTCTTAGATGGATGTCTGCATTATGCACCTGAGTGAGACTTTCAGTAAGCAGATGCATTATTTCCAATAGAGATTTTAATGCAGCTCACGAACACTCGGGAGAACTATTCCCAGGCTCTGTTGTGTAAAAGAAAGTTGAATTTTATGCTGCATAAAGCTCCTGCATCATAAATCTTTACTGTTGTTTGGTTTTTAAGAGCTGTGTGCATGCTTCATTGTGCGTTTTTCACATGTATCTCCTTGTTTGCGTGATTGTTTGCACATACACATACGTGTGCGATCCGAGAGGAAAAGCTTAATTGGCTTCAGGAGATCAAAGCGGTAATTTAATCAGTCTTTCAAACATGCGGCAATTTGTGCAGGAAGTTTTGATTAAAAAGCCTGTGCATCAGTGTAAGGAGACTCACCCACCTCCATGGCAGCCAGTTAGCTGATTAATACCCCAGAGGACCCCGTAACCAACGGCCGGCCCATTACTACTGCTGTCTGAGAGGGTTAGCAGGGAGGGGTCGGGAGGAAAGTGGGGCGGATAGAGACGTGAACTATGAGCTACAATTTATCACCTCCATCCAGCACACAATTCTACACTGTAATACTTTTATTTGTGTTCATAAACACAACAAGCACGGGATCATAAACCATAACTTGTGCAAAACAATGCTGGGCTATGTGTTTACACACCACACTCAGAAACAAGGACATAAATAGCAGGACCACCTCCAAATGTCAGTGAATGCAGAAACTGAGTGCCCCCCCTCTCCTGTAACCACAGGACCAGTTTAACACTTAAGACGAAGCCAAAGGTAAACACAAACTGTAAATGTATGGAGCAGACTCTGGGTTAAATAATGAATGTATTCCTGCTATTGCAGTGTGTGTCAAGTAGTGTTGGGTTAAGGTTAGGCAGCAAAAACACTGCGGGTTCAGGGTTAATGGACCAAAGCAAACTTATATTACAGCACTTTTCTAAACAGCAGTTTCACAAAGCTTCATGGATGGAGAAATTAGAAAAGAAGGGACTGAAAGAAATACAGAGGATATGTTCAGATACCGCTTTTTACTTCTTTTTCATTTTTCAATTTTTATTGTTATCACTTTCATTGGATGTGTTTTGACACTCTCATGATTGCTTCCAGTATAAAACTTTAGATGCTTTTTATTATTTGATTATTTTAAATCTTAGTATTGGACATAAGTCCTGTCCTGTGGAAACATCCAATCCACCCATAACAGACACAGCTACTGTTATGGATGTCTCGCTTCCAGAACAAAGGGCAACTAACCTCCAAATAAAACGGAGAACTTTCTGAACTTTCTGAGCTTCTTATTCCAACATCTACACAGTTGGCTGCTAGGCTGACACATTATTTTATGTCAGGAATGCTTGTATTTTCACTGAGACTGGAACATGCTGAATGACCTTATGTCCTTAATTCCCCAAACAGCAACTGTCGAGCAGTGCTCTGCTACATATCCACCTCATTAGCTCCATTAATCCAGTCTTGTGCCTCTGCTGTTGCTCGTATGGACCTTATTCATTATCTGGCTGATTTACTGCTCAGGATCGCTGTGTTCAAGAGCCACTCGAATCTCCTCCGAGGTCGAAGAAGGAGTTTGACTCCTGATTTGGAGCTTTCCTCAGTCCTGTGAGGGCTTGACATCTACAGTGCAGTGTGTAATGAGCCGGCAGTTTGACTCATGCTGCAGTGATCAGAGGTCACCAACTCGCTATGATACGATGCAGGAATTAAATGTCAATGAGTATTTAATCTATCGAATTCTGCGCCGAGGTGTTGCTGGATAAGGTCGAGCAGAGTATAATGAAGTGTTGTTATGTTCGGCGTAATGCGTTTTTTAGTGGGTTGTTCTTGCACGGGCAACTTGACGGTGGTGGTGTTTAAACTACATTTATTATTGGACGTGCAATGGAAAATTATTTTTACCTTTATGAAGAACTGGTTCAACAACTTATTCAAGGTCATTTGTTAGCTGTCGTACTTGGCAGCATGCAAAAGGTTGAGATATAATCACTTCACTTTGCCCATCAGCCAGACTAAACACCGCTTTTTTTTACAAGGTTAATCAAGAAAATGTGGAACAGGGACACTCTAATCTGCTGTTATATCTCTGTCAAATAGACACTTTATATTGATTTGATAACATCATATCTAAGTAGAGTGTTTTTATAGGAGTGTATACACTTCAACTTGAGATCCTTAACCTTACAGAAGTGAGGCTGGTGGTCCATTTGAAACCCATAAAAGAAATGCCCGACAGCTGCCTCTACTCTGTGCACACACACACTCGCAGAGTCCACCCGCTGACCCTGTTCACCAACATCTCCATTAACCAGAGCACAGTGTGATTTCATTACATCGGGCTTAATTGTGTTCGCTGCATCTCAACGTGCTCTGGTAGAAACAGTGGCGTGAGGGCTGCTGGAGGAAACAGAAGATGGGAACGGCGGCAGGGACGCAGGGCAGAGGGGATGTCAAAGCTTTTATTCACTGGCTTTTAAAAAGCTTTCTATTCCACGCCACTGCATTTCCCCCTCCGCAGGGCTGAGAGCACGTCTGCGCTGAGAAAATAACCTCCAGCCTCCGCGCCGCCTCACAAACAAACCACACCGCCGTTATGTGCTGGTCTCTGCACTGCAGGCCCAATGAGATACAGTATATTTTCCAATTTAGTGAAGCAGGAAAGGGACGTGATAGCTGTGTATGTTTATCACCTCATAATGGTGTGTGCTTTTTAGTCCGTTGAAGAGGAAAGAAAGAGGGGTGAAAGCTTCGCCCTGAATGGAGGGGACTGTTTTCAGAGAGCAGTGAAAAGCAGTGATTGAAAATGAAAATGAAAGAGGAGCACAGGTTTTTCAAACTCTTCCCATTTAAAAACTCATTCACATAACTACCCTTAAAAAGCTTGACTATGTTCTTAATTCTCCTGACAGCTGGTGCCTATTTACAACTATTCTGTAATCATTTTGGACAGCTGCAAAGTAACAGCAGTGTGAGCGGGACCTGGTGGAGACCTCACTGTTTGCTATAACAGGAATTGGCCCCTTCGGGAATAAAAGTCAAGGTAATTCTGGGCGCGTCTGGACCAGACACCTGACATGGTTTGGTTTCTTTTGCCACTGGCTGGAGCTGAAACACCTGCTGAGACTTTGTGGAGTTTTGTTCACATGTCAGTCCATCCAGACACCCACTGCTGTTTCAACTGTCACAACAAAGCTCAGACTGAGGTCCTGTCTGCTAATGTCAGGGCATGACCTTTCGTCTGTGTGTGTTCAGACACATCTGTATGCTGGTATGTTTAACTAAAAACTAAAGTGTTACTGTAGCATGAATAGAGAGAGCAAGCAAAATGATTTATTCTTGTAGGTCAACATGGAAGAAGCATGACATGGGGTCTATTGAAATTTCAACATTGGGATTTTTGTATTGCATTTCTGATCATGGCAGAAAATAAGTTGTGTTGCAAACACTTTGCTGATGCAGACACATTTTGTTCAGCAAGATCATCCTCAGAACTCCACACTATTTTTATTATTTTATGATGTTGGAAGCATCAATGCAGCCGAAGAAGAAAAAAATTATACTCATAAAACGTACACCACGGTCAAGACAGTTGTCCTCTAAATGCTATCCCACAAGCTAACCAGCTGGCTGACAAGCTAGCAAATCTGTTGCCTAATTAATTGTATATTAACAGAATATACAAGCTACAAGAGTTTGCAAGAGCACTAAAAAACCTGCCTTGAGGCTGTTTGTTTCTGCAGTTTGAAGGTTAGACCCAATGGCCCTAAAATGCTAACTTACTTACTTACGGATTTAAGAATTAATTCCTTTGTCACCCCATGGGAACTGGACTGACTTTTCACAGAGTAAAAACCTTTTCCTGAATGGTGGAGACAAAGTGTGATCTCTTTTTGGCAGCAACATGGCTCTGCAGGTGGCAGTGGCAGTCTATTAGTGCGCCACTGTGGTCGAGTCTGAAATGTCCTAACCACTGTTTGATGGATTACAATCAAAAGTTCAGACACTCATAGTCCCGAGAGGTGAATCCTAATAACCTCTATGATTCTGTGACTTTCCTGTTGTGCCACAATGAGTTTGATGCCTGTGGTTTTACCTCCAGTCTCTGTTAAGACATTCAAAGCAGTAGAACAGGTCCGATTTCTCGTAAACTCCTTGCCTTTGATGAGCTAATTTGTGGCATCTGGAAGCTACTTAAAGATAATATGGAACATCCTCGCAGGTTATAGTTGCCTCACTGCAGGAGGGAGTATATATAGGAAGGCATTTAAGGACGTGGAATAGGTGTGGCTGGGAAAAAAAAGAAGCAAATGAAGAAAGAGTTGAGTATGGAAGGGACAAAGAGAAATAAATGGATTTTCTCACAAAAAGTCTGAAAATAATTCTAATATTTACAGATTCTGCCAGCGACTGCAGCGTCTCTGTTCTTTCAATTAGGCCTTTACAGTAAATACTTCTGTGCAGCCGTCTGTGGGATCACAAACGGCTCCCTGATCGGCAGTAAAACAAGAATCTACCCCCAAACCAGTTGAAAGGCCTGTGGTTAGCCGATAGCTTTGACTGCACCTTCTGCTAATCTAACGCTGCAAATGTTTTCAACCAGTTTTTAAGTTTACGATTTGGAAACTATTTCATTGAAATTGCATCCAGGCAGGTTCAGCGTGTTGTACCTTTTGAAGAGATGAGTCAGGAGATTTTATGATGCTAAAAACGGTGTTAAACTAAGGCAATAATTGAACCATTACCTATGACAATGCCTATTTTCACATTTCTTAAAACAATGATTTGTTGTTACCATGGGTGGGTTAAATACCTCCCTGGCTGTCTGAAACCTAACCTTTTAACAACACAGTTAATCGTGGGTAATGTATTTTTTGTTTTTTTTCACTCTTACATTTAGCACAGTTTTCCAGCACAACCTTTTAAACCTCCACGTGCGTTCTGCTGACATACACAGCTAAGTAGTGACCTTGAATCTGTAAAATGTGACATTTTTAGATACCTGCTTTGAATGGATGCAGGGGACATAAAAACTCTTATTTTCTTTTCAATGTTTGTCAGTAGTAATGTACCTAAAGTGGACATTTGTGCCAATGAATTTCCATCTGTACCCTGACTGGGACTTGATTTTTTTTATTCTTCCAGTGCTACTGATACAAAAGCCCCATGACCCACTAATACACACCCAAGATACAACTATGATTGATCCAGGAGAACTCCTGTTCAACTACCAGAGTGAGTGCTGCATGCTCATCTCATGCTGCAGTTGTTTTGAATGTAGTTATTAATTTACAGTCCAAAATAATCTAATTAAACTCATATCCACAGGATTCTGGCTGTGTTACCTTTCTTTCCAAGGCACTTCAGGTCATTGTAGTTTTCCCAACATGGAAACAACCTTTGGATTTATAGGCCAAATAAGTTAACACATGCAAGAAATTTAAGTTGGAACGGTTCTTCTCATTAATATAATCACTTTAAATTGGTGTAAAAATGCAATGGAGAGTAAATTTAATAGTCTGGAGCAGAGAGTGTTTTCCTCTAGTTCTATACAGACCACATTTCCACTAAACTGGATCCAAATAGTTAGGAGGACTGGGTTACACCTCTTTTACAGTCCTGCTCCTGATTTAACTATTATTCTTTGTATTTAAAAATCAGTCTGACATTTAAAGTGTTTCTCTATGGACCTGGATAATGTTCAGTTCACAGGAGTCACTGGATGGGAGGTGAGGGTGAGGATGAGCTTGCCCTGTACCGAAGGCACCATGCAGAGGAGAGCATCTGCTGTCTATGAGCTGCAGAATACATCAGCTGTGCTGACAGCAGTGGATGCAGAAGCTTTTGAACCAAAGAATATGACGTACACGTGTAACACAGGCTACATGTTGGAGGCTCAATATTAGTGCGAAGAGACGTCAGTGAGTCTGTGATAACGGAGACGCCCAGAATACATTTCAGAGGAAGATTTCTTTGGAGTATGTCAGCGTTCGTTAGTTCTTACTTTGACTTTAGAGAGGTACTTTATTACTATAAATCCTCTGTGACCTTTCCCGTTTTCAAATCACATGTCTGCAACAGCCTAATTATAGACCTGCAGTCATACAAACAGCTGAGTGACGCCAAACTGAAAGTGCAGTTTACATAACTAACGTTCTTAGCTTTGCTATCAGTGAGCTCATTATAGACAGAAATAAAGAGCTCTGTGCTGAACAGATGCTTTCATCCAAACCCATTAATGCACTTTTTACATTTACGTCCAAGTTTACTCTGGAGACAGCGAGCATTCTGAAGTTGTGATGCGTTCAAGTGATTATTTGAGGGTGGCTTCTATGATAACCATGTCCAGTCTCCTGGACGTCCCTGCAGGGCAGGACTCAGGTCTTTGTTTTTGATCCTCCTCCGGCTGTCTGGTGCATTAACTCACTTCTCTCAGCAGATGCACTCATTAATGACTCACTTCATTTTTCATGTTGAGGAGCTGCTCTTTGATGCTCATTGTCAAATGTGGCCCAGCAGCACTCGCTACACAACGGGACTCTTTAGTACATTAAGCCACCCATCTCTGCGCAGACACATTTAAAGCCAGACGCTAACGTATTACTGTTATCACGATGTTGTGCATTAGTGATGCATTATGCTGCTCTTAGCACGTAATGTTGTTGTAGTTTGCACTGAATACAAATAACTTCTAAATGGTTAGCTGTATGATGTGCTTTTTTTAGGCTGTTGGAGGAAATCACCTCCTCCTTCATGTTTAAAGGTCCCAACACTGCAATAACAGCGACGATGACAACATGCAAGATGGGTTGAATTAAATTTTGTTGATGTGTATGTTGGATCATATGGTTTTAGACTTCTTCGATTGTATTGAGTCTGCTGCAAAGCTTTGTTTTTAGTGGTGGCACTGCAGTGTTTTCTTCTCAGCCAGAATCCCACAACAGTTTTGTTTTGCTTCCATCTTCTTTCTTTTTTTTTGCCTTGTAGATGCCTTTACATTGTTTGGTTTATAAATATCTATCACGATATTGTGAAAATCTGCTCTAAAATTTCTGAAGCTGCAAAATTTTAATGCAGACTCTCTTTGGGCCCTAACTCTCTAAATCTGACTGGATTTCAGTTCAGTCTGGCAATCTGTTTTGGGTTTATGGCCAAAGATTTTATCACGTTTGACTCACAGTTGTTGACTTTTATGTGGAGCCGCTCAAAATATCTGATGAAGCCAACAGGCCAAAAAAGCTGCTCTCACAATTACAGTTTTTATACTCCTAGTTTTGCTTGAATTTTGTCCTAATAAGATTTTTTGTTTTTTTTCCATCTCCTTCCACCTTGAAAGAAGGTGAAGAAAAGCCTGAAGCATTTTACAGCTCAAAGTCACAGACGTTTAGACATGCTTTCACCAAAGTGGAAGGAGAAAAAATTTTAGTGTCTACACATCTGAATGTTTTTACTTTCCTGTGACACTTTCACTGTCATTACTCTAATTCTCATTTTACCCCCAGGGCTCTTGAAACACTTTATTCAATTTGGAATATTTGCATATCACATACTGTCATTTCTTTGCTTTGGATTTCGCTCAGAGTTGCTTCAATATGACCTTGATGACCTTGTTTGAAATAAATCTCTGTGGCTCGTGAAGCCCGTGTTGTTTTAGATTTCAGACTCTGTGCCAACACCACCAGTGCCATAAAGCTAACAAGTGCTCATTTAGTTACTCTCCTCACAGCACTTAGTGCAATAATGCAGTTTTAATGACTCTCTCTAAACGCAACTTAACTGTATCTGTCTTGTGCAGTGAACAGGACCTCTGGGTATTTGAGCATATTTACTGTTACAAAGGAGAGCCTCCATATCATCCTTACAGCCCCTCACGCCCATAGATTAGACTCAGACGCAGGGTTTGTTCAGTAGAGCTGCTCCTCTGCCATCTGAGAGAAGACGTTGCTCAGAACGTGTCCTGGCCAAAGAAACACTTTCTCTGCTCAGCATCAGCCGAGTGCTGCTTGGAAAGAAGTGTGAGGCCAGAGGGGAAGGGAGGGGAGGAACGCTAGAGTCTAATATAATACAATTTAACAGGAGCACTTCCATAAAGATGGTGAGTGGATCCACGTGGGCTGACTAACGACAAGCACAGCTGCATCTGCAAATTTGCCCGGTCCCTCAGCTCAGTGGAAAGTGATTGGCTGGCTGTCAGATAGTGTTCCTTGGGTTCAGGTTTGCTGGATGTGCCTTCTTAGCTTGCAGATTTTTTTTTGTTTTTCTTTCTGGTAGGCAACAACTGGGTTCATTCACAGTCATTTTCAGAGGTATTTGGCCTCAACATGTCAATAGAGAAGTAATATATTCATCCAGTGTCTGAAGAGTGGTTTCTTGATGGAAAACATCTCAGACGTTAGCTCAGACACTGGATTTTACTTGGTGTGAGATATTGTTTTTATATCACATGACAGCATCATGGATGTGTTTTGGACAGGGATAGGAATCTGGAACTGGTTCTCATTGAACTTAACAAATTGTCCAATCCGTCTGAGCCACATGCCTTCAAGCTTAGCAGTTCCTTTTATCAATGCCTGCATGTTTTTCTGTGAGTTGCGTATTATAAAAAGATGATCTCAAGTTCATGCAAGTATGCTGCTGGAAAGGAAAAAAAACTTTGCTTCATTTCATGATCAAATATCATGATTAAGGATAGATGGTTGAACAGTTGGCCACTGATTGGAAGGTAATGTTAGTGTAAAAGCACTTGAAGGGTTGCTCTGACTCAAACAGTGCTATACAAATGCAGTCTGTTTACCATTTTAATTCCAGGAACGCCATGTATTTAACACTCCATACACGAGCACCACTGAGTCCTGGGTTTGATTACATCTATAATGAGTTCAGAGATAAGAAAAAAGTTCTTCTGAGTTGCTGTGTATGCCAGAAAATCGATCAGGGTGAAATCAGGGAATCAATACAGAATGGGACTGTAAAGGAAAACCTATAATGGCAATGGTATCGATACAATCTTATAAACTCTAGTTAGTGGTTCCCTAATGCCCCACAATTCTCCAGTAATACATGTGGTGACAATATGCTACTTGGATGGCAACACCTTTACCATCTCTAAAGGAGAGTTTCTGTTGAAGTGATCTCACACTGAGTGGCAAGCTTTAACAAGGAAGTGTGACTTAACAGATGTTCGACTCCATTAATAGATGAACCTGTTCATGCAGAGCCAGCATGCTACAGTGAAATCCACTGCACCATGTCCCTTCTTCGTTAGTTCCCATGCTGTAACAACACAAGCCCCTTTCTGATCGGACCGGGGGGCTCAGAGTCTCTGCAGGTTAATGTGGGGCGGTGGTCAGTCGAGGGTCTTTAGTTTCACACCCTGGTTTTTAACTCCGGGAGGCCTGAAGGGAAACTAGCGGAGCTGTTCGGGGATCCAGTGACTCTTTAGGAAAACATGGCGTAAAAAATGGATGGGAACACTAACTTCTCTAGACAGATGTGTTGATAAGCTCTCAAAAGAAACAGCCTCAGTGTGATGCTGTGAGAGGCAAGAGGCAGCAGTGGAGGGAAGAGAAAATGGGACAGATGGGGCTAAAAAACAAAGAACAAAAATGTAAGAAACATTCTGTCTTGTGCCTTCTGCTCAGTTTGACTCAGCTCAGTCATATTCTCTTTCAGACTATCCCTTCATCCCTCCCCTTAAATTAGCAGCTGTCAGACCCCCTCGCACTGCGCCGCTGATTGATGACCTCATCTGGGAGTTAACATGACACACTTTGTGTCAACTTTTCAGGCTGCGGCACTCACACTCTGCATTGTCCTCTTTACTCAATTCCTTGAGCCATTCATTACCTTGCCGCCAAAAAGAGCTTATTGTCACCTGATCGCTCAAATCCTTTACCCTAGGCGCAGCATGTGGTGAGCAGACAAAAGCACTTAATTCTTTTGGCCAAGTAACAGGTTATAAATACTGTCAGATGAAGGGTTCTGTTGACTAAGACGTCTTGAGTTTGACTCGGTGGGTTTCAGTAAGGGAGAGGCTCCTCAATACACCCACATCCGAAGCTTGTTGATGAAGCTGCAGAGCTCTGATTGATGACTGCACACTCATGCTGCTGCTCTGGGGTTCATTTCCAGTATGGAGGTGTCCTCGGAGAGAAGCCTCGTTTCCTGCGTAGACACAAGGGTGACGTATAGAGGTGTTTTTCTTTGTAGTAAAGAATTTCCACTTAGTCCTAAGACAGTTTATATCTCAACCTTGTATCGTCTGTTTTCGTCCCGTAATGGATCCTGCAGACTCTCTTTGTTTTAATCACCACTTTATCTCTCATTAAGACGAGTCAGCAATCAGGGATTGGTCAGCAGAGGATTCTAGTGGGAAAATAAAGCTTTTTTTAATGGCAATATGTTGACGTGCCAAGTGTGCTGCGAAATCCAGCATTGTTTCAGCATGGCTTTTCGGAACAATAAAAGCAGCTGTGGTTGGCATGTGGTTTTCCACAAGAGAAGTAATCATCCATTAGACCTGTCAGATATATTAGACATTCTCTGGATGGTCAGCTAAAATGCATGTCTGGGATTTTAGTTTTTCCTGAAAGTCAGCTCTTAATGACAGGTAATGAGCTCTGATACATGATCTAAGTGAATGTAGGAAGCAACTTCAAAACACTTTACCCTACACAAGTGGCTGCATAGTCTTCTATATATGTGCAACAGTAATTATGTCGTATTTAATATTTCTCAGATGTATTTTATATTCTGTATCTTACAAGCTTGTGTGATTTTAATTTTCATCACATGCTGATACATCGGTTCTGCAAATCCTTAATCTTGATTTTTTCCTGTATGACATCAATCTTTATGTGTTTTTTTGGTTATTTAAATGGCAGCAGTCCTTTCCAGCTAATCAACAAAGCCACAAAGATTGTTACCATGCACAGCTCAGTTCTGGTTTTTATAGCGGATCAACAACCACATGTGGACTGTTGACATGTCATTCATAGGCTACAGAACAATCCTTTTATTTTATTACAGAAATTCAAATTAAATGTATTACAGAAATACATCAGACCAAAGGCAATATTTTCAGAGTCAAACTCTTCAAACTTTAAGTAATTCAAAACTTTAATATGACAGATGCTTAAAACTCAAAAAGAGGGCATAAAAGCACATTTGTGAGCAATCACATGAAAGAGCATTTTTGTTATGACAGCTTAGACAACTTTCTACTATTTATTCTCAAATAATGTGTGTTATATCTGATGCAACTCAAAGTCGAGGAAAATGGAAAGCAAACAGATGTTAGATTTCTGGTAGCTTATCATTAGGAACTAGATAATTATCAGATTAAAAGAGAACTCTATTCTCCAGTATTTCTTATTGTATTTTTGTTCAAATCCTTTGATACAGAGTTATTCAGAAACTTCATTGATTTTTATTGATTAGTTATCAGTTGGATTTAGATGTTTGCAAGAACAGAAAAGCACACCAGAAATCACCCCCCAAAATATAATCCAAATTTACAACAAAAATCCAACCAAATTCCAGGGAGGTGGAAAGAAATGCGATAAGAAAAATAAATAAAAAATGTAGCCAATGAAGCTAATGAATTAAGTTTCTCATCACTTATCCACTTATTCAATTGTTAATTAATCACAACTTATACGAGACTTGAATAGCTTTTCCTTATTAAATTTCGGACACAGGAGGAGTTTTATAAGCTGCCATTGACAAAACCAGTAAAGACATGACCAGAAGGGGATGACAGTGATCAGTTAATTAGCCGTGCTGTTCTGTTGTAATTAAGCTGTGAGCTGTTCAGTCACTCCTGCCTGTCACACTGCTGTTTACTGTTTTTCTGCGTTCCTTTCCACATGTTCCAGGTCCTCTGAAAAGGTACATGATATGGCATGCCTCTAAAGATGGATTTCTTCCTCTCCTCTGTGACTTCTCGGTCCTGCTCTGTTACTGGCACAGTCACAGGACATGTTTTGATGAGACAGCTGTGATAATAGATAAAGTAACAGGTAGAAAATGTGATTTCTGTAAAGGCCACCAAGCTTCTGCTGTTTTGCTTTGTCCATCCCATATGTGCATGTGTCCCTTCCCACAGGCCAAAGACACACAGGGTGGATAAATTGGAAAATTTCAAATCACTCGTAGGTGTGAATATGAATGAGTCTGTGTTGCACTGTACACAACACCTCTTGACCAATGCATGCTGGGATATGCTCTGTAGACGATCACAGCTCTGAACAGTTGGGATATGAGGCAGAGTCTGCAGCCGTGCTCGAGGCTGCATTACATCCTCATGCTTTGTTCTAAATCTGTTAGGATGCTGACTAATGCAATCGGCATAAGGTCCAATTTAGTCATAACCTGATGCTGATAGAGATGGAATGTAAAGGGATGACAATTAATCCTGAGGGGAACATCAATGTGTGTCCCAAATGTTGTGGCACTAAATCTAATAGTTGTTCTACTTAAAACCACATGCCAATTCCTTGGTGGCGCTAAGGAAAAGCTCCAGGAGAGAGAAGGAAAAAGGGGTTGGACCAGTTATTAGGCTTTATCCTCTGGAGACCAATCTTCATGCCAATTCATCTGATGTATGTCTAGATAATACAATAAAAGCAAAATATGTCAGATGATCTCCAAAACCAATAAGATTCATCATCTGTAAACCATAAATTACGGTACTGTTCACAATATCATGAAAACCATCGAAAGGTTGTTGACATTTTTCAGTCTGTCAGTCAGTATACAACATAAATAGATGAAATAAGCATGTGCTGTGAACTATAGAAACCGTCAGATTACTGTGTTATTACTCTAGTTGTATTGATCTATATATAATTTGAATGTAATAATCAGTGCAATGCTCTACTCTAAATTAAACATATGTGCAGTAGAGGGATGTCAAAACTGAAACAAATAGAAGACAAAAGACTCAACTCCCCTTATTACCAGGGTAGGCTTTGTCCCTGTTCCAAAAATTACATTAGACTTATTAATTTATTTGATTATCCAATATGACTGTTTTTTTTTTTTTTTTAGGACGCTGGCCTTTTAATGTCCTGTATTTTTCAATATTTGTTTGTTTTTGTCATTTTAAAAAGCAAAGCCTTTGTCCTTCCTTCCTCTTGTCTTTTCGGGTATTAAGAATTGGTTAAGGTAGGCGAGTCGCTCTAGACCTTGTCCTGGTATCTGTCTTTTATAAATGATGACTTCCCCCAAATAGAGTTTACTCAGTGAGGAGCAGGGAGAAATGGAGGCTTGAGACAGCCGTATTTCACTGTCTCAGTGTAATAGACACTGCCCTTACAAATGCAGGAGATAATGCTTTATCATAGAACAGACTTCCAGGTCCATTCGATGGGCCAAGGTGTGCTGTGGAGCAGAGCGAGCTGTCTGCTTACTGTCACCCACGCAGCCGAATCGCTGCAGATGGAGCAAGACGTGCTGTGGGTACGCAGCATCTCCGGCCCAGAGGAGGAAGCTCCATAGCAACCCAACTCCTAACTGGCTGCCATTAATCTGCACAGTCTCCAAAGACGGAGACATCTCTCTCACATCAAGCAGCCCTGCATATACACAACTCCCTTATTCATCAGGAACATCTTCCCCACACACCTACTGAGGATGCACACAGGGGATCACACCTATCACTCTCTTTATGCCTCAAATGGATATTCAGTATTCATGTGGCATAGAGATAAAAGCATCTGCAGCTGCACCAGAGCAGCACAGAGGGTCAGTGCAGGGAAAAGCTTCATGTATTGTTGTTGTCAGAAAAAGAGTCCATTACAAGGTGAGAAGGTGAAGTAATGGGGAAATCCTGATTGTGAAACATGCTTCACTTGAAAGTCTGATTCTGTTCAGTTTGTTTTGTTAAAAGGAGTTTTGAAAGCAAGAGTTAGACTGCGTTCACCGTTCCACCTCATGTAACTGATATCAACAATGCTCCGTGCAGCTCAGGCCAGTGTAACGATGTCAGATCACTTTACCTCGCCCTGATTATCTGCACATCATCACACTGGTGTGATGCCTCTGATCAGCCTCCGTTCCCCGAGGTAGTGGCTGGTACGGCCGTCTGAAAGCAGGGGAAAGGGCTTAATTTGCCCCTGCAAATGCTAAAATATATGTTTGTATGCATCTGTGTGAACTGTTTATCTGTTTGTCGTATACAAACCCCCATCAGGATGAAAAGCAGAGATGATTAGAGAGGAGGAATCATGCTTTTTGTTGTAATCAAACAGAGAAGGTGTGTCTTGCAAACATTAACAGTGTGTGTGTTCTGTCTGCTTTCTATTAAAGATAACTTCTAAACACATGAAAAAGGAGTCCCTTCGTGGCACATATAGCATAAAAAAAAGCTAGAGTAAAATAAACAAACCACGAATTATGTACGAAATGTATTGTTGGTAGATTGCAGATCTTTATAGTAGTCGTGGCTTCATGTTTCCTTCTGTTGCTGTTACAGATAAACATACGGTGTAGAACTGGTATTATGGTTTGTGTGAGTGCTACTCAATAACAAAGACAAAGTTATATGCGGGTTGCATCATCTGTCGTCTGTATACAGCAACTCAGCTCAAGTTTATTTGGTTAGTTCTCAGTGTTGTCGGCAATGTTTCTCTTCGCTTTACAGGCTCACAACAGCAGTGGTGCCCAGCACAGCCAAGCTTCACAGAGGAAAACAACAGTTAATAGAAATAGAAAAATGTGATTGTAATCCAACAATGGGATTAATATAATCAGCTCAATACTATTGCAGTAAATCCAGTCTGAAGAAATACAGTAAGACAATTTAAAGGAATGAGTCCACAGACATGAGTCAGAGCTGCAGCTGCTCAGTTCTGCCTTTTGTTGCATGAAGCTTCAGGTTGGATTCGGGTTCGGTTACTATTTCTTAATGTAATTTATTGAGGAATTTTCTTTATTTCGCTTTCTTGTCTTTTCCACTTGTCCGTGTTCATGTGTATCATATGTTGCATGCATACATGCAAAGCCCAGGGGGAAGAAAGAAAGAGCCAAAATGTCATTAATGCAACTGAGGTTGGGGCTAAAACTTCAGACTGGTCTCCAGTATCTCCAGTATCATAAGAGATTTCCATATTTGAATGATCCCATTTTATTAATGCACAGTA
>JAOWBC010000458.1:5197936-5222919 GCA_028566105.1 Hypoplectrus providencianus
TAAAATGAAACCATAAGAAAAGGTCCAAAGTTAGTATTAGAGGCGCTTTAAAGCAGTGTAAGTTAAACAACCACTAGTGCCAGTGAAATCTGATTTGAGTATGGCAAAAATATTTCTCATATACAAGATAATTTATTGTAGCAGATGCTTATGAATTGTGTCTATAGGGTAAGAAATAATAGAGACCTTGTATTCTGCATGAAGATATCACTGTTCACTGTCTCCCACAGCAGAGAAAACATGTCAGCGCCCGTCCTTCTTTCATAGCTTTCACAACACATACACTGCTCACCAAAAGGAATTTAAAATCACTCAGAGGCAACCTGAGAAAAAGCTTCCAGTTTTAGAGTTTGATTCAGGTTACGTTTAGTTGAGTTTATTCACATTATTCTCATCAAATAGTTGCAAGGTAAAATTAATATTAACTGCCGTGCTTTGCTAATTTAACCATGACGAGTCGGCATAATTACCCATACAGAAGAATTCAAAATGTAAACATTTTCTGGTTTGTTTAACACCTTCGGTTTGTTTTGTTTGTGTTCCATCAGAGTTCAGTTTTTTTTTTTTATGAATATAATCTTTAGAAATTGTAATAAATATAAAGCAAATCCACTGAATGCCACATTGTGTGCCTAAATGTTTGTTCGAAACATTTGTTCAAAACGGGAGCTGTCTATGTTGGTACACATTGGTGCAAAGTATGTTTCTGTTACTTGTCACATTGTATAATCCTACAATGTCATTTAGCAGACACGTTTATCCAAAGCAGCTTCCACACATAGATTACCAGCACTGTTCCCGTCAAGTATGAGTTTGTGTTCATGTTCATTACATTTCTTCTCTTTATTTTCCCATTCGAATGCCACAGTCTCTGTGTCACTTCCTGCCTTGTTTACTCTCAAACAATGTATTCTGTCACATTTTAAAAGAAGAAATTGAACCGGGCAAAAAGTACTGGGTGCATACATTACAGTGCTGTTTCTGTTTTTTCACTCTAGGAAGTGAAGCTAAGAGAAGAAATCCTAACAATGCCCTCAAATTATTCATCTCCACCTTGATGGGAGGCGACAGTCGAGTAATGGATGTGGTCAAACTGAATCCCACTGAGTTTCTCTCAAACGTTTCATTAGTCAACTTTGTTGTCTGCACTCATTTATAGCAGAGCAGGAAATAAGCATACCAGATCCAAGCACTGAAATCCATCTAGCTGCTGAACAGAGGCCTATTTGAGTTTTTTCTTTTTTTGTGGCTTTAAAAAAATAGTTGAATAAGACTAACAAAGTTTGTTTAAGAAGTAATTTATCTGGTTGATTAGCTTTCTATGGTGAAGGTGGCTGTATGTTTATCTTTTCCATTGTAAAGGTCTAAATAAAAGTATACATGTGGATCTGATTTATGGATTTGTTCAGAGCAGAAGATATATGTGGTACTGTTTGATACCTAGAGGGTCATATTTCTAGACAGAGACAAAACACTCTCTCTTCTTTTTAACTTCCAGCTGCTGTGTCTTAAATCCCACAGCAACAAGTGCAACGTGATAAATTAGACTAGGTCTGACTGATGAGGGTTTGAGGTTGGGTGTGTTTGACTTGGTGGGCTGTGTTATCCACCAGAGCGAGGTGTTACAGGACGAGGCTCCCACAGCTGGCCGCCATCAAGCTCAGGTCTCATTTTCCAGCTCCAGTTCTGTCTCTTTTGACTCTCGTGCTCTGTCTCTATACGTAAAAGTGAGTGTGTTGGGACGGGGTGGTCCCCTTCTTTCTACGTGGGATGCAGGCTGTTGGGAGAGGCCAGGGGTGGATGGGTTGATTTGCTTATGTGTTAACTGCTGCTGCGCTGGATGGTTTCCTCATGTGCCGCACACATGATCCAGAGCTGGTATTCGGGCCTGCGTTCAGCTCTCCGAGACTGATTTGTCACCCTGCAGAGACCTGTGTGAAAACACTGAGAAACACTAAAACATAGTGGAGATCTTGGTAGAAATGGCCCCAAGTTTCTAGTTCTGTGTGAGCGTGCAGTGTTTTATCCCTCTGTGTCTTGTATTTTTATTCAGCAGGTGTTTTAACATCACAGCGTGAGTTTAACCGTTTGGAGCACACTGAAAGACGGATCCACTCCTTCTTTCATAGTGTGGAAAGATGCCATTTTCCCCAAAATATCCTTTCTCAGGACGCCAGCTCACATTGTGTGCAGATGTAGATTGAGTGACTGCAGTCCAAGATGTGTCAGTGCAGATGTGGGTGAGTGTTTGAGCGTTTTGATTTCACTCCAAACTGCTTTGATTCAACTCTGGATCTCAGAAATTGAGGTGCGACATGTAGTGTTTTATGTTTTTTTTAAATGAGAGCCACATTTGTCATAAATCCTTATGGTTCCAATCTCAGGGGACACAATTATTTCTTCCTCTTCCCTGTTGTCACTTCAGTTATTTCCAAGAGAAAAGAGAAGGATAAGAGATAATAGCAGCCTTTTCATACAGTCGGATACTGTTGTTCACTGTATCCAGGCCTTTAAATCCATGGACCTGACTGATTCGCCTGGCATCACCACATGAAACTGGTGTCTGGGACAAAAAAAGTCAATCCAATCAGCACAGTGGGTGGGACTAACAGTGTTGTCAAGCTGTACAATTAAATCATGCAGCCACCTTGGGGGCTGAAAAGCAAAGCCAGAGTGGATGTGGAGCTCCTCAACTGGCCACTTGAGTCCGGCTGCAGAAGGGAGACCATCCTCCTGGACTTCCCTGTTTATACACTCAACCTCACTGCCAGAAAAACTTAAGCTGTTCTGGCCTCTATAGCTATTTTATATTTTTACCCATCATGAAGTTTTATAAAACTCACCCTGCAGATTGCCAGACATCATTCTCTGTTTTTACATGTCTATGGTGGTGTCCTGGCCAGTGGGCCTTTAAAAAGCCTTGAAATCCAGCCTTTACCATCCCTGCAGCATTATTTGAGCTGTGCATTAAACTCTGTGCCATGCAGGTTCTGGGACTGGCTTTACTGGCCAATTACAACCAAGTTAGGTAACCTACACCTTGTTTGTTTTAGGCATCGCTGCAGCTCAACCATTGCTACTTTAATGCCTATGAAACGGTAGAGTCACAACTGTGAAATGACTCATTTAACTATCACAATTTGGTCAGTTTGATCATGGCACTCAAAAAGCTTAGAAGACCCAAGTGATTGAATTCTTTTATTTTACAGGGCCAGATCGGCTGTTGAAAGTCTTTATTTGGTTTGAAAATGTAATGCTCCTCTGACTGTGAGTCAGACTGAAGTTGCAAGTTGACAGTTCTGTCTGATCTTGTTGGGATAGGAAACTAAAATAAAGTCTGGGACATGAGGGATGAATACATCACCAAAAATATGTCTTATGAGAGGCAAATATGGCATACAAGCAAATAAAAATCACTCTTGGTTAACCAGGCATGTTGTTCTGGAGAAGACTTCCTTTCATTTCAGACAGGATGTGAACAGCTGTTGTCCACTTCAAAGCCAGACACTGTTGATCAATCCATCTACTTCTAAGAGGTTTTCAGTATTATCTTGCTACTTCCGTCCTTGAAAAACCAGGAAAGAAGTTTATCAGGTGAATGTAAACTTCAGGCTTTTGAACAAAGACCAATGATGTCGTTTTTATAGAGGACAGTCTCCTTTTAATCTCTGATGGAAGCTGAACACAGCTGTTTTTCTCTGAAGTGGCAACCTGAAAGCCACCATTCAAACCTGAGTGTTTGACACTGAAAAGACAGATTTCTGTTTCTGTCTTTTGGCCGTAGAACAAAATAAACATAATGTTGCACCGTGTAAACCTCTGTGCAGCATGTGCTGATAGAGGCTGTCAACCGTCTCAGCAATATGTTGATTCATTCATGTAACTCTGCTTGTGTCTGAGAAGGAACCTGACAATAATTTATTGATTTCAAATGTCTAATGAAAGCATCTGTTAACATAGATTGTTCATCTTACAGCTGAAGGTGATGTTTCTTTATGGGTTGAGTCGTGACGTAATCGTGTTTGATTTTTATCTCCATGAGAATAAAAATGTGTCTTCGCTTTTCCTACAATGGGCATGTCTGTTTCTTTTTATCTGTTTAAGACTTTGTCATTTCAGCTGACTTGCAGTCTTGATTAATCTTGACAGAGGGAAAAACGCAGTTTGATTAGTGTCCCCATATAAGTGCTCCCCGCTGATCAAATTAAAATTCTGCAGTCTATCTGTCACCCCCATCTCAGCGAGGCTGGCTGCATTCAGGCCCTCAAATAGAAATCAGTCAGGGAGGAAGAACGCTGCACAGAAACATTTCACCCTCCTGATTTTGTTTTGCTTTCCCAGACATGCTCGTCTACAAAAATCAATGAAGTCAAAATTGAAACAGTTGCTGTAACTGCAGTGATTTTCCTCATAGTGTGGTGTATTTGTTGACTTCGCTGCTCTTGTGTCCTCCTTTTATGGCCTTTCTGTTTCTGTGGAGGATTTTATCACTGAGGATTCATCTCTGACACGTAGCAGGAAGAAAACCCTGTTGGACCCCATAATGTTTAAGTGGTGATAAGGCTGCTGGGAACCACACTCCCGGTCCAGTGGACCCGCACATATGGTCCTGCTTTATGCTGTGGTTTGGCTGCCGGTCTGCCACGCCATACTTTCTGGTTTCAACATTTTATTTTCATTTGCTTGAGGTAATTTTCACAAATGCTTTTGTGTGTTTTGTAAAGAAGGGAAAAATACTATTCTTTAGCCCAACATCTAGTCTGTGTTGTTAATATTTCCTCGAGAGATTTTGAGGTCTTCACTGTCAACTCTGTGAATAATTTAAATAACTTAAACTGTTTTTCTACCAGAAAACAAGCTCACTAAGGCCTTTAGCCTCCTCTTATGTTGTCTTCATGAATCTAAACACAACATTGATTTGGATGTTTTCAGAACCATGCTTCTTCCCTTTTTTGCCAGGAGGAAGCAGAAGATCAATACAACTGTGAACAGACTTGATAATATCAATCTTTTTGTCTAGCAGTCAACACCAAAGCCAAAAAGCATGTTCCCAAATGTAAGACAGTGTTGGAATGTAACTAAATTAATTTACTCAAGTACTGCACTTAGGAAATTAGAGGTACTTTTACTTTCCTTTTATATTCCCATTTTATGCAGCTTTGTTCACTACATCCACAGCTAAATGTTTTCTGAAAGCTTTAGTTACTTTTACAGGTTTTCTTAACTTTCCTTTCCATGAAATTAATATATTTTATATCCTGAGTAGTTTATTTTTAATGTGAATGTTATTGTTGTACTGAAGGATTAAATATCCCTTTATGGGTTGAGAAAATTTTCCTGCTTGTTAAGCTAAATAAACTTTGAAAACCCTCTTGGATCAGCTGGAAAATACATAGTCACAGAGCTAAAAATAGGACGCTTGTTCTCAAGTCACGAAGTGTTGACTTTTCAGAGTTAAATGGATCTCACAGGACACCAAACAAAACTTTTACTTGTCGTTGAGTTTTCACAGCTTAGTGCTTGTAGTAAAGAACGAATACTAACTCCAGGAATCCTTTAAGATCTTTTACCATCAGATTTCTTTGTGCATATAAAGACAGCTAGTCTAACAAAGACAAACTGGACACATAATACAATGACATCTCTGTTTATTGTATTATAGATGCTCATTTCATTTGCACACATTTTTTTTTTCATTTTATAGTGTATTTTCGTTTCTTGTATCAACTCTAAGAAATTCACATTTACACAATGCATTTAACATTAGTAGGTAAGTACAGGTGACATTCAGCTTTTTCGGGAGCAGGTCCTGATCCATCTGTATCAAGTTTGTAACAATATCACAGAGTATCTCAGTGAAGCTCCCCGAAGATTTCATGTTAGGGCAGATTACACGTCTCGTCGCCTCTGAAATGGAGGTACATGGTGAAACTTACTGCACATGCAAAAACGTCTGCACAGTAGAGCTGATCTCTATCGACTAATAGCATACGTGAGCTTTAGAGTAGACATCTCAGGTGACATGTATATGTTTTTGTAATGCTACATGACCCTATTAGTCGCCAGTGATTATAGCATGTTAACATACAGCATGTCTTCATTGGCATCCTATGTGTACTGTAAGTCTCTCTATATGGGTGCCAGGTTTATACAGTTTGCTTGAGTCTCCAAAGTTCATTTCACTTCTGTTTACGAAAAACCTTCATTAGCTCTCAAAATATCAAAGAAAAATCACATAAAATCATAAAATAAGTGGAAAAACAGCAACAAAAAAAAAATAAAGTCAAACTTCTGAACTTAAAAACACCTGACACTGTACACAGGCACTTGAACTGTGGTACACTCTTTGAGTGCATTCATATAACATCTAATAAGTGCTACAAAATAACATATCCGTTAGAAAAAATACTGACTCCAAAAGGTGTAATACTATTCAGAATACAAACCAACAGGAAAACAAATTTACAACTACAGAATGAGGCCCAACTCAAACCTTATCCTTGAATGTGTCTTGCATATTCGTGTTGTACATTCTTACATTGTGTGTCTACAAGCTGCAGGAGGGTTAGAGAATGCGCCGCTCGAAGGTCGATGTGGCCTCACGGGGAGCCGAGTCGAGGAGTTTCTTTTCTTGAAGTCACCACTCTGGTCACTCGTACTGTAGCAGCGTCTACTTTAATGTCAGTGCCACAGCAAGGACCAGGATGAATCACACCGGCTCTCAGTAAAGGAGTGAATCATACAGTGTGTGTGTTTGCGTGTGTATCTGTGTTTGTGTGGTCACATGTCCGCACAACGTGCTCATATCAGCTGAAGAGCTGTGAGCAAAAGAACAGCAGCGTTTGATTTGTTTCCATTCTTAACGCTGCAGTGGAACTAGATGAATCACAAGTGAAGAGACCACGAAGTTTAATTGTCTTGAGATGTTCGGCGTCCATGTGACCAATCCGCACACCGGATATCATGACTCATTTTCTCTGTCTTCTTGATATTTCTTATCTATAAATTGCTCACTAAACTCTACAAGCTCTGCTGACAAGTAAACACGTCTTATTTCTCTTTTTAAAGTACAGATATTCACTTTCTCTGCCAGAGTTACATGACAAGATCATGGATTTTTGTTTAGGGGGTTATAATCTAGCATACCGCTGAAGTGTTTTGCACTTGTGTTTTTCTAATTTTACCAATGCTCTGTATTATGAAGCACCCAGGGTTACATCCATAACCCCAACTCATGCTCTATAGTACAGATGTTAATAAGGGAGCTTTAAGGTCCTAGAGGTATCGATCTTGTCATCTAAGTCTCAGCAAGAAGGTGAATGTTCAATTATTAAAATACTGGAGTCAGCAAACCCGTCTCTGTCTATGTTTTTCTTATCTGCACCTACCTACCTACTCTACCCTACATGTACAGGTTGTTTACAGAAATCCTTGATAATCACGTGATAATCTTTAGTCACACCACAACAGAAGGGACCCTGAGAAAGAACATGCCCCTGCAGGAATGAATGCCAAAGCAGTGCAGTCAGACTCAGCTACAAGATACTTCTTATACAAGATCTCTACACCAACTGCTTTTACAATGACTGCGAGTAGCAGCAGGGAGGCGGCTTCAAAGTGGTCCTGTGTGAGTAAAGGTGCCACCCTGCCTTGCGACTAAGTGCTTTTATATCACCATGATGCAATGTAGTAAATGTCAGTGGCCGCAGACTTAGATAAGGAATCAGTCGCGTCACGCTGAGGCTTCAAAGAGGAGCCGCCTGTCCCACGTTGTTGTCCGTAGCATTAAATCCCGATGAGAAGTGTCTGAGCCGAGTCGAGCCGAGGGTAAATGAAGCTGAAACCCTGAGGTAATTACTACCTGCCTGTCAGGACATCTCTCTAATGGGCCCCATGTTGACGTGAGCGCCGGCACCGATGCATTAGCGCCTCAGCACTGTTTATCAGGCTCGAGCTATACGCAAGACTGTGAGAGTGAGTGTGCTGCTGGATAGTGAAAGGAGCTTGCCTCTGAGGGGTGTCCCAATTTTCCACTCAGTAAGCGTAAAAAAAATGACAGATGGGATTCCTTTTGCACATTTTTTTTAGCCCCGAATTCATTTAAGCATCTGTTTAACAAGCAGTCTGTATTCTGGGTCACTGGTGACGTCAGACATCATCACAGTGAGTCAGCAGAGCTCCACAGTCCGGAGATGTTTCTCCCGCTGCACATCCAGGCTCTGCAGAGGCCCGCGGAGGCACCCTGCTGAATCAGCCGTGTAACTCAAGCCACAAAATGAAAGTAATGCACCACAAACAGGAGACAAACATTGGGGTGTGTTACATTATAAGCATGAAATTACTGAAACACAATCCCCGGAGGCGCTGTGAGGAGGTCTACCTATGTCGGGCACAAGAAGAAGCCAGAGGAAAAACATAGCTGATTGCCGAGCCGGCTGCACAGCAATTGACCTTTCTGCCCAAATATGAGTCACTTTCATTAGCCGGTGCAGCCAGTCTCAAACAGTGACGCAAACATTTTACAAGACAACATGCCATGAAAAGCATCTGTGGTTAACTGATAAAATGATCAGGGAACTTCAGAAGAAGTTGCAGAGTGACTCACGGCTCCCCCGCTGCTTTTTGTATCGCAGATGACGATGGGGGTCTAATAGAGTGAATCCTATGGAGGGAGACAGAGCATTATCTGAGAGTGGGACGCCACTGAGGAAGATGTGAGAGGGAATAAAAAGGCTGCTCTTTGAGGAAGAAGGTCCCTTTGATGCATGAGGAAACAAAGAGGAGATAATGAAGAACCTTTCTGCCTATTTACCTTCCAGGCACATATGTTTTATGGCTAGTGATTGTAGAATTAAGGGGGAGCTTTGGGGCAGCAGAGACTATTGGCAGTTAGTGAGAATTATGTCAATATTAGATACTGGAATAGTCAGTTAATAGGAGATGCACTGGCAAATATTTATGATTATGTATCTGCAGTGACGTTGGTACAGATTGGGGGTGGTATTGGCGTCGAGGTTGTGTCCAGGCACACTAATTGATAGAGTTGGACTCTATCAGGGATGAAGAGTCACGCTGTGGCCCAAAGGTGCTGGCAGGTCCATACAAGTCAAGTCTTTGCTCTGTGGCCACTTCAGATATGAATCAGTGTCAGTTTTACATTCCCGTGTGGCCCCTGGCCCCCCGTTTTCTTTTTGGTCCACGGTTCAAGTCCCCACTCTCCTCTCCCTGTCTTCAGCTCCGACACCTCCTCTTCTTAATTTCCACCTCTTCCTCAGACTTCAGGGGGAGGCGTGTCAGGCTGGGGGCCGCCATCCACCCTCACCACTGCGGAGAGAAAGGGAAAAGAAATGTCATGCTGGGGAAGAGGACACGGGTGATCTGTGGTGATATTTAAATCAGCAGCGGTTCATGAACCTTTCTCTTACTCTCAGAGTTCTGCATATTCTCACATGTATCAACACACACCGTCTCTGAGCAGCTTGTCTTTAGCCAGTGAAAGACCTTTGATTAAGGCCACCTTCATAAGAGCCTGATTGTGTTTCTTTTTTATTTCCACGCCTGTCATAATAACTAGAATATCGATTTATAGTATATATGCTGGTTACAGTGTGTATCAGGCTCTGTAATCTCATACTCATTGTCTCCCGCTTATCCGGGTCCAGCCTCATATTAGCAACAGCATCAGTTGTGTTAAATTGTCTTAATATGACAATGACATCACAGTGATCCCCAAGGCAATATATCATCCAACCAAATGTAGTTATGAAGACAGGCGTACAGAGATTATACCCTCCTATCCATTAAAATACACTTAGTCCTCCTGCATGGAAAAAGCCCTGACAAACACACTTTTCCCTGCAGGGGGCCCTGTGGTGTCACTCACTCATCTGAACCTGTTAGACTGGAGTCATTAGCCGGATGAGGATGGGAGACAAATGCTCTCTTTTCCCACAAACCTCTTAACCTGTTGTCAATTGAGGGAAGCCATGGAAACGCCTCGGGAATGCAGAGGCGTTTCTGAGAGGACCCCCGACTCCACTGGGTGTTTTCTCGTCTTTATCAATGCATCCTTGTGCCAGGGAAGTGTAGTACAAGAGGGTTTATTTTAAAGCTTTAGAATAGGGGGGATTCTTTTGTCGACATATAACGTCATACCCTCCCTCTGGTTTCACTCCTTTCCCCTTCCTAAAACCCATCTTTTTCCACACGGCGCTGTTTTAAAGTACACTTGGGCTGCTCTGCGCCGCCTCTCTGCTCGCTGCTTCCACCCACATTGATTCTGTCCAGTGACGGCCACAGTCCACAGCACTCCTCTCTCTTCCTTCCTGTTTAAACAGACACTCTGCAGGCATCAGCGGTGACAAAGAGCAGAGAGCCGCTGATGCTGGCCAGTGCACACACACAGGCACACACACATGCTCAGGCATTTGCACAGTGGCTTGCACCTGTGTTTCTACCTCAAAGCAACTGTTTCTTAGCGGGCGTTGCACCTCATTTCTGGAAGCAGCCGTGATAATAGTGACCACATGGCTGTCCAATGTTTTCAGCCCAAACTCATTTCAAGAATCAATACAAGCTGTCTTTCACTGAACCAGTTCAATCTGTGCTGAAATGTGAAGTTGAAGCAAAGCTTTGTTACCAACTTCTTCTTCTTTTTTCTTTTAATCAGCGTTTTCAGATGATCCTGATTGGACCCTAAGCCATGATAGAAGCTTTCAAATTTGCTCACTGGGTTGAATTTGAGAGGTTTCATGGTAATCACAAGAACTCCCAGGGAAAACTTAACAGACGTTGGGATTGTTTTACTCATTTGAAAATTATATAACATGTTTTGTTAGCTTTACTTATTGCTCCTTGGGGACGGAGCTTCATTGCACAACTTTTCCATAAAAAATCCTTAAATTCCATGGACACACAATGATGAGTCAGTGGGTACCAAAGGGCGCCTCCTCTTGCCAACCAGTTGAGTTTCTGTCATTTTGCATCTTTCTCTGGAGAATTGTGCAAGATAGTGATAACTCCTCAGGGCCCTAAAAAGTTATTGTATTCTTTCAATGAGCTTCCACGATGAGTGATTGGATCCCACATGGACACAGTTCAGCTGCCAAAGTTGGTTTTGTTTTTTTAAAATAAAGAGATTTATGTATTTTTCTCTGTCAGAATTGCCAACAATAAAATATTAATCACTTTTATCTGCTCCCAAATCCCTCCATGTGTTTTCTTTTAATCAAGATGTTTTTTGTCAAATATTACAAACTAATTGGCTGTAATTGTGCACAACGGTAAAGTGTGCACCATGTAAATGTACTGCTGAAGTGGAAATTATGTTCAGTGAAACAAAAGAAAAATATCTAAACACATTTGGCAAGTCCTGTAAAAAAGCACTTCCTATTTGGAGGAAATAGCCAATATTTGAGGGATTTTGGCGTCGCCAGTGAAAATCCATTATCTGGCTTTCTGGAGTAAGACTTCCCCTTCCTTGCACTATTCTGGCATCAATTAGAGTCGAAGTAGAAACTTCTTTAATACTTTTTTTGTTTATTTTAAGTACAGAAACACATTTGCTGATATCTATTAAAAAGCGGATATTTTGTATGAATACAGATGCATTTTTTAAGGGTATTAAAAAGCTAAATTGTTGTCAGACAATAGATTATTATCCAGCATTCGATGCTTTTCCACCAACGTGTTCTCCAGATGGATCTACATGTACTCACATGCAACCGAAGCCTGCTCGAACGTGATTGGAGAAAACTACCTGGACTATAAATGGAAACCAGAACGACTCCAATACCAACATCTTTTGCGGCTGCCTTCAGATATCTCTTTTTTAATGCAGATATAAATTTTTTAAAGGGATTCTAAAAACATCGGTAGAAATGAATCTGATATCGCTCCACTTCACCTAATCTTCACGGTTCCTCAGATGTGGTGGGAATGTAAACAGAAATGCGCAAAAGAGATTTCTCGGTCTTTAGTGTAGTTCCTGAGTCTATAAGCTGTGGGCTTCGGGGTCTTTGAGGTGTGCCGACTGTGGGCCAAAGACCCAGGAAAAAACATTTGAAGCCCCATAAAATGAAGAAAGGAAGCTGATATCACCAGCATCACCAATTGTTGTCACCAAACTATGATGGTTATACTTCCACACGGAAAGGTTTTATTAAAATGTGAAAGAAATTATGAGTCATCCGCCCCTTTATTACTGAAACTGCATTAGTAATGTGTTACATGACTCAGCTACATTATTACTGTAACTTGCTGCAGGATAATGTTACACTCTGAATATACTGCTGAGCTGCTGCAGGTCCCTCAGGCTCTCGTCCAGAATCACAAACTAATCTGCAAACCCTCCACCGCCTTTGATTACAGCGCTGTAATAAAGACCCTCCTCCCTCAGGGTTTTTTTAAACCATTATTTCCTTGTGGCTTTTAGATATTAAACAAACGACTGATTTTGCTCTTTTTTCTAGTGATTAACAAGTTTTACTTACTCTCCTGACCATACGCCTGCTCCTGCATGATTTTCAGCCAGTTTTAAATCTCTAGCACCTAAATGTGTTCCCCTTTTTTGCCAAAATCCTTCCTCTAATCGTTTTCCAGACTGACATTTGCCTTGAGTCCATTTTGTGTAGACTGCGAGGTCGAACGCAGGACAGGGATGCACGGATGGGTGACGTGAGTGGGGGCTTAGAGTCTTGTTTAAATTTTAAACACATTCAGTATGCACGATTCAGAGGGGGAAGCAGGCAGCAAAAGAGGTTTTTGGGGGGCAGGGAGCGGTGCTGCACAGATAGACGGCTCTTTTTAATGGAGATGAGCCGACAGAAATGAGGCCGAGCACTCTTCATGTAGCAGCTCTCACCCCGCACCGGTGACTCACACAGGGAATACCCTCTCTGAATGTTGTCAGTCAAAACACGGGACATTTTCATTGCTCCATTTCTCTTTTTAAAAGCTTATTTGACTGTTTTGACTGGAGGTGTTCCCATTATTTTAGTCGGTAGTAAAATATGGTTCATTGGAAACAGGAAACCCCCTGCGATTATCGTGGATTTATAGTGCATATTCTCACCCTCTCGCGCATTTTAACACAAGCCGTTAGTTGTGGAAGCACCAACGACCCCAGCAAGAGAGCATTTGCTGCGTTTTTTAATGGCTTCCGCACCCGCAGACGGTCCTAATGCCAATTAGCACGTGCTAAACGCTGGCGCTGGATCAGATTTTGAAAAAGCAGCGAGACCAGGCCTGGGTCCCGTCTCATAACACCTGCTAATGAGCCAATCAGTTAGAGAGGCGACAGGGTTAACGGGGCAGTCATCTTCTCAATGCACCGATCCCGAGCTCTTCCTCCAAAAGAAATTCCTTCTTTTCTTCGACGTGCTGCAGGCTTTGCATTTGTTGAGTGGAAGAATGGAAAGAGGGACTCCAACAAAACACAAAAAACAAAATCAGCTTTTCCCAAGCCTCATTAGAATGTAATGGGCATCCCAGAAAGGACACAGTGATGTGGATTGTTCGAGGGAGGATTTATCAGCTGTTTGGCTTGTTAGCACATTATTATCCCTGTATAACCATTTTCTAAGCTTCACCATAATTCACAATAACACCAGGAAGGAAACGTATGAGATCCTGTGAGAAAGAGTCTGGGAGAGAAGCATGAATGGCTGAATGAATAACAAGATCATGACTGAACTTGAGACTTGTTCTTCAGGTAAAAAGCCTCTCAGGTTTATTTGTATAGATCGAGTGAGAGCGCCGGTTTCATGTCTTTAATGTAAGTGCTGTTTGAGTGAAGGAAAGGTAGACTGCTCTGGGTCACATCTCATTCCTGCAGCACTTACTCTTCTTCTCCGAAATGTTTAAAGGTTATCCTCTTTTGTCGACACTCCTCAGACTCCCCTCAGTGCACCTGCAGCCTCATATTTTGTGTTCATACTGTGAATCCACTGTGATTGAAATCCCTGTATCACTTAGTTAATGTGTGGACACATTTTGGAGGAGGCTGATAGGTCTAAAATATAAACATTAACAACCAGTTTGAATGATGTGGGTGGTAATAATTTTATAAGATGACTGTCAACAAATTTTATGAAAATGCTTTGCTAATTGCTTAATGCTTCTTAATTTGCTAAAGAAAAAAACCGAACCCATTAGAAATGTCTGTGTCTTATTAAATCCTGATTTCTCCTTTGGGAAAGCAAATCAACGATATGCCAAAAGCTGCATTTATCAACTTATAAAACATGTCAAGATTCTTCCCATTCTTCCCACCTTCTGATGAAACTCTTGTTAGTGAACTACAGTCGTGCAACTTTCCCTGAATCACAAAATAAAAACTAGAAAACTACAAGATATACAAATCACTGCAAAACTAAAAAAAAAAAAAAATACTGATCCAGCCAACATGAAATGCCAAAACCTGCAGTTTCTTGAATGCGTTGCTCCAAAAGTGAGTCAGTTTGCAGACACCCATGTTAAATATCCTAACTTTACAACAGAAGGAAACATGTTTACAGCCTAGTACAAAAAATAGTCTGGTCTTATAATATTTGTCGATTCAGGTTGTTTTAATTACCTTTTATTAGTTAATGTGTTAATAAATAAATACACGATAGGTCCTTCAGCCTGCATCCTCACTTAATCTGCCCTAAATACTAAACAAAGGTTTAAGTCTATATGGTTTAACTCAGCTCGTACTGTTAGTTTCACATATGTGTGTGTGTTTCCTCACTTTTGTGCTTCTTTGTTTTGATATTTGGCTCTAAACTTTGACTTGACTTGTTTCTCTTTAATGCACTGTGCTGAAAGAAGTAAATTAGGCTGCTGGTAAATTGCTTTATAATAGATCAGTAAAGTGCATAATGTTGTTTTTCTCCCTCCAAGCCAGACATGATCTACTGAGTTACTCTCACAAAACCTTTTCGATTTTGTCTGGCTTGCAAAACACTCAAGTCTGTCCAAGAGACGTCCACCCAGAATAGTTTGTGAGTCAAAGAGGGACAAATATAGACACAGGGGAGTAGTAAGAGTAGTAAAGGCAAATATAGATCAAACATATGCAGTTACATTACAGTTCTTATATAGACTGAGCGCTCATATAGAAACTGTGTCAAACATCTGTCAACGCTGAATTCTTCATCCCATCAATCGCATTAACTCAACATTTGTGATTGGGAGGCAAATTAACGTTCAGTCCCCACCTCATCTTCATGTCCCTGCAGGTGTCTCAATCATAATCTCTACATTCCTGCAGTCTAATATATCATGCATGCTGGATATCAGCTCCTGGCAGCTAGATGTTTGCTCTGCTCCGAGGTGATATATTGTTTTTGATCTCAATCCCTCTGAAATGTGTCTTTTGCTCTGAGGAAAAAGGCTGGAGAACAGTGCTCAGGAACCACTACACGCAAAATCTCAGCAGTGTCTTGATGTAATCGGTAATGACAGCTGGAATATCACGGTGTAAAGGAGGAATGTATTCAGACTCGGAGCAGTGTCTCTTATGTTGAGTTTGAGTTTCTGTGGTGAATATAAAGTCGCAGGTTCGGGCCAGGACTCACGCTGACCAAAATATTAAACACCTTGGGGTTTAGTTCTTTGATGCCAGGACTTGGTGTTACGACCAAAATTTATTTCTCAATATTGATTACAGTATTTTCCTTTTATAATTATAGACTTGGTAGCCAGCAGTCTATTAGGAACCTGTGCAGTTAAATTCAATCCAATCCCAACATCTGGCATAGCTAGTAAGTAGGAGTGGGAGATCTGATCTGATTGCATTGCAGTGCACTAATCCCAAGCTCCTTCATAAACATATTCAGATACTTTATGACAGAAATAGACGGGGAGTTCCAGTCTTACCTATCTGTTCCTGTGTGCGTGAGTGTGAAGGCTGAGCCTGGACTTCAGCCTGGGCCTGCTGCTGCTGCTGCTGCTGCTGCTGCTGTTGCTCCTGCAGACTCTGACTGTCCACTGAGATGCCACTGTCGCTGTGCAGCTTCTCTCCCTCCGGCGTCACCATCTGGTTGTTTGTAGCCGCGCGGTTATTCGCTGCCTGCTTGTTCTGCTTGCAGCTATTCCACCTGTGGAGAAGTGGCACGTCAGAGGAAGATAACAATCCGCTGATATGCAACCATGAGATTTTGTCTTAACCAGGATATCATGATTTCACAGCAGTTATGAGTGATAGTTGGATGTGAAGGGGGTACTCCCTCATGAAAATAAATACTTTACAAATATGCTGAAATTTTGTTAATCCCTTCCAAAACCAAAAACACAAGAGCACAAGACAATGTGACGCCTTTAACGTTAGCATGTGAGTCCAACTCCTGCAGCCATAGTATCCTAGTGTTCCCAGCGTGTTGTCTTGATGGGATACAGGTTATGTTTAAACCATTTTCACTATGAACATGTGTTCCCCCGCTGTATGGAAGTGGGTCCTGAGTGCTATCTGAGTTAATGCTAAGGCTAACGGCTTCTTATTGGACTAGCCAACTTTACCAGCAATATGCTAAACACTCACAAGTTGTCATTTGAAAAGAGTGACACATGATGATAAAAATAACAAACACATGCTGTTTGAAAGCACAAATGTATGTTCAAGAAGATGTAAGTAGTTAAACAGACGTATAACAGTATAAAAATAGGGTCAAATGTTTCCTTATCGAACTCAAACTACTCAGACTGTTAATGCAGCACAGCCTCAGTCTCTTAAGACAACGTATACCTGTCCTGATTACTCATCTCTCCTGCTGTCCTTGAGTTTAAATATTTGCCATTAAATCTCCCTTATTTTTAACTTTGGCATAAGCACCAGGCCAATTTAATATTTTTATACAGCCCCCTCTGGAAAACCAGGTGGCATCAGTTGAGCATTGATGTTTTTCAACTGTTCAACTGTCAAGTGTGAGTACAATGAAAAGCTCTTTCATTTGTGTTTCTTATATTGAACAGGACATATGTTAGGGCTAACCCTTCTGCAGCATATACAAAACTTATTTTCATATCCCAATTCTGAAAGGCATGAAAATGGCTCGAGTGTCGCCACGAGGAGCTTATTTAAAACGTCATTTACAATTCTCTTGAAAACAAGTGAGCTTTAAACAACAAATCCTCGATGGAGACTTCTGCAGTTCACGCTAGCTTAATGAGCTACCCGGCTACAGCTGAGCCCTCTCAAGAAGATGAACCTGCTTCTGTCTATCTCTCTTTAATCAAGAACCCATTGTTTCAGAAACATCCATAAATTTTCTGCTTATGAATAATAATAATGATTGTAAACCACATATGTTCTGCATATTTGCTTATGAATAGAAAAGTATAATTAAATGCTTATAAGAGCGCATGAAAAAGCTCCCTTTGAGAGGAAGAATGACTCATGAATCGATGGTTAAAATATTCATGAGGTCTCGAGTGTTACAGTACAGTTAACACCTGAAGTGTTTACTTGTAATATATTGGGTGTTGGAGAAATACACATGATTTGTAGTGTGTTTCCTGCATGACGACTGGCTGCTGAGGTTATTAGCCAGATGTGTGCGTGACTGCTGATAAATCTGGCTCTCCAGTTTCCCCTGGTCGGCACTTTTCAAACAATCAATGCCACTAATGAGCTTGTTTACTTGTTTCAGATGTGTTTTAGCCTGCGCTTGTATCTGTCTGTGAGTGCTTGCATGTGTGTGTCCTCATTAATGTGTTTGTCTCTGTGTGTGACCTCAGTGATGCATTAAGTGTTGTTACCTTTTTAGAAACTCATTGTGGTACAGTAGAGTGATTCTCTCAAATTGGGTCAGAACCTCTTTGACCCTCACAGGCCTGAATATTTTAAATGCACCTACCCCGGGGCAACACCCCGCCACCCTCTTTGTCCTGATTTATTCTGTGAGGTGCAAATTGTGCTAATGTCTTCAACCACAAAGCATCTTTTCATGTCATTCTTTCCCCCAGCTGACCTCTTAAACACGATGTAGGCCACGAAGCCGACCACCACGGCGGCCAGGATGGAGCAGTAGATGGGGATGAGGTTTTCGTTGAGCCCATGGCCGAGCAGGAGAGGAGAGCCGGCGCTGGACGTGGTCGTCCCTCCTCCGGGCAGCGGGCTGTCGGACCCTCCGGGCAGGAAGTAAGTAGTGAAGGAGGGTGGAGATGGATCCATCTCAGAGGTGGGAGAGGAATATGTTGGGAGGAGAGGATCTGTGTGGGAGAAAAGGGAGGATCTGTGAGAACAGAAACACGCCTAGATACAAGTGAATTAGATCTGGAGGCCCGTTAGCAGCTCTGTGATGCTGCACTGAAGCACAGTTGTGATTTAAACTCAAACATCCTGCTGCTTCCACTCAGTTTCTTTTGATAGAGTAAAAGTATTGCACAGTGTAAACATTCTCTGTTATTAATGTAAAATGTTCCACAAAACTTTACTTAAAGTACCAAAGTAGAAGCATCACGTATTCAGAATGACTCAGAACTTTATTGGGTGTAATTATTGATTGCACTAATGGGTAAATCACTTTAATCTTCAGCTGGTAATAGTCATTTTTGTATTTACTGCTTACCTATAGGGGAGCAATTAAGTCTTTTCATATAATTATATATCTTCAATTTGTCTGTTGAGTATTTTTTTTTATTTATAATCTGAATATGCGAAACAAATAAAGTTATCAATTGAATGCCGTGGTAAAAAAGTAAAATATTTGCATTTTATCTCAAGCAGTCCTGGAGGAAGTGGTCAGATTCAGACTTTAGTAAAAGTATGTAGGCAAATTAGTAAAATGTACTTAAAGTATAAAATGAAATTGCACCCAATGCAGAAAAATGAAAATGTACAACCCCCCAACTCAAACTTGCACTAAATAGAAAGTCAGAGGATCAGCAAAGTTCTTCATTCCCTGAGGAACATAAATGTTTGTACATACTGTTATATTATGGTACTCCATCGGATTAAATATTTAGCTGGATGAGTGAAAACTTTAAAACAATTCATCGTCTGGGAACCATGAACAGACAAATAGAGTTCTCCCTGGATAAAGCTCCCATGAACACACAGTGTATTTATTTGACCACCAGGCCAAGTTTCAGTCCTCAGGCTATTTCAGTCTGGACCAGAGTCACCGTACCACTTGCATGGCTCAAAAGAAATCCTACGATGACGAGACACTTTCATATCTTCTCTGAGAGCCTGTTTGTTGTTGCTTCAGTCACCAAGTCCCCAACCAGATGTCTGATACGCTGCACACATGCGGCAGCTGCTTCTGATAGACAGATGGGTTCTGGCTGAGTTGCTGTGTGCAGAAAGAGCAGGAATGTTTCCCTACAAGGGGGGCAAATATCTGTCACCCACCAGCCCGCCCTGCAGCAGGCCTGCATGGTCCCAGCACACCAGGTCTCCTTCAGCACGTCCCGCTCTATGTCTGATTTCTGCATGTTGCATGACATCGAGGCCATATGGATCCATGTAGAACAAAGTCCGGGGCTTTGGGGAGGTCAGTGCTTTGAGTGTAGCCTTTGCTGAGGCCAGAGAGGCAGGAAGGCTCTGTGCTACTGGATGGGTCTGGTTTCCATCATAACAAAGCCTTGAAAGACGAGTCATTTTCATAAATTGTCCTATTTCCTCTTTCTTTGTGAGCACCATTAATGATTCAGTGTCATTTCCGTTGTTGCAGCAGCAGCGTGCCCACTCTGATGGGCATGACTGGTCCTGCAAATACAGTTTATCCATCAAATCTCACCGACAAGTCCTGCCACATTATCCTCCTGTTTTCAAAAGCCCTGTAACTAACACTGTGCTGATTCTGTGAGAGGGTAGAAAAGCTCAAAGAGCAGTCTGCAGATTATTCCTACCCTCAGGGTACGGTACAGCAGGCCGGGGAGAGGGTCTGTCCAGCCAAAGCCAAACTCCTCTGAGCCCAGCGGCCTGTTGGGGATGGAGAATGTGCAGCCTGGTTCAGATCTGAGCCTGTAATTCCCAGCAGAACCTCAGGCTGCTCCTCATTAGCTCCGTACTGGCGCTCACAGGATTAACCCTGTGGAGACCCCTGAGGCTTCCTTCAAGGCCAAAGACTGGGGCGCTCTATCCCAAATACTTTAGGGGTCGTCCTACTTTTCAATTGTTCTATTTTTTTTTTTTAGGGTTTACCACTAAAATGTGATGGATAAACCCACCGCAGTGATGACTGCGAGTGAATCTTTGGTTGGCGCTGCGGATGCTTTTCATTTTATTTGTACCCGGTTTCCACAGATATTCATACTTACATACATACTTCTTAAATTTCTTCCTTCACCCCAATTCACTAGAGGTGAATAAAATTTCATCTGTGCTGCTTGCAGGATAGAAAAATTACATTTGAATAATTCAACAGCTGTGTGTCTTTACATAAACAATGTCCTGGTTACTCTGGATAAACCACAGACCTGGCTGTCAAGAAGTTTTACGGAGCTACTTTGAACTGCAGAAATAGTGAAACTGTGACAGTGTGTGCTGTGGATTATACACAGTGGTGAGGACTTTGTTTCCTTTGGTGCAAAAACACACTGCTGTTGAATTCTTTTAAACCCTTTCTGGTGTTTATGTCCCTAATGTTTTAATATTCCTCCAATGTAGAGGGACATATTTGCATTTTTCTAATATCTGGTACATCATTACCTCAAAGCCAATTAAAAACTTCAGCACAGAGCAGACTGGAGGGCAGAAACACACTGTTCCCTCGGGGTACTGGTTTTACTGTAAGTTTTCCAAACACTAACGCTGTGTCAGCCTCTGTCCATCACAGCTAACAAGCTAAAAGATGCTGACTATGTTTACTATTCTTAAACATCTGCTGCCCCCGATTCTGGTGCAAAAACAGATCCTCCTCCTGGTGTTGAGGCTCAAACACACATTGCTGAATCCCTCTGATGTTTCAGATTGAGAGCCACTGTTATCTTGCACTGCTTTTCACTGGTCAACCGAGCATGAGCAGCTGCAGAGGAGGACGAGGCAGATGCAGAGTGGATGTACACTGAGCCCATTTAAAAGTTTTTAAATATTTTTTTTATGTTAAACAAAATATAAATCAGCTGAGCATTTTCCTTTCAAACCTGTCTGGAGGCACTTTTAATGGTATTTTCATAGCTTTTTTTGCATCACAGCATAAATCTCAGAGACGCCTCAAAACTTGGATCCATAAACCCAAATGCACTTCAAAAAAGTTAAAATTACATTAAACAGCTGTTGTTTTGCTCATGTTGTTATGCAGTTACTGTTTCTCTGCATCACTGTTAGTGGATGCTCAATGTTTGTATTAAAGCAGAAAAGCAAATTATCTCCAAGGACAAACACAAGGTATAATTCAGGTTAAGAACTGATGAAGTGTGACCAGCGATGTGGTCAGATGACAGGAAGAAGAAAGTCAGTGGACCATCACGGACAAAGGCTGTCTACACATATATGTCCTCCTTTCACTGACATGGCGCATAGTCAAGTTTCTCCTCATTGATTTGTTGCATAATTTACACACGGTTACTCGCTGTAAGAGTCCGATGGGACCTTGATGGGCAACTTATGTGGACATATTTAAAAAACTTCTGCTGGCCGTTTAAGAGTCCACGTTGGTCTCTGTCTGCGCGGTGATGACGGGGCATTCCTGCCTCCCGTGGGGCGGATTGGTTTACTGAAATGGTGGAAAGTATCTTTCACGGACCGAAAACTACAGCACATGTGCGTGCCATACTTAGAAACACAGAAATAATGCAGAGGCCTATTTCAGGCGCTGCTATTGATTCAGATCCGTCTAAAAGGAGGGAGCGCTCAGAGGAGTGGAACACGGGTGTCTGTATTACACGCATTTCTTGACCTTTCCGTGAGATGTAGTCAGGTTTCCTCAGCTCCGCCATACATCACCCAGCTAATGCAGGCCTAGCTAATGGTATTAGCATTGCAACATGAGCTTGCAAATAGAATAAATTGTGAATGAGAAGGTGTGAAAGTGTGCAGGCTGTCTGGTTTCCTATCCAGTTTGTTAAAGAAGCCTTTCCTTTCCAACACCAGTCTATCATTCATCCTGCCACAGCCTTTCTTTGGTGCAGTCACTGCTCCCTCCATGCAGATGTGCGTACACATCAGTCGCACCTCACGACTAAATTGTCTTTCTCATGCGGAGCAGAGACGGCGGCTCTCCTGGGAGCCTACTTCACATACTGACTCATCTCGGAGCTGCAGCTTAAGTACAGTACACTACATCTTCATTGTAACTCCCCCTCGCTCCCTCTACTCCTCAGCGCTGATGTAGAAAACACGATTGGCTGCAGACCAAAGGATAAACCTGGGGCTCCAGAGGCTGCATACCTCAGCTGCTACAGAATAGAAGCTTAAAGGCGGAGGTTTAACAGTTTCATTTTGGCTTTAGTGGGTTTAAAACACTCATGAAACAAAATAAAACTACCCCGGGATTTTATGAGCGTGGGGCCGTGTGCGCGGGGAGATGTGTTTATTAGCGGGGTGTGGACCAGAGCGAGAAAAAAAGATTTAATTTTTACGAGCCATCGAGGTCTTTATGGTGAAGTTAACCCCAGGGTCCTGTGCAGGGGTTGGTGTCTTGGCTTCTGCTAGTTCAGGGTGGAGATGAGCAGCTATCAGGCGCAGCACATGCACAATGACCTCTTTATCAGCCGCCAAACACTCCCTCTCTCTCAGGGCGGCCTCCATCTCAATCTTCCTCTGTGTTTGTCACCGGACGCGCACACATCCATCACACACACATACTACAAATTATTCAAGTGAGCGCTCTGTCTTCTATTAGGGAGGGTTAATAGGGAGAGCGGAGGGGAGTGCAGACAGAGAGGCAGAGTGTTAGGAGAGAGTGAGGAGGGGGTGCAGATGAACAGAGGAGCTGCTGTAAAGTGCTCTGATTAGCAGGAGTAATTATACTGCAGCGGTGAAGGCACTGAATGCACACTGGCCACCTTCCACCGCTCGGCGAGCCCGGCCACTCGAGGGCCACTGTGGGAAGAGATAGAGGGAGCAAATGAAGGGGGGGAGGTGCGAGTGATGAGCGGGGTAATAAAGAGCAAAGAAGTCTGCCTTTATCTGTTTTTTTTATCCTCCTCCTCCTCTCTTGTTATCGAGGACAAACACTCGAACTGACACTCAACACTTCAGCTCCAAACCGGAGACTGAACAGCAGCCTTTTTTGGAAAAAGCTCCGCAGAGGCCAAACAGACAGAGACCTTCGGAAAGAAAAAGACGCAGGAGGTGTTTTTAATTTCAGATCAAAGCGGTTCACACATGCGCGGTGTCCGGAGTTTTAGGAAAAAATGTACAAGTTAAGAGAGCGCGTGCCGAGTTCGTCCGCTATCAGCTCTATTGATTTTGGATGCTCATAAAAAGTGTTTGTGTGTCTCATGCTGGAGAAGCTTGTGAGTCTGTGTGTGTGTGAGTCCTGCAGTCGAGTGTGGGTGCTCATAGAGGTCATTCAGCGAAACCTGAGCATGAGCAGAAGAAATCCCAGGACTCGAATCGACCCCTCCGCATAGAATACCAGCACAGCACATATGCTGCAGCTCTCCCTGCCTGTTTTCATCTCTGTCTTTCTCTCGCACTCTTTCTGCCTCTGTCATTGTAGCATGTAATTGACACTGGGTGACAGCTGGATATGAACTGGGGATTTAGGGATTTTTAAAATACCCCAATCATATTCTGAACTGCACGCAGAAGACTGAGAGAGAGAGAGAGCAGGATAGGACAGGGAATTAAAAAAATATTTCCCTGACATTAGAAAAAATATCCAAACAGGAAGAGAATCCCAGCGAGGAGGCTTCCTGTTTGCTGCAGAAAACATATCTGTGAGCATCCTGGACCACCATGGAGGGCCTGGAAACATCATCACCGCCACATGTGCCATTACCCACAGGCCCACGGGTGCTACATGACAGGGCTCTCTTTTCAAACGGGCATCCCAGAAGGACACTTATCATGCCATCTCCACTGGCTACCGTCCCTGCCGCTGCACTGCTATAGCGAAGGACAAAGTGGGGGTCAAAGGTGAGACCAGCTGCATGGGTGGGCGCTAAGTGGGCAGCAAAGGGCTGTATTGTGGTCTAGCGTACATCAGATATGCCGAGGATACAGTAGATATTCAGCGGGCTTTAGGGGGCAGAGGGGGCCGTTTGTTTTGATGGCTGTCAGTCCTGTCACGTTAAAGCCTCGTCAGTCTCCACAGTGGACGTGGCTGCTTGAATCCACGCTGAGACGTTACTACGTTACTGAACAGTAAGCTGGATGTGGTATTTGGGGTCTGATGAAAAAAGTGGGGCAGGTTTTGCAAGAACCAGAGAAAATAGTTGTTCCTGGCCTCTCACCATGTGAAATCTGGTATGCACGCTCTCTTCCAGGAGTTCTGCAGAACTTCAGGCTGAGAGTTTGAATCCTGCAGGGTGTTTTATTTTCTCATGTCCTTGCTTGTATTCTGTAAACATAATTCAACAAGGCTGAACTTTGATGTCAGCTTGAGCTGGCACAGATGTGGACATTTCCTGGTGCGATGATCATTTGTTTGTTTTGTGTTATCTTTCCAATCAACTCAATCATGTAAAAATTGTAAACAGCACTAAGAGTCTTGGCCATGAAAGCAGCTGTGAGGCTGTTTTTAGACTCAGTAGAGCTCTGTGCAACTATTCTCATCATGTTATAATCATTTAAAAACAAAAAATATATATTTGTGACATATTTAATTGAAAAACTGTAAAATTACTGCAGGGGTAATGTTTGAACAAAAAACCCTTTGGTTTATTTTTGAATGATGGTGTTTCAGCCACAAATGTCATGCATGCACTTAGAGAAAAGTCCTATAATTTCATTCTTTGGGGAAAATGAAATTCTGCACCAAATTTAATGGAAATGCATCTGATAGTGAGTGAGGTTTTTCAGTTGGACTAAAGACACAGACTGACATCATTCATCATGATTAAAAACTGCCAAAGAAGTGTTCAGTTTTTGCTCAAGAACATCTCTT